>JAPYXD010000314.1:207500-888562 GCA_030998225.1 Diplolepis rosae | reverse complement strand
ACCCTTGGAGTCAAAACAGACATTGTAATTTGACACCCTCAAGTGGCTACATTTGAGATGCTGAGAACGCACGTCGGACCGTCACCTACTATTGGACTAGGCTGTAACCGCCCTCACAGTCTTGGGGGAGAACTTTTATCCTATCGAAACTGTCCAAACCCCTAAGACTCAAAAATGAACCAATTAGATTTTTTATCAAAGCCCTGAAGCTCAAGTAATCAAGTGGGGACCTTTTGGCAGAAAGTCCCTGAAGATCCCTCTCTGGTCAAATCTTTTTCGGAATCTTAATCGACAGGACTTCTTGTATAGTTCGTACTCGCGTGAGTTTTTGAAATAAATAAAGAGTTTTAGTTTTATTGAAACTCTTATAAATCACACTCCTCTACCTATCTTCATAGGCCGACCGAAGGCTTAGACTTCAAGTCCGTGCTTAATCTTACCCGCCTTTAAACTCGTTATAATCGACCTTTCGATTCGATTATTAACCAGTCCTGTGATTGGATCATCACAGAAATTATACTTCGGCGCCATCTGGCGTAAGCTCAAAACAGGATCAAAGTATAGTGGCCGCTATCGCTTATGCTCGCGAACACGGCCTGTATGCTCGCGAACACGGCCTGTACATCCGTGACCACATCGCGAATCACGTAAACATCGAAAACTGCTAGAATTTGAAACTTCCACAATTGAAAATTATTCCCGTCAAACTTAACGATCTTTTTTAAGACTCCTTCGCCGGCGATATGGAAATCACACACACAAGCGATGTATAACAAAATGAGCCCTGAGTCCAAAGTATTTACTTCTGAACTAATTTTTCTCGTACCGCGAGAACTCTGGGCCCATAACCTATTGGGACTGGGGCAAAAATAAGTCAGGAATTCGTAAAGGCTCGACGTTTATTATAAAAGTCTTTAGAGAGAGTAAGAGCGAGCACGCACTAAATACACTTGTGAATAATAGTCATAAATACGCAACAAACATTTATCTCAATACATATAAGTAGTTAAGTCT
Source organism: Diplolepis rosae (assembly GCA_030998225.1). Lineage (NCBI taxonomy): Eukaryota > Metazoa > Arthropoda > Insecta > Hymenoptera > Diplolepididae > Diplolepis > Diplolepis rosae. The sequence continues at coordinate 887,548 of JAPYXD010000314.1, read as the reverse complement.
TGAGATTTAGAAAGATAGTTTTATAAAGTCTATATTATTTGATTTCTAACTCAAGAAAATTATTATTCATTGAAAAAAAAGTACTAAAAAGACATAAACTAAATTTAATAGTTATATTATAATTTATGCAAAATTAAGAATATTTTCTATTTTATTTTATAAAAAATTACACTTTTTTTCTATATACTTTAAAAAATATTGATCTGAAATAAGTATCTAAAAGATTTTGTAAAATTTTAAGATGATTTAAATACTTGAAAAATAATTTTTAATAAAATTTAAAGTCAATAAATTCTTAAAGATTCGAAACAAAATATCGATTTCAGCATTTTTTTTTTTAAATATATTTTATAATAAGATATCATTCAAGATGAAATACAAGTTTCAAAAATGAAGGGTTTGAACATTTTTGTAATAGGTAATATCTTTGGTATGAAAATTTCGATAAATAAATGTAAATGAAGTTTTGGCTGATTTCAGGTAGTTCATCCACAAAAATTAGACTTCAGGCAAAAATAGATAAATTTTTTTTCAAGAATAGCAATATTATTATTGAAGAGATCATTTGGAAGAAAAGAGATTAGTTTCCAAGAAAAAAAATTAAAACATAAAAAAATAATGCATTTAACAAATTTTTATTTTTACCCGGACTTGTTTTCTTATCGCTTCATACCAAATTTTAGAAAATGATGTGATTCTGTGAACTCACGGATAATTTTTTTAAGAAAACGGCTTTCTACAACTTGACCGTTTCCATTTTTTGGAAATTATAATAAATTCTTTAATGGCTAAAAGCATTAAAAATAAAATTTCCAAAACAAAATTCTTGTAAAAAAATTACTGAATTTGGTAAAAACTTATTCATTTTAGAAATATGGAAACGACTAGGTTGTATTAGGTCTTTTTCCTGAAAAAACGATTCTTGATTTATTTGAATCACATCATTTTTTTTAAATTTGGTTTGAAGCGATAAGAAAAAAAGTCGGGGTAAAAATAAAATTTGTTAAATTTATTTTTTCTTATGCTTCAAATATTTTTCTTGGAAATTAATCTCTTTCCTTTGAAATGATCTCTTCAATAATAATTTTTCTATTTGTGGAAGCAAAATTATCTTTTTTTTACCTAAGACATATGGCAATTTCAATAGATGAATGTAAATGAAGTGTTTGCTGATTTAAGAAAATACATAAATTATATGTGAATTTTCACCTCAAACTTTTCTTGATATGAAGCTAAGTCGGCAAACGGTTACTAAAAAATAAAATACATTGAATACAATTTTTTGAAATTTAACATCTTTTACATGACAATTCGTATGTATACATATATATAAACTACCATCGGAAATTACAGATTGACCTGGAGTTTCAACTTTCGTCAAAGTGTTTTATTTCATAGAAAGATATAACAAAAGAAATTTTAATTTAGATTTAGATTTCAAAAGGTTTTTTCAGTATGTCTTCATAGTGATTTCTTAACCTAATCAAAATATTTTTAGAAATTTTTTTCTGGATTCTATCTTGGGGTTGAACAGGATTAAAAAAAGTCATGAAATTTTTAAAATATGTAGCTTCTTCAAGAAGTTTTTAAAAATCGATGTATATCATATTTTCATAAATTTAGAAATTTTCATCAAAATATTGATAGTTTGGATTCTTTGAATTCTTCAAATGAATGTAGTACAATCATCATTTGAAATTTGATGATTTTTCATTACCATCTTTGATTCTAGAGCAGAATCTAGCAGAAAAATTCCAAAAACATCTTAATTAGTTAGAAAAATACTATGCAAACTTACCTTTGAAATGAGACTACAGACTTTTGACAATGTTAATTAATTTCAAATTAATTAGTTGAGTTTGAAATTTTTGTCACTGCCTACATTATCGGAGGATCACTAGTCGCGTGTCAGATAGGATACGTTGTCGACAGGTGTCCTCGTAGACAATTTCAAACTCTTATATCGCAAATAATGCAAATAAATTCAATATTTTAAAGAATTTGAAAATCTTTCTGTGGAAAAAATGACGCTTTCGACTGCGCTGGGATTCGAGCCCAGGTCTTTCTAGAGCAGTCGACCGGCAATCGAAAGACCTGGGCGCGAATCCCAGCGCAGTCGAAAGCGTCATTTTTTCCACAGAAAGATTTTCAAATTCTTTAAAATATTGAATGTTAATTAATTTTAGAGTTATTAATATTATTAAGAAAGATCTAAATTTGATGTCTTTTAGATTCTCATCATATGAGAATTAAGGTTTTGGTTTTATGTGAAAAATAATTTTCGGAATTTTCGTCAAATCTTTACGTTTTGAGATCCCCTGAGTCAGAAAAAACAGTTTTTACTAAAGTGTCTGTCTGTCTGTCTGTCTGTCCGTCTGCAGTAGTAATAGGTCATATACTCGATAACTCTGGATAGAAAAAAATTGTCGGATTGAATTGAGCTTATGCATACATTATCGCAGCTGAAAAAGTAAAGGCAAGTTCGTTAACCAGCCACATCCGACAAAAATTGTCAAAATAGGAGCATTTTTTGTGTTTTTGAAAAAAACTTTATGAAAAAATCAAAATTTTTAAGACTGGTTTCTGATAATTCTCGTAAATCTCTACTAATTATCCTGATAATATTTTGCAATTAAAATAAATTTAAGAAAGTTACATAGTATATTAAAACTTGAAAAAAGTCAATATTCATTTTCCAGTTAAATTATACGAGATACGAATAAAATTTATGATAAAAAATGGTTTACTACATAAAGATCTACAACAGTAATAACTGTAAAGTGACATGTTTGATGACATGTCTGCTATTATATTGACCCAAAATTCACAGAATTTTTGTTAATTTCTCATTTTTTTGGCATTGGGTCAGCCTCTTTTTATTTTCTTCTATTAATATTATCAATGCTACTTACGATAAAAAACGCAAAAAAATGAGAGAAGGCAAACGTTTCGGCTACATATGCGGGGACCCTCTTCAGTGCCATCACGGAGAAAAATAGTTGAAGTAATTTTACTCAACTCTGTCGATTAAACTTGGGACATAAGGACATTTGAACATCTATTAAATCCTAGTCGGGTAAAATCAATTTGATATATACCTAATTCACCCAAATTGAATAACAATAAGCGTTACATAGGGAATAGTAAGGAGTTGAGTAAAACGTTATCGACGACAGGGCACCAACATGCGTCAGTGAGTTAACATGAAATATATAAGTATATCACCGACGCTTGAGATGCTTCAAACCGTAGTTGGGTAAAATGAGCATCGGGCGTATTATTTGAACTGGAAATGGTATGCTTCTCTCAAGTAAAAAAAAATTCTTACCTCGAGCCTACCAATAGTCATCCGGTACATACATAAATAACTTACAAATCCATTAACACCATTCAGACGTAGCCAATCGCATTTCAAATTACAAATACACTTAAACATATAACCTTACATATATAAACCTAATAACTACACTTATATATAGTACGATACGCTTTCGTCGAATCACGCACACGCTCGCTTACAATGCTGAGATATAAAATTTGGAACTTTCTTATATAGTGACTGCATGAGTTATTCAGAGCTTGTGAGAGTAAGTGCCGTTAATAAAATTTTTTAGCCTTACTCAAGTAAAAATAAATCAACTTTTTTCATAAATGATTAATAAAATATTTTTAAAAATTAATATAATTAATCAATTATTATAACTATGATTATTGATATATATAATATAATTATTAAATTACATTTAGTATAGATTTTTATTATAACGACGTATGAAGTTTAGTGAAACTAAATTTTCAAATGTACATTAAAAAATTGCATTATTATTAAGAAGTATCTTGTATAAAAACATTTAAAAGAAGATTCTTTTATTTTCTGTGTTTTATATTTTCAAAATATGGATTTAACATTTGCGAATTCCAAATTATTATTCTGCCTGAGTAATTTATGTGTTATTTCATATTTTATGTAATACACTTATCGACTTTTTTTTGTTTAAATTTTCATAATATCAATTTAATTTTAAGAATTTAAGTTTTTGAAATTAAAATTTTTTTATGTGTACCCAAGGCGCAGATTACTTTCATTCGTTCCTGCGTGAATAGATGTAGCTGTTGGAATAAATCTTGCGATTCACGGTTTACTCAACTCTCGATTGAAGCGTAGAGTAGAATGAACGGAAAGCTCTACTATTTTTGTGATTTAATAAAAGATTGGTTTTTTATAGTTATACTACGAGTAATAATATATATATTTAAAAATTTTTAATGCGCGCTTTCATACTTCACTCTACACTTCTGAATTTTACTCAACTTTGATTCATTTTCGAACATTTATTATATCACAAATAAATACAGTGATACTAAATAACTTCTAACTTGTCCTTATGTCCCAAATTTGATCGGAAGTTGAGTAAAATTACTTCCACTATTTTTCTCCGTGATAAATTAAAAGATTAATTCAAAATTTTCGTAAAAGATAAAAATGTAGAAGATAGTTAAAATAAGGATAATAATGAAACTCAAAAACTTATCTCATTGCTTGCAATTCAAAATGAAGAAGTCCAGTAAGCAACAATACGAATTGGAAAAAATATGTAGAATTCACTGTATACAGAAAACCGGATAAAATGAACGAAAAACTTAGAAATTTGTAAACAACAGGCTAGAATTTTTGTTTGTTTTTTTCCTTTATAAAGAACGGATGACCATTTCTTCGACCGTTATATTATTATATCATATATAGGTTTGGTTTCGTCGGTCTTAGGGTCAATAAAAAAAAACATTAAAGAAAAATTATTGAATTAATTTATATCAATAAAAATATTAATATTTCAATAAATTGTAAGGCTGAAATTATGAATATTAATCGAATTTGCCATGGCATTATTTAACATATGATTTTCAAGTTTGTGTTCTCAAGCTTTAGCACGCTATTCATTGGTGAATTTAATTCAATTTATCGTATCTTCGTCTCTCTATCCCACAGTTTGCGTTGCTTCATCGGATTGTACACACCGTATTATAATGTAATTTTAAATTATTGAAGCCCTCAATCTTTGAGGCTTTAATTTTAATAACATTTTCAAGAATAAGACTGAATCTTCATGTGTGCTTTCGTTTTTTCGTAATTTATGTAAGTACTTATTTATTATATCAACACAACATATAAAATAGTTCTCTTTGGAAAAAGAAATTTGATGGTAAATTGATTTGTTCAATTTTTAGTGACATATATATTCCTTGAAAAAGACCCGCAGTGAGGTTGAAACAGGAGAATTTTTGACCAAATATAATGAAGGAGTTTTTTATAGAATGTTGTTTTATTGACCACAAGACCGACGAAACCAAACCTATATGATATAAAGATCTACAAGTTTGAACTGCAACATTTTTTCATAAAATGTATGTTTTCCTTTTTAACTAAAAAAAAAAAAATACCATTGAATATCCGAAATTCAATTTTTTAACTAAAATATGTGAAATACGAAAAAAACGTAAGAATGGAAAATTGTTCGTTTCAATAATATATACAAATATTTTCAGATATAGTTTCTAATAAAACGTATATTTTTCATTATAATTTAAAAAAATACGATTAAAATTCAAAAATTCCATTATTTGAACAAAATATGTGACATACGAAAAAAACGTTGAGATAGAAAATTATTTGCCTAAATGAGGTCTACAAATTCTCAGTAGGAAATTTTTTGACAAGATATATATTTCATGTTTTGGTTTTAAAAAATACAATATTGAAAATAAAAAATTCCATTTTTGAACCAAAATATGTGTAATACAAAATAAGCGATAATACAAAAAATCGTTTTCTCTAAAAGAGTCTATGAATTCTCCTCCTTTTCTAAATATTTGGAAGAAAATAGATTTTTTGTAATCTTGTAAATTATTAGAAAGTTACAGAAAAGTATACAGAAAATCGAGCGCGAAGCGCAAGTTTCATGATAAGAATGTGTTCTTTAAGGCTGATAGAGCTTTAAGTAAATTGAATTTCTTTTTTAATTTGAAATCAAAAACAAATTTAGTAACTTTGAGAAAATGTAATTCACATCGATAATATTATAAAATTGACTTGAACTTAAGTATCAAATTACAAGTAATAAATTTAAATAATAATGAAACAGGACTTATATCGGCCCTTCGTATTAATATTCAAATATTGTTCATGTTTTTAGTTGGCTTTAGGGTCCGAAGAATATAAAACCGAGTGCGACGATCGAATCGCGCGCCCCAGGCGCGCTCAAACTTGCAAGCAAAGCGCGCCATGAGAATGTGCCCACGAAGCGGGCAGATTTTTTGTAGTATATTTTTACAAAATTAGTATTATGCTCTTAACTTGGGCTTATTAGAAGCAAAACTGTGTTAACTTTTATTTTAGCATCATGAAAAAATGTTAACCTTTTATTATAAAAATTAAGTTACTTTAACAATAGCTTAAATAACATATGAACCTCTAATTTCCGATGGAAGTGTCTGTGTAAAGAAAGGTTTTAAATATTACAAAAAAAGCATAAATTGTATTTGAATTCGCATGCGATCTTGCACCTTGAGATTTATTCGGTGTGAAGTAAATTCGACAAATCATTACTATAAAGTAAAATACTTGAAAAAACATTTTCAAAATATTTAATATTTTTACACGAATGTACATACAGTCGACCGGCAATCGAAATACACGGGCTCGAATCCCGATGCATTCGAAAACGTCTTTTTTCCACAGAAAGATTTTCAAATTCTTTAAACTTAAGTACACTGAGAAAAAAGAATATTTGAATCAAAGAATATTTCTTTGATTCAAATAAATGGTTGAGCTGGATGGTGACGAATAAATATTTTTTTAGATCAAAGAAATATTTTTATTGCCTTTAAAAAATGAATAATTAAAGCAAAAAAATGTTTTTCTAGTACTATTAAATATTCATTAGATTGAATAAATATGTTATTAACATTGTGTAGCAATTATTTGATAAGAGAAGTAAATTCTTTGATGTAAAATGATGTGATGCATGTTCAAAGAAACAATGAATTAATTCAAAAAAATTTGCATTGGTTCAAGTAAATTTGTTTTCCATTCCAATATATGATTCCTTGTTTCCAATGAGCGTATTGTAAATTGAGAGAAATATTTCTTTGAAATGAGGAGATAATTTTTGGCAGGATTAAATAATTATTTGCTCCGAAGATGTGATTTACTGTTTAAAATGGTCAAGTAGTAAAGTGTATTGAGTAATAATGGATGCAAAGAACGATAATATTGCCTATGGTAAGTTAGAGATTTGTGTCAAAAAGATGTTACTGATATGAATAAACGTGTTTTGAAATTTAAAAAATATTTCTTAAATTTAAAGTAATATAAACTTCATGAATTGTAAGGAGTTAAGTAAACGTTGTCATGGTTCTCTTAAATAACAAAAAAATTCTTACCTCGAACCTACCATTAGTCATCCGATACATACATATATAAATATCATACAATTACATTCACACCATTCAGTCGCAGCCAATCATATTTTCTATCACAAATACACTTAAATATACAACTTCGCAAATATAAACCTAATAACTAAAACTTATATATAGGACGATACGCTTTCGTCGAATCACGCTCACGCTCGCTTACAATCTTGAGACATAAAATTTGGAACTTTGTTATATAGTGACTGCAGGAGTTATTCAGAGCTTGTGAGAGAAATGTGTCGTGACTAGAGCTTTTGAGCCTCACTCAAGGAAAAATAAATCAACTCGTTTTATAAATTATTCATAAAATATTTTTTTAAATTATTATAATTATTATTATTGATAAATATATAATATAATTATTAATTAATATTTAATATAAATTTTTATTATAACTATACGTATGAAGTTTAATGAAACTAAATTTTAAAATATATATTCAAAAATTTCATTAATATAAAAAAGAATCTTGTGTAAAAACATTTAAAAGGAAATTCTTTTATTTTCTGTGTTGTATATTTTCAAAATATGAATTATACAATTGTGAATTCTAAATTATTATTGTACCTAAGAAATGTATGTGAAATCTAAATCTTGTGTAGATTTTTTAGTTTTTATGTTATAAATTGATCAAGACTTTTGCTGTTTAAATTTTTGTAAAATCAATTTAATTTAAAAAACCTAAGTGAAAAATAAAGAAGTAATTACACTGAGAGACTTTTCGTTAGAGTAAATGATAAAGATGAATCAAAATTTAGTATAATATCGTTCCAAAATGGGGAAAGCCGAGGCTTTATTATACTTATTCATATTATGACATCGAAGTTTGATATAGTCATAACGATCTTTAATATATGAAGAAGATAAAGTAGTATTTTAAATACTAAATATTATGAATCTCTATTCGAGAAATTGAAAGTACGAGAAAATGATACTATGATTACTAAGTTGTCTAAAAATAATTTGAATAAGATAAATAATGAATATCACATTTTGGAAAGCATGTTTGAGAAATTCATATTATGAATATGAACTTGCCAGAAACCTCACGACGCGCAGCAAAAATCAAAACATTCATTCCTGGTTTTTCATATAATTTGTTTCAGAATGTCGTCCGAGTACTTCTGACGTTATCCGAATAGCTTCGTAGACTCGAATCCAAGTCTGCCCAACCCCCAACTCAGTAGTGGCTTATAAGCGACATTTATTTCGGAATATGGCAAGCGAGAATAGCCGAGAGGCTTTATGCGTTAGGAATGCGTTTAGTTAATGTATATATAGGTAGAGTTAGGGGGTTCGAACCCAAAGGCGATTCTGAAATTTAATTTCAAGCGTATGCGAATATAAATAGTGTAGCATTGTGTACTTAAATATATGAACATAACTAAGGTATGATAATAATATTTGTGTATGTCTTTCCACTGAAACCTATCCCCTCTTCTGAGTGTCCAAAGCTCTCCCCTCTATCTTCCTCTTGCTTCGCACGCGTTAGAAAAAGACACCACAATCCATAACCCGGTGACGTTCCCTTCTGAAGGTCAAACTTTTTGGTGGAGTGAGTGATTTTTCATATAGTGGTTTTCGGATTCACATATTCTTTGTTTCGCTTCGAAACTTTGATATAGTAAATTTTAAATTCTCGTAGGTTTTATAGCAGTTAGTAAAACATATATTCCATTTATTCAAACGAAAATATTAATTTCACCGCTTGAAAACCACTATATTAATTTCTGATACGTAAACCCTGTTTGCCTCACTTTGAAACGATATTATACTAAAATATGATTCACTTTTACGATTTATTCTAACGAAAAGTCTCTCAGTGTATAAATGAATTAAATTTTAAATGATATATTTGATATTGTGAATCAAAACGAATATTTCCTTTGGAGAAACTGATAAATCTTCAACCCTATGAAATATATTCCACATTTGAAAGTATGTATATGTATGTTCACATCAACTATGAAAAACAGTTGAATAGAAAAAAAATGTATACCATGGTGGGACGAATATTTGTTTGGAATGACACATTTCAAGTTGATAATGAGAGCGAATGTTTCTTAGAACGAGAATGATAAATTTTCAATTCTATCGAAAATATATGTTTCAAGTTTAAAAAACATGTAATCATAACAACTATGCCAAACGTTTAAATGGAATAAACAAATTTTTTAAACGAAAAATACCACAGGTTTTTCAAAAAAATACTTCTTTCTTTTAAAAAAATGATTTGTTTGGTCTAAATTATTCCATATTCATAATGCAGGCGAATATTTCCTAGGAGGAATCCAATAAACATTTAATTATATGAAATATGTTTCAAGTTTAAAAAATATGTTATCATAACAAATATGGCAAACCTTTAAATTAAATTAACAAATTTTTTAAACGTAAAATACCTACAGTTTTTTCAGAAAAATATTTCCTTCTTTTAAAAAATTGGTTTTTTTGGTTTAAATTATTTTATATTGATAATGTAGGCGGATATTTCCTAGGAGAAATCTAATAAAGATTTAATTCTACAAAATATGTTGCAAGTTCAAAAAGATTGACAATTGTAACAATGATGCCAAACATTTATGTATATGAAGATATTAATGAACACATATTTTAGCTTCTTAATTTATCCACATCTGTTAGAAACTTTTTCCTTTCCATAGACCATTTCATTTTTTTAATGAAAAGTCTGTGCTTAGGCTACAAAAATGTAAGATGAAAATATTGCAAACATAAAACTGAAAATGTAAATTTTAAACTTGAATTTGATGTTTATCTCTTCTTAATAGAAAATATCTCTCTAACTAAAAAGTTTTTAAATGCACAAAATTGATAAGAAGTATGGAAATTTGAATAGGAAAATATATATTGATTCAAATTTGGAACATTTATTGGCATCAAATTTTACTGAAAGTTTATTTTTGAAGTGTTTAAATGCTTATAAAATTTTACACGATATTTCAGATTTTTATTTTAGGCAGATTTTTTCCAAAATATCGGAAAAAAAGTGTTGTCTCTTAAATAACATATTTCGTAAATCTGTAATTGTCGTCTGCTTCGCGCCTCTTTTGCACGGTTTCGACAGAAATACACAATTCTCAATTCCAAATCGATAACTGAAATCGTGAAATCTAAAGTAGCATTGCATGAAGGAAGCGAGGAGAATAAGGAGAAGTGGGACGTGTCGTTCTCGCGTGCAAGAGCGACAAGGAAGAAACAAGGGCAGCGCGCGCCGCTGCCCCTCCATAAAAATTCTGATGGTAAATCATTTCTGGATTTTCTAACTTTCATTATTTACCGACGCGCAAAGTACACCTTTTGCGCAACGCGTTCAGAGGGCGCGTTTATCAGCCCACTTTTGTGAAATTCTCTTATTCCATTACTTTAGCAATCTCCCAACTCATCTCTGATTATAACTCATGAATGAGGCAAAATAAACATTCAAAATGTTTTTATTCTTATTCTACATTGAAAATAACGTTAACTGGTAATTGAAATATGCAATAGTTTTATTTGTTTACGCTAAAAATTGAAAAAAACATAATACCTGTCATTCAAGGCAATGCAGTGGTTCATCACTTTCCATGTCTTCACCGTCAGGATTGAATATTTGTTAGAGTGAGATGAAAGTATAGTTGTGTTTCAACCCAACCAATGGTCAACTTTAACGGAGAAGTTCCACAAAAGGTGAACCACTGCACTGGCTTCAATGACAGGTATTATATCTTTTTTTAATTTTTAGCGTAAATAAATAAAATTATTGCATATTTCAATTACCAGTTAACGTTATGTTCAACGTAAAATAAGGATGAAGACATTTTGAATGTTTATTTTGCCTCATTCATGAGCTATAATGCTACTTTACGATAGCATAACGGTACAGCGTAAAGCTACCGTTCAGCCAGTTCGCTAGGGTATGAAATAATTTTAGTCACGGTAAATTCTTTTTAATTGACATGATATTGAAGTTCTATTTCATATAAGAATTAAACACGAGACTTACTTTATTGTTATTGTTTAACAGCACTATTTCTTCTGAAGAAGCCCTAGCGAACTGGCTGAACGCTAGCTTTACGCTGTATCATAAAGCTATCGAATAGCTATCGTAAAGTAGCATTATAACTCATGAATGACGCAAAATAAACATTCAAAATGTTTTTATCCTTATTCTACGTTATAAATAACGTTGACTAGCAATTAAAATATGAAATAATTTTATTTATTAACGCTCAAAATTAAAAAAACATAATACCTGTGGTAGGTATACATTGTACCATAGTTTTAGTTGCCCAAAGTTTCAATTGCCCATAAAATCACCAGACGTCACTATATTTGAAAAGCAGTGTTAGACGAAGATTATGAAAGGAATGTGTTGGCAAAAACTGCGAGGATTGCAAAATGCAGGATTCCTGTACATTTCCCTGAAGCGCTCTCTACCGCCTATATTTGATATATACTTGCAATTTTTGCCAATGCATTCTTTTCATACTCTTCGTCAAACACGGCTTTTCAAATATAGTGACTTCTGGTGATTTTATGGGCAATTGAAACTTTGGGCAACTAAAACTATGGTACAATGTATACCTACTAATACCTGTCATTAAAGGCAGTGCAGTGGTTCATCACTTTCCATGTCTTCACCGTCAGGATTGCCTATTTGTTAGAGTGAGATGAAAGTATAGTTGTGTCTCACTCCAACCAATGTTAACTTTAACCTTGGAGACGTTCCACAAAAGGTGAACAACTGCACTGTCTTCAATGACAGGTATTATGTTTTTTTAATTTTTATCCTTAATAAATAAAATTATTGCATATATGTCCATCACCTTTTAACGTTATTTTTAACGCAGAATAAGGATAAAAACATTTTTAATATTTATTTTGCCTTCTTCATGAGTTATAATGCTACTTTACGATAGCTTTACGCTACAGCGTAAAGCTAGCGTTCAGCCAGTTCGCTAGGGAGTGCAAGTGCTATCTTGCCTTTTGTCAATTTGTATCTGCTCATCTGCTAGCAAATCATTTTCAATGGCAATCATCTTTTCCTGGGAAAAAGTAATTTTCGTGCATTGACCTCCACCCTTACTCATGTTTAAATTAAAATTTTGACATTTATTAACAAAATGACCAGATTCGCGAACGATACACAAAAATTAGGTTAGCTTGCGCGCCCGACAAAACTTTAAGTCTAGCATATACGTAAATTACTTTTAGAAAACCTCTACGTAATATACACAGTAAATTACGTGTAAAAGAAGCTCTACATAATATACACAGTAAATTACGTGAAAAAAAAGCTCTACGTAATATACATAGTAAATTAAGTATATGGACCGAGAAAAGCATGTCGCGTTATCTGGTGACTGAAACAGACGAACTAATGGAATAAAGTTTTTGCAGCAATGTCAGGTAAATAGCATGAAAATAATTTGTATATCAAAATAGAACATCAGTTACAGAGAATCGATTGGAGTTCAATCGTATTAACAACATCGAGTGTCAATATATAAAAATTAAAAACAGTAAGTATAAAAGTGGAAAATTGTGATTTTACTAAGATGGACTCGATCATGTAAGGTTATGTACGTGATATGTTTACACGACGATTGCAAGGTCGTTAGCTCGTAATTATTTTCTGTATATGTATTTACATTCAGCAAGTAAGATTTTTTTCAGTAAATCAAAAATATGACCTTATTTGAACAATTTAATTATGGATTTCAGGATTAGAATTCTTTTCACTAAATTTACAGTTATCTGATGGTACGAGTGTTCTTTCTAACAAAAAATCATAAGTTCCATAACTAACTCCAGCCAAGTCCAAAAGTTGTTGCTCTTTTTGCAGTGACTCGTAGCCTTGAAAATAACGTCTTCCTGTTACCAACTCTTGGGGTTCTACGCTCAATGATTTATCTCAGCATACTCCTTGGTTACCGTACTGCAACATTTATTCTTTATCTTCTTCTGACTGGGTATCGTTAAAGTTTTTGCTTTAACAATGTGAGTCTCATTGCAGAATACCATTGAACTCTATGCTATATTTTGTGTGCGGCATTTGGGAATCGAAAAAATTTGTAATTGCTATTCGAAGCTGTATTTTTACAGTTAACTATACAATATGAAAAATCCACTGTTATTGAATTTTGCTATAACAACACGTACATATATTTACTCCATAAGTTATACTTTTCACCACTGCGAGCGCGGCGACCGATTCTTCTATCCCCTTGGCAACCCTGGTCTCACGTCGAAGAGAACAGGGTTATAGAGGAATAGGGGAAGAGCAGTCAACCAATGAGATATTCGCTTTGGATCCGTGCGATTATTTCATTGGTTGAATCCTATTGCCTTGTTCCTCTATTACCACAATTAAATTAATTAATTTGCCTTATGGGTCTTCACCCTGAACTACATTTGAAAATGGAAGATGAGCAAAGAAGGTTACCAAATTCGATGTCAAGTGCTAAAACTGACTTTACAGATATTACCATATGTGGAATTCCTATACCACAGGCAACATCAACAGTTGAAAAAAAATCAACGTATGTTTAGTTTTTAATGTTATTAATCTCAACAATTATTTTCTTTGATTTTCGATATTTAATGCTTATTGTAAAATTTCTTTTTTTCCCTCTAAGGTACAGTCATACTACATCGTGTATTACCGACAGTTACAAAAGCTTAGACATGAATGACAAGAAAGGCATAAATGATACCTCCCTTGGAATATTCCATCAGACCTCAACCTGTAAGAATGTTTAAAAAAATGTTTAATCCTCTTTAATAGCATTAATATTTAAATAAACCTCTTTTACTGACTGAAACGAAACCCAGTAAAAGAGAGCAATTAAAATGAATTTAATGTCGATACGAAACTCGAGCAAATCAATTCATATGAATTTCAGTGGGCACAAAAATAGAGGAAGTTCTACTCTATCTATTCTATAGTTGTTTTCAGACCCAAGAGCAAAACGGAAAAAAAAACTCCGAACGTCGTGTTGCCTTTAGCGGAGACTATTGACACTTTGTCGCGGCGTTTCAATGCGATGTCAGAGATGAAATGGTGAATTTCCGTATCTATATGAGCGTTTTTACATTCTTATAATCAAGGACAACGTATTATTTTTATGTGAAAAATTACTTTCGAAATTCTTATTAAATCTTTACGATTTGAGATTCCATGAGTCAGAAAAAACGGCTTTAACGAAAGTGTCTGTCTGTAGCAGTATGTCATGTTCACGATAACTCTCGATACAATTATCGGATTGAATTGAGCTTTGACATACTGTATCGAATCCCAAAAATTAAGGACAAGTTCGTTAACTAGCCATATCCAAACAAACTTGTCAAAATAAAAGCATTTTTTGTATTTTTGAAAAAATCAAAAATTGCAATATTGGGTTCTGATAGTGCTCATAAATTTCTACCAATTATGCTCCTAACATTTTACGATTAAATCAAAATTAGAAAAGTTACAGTATGTTAAAACTTGAAAAAGTTCAATCTCAAAATTCCATTGTCCAGCTGAATTATACTAGATACGAAAAAAATGTTATAGTACAAAATTGTTTACCAAAACTCCAGCGGATCACGTCCAGTGAACGGTCAGCGAATTTACTCACCATTCACTAACCGTTCACTGACCATTCGCTAACTTCGCAATAATATGAATAAAAACAGCATAAAAAACATTTAAAATTAAGCAATTTGTATATAAAGGACATAGAACACCGAGCGTGAAGCGCGAGGTCCACATATTTTTGGAACTACAATGAAGGTAGACGCGGTTGCATCTGCTTGTGGAAGTCTTCTACTGTGACGGCCGTTTTTCGAAGCATTTTTCACAATTCAATTGCAAGTTAACTATTTTATATTCTGTAATGCAGTTTTTCGGTAATTGTTTATTGACTTTTTAACTACAATAAATAATGTGTATCATAAGGAAAATTTTAAAATTGTGTCCACTGCACCCAGGCAAAATGATGCCTCCATGAAAACATGAGTCATCGATGACCACGATATCTCAAGTTCAGCTTATCTGAAACCGAAAAACTTTCGCTTATATCAAATCATAGAACTCTGCTTATCGGGTGATCCATTTAAAAGCTAAAAATTTACATGATTTTCGGGAATTGTTTCGAGAGGAAAAAAAGTGGTACATTTTAGGAACTTTTATATTTATTTAAATATCTATAAAAGAATAAAATGTATTTTATTATTGAATTAACTTTAAAAATGACGGCTTAACTGCAATGTGAACACCATAAGTCTGCGCGGGAGAAGAGAAAACGCAAGAAGAGCTTGCTTCAGCATTAGGAGTTACCCGCCAAACCATTTCCAAGCGATTGCATGCGTTGAGAATGATTCAAAAACAAGGAACTTGGGTTCCTTATGATTTGAAGCCAAGGGACGTTGAGCGTCGTTTTTTCGCCTGTGTAAAACTGCTTCAGCGGCAAAAAAGGAAGGGTTTTCTTTATTGCATCGTGATGTGTAATGAAAAATGGATTCATTACAGCAACCCAAAGAAAAGAAAGTCATGGGGACTGCCCGGTCATGCTTCTACGTTGTCGGCTCGGCCGAATATTCACATCGAAAGATGGCTTGATTCGTGGATAGCCTCAAAAGATGAACACTTTTACCGTAACGGTATTCTAGCTCTACCAGAAATATGGGCAAAAGTTGTAGCTAACGATGGGCAATACTTTGAATGATTCATTTGTAACCATTTTTTCACAACGAAGTTGCATTTTCACCAAAAAAACAGCGGGAACTTAGTTGCGCACCCAATACTTTTTCATAAATAACTCTGCCTTATGTACAAATTTGACAAAATTTCGTTATTAATTGCGGACATTAAAACTATGGGTTAAATTTAAAAGTCCGCCATTTAAAAAATAAAATAAGAAATGTTTTCGGTTGTATCCATCTTTTGAAATAGTCTAAAAATTATAATTGTTGAGAGCTAACAGATTTCCATGAAATATACAAAAATAACCTGGATTCGAAAATTTTGACTATTTTTCCGCATGCTAATTGCATAAGGAACTTCAATTGCCTTGAGGTCCAGGTTAATATTAACCGTTTTCCTCAAGTTGAGAGATAATTTTCTTGGTCACTAAAAAAGTGTGGGGGAAATGGCGTGACCAAAGAAATTCACAAAAAAAATTTTACAAAAAGTGAATAAGGATTACTCTGATGTGTTGATACGCTAAAGGTTAATTTAGGTATTTCAGTGTGATGTCATGCCTTGTCGGCAAAATTAATACCTAACGGGGTAATATCATTTTGCGATCAAGAGAACATTGCTTAGGCAATTCAAGAAAAATATTTTTTTTTGAGCGTATGTATTGAAAATTCTGTCGTCATGTTTTTTGCTTGAATGAAAGATATATTTTCACAATTATGCATCACTTTATCGTTTATCTACAACTCATCAGGTATGGGAACAAAATTATGATTTCTGAAATTTGCGGCGAAGATACTGAGATGATTCAGAAATATTTTTTTGTGAAACTCAATAGTCATGTCCCGGAAGTTAGAACCGCAAACATAATATTTTCAAAAAATGAAAGCTATGCTAGACTTGTGCTGATATGTCCTGAAAACGATTGTTTGAAAAATCGAAAATTATCGCTGCAAGTTTTCAAAACCTTTCTTTATGCTAGATTTGCAACTGTGTCCTGACATAAAACCAAAGGTTGTGCAAGGTACTCTCAAGTGCACCCAATTTCGTGCTGCTATTAGAAATTTCGCAACTTCGCCCGCTTTTCGAAGAACACAAAAAAAAATTTATTTAAAAAAAAAAATGTTTTGCTGCATTTTTACAGGTCAATAAAATGTTCATTCAGTAGTAAATAAAACTTACATTGTTGTGCTATAATTCTGAGCTTCTAACTTTAAAAATCTTTTTTAAATATTTTCTCCGTGCAGCAAAACATTTTTTTTTGTTAAATAAATTTTTTTTTTGTGTTCTTCGAAAAGCGGGCGAAGTTGCGAAACTTCTAATAGCAGCACAAAATTGGGTGCACTTGAGAGTACCTAGCACAACCGTTAGTTTTATTTTGGGACAAAGTTGCAAATCTAGCATAAAAAAAGTTTTTAAAACTTGTGTGATGTCCTGACACCTACCTTCCTTCAATAATATATTTTATTTTCCCTCGTTTTAGATCGGTAAAGAAAGCCAGAGGATTTCTAAACCGAAACTGGGATGAGGGTAGCTGACTAAAATAAAACTCGAAATTTACTGAATTTACAATTGTCAACCTTTATTTTTAATGAGTACAAAACAGGAGAGAGAGAGAAAGAGAGAGAGAGAGGTGGGGGGGGGGAAGAGAGAGAGAGAGAGAGAGAGAGAGAGAGGGGGGGGGGCACCAAAATCCAAGTAGGGTATCTGGCAGGTAGCCACTTAATCGACAAATCAATTCCGGGCCGGACTACTGTTGATCCCAAAGGGTGCGTTTCAGATACACCTTTCAATATATGCGAACGCGGCTTCTGTGGAATCGAATCGTAGACACTCTTCAATATAAGAACCGTTCACAGGCTCCACTTTTTAACTCACAACAATCTTGCACTAAATTCAATTCCGATGTAATTTTAAGTTAATGAGGAAGGCACTGACAAAAGATGTAATGAGTTAACCGGGGTAACTTCGGAGGAGAGTTCTAAAATTCAGATGGTCCGAGGGGAATTCTGTTACCAAATTTTTGAGCAGAGCTCCGGCGTTGAAGATAGACCGACGGCAACTCTGTATTTTTTGAGAGGAGTTCCGTTTCTGAAGATGTCCTGACGGTAACTGAAGATTCGCAGATTCGCAGGTACTTTTATGCACTTGATTTTGGTCGATACTGGCTATGTTCGCCATTTTTCCGATTAATACTGACATGGAACTTCTAGGTGCTGACTAATGGGTTTTATATTTTTTTGTCGATACTGGCTATGTTTGATTTGCCCTGCTAATATTCTTCTGATGTTGGCCTGACCTTGGCACGTGACTGAGCTGGCCTCTTTTCCTTTGGGTTGCCATTTTTTGTGTACTGAAGAAAAAAGGGGAGACTTCATTTTTCTTATTCTGGTTTCCCCGATGTTCCTTCTTCTTGAGATGATTCATTTTTTAATTTCTATCTTTTTCTGCACCTGTCGATATTCTTGTGTACTCAGGACATTCCGATGGGGTTCCCTCGTTAACAGGTAGTTAAGAGTTTACGATGTTTTCTATTTAAAAATTCACTAATATCTCTCTTTCTATTACAATTTTATTTCCGTACATTCAATTTTCGTCTAATCAATACTTTTTAATAGCTGTTGCTTATGCATGCTTTATGTTAAAATCTTTTATTAGTTCTACACATTTTAATATTATAAATAAGTAAATAACGATGGTCACATGACATGACACTTGCAGCGATAATTTTCGATTTTTCAAAAAATCGTATACGGCACAAATCAGCACAACTCCAGCACAATCTAGCACAACTTTTATTTTTTGAAAATTTATGTTTGCGGTTCTAACTTCCGGGACATTCAATAGTCGTGGATCAACGATAACGTTCTACACATTTATAAAAATACATGTTAAGCTTTCAAAAAAATCATTACGATGTTATTTTCAATATTTAAAAACACATACATATCTCTCAAATTGCCCATACAAGCAATATTTGCTTCACATCAAAAAAGTATTGCAATGTTAGGAATTGATTTTACCTACGGAGTAAAACGTTAGACTAAAATGCCTAATAAGTAGGCAAAGTTCGATATAAATCATGTTCGGTTAAGAAATAAACGATTCTTCCAAACCAATAATTGAAGAACGAGAAAAAAATGTAACGTTGGAACTTACAAGCATAAACTCGGAAGGTATCAGCTTGTGAGTTGACTACGAAGAACGTTGAAGGATCTGCTGAGGCCTTGGTGGCTTAGTCGCTTAGACTACCACTCATATAAAGTGGGGAGCTTTGTTTGAATCTGGACCAGGCAAATTTTTTCTCGTTCTTCAATAGTTTTTCTGAAAGAACTGTTCATTTATAAACCAAATTTAATTAATCCCAGAAGTTAAACACATTGAATAACATCCTTCAACAATGATGATGAATCATATTTCATAGTATTCTGTATTTTCTAGTACTTGATAACAATTCCGTCAACGTACAAAAAAAACCACATGGACGCAAGAAAGACATTGGTACTGAAAGAGAACTTGCTCGCAGATTATTAGAAAGGTGCAATATTCCGCTGATAGGTATGTAGAAATAATCAACTGCCATAACACATCCACATAAAAAAAGTGTGTAGTCCGGTAGATTAATTTAAAAAGTTGAAATTTTGGATTTAATATGGTATATAATTTAATGAAAACTATATAGATTTAAATAGTTTTCGATAACATCTGTCATACTGAATCCGAGTAAATGTGGCATCCGACTTCTATTCAATGGGTCAAAATACATATAGTTATGGTGGTCTATCTGCCGGGCAAGATACTTTTTTATGGAAATATGAAATCGTTTCTAGAAATAACCGAAATTTGAATAACATTTTTCAAATATATAATTTTAGATGAAGAGAAAAAAGTTGATCAAGAAAATAAGATACCGCATGCAGTTAGACCAAATATTTATTCTAGGTCATTACGTTCAGGACAATCTTCCACACAGACTATTGCAATTAATGAAGAGGAGAAAGTGAATTTGTCGAATGAAAATAATCCTAAATCTTCTTTATCATCAGCTAGTGTAAGCTACTTAACCTAATGATATTGATGCGGAAAATCACTGCAATTGAATTTTATATATTTACTTTGCCAGATGAACTCAAAATTTATACATAAAAATATGTATATATTTTTTCCTGAATCAACGAATAATTAGAGGTATTTCATTTAGATTGTCTTTGAACCACGAGAAATCACAGCCCGTTCTTCTGAGATGAATAGAGATTTTGATAACTTTTTCCCAAGCTCGTCTCGGACAGGTATTGACGATTTTAGTTTCAATTCAACTGCAGAAGAATTAATGGCTAAATTTGCTGGAGAAGAATTTCAGTCTGTTTCTCGCACTATCAATCAATTGATGATGGAGGAGAATTCTTGGGGACAAAATTATCCACATACCATGCTTTTGGGCTCTATTGGTAACGAAAAGGAATGTATAGACGTGTCTGGTTTCTCGGGTATCATCGGAGATTTGGAATTGTCTCTCGAGTAAGATCTTTTATTTATTTAATTCTATGTGATATTTTAAACATGTGATCAGCGTGGTTTAATTTTCACTACCACAGAGGGCCCATCTAACATTTGGAGTTTGAATCGGCTATAAAAAAAACTGATGGGTATTTTGTCAAAAGTATGGTTTTCAGTACATTTTTCAGTACACTTTCGATTGTTTGGGCAAATGTTTTAAATGTCTTTCAACGCATGTATGTGATATGTTAAGCTTCTCTGCGTTCTCTCGTGTCGTACTACGCCCGTTATTTTCTATCATTGCTTTTATTTTGTCGTCGTCAATTTTAGTTGGGCGCCCAGAGCGTGGTGCATCTTTGAGCTCATAATATTCGGAACAAAAACGAGTAAACCAATTCTGGTACTGGCGTTCTGTTAGTGATTTTTCACCTAAACATCATGCAATTTTTTCCGAGCTTGCACTACGTTTTTACCTTTTCGGAAGTAATAAAGTAAAATGTGACGAAAATGACCGTCTGGAATCTCCATTTCAAATCAATTCAATGAGACGGCCCAGCCTCGAGTCTCCGCCTTTTTACGAGGAAATGGGAGCAAAACCCACGAAAATAAGACGGCCATGAGTACAAACAGATTCAAACGAAACTCGCACGAAAGAATTGCGAGGTTTCATCAAGTCTTCGCTTTATAATTAATGAATAACTTCCAAACCAGAAGTGCACGTGGCATGAACGTCGCGATCTGGTTTTCACCGACATTTTTGTTTGTACTCTCAGCGAGCGCCGCACTAACCTGTGGTTGCTGTCACTCAATCGTTCACCCAGGTTAAGCAGCTTAATGCATGGTTGCTGGATGGGCGTCCTGCGTTAATATCTCTTTCATGTTTTTTTTTTGCATTATTTATTGTAGGTTTATTTACTTACTTGTATGTAGGCGGTTTGATATAAATAAATAAATTAATTAATTAAGAATAAATAAATAAATATTATTAATAATTAAAATATTCAGATACTACATTACGAATTTTGTAGTTCCCTAGCGAACTGGCTGAACGCTAGCTTTACGCTGTAGCGTAAAGCTATTGTAAGGCTATCGTAAACCTATCGTAAAGTAGCATTATAACTCATGAATGAGGCAAAATAAATATTCAAAATGTTTTTCTCCTTATTCTACGTTAAAAACAACGTTAACTGGTAATTTAAATATGCAATAATTTTATTTATTAACGCTAAAAATTTAAAAAAACATAATACCTGTCATTAAAGGCAGTGCAGTGGTTCATCACTTTCTATGTCTTCACCGTCAGGATTGACTATTTGTTAGAGTGAGATGAAAGTATAGATATGTCTCACTCCAACCAATGGCCAACTTTAACCGTGGAGACGTTCCACAAAAGGTGAACCACTGCACTGCCTTCAATGACAGGTATTGTGTTTTTTTAATTTTTAGCGTTAATGAATAAAATTATTGCATATGTCCATTACCTTTTAACGTTATTTTTAACGTAGAATAAGGATAAAAACATTTTGAATATTTATTTTGCCTCATTCATGAGTTATAATGCTACTTTACGATAGCTTTACGCTACAGCGTAAAGCTAGCGTTTAGCGAGTTCGCTAGGGTTGTGAATTACTGCTGTGTTAGAGTGCAAAAATGAATAAATAATTATTAGTAATGAATAAGACATTGGTATGCCGCCTTAATTAAATTCATAATTGTAAATCCTCAAAAATATAAATGTGAATTCAAATTTTTTTTAATAAATCAATATGAATTTCTGATTTTTCTAAATCATTTCAGTCGATTATGTCGATCATTAGAAGAGTGTATCACTGTATGTGATAACGGAACTCTACTATATCGACCTTATCAACCTATGATTCAGAATTAATGTAACGTCTCGCAAGACTAGATGGAATTTATCCGTAGCCAAGATTGGCGTTAACAAGTTTTTGTGTGAAAAGTTGTGGAACCTCCGTAGTTCAGATGACAGAGCATTCGACCGGCAATCGAAAGGACCTGGGCTCGATACCCAGCGGAGTGGAAGCGTTCCTTTTTTCACAGAAAATTTATTAATAATATGAATTTGACTAAAATATAGATTCTTCAATTAATTCGCGAACACTAAAAACAATATAGACTTGCAAATGATGAGCAGGATGATAATCTCGAACATAAATGGATAATGCGCGACCTTTTTTTTATCAATTCTTTTTACTCCTCCGTAGAATATCTTACGTCTTTGTATGAGGTTCAAACTTTCTCATGCCGCTACCCAATAGGAGCGCGCGCCTCGCAGGCAGCACGTGTGGTTGGCGCCTGGAGACACGGGCGGCCAATCAGCAAGCACTCAGACCATCCATGCTTTCCATACACCGACCCGTGCCAGGAGAAACGGCATAGCGGAAAAGCGTTCTCCTTGTTACCGCGCGGTATGCTTTCTCTTTTCAGCGCATACGAATTTTCAAACGCCTCCACTGGACATAATATGCGACCGTTTTAAATGTAAAATACATCACCGTAATCGCGAAAACATATTTCTATTCATACCAATTTCCAGCTCTAAAACAGTTTCTAAAGGGGGGAAAACATCGTGTACAAATTTCATAATTTATTGATCGCAGTAGATTTGATCGCGGCCGCTAATTGAAGCGCGCGCATTTTAATTAAGGTGGGGAATTAATCAAAGAGGTGGAAATCCGAGTTGACGTGCTTCGTTGAAGATCCTTGAGAATCAGTCCGGTGCCGCACCTTCAAAAGGTAAGGCCACGTCGCCCCGGGCAATTAATACAAGGATTATTAGATCGAAGCTCACAGTCAGGTGACGTGCATTATAGCATCACTGCACCTGACTATTGGAGAATTCGATCGCTTATGTCTCCCCCGTCATCCATACAGATAGGGACTTGCGGGCTTGCGATTTATTTTGGAAATATAAAATAGATTTGTTCTCCGAGTCTTGAGTGGCGAGTACCCGTTGACTCACCTCAGAGTGAGAAATTGGGAAAGTCACTCTTATTTTAAGAAATCTTTATCATTTTCAATCGTCGATCAGGTGCCGTAGCCCCTCAGGGCACTTTACCTGTGAGACGACATTCTTTCTGTTTTCTTTTATTTAAGCCCAATTGTGGATTTGGTGCCGTAGCCCCTTAGGGCACTTTACCAGTGATACGTTCTTCCCTACCCCCGGAGAATTGGAGAACAAATCTACGTGGATTTACTTCGTTCTGTGGGAAGGTTTTTTTTTTGAAAATTAAGGAGTTGAACGTATCTTCCAGGGCAGATGATGACAGTTTCTGTGAGTGTGAGCCTGTGTGCTTTTAGTACACGACAGAACTCTGATGCCAAGATTGGAAGATTTCCTTAATTTTAAATAAGTGAGAATCATTGAATTTTTGCTATTGTTTGAATGTTTCGTCGGTGGAATATGAGGATGCAGGTGTACAAAAATAGAGATTGAAAGGAGCCTGCAAGTCGACCAAACTATTATTTTCAGGTCTAGGAAAAACCCCAACTTAAAACGTTTTTTTCAAAGCGCATCTGCGCGAAATTATAGCGAATACTAATCGAAGTCTTTTCTTTACGGATTTAGATACAAAATTTTGGAGTCACAGACAAGAATTACGAGGATTCGCGTGCATTGCCTTCGGTCGCTCAAAAGAAAATTAAAATCGTGAGTTTGTTTTCGGTATTCTTGCTCCTTAAATAAAGAATCCCGTCTCGCGAAACTTTCTCCCTTCGTGTGACCGACACGCATATTAAAAGGACAATTCTGAGCCAAATCAGGCAAAAATAGCTTTATGAATGTTTCAAATTGATAAATTCAAGATTCAAAAACTGGAAATGTTTCAGCAAATCATTAAATAAACAACCAAACTACGAACTTTTTTTTACTGAATAATCTATGAAACGTCAGCTGTCAAATACCATATACGGTCTGAAGTTTGCAATAAATTATGCAATGGTTCATAGTTAATTAAATTTGAAATTTGGAATTGATTTTTTGAAATCAAGATCGGAAATAACTGCAACAATGTCAATGGAATTTTAAATTCTTATATAAAGTTATTTACTGTTTTATACAAAAATTTAGTAACTCCCTATATTCATAGTAGCTTTTTACCAACGACCACGAGTAAAAGATTTGGCATTTGACATTTTTGTATGATTTCGAAGTTTTATTAGCTCTTTAAAAAAGGTAAATATACAAATATTTGCAATGCGATTACATTACTGCAAGAATGAATTTCGCAGTACATTATATCTGAGAAATAATTTTTATAGGATTTGTAGGAAATATTAAAAAAAACAAGTTATTCTCGAGAACGGTTGGACCGATTTCAATAGACAGAAAATATATTATGGGTCTAAAGGGGAGAATTTTGATGCTCAGGAAGTTAGCACCGCCGTTTTGATTTTTCAAAAAAAAAAAAAAAAGTTGTGCTGAATTGTGCCACAAACGATTTTTGAAAAAAATGAAAATTAAGGCCAACATTTTGAAGAAAGAAAATTTGCGCTGCATTGTGCTAGGTTCGTGCTAAATTGTGCCGCAAGCAATTTTTGAAAAAATGAAAATTAGGGTCAACATTTTGAATAAACTATTTTTTTACCAGAACCGCCAATTTGCTTTTTTGAAAAACAAATTTATGCTGAGTTGTGCTAGGTGAGCACCATGAAGAATTTTCTCTCAGATGCATATTTTTCAAAACATGTCCAGTTTTATGAACTTGGTAATTTGTTTAAATATATAATTTTAAAAATGCGAATTTCGGAAAAATCAAACTTTTACTAAGTTGTGCTAAGAAATATTTTTTATATTACAACAATTTTTTTTCAAAATATTCCCAATTTTGATGAACTTGGAAATTAGTTTAAATTTAAATTTAAAGAATTTAAAATCTTTACGTGGACTAAATTTTTGAAAATTTTCAAAAAAATATATAGGAATCGTTTTGGCGAAGTAATTTTGCTTGTTACAAGATATGCAATTGTGGTTCATTCATATCCATTAATGGTGGAGCAACGTTACAACACATACATATTAATAATATAGAGTCAAATTTCCTCAAGTGAGCCACCAAAAACAGACCTATCGATTTTGAAGATCTTTTTCCCTTTTTCCAATAGCTTGAAACATTATAAGTGCTACCACAAAATATTCGAAAGAGCGCTTTTCATTGAGTGTATGTATATAAGGTGGTGGGGCTTTTAGTAGCGGTATAGTGCGGAGTAGAGGAAGACGTCTTAATTATTGCTTTGAGCGATAAGCACCGTCGATCTCACCTGACGTGATTTTCTTGCAATGATTTTATATGATCATAAAAGACGGCTTACCGCAGATGAATGCTTTACCAGTTTGACTAAAACTTTTGAAAGGTCTGCCCTTTCAAGAGCAACAGTAGGTAATTGGTTCAGAGAATTTAGAATGGGTCGCCATTCTCTAGAACACTATCCTTCGTGCAAGTTGTCCGCACACTGCGGTGACGGATAAAAACGTTGCGGCTGTGCGCAATCTGATCATAATAGACCTACATATCGTTTATAGTGAAACAGAGAAAACTCTAGGGATTGGGTTTACTGCCATAAATACCATTCTACATGAGTATTTACAGTTTGTGAAACTCTGTGCTCAATGGGTACCCCACAGTTTAACAGAGAAGCAAAAAACTGCTCGTGTTGCTTGATGTCGGACAATGTTAAAAAATTTAAAGAATGATTTGTTAAGATCTCTGTAGCGGAATTGGTCAGCGTATAACTCATATAAAGTGGGGACACCGGTTCGAATTCGGTCCGAGGCAGTTTTTATTCTCGTTTCTCAATTATTCCGCTAGAAGATACATTAATTTCTCAAGTAGGGGGCCTTGTCAGATAAGCATACAAAATCTGCCCCCTCATGTATTAAGTCCGAACTTCTACTATAGATTTATATTCATGTTAGATATAATTTCAACAAAAGATAACCGCTAAATGGCATTTGTATGGGAATTTTGGATTTAGATTTTATGAGTTTTCCCTCAAAAGTTCTGAATCGATTTTGATGTAAAAATATACATTATGGACAGTAAGAAGACTATTTTGGAAATTTTAAAAAAAATCTTTGACATAAACAGGAGTGTATTTGTTTATGGTAACAGGTAAAAAATCTGTTTGGAATAAAATCCTAGCTGCTCCTGTTTCAAAGATATCCACGTTTTACATATTCCTGGTAGGATCAATTTTTGCGGAATATAAAAGGCGTGTTTCTCGATCATTGAAACATATTTATACGTCAAATATTCAAAAATGTATGTGTGTGCAAACGCGCGAGTTTTTAAAGTTAAATATGCTGGGATACAAATATCACTACAGCTTTCTTCAATCGGTTCACAAAAGTTGGTTCTTCGATCAAATTTATTTTAAATCTATCCCAGAATTTAATGAATTCTCTATTAACCGACTCCCCAGCCTGTTCAGACCATAATCCTAAACCATCGTTATTCAAGAATGTAATGGCTTGCTTCAAATGTGCAAGAATAATATGGATTTTGACGATTTGGAAAATTCCAGGACTTTTCAAAGCTTTACGGAGTTCGCTTAGATTTTTATCGAAATCACTAAGATCCGCTTGTTTTGCAGAAAAGCAAGTATTAACGATTTTGTTCATTGCTTTGAATGAAATAATATAAGGCTGTAATCGAAATGGCCCTACAACCTCATAAATTTCAGGATCCTGTAATTGATCCGCTTCTTTAAGAAGTTTCCGACAATGATTGCCTTCAAAAATATCTCCTTGATAGCTTTTATGAGATATACCTAATTTATTTGGCCACAATAAAGCCTTTTCCTTTCCAATACCATCGATTTTAATTATACCAGGGGTGATAGTTGAAAATCGGAAAACCATTTGTGAGATGCTGCTTCAACGGTTCGAAAGGAAATCTTTTCTGCATTGAATTGTCACGGGGGACGAAAAATGGATTTATTTCGAGAACCCGAAGCGGAAAAAATCATGGCTTTCACCTGGTGAGGTCGGCCCATCGACTCCAAGGCCAAATCGCTTTGGCCGTAAGACAATGCTCTGTGTTTGGTGGGACCAGTGTGGTTGGTGAGACGGTGAATACGGATCGCTACCGACAACAATTTATCAATTTGAATCATGCGTTGATCGAAAAACGGCCGGAATGGGCCCGAAGACATGGCAAAGTTATCCTAAAACATGACAAAGCACCGTCTCATACCGCTAAAGTGGTGAAGAACACATTAAAAGCATTGGATTGGGAAATATTATCGCACCCGCCGTACTCTCCGGACCTCGCCCCGTCCGACTATCACCTTTTCGCATCGATAGGAGACTCACTCGCAGAGCAGCGCTTCGCCAATTTTGAAGAAGTCGAAAAATGGCTCGTCGAATGGTTTACCTTGAAAGAGAAAAAGTTTTTTTGGAATGGTATCCATGATTTGCCTGAAAGATGGGCAAAATGTGTAGAATCCAATGGTCAATACTTTGAATAAAAATTTTTTGAGATTCCCTTTGAGAATTAAGTGTTTTCTTTATTGAAAAAACCGGCAAACTTCAACTAACACCCCTGGCACCATCCCAAAAGAGATGATTGACAAATCCTTGTAAGAGATGTAGTTCAGGAGGAACACACTTCTGAAGCACGTACATGTCATCATCTTCATCATTATTCTCAAAAACAAAGTCAAGAAGTTCTGTCGCATTGGCATACACAACTGGTATGTTTTTAATTCCTTCCTTGTCCGTTTGAAACTCATAGAGACCTTCTTTATAAATGTTTTCCATCATA
The DNA here is from genome assembly GCA_030998225.1 of Diplolepis rosae. NCBI lineage: Eukaryota > Metazoa > Arthropoda > Insecta > Hymenoptera > Diplolepididae > Diplolepis > Diplolepis rosae. The sequence goes on along the minus strand of JAPYXD010000314.1, from coordinate 859,111 downwards.
TTTGATTTTTCATACATATGTTGGTTATAATTTGTAGGAACTGAGTTTCTTCCAGCAGAACTACGAATGAAGTTTACCAATTCCTTCATATAATTTGTAGATGATGCAGTAATCGCTTGGAAGTTATCTAAACTTTTAATCAGAAAAGATTATTTTCTTCTCTTTTTTCTTATTTACAGTTATGCGAGCCTTAGAACCCGCCGTATTCAAAAGAAACTCATTTTCTGCATCTTTACTGCTCGAGAGTTTTCTTTTCAAAAGAGTAGTAACTATTTGGTTCTGTTGTTTTTCGGCTATTTGTTCCACTATAATCAGCACATTATCACGTGCTTTAGAGGAAGAAGGACCACTGCAAGAATGTGAAATGCCTTTGCCTATTTCCTGAAAACAGCTGCTACATATTTCAATAGAAGTTCGCGCTTTCTTGTATTACTTAATTATGTTTTTCAGTTAATAAGAAATAGTGGGAAGGTTTATTTCGGAAAATAACTTTTTTCCCACATGTAGCGCATACTTTCATCCGATTTTCTTCATGATCGCATTTATTTTCTGGATGATGTGAAATAGACATTATTTATTAAAAGACAATTTGTTCTGATACTTGTTAAGATAAGCACTTTTTACTGGAAAAAATGCAGAAAATTAATTTCTTATGCAATACCGCCCAGATAGAATCAGTAGTATACTTCTAATAGGAAAGATTTCGAGTAAGAGTAAAGAGGTTATCACGTCACGTTGTCCAGTGCGGTATGATACAGTCTCCGTCAACTAAAAACAACTGAAAATCAGCAGTATGCCTTTCGTATATGCCGATTTGACTGTGCTATCCAGCGCTATAATTTTGGTAGACAATGCAGGCAAAAGGAGCGCTACCTTCTGAAGAAAAGCCGATGCTAACTTAGAGGACAAACACACACACACATTTATACATTTATTCATTGTTTGCAACATAAATTATCAAATATTTGACGAATAAATATGTTCCAATGATCGAGAAACACCCCTATTATATTTGAATAACTTTGACAATTCTCAATAGAATTCGGAAATTTTTTTTTTCATTACGCTTACCCTTTTACAATTTATTTCAACTAGTTTCCGAAAACAATATCGATTAAGTGACCGCCGTTATTGGTGAGACTAAAGCGAGTTCTTTTTTGGCATTATCCGTCACATTGATCAGCGTCTCGGGCGATATCGCTGCCATTTTGGCTCGAATGTTGTTTTTGTTTCCTTATATGGTATTTGGCTTGTTGGCATAAACTTTACTCTTCAAAAATCCTGACAAAAAGAATTTCGGTGGAATCAAGTCTGGAAATCTTGGTGGCCAGTCAATATCGCTTTTGTCCCGGGATATTGACCGTCTACCAAGATCCCCGGATTTGACTCCACCAGACTTCTTTTTGTGGAGATTTTTGAAGAGTAAAATTTATGCCAATAAGTCAAAGACCATAGAAGAGCTCAAAAACAACATTCGAGGAGATATTCCAGAGATATTGCTTGAGACGCTGGTCAATGTCATGAAAAATGCCAAAAAAAAGAGCTCGCTTTTGTCTCTCCAATAACGGCGGCCACTTCATCGATGTTGTTTTTAAAAATTAGTTGAGATAAATTGAAAAAGGGTAAGGATGGCGCACCCTGTAGTAAAAATCATCAACGCAACATACAACAGAGTTTCGTTGCAAGGATCTCGATCACATGCTTCGAAACACAACTGCATTGTACTTTATCATGGTCAGAAATATTGGGCTGTTCCAGAAGTAATTGGCGATTTGTTCATACAAATTATACACATTTTTTTAAATACAAGGAATGAACTTTAATCAATGATATATTTTTCATTTTGTTTAATGACCTTTTGCCATCTTTCTAGTAACTCCATAATTCCACGCTCATAGAATTTCTGGTCTTTATCAGAAAAACTGAACCAAGTGCGATTTTACAGCTTTATCATCATTGAAAGTTTTACCATTCAAGGAGTTCTGCAAAGATCGAAATAAATAGTAATCTAATGGTGCAAGGTCAGGGGTATATGGTGGATGTAACATCACTTCCCAATCAAGCCTTAATAATTTTTGGCGAGTGGCTAAAGATGTGTGTGGTGTAGCGTTGTCATGGTGAAAAATTACACCTTTGCGATTGACCAATTCTGGCCGTTTTTCTTTGACCGCTGCGTTCAATTTGTTCAGCTGACGACAGTAGACATCCGAATTAATCGTTTTGTTCCTTGGAAGCAGCTCAAAAAATACTACACCTTTCCAATCCCACCAAACAAACAGCATAATCTTTTTTTGATGCAATTTAGGTTTCGATGTTGTTTGTGGCGGTTCATCACGCTTGGACCATGATCGTTTCTGAACGACCTTATTGTAAACAATCCATTTTTCATCACCAGTGATAATTCGTTTCAAGAAAGGGTCGAATTGATTGCGTTTAAAATGCAAATCACAAGCGTTGATGCGCTTTGTTAAATGCATTTCTTTTAATTCATGTGGAATCCAAATATCAAGTTTTTTGAAGAGTCCAAAACGTTGTGTATGGCGGTCGATTGTTGATTTTGGTATTTTTAATATTCTTTAATCTCTCGCACAATTACATGGCGATCCGATTCGATTATGGCTTTGATTTTGTCATCATCAACTCCATTTGGCCGACATGAACGTTGCTCATCTTTGACTGAAAAATCCCCAGAACGGAATTTATCAAACCAATTTCGACTTCTAAACCAATTCAAGGATTCCTCACCATACACAACACGTAACTTTTTAACTGCCTGTACTGCGTTCTTTTCTTTACGGAAATAGAAAAGCAAAATATGACCAAAAAGCTCGTTTTACACTCCATCTTAAAGTTGATCTATATGTGAAGTCGGCAATTACTTCTGGGACAACCCAATATTTTTTTCATAAACTTCTGCAGTCTCCCTATCAACATTATAGCTTTCAGAGTTTACAACGAGCAGGTTGTAGTACGATTTTAAACTCTTTTCTACATTGTATTTTACTATCGTGAATCCCTCGCCTCTCACATTTGTGGAGAGGAATTTCCTCTATCTTCTTCACTATCTTTCTTAATTATTGACGATGTTCTATATGGGGATCTAACACCTTTTGAGCGTCCTTTTTTTCCTTTATTTTATTTCATGAGGAGTGCCACGCTCGTTGTGTCTCTCTATGTAAGAGTGCATACTACAAGTGGCATGAGTCAAACTAATGAAGCAAAAAAATAATGTTTTTTAAAGTTTCTTCATCATTTTGATTTGCAAGGTATAGTTCGAGCATGTCAACCACGTATCCGTCAACTGTGCAGATAGTAAAGAGTTTGTATAGAGGTACTTCTTTTGTCTGGAAAAAGATTTTCTTCGATATCGCACAGTTAATAAACATATAGTTAGTTAACATTAAATAATTTCTTTGTCACTTCCGTAGTATAATTTTGAATAAGATAATTTATATTAAAAGTACATGTGCCAAAATGAAATGCTAGGATGTCTTTATTAGAGGATTTGATTGTGCTTGTATTATATAGAAAAATCTAAGATTGAATGCCCGCTCTTCAATTGTAAAATAGAAGCTATAATTTTATTTGAATTTCCCGTACGCAATTTCAAACGAAATACAACTAGAGCTCGAATTATTGATGCAAACTACTTCCATTACACTGACTATCTCAAGCACACTAAGCCTTGTAGTGTTCGAGTGTACCTTCAAGAGACTAAGATCTTCAAAAGATCGGTTTTTTATAATTTGATTTTGACAACACCGATTACCAAATTGTATACGAATTTTTTATTCATGTTCAGAAATATGTGACCGTCACCTTTTCCTTAGTATCATTTATGATGTTATCTTATATGCTTCATATTTGATGGGATTGAGACTGTCATTCATATGGAATGTATGATGTCTGCATTATATTTACTAGGACTGTTAAATTTCTATGAAAAAAAATTGTTCTAATATGTAGTGATTTGTATAATTGCCTATAAAGTTTTCTTTCTGAAGGTGAGTATTCTATGGTCACTAGTCACTCCAGCACTAATTCGTTGTTTGCCTGTTGCTGAAATAGAAGCGTTTATAAAAATGGAAGAAACTTAGATCTACTAGTATATGCCGGAAATAAAACAGCATCCCTTTTGGATAGATTAAAGACAGCGATAGCGGAGGAACGTCCGGAAATGGCCAATATAAAGATGTTGTTCCACCATGACAATGCACTTCCATCTGTTCTGGAAACCCAAAACTTTTCTGGTAGACAAAAATTTCTGTGCAATGAAGAAGCCATCCAGGCTGTCACCTAGTTTGAGGTTACATAAAATAAGTACAAAGTGTTTGTCTTTTAATTCGAAGAAGAGGAAAGTTAAACTATAATGCGCATGCGCAGTTCAATTTCTACATTGTATTCCTCTGTAACGGAATATACAACATTGCTTTACTCTCAGCTGTAACGGAAAAACGAGTTTCCGCGGCTGAGGCACATAAAATATTAATAGTATGATTATTATAGAATGGTAAGAAAAAATCTGTAAATAATTACTTTTCATTTTTATTTTTTTTTCTTTAAAATTTAACAACATTACATTACAACAAAATAACAAAAAAAACACAAGAAAAAAATATACCCCTTTTTATATAAATTTGTAACGAACCGTATGTACGCGCTACGCCACCGCGCCCCTACCGCAGCGTTCGGAGGGGTACTCCCACCGCCGCTACTCACGTGAGTACCCCCACTGACCGCTGAGCCGCGCGCGCAGCTACCCCCACCCTTCGAGGACGGTATATAAGGAGGGACGGAACACCGAGACGGGGCAGTTGGGCTGGAGTGACGATCCGGGTTACACCGCAGTGGCGCTCTAGACGGACGGCATGGAGATGCCTCTCCTGATGGGTTCCCCCATAGGAGGGTATCTCCGACCCCGACCGCCAAACACCTGGTGAAGCCGGACCGAGCGTCGATCGATGGGTTCCCCCATGGTCGACTCTGGGTGGGAGCTAACACACAGCGTTAGGTTCCACTGACTGGGTGCTGTTCCCGTCAAATACCGGTGGCCGGGCCTAACCTGGGGGATTACCTCGGCCACGTCAAACACACACGCGCACGCACGCACGTACACAGTAAATTCGCACACTCACACCAGCACACCATTTGTTATTTTGTATTCACACTCACACATACACACCGTCTTATTTATTTTATTTGTATTTTTTTAAATTTAAGTTTTCTGAATAAATGTTATATATTTTAATATTAAAAGTCCGTTTTCGTTTAATTCCATTCCCTGCTCCCCCACTACTACCGAACACTGGCTGACTGAAGCGTCTGGCAACCAGGGGGAAAGTAGGGATGTTACAAATTCTATCCATATTATCTCTAAAATTTAGAATTCAAGTATTAATTGATAATAATTACGTAAAAAAATTAAATGCTTGCTTACAATACGGCTCAGAGAAACGAACTGATTCCTTGTGAGCAAGGGATCACTTCGTTTGGTGGGGCGTTGAGACGGCCCAGCCTCGAGACTCCACCTTTTTGCGAGGAAACGGGAGCAAAATCCACGGAAATAGGATTGCGATAAGGACGAGAAGATACACACGAAACTCGCACGAAAGAATTATGAGGTTTCGTTAAGTCTTCACTCTGTAATTAATGATTTACTTCCGAACCGGAAGTGTATGTGGCACGAACGAGGCGATCTGGTTTTCACGGACATTTTCGTTCGTACTCTCAGTGTGCGCCACACTAACCTGTGGTTGCTTTCCCTCAACCGATCACCTAGGTTAAGCAGCTTCGTGCATAGTCGCTGGATGCGCGTCCCGCGCTCATCTCTCTTTTGTTTTATTTTTTGCACTTTTTATTATGAATATGTTCATTTTGGTATATGTGGGCAGTTCGTTAAGAATAAATAAATAAATAAATAGATATAATCAATGATTAGAGATATCCAGATACTACATTAATTACACAGGCACACAAAAAAAACCAAGTCTCTGATATTTGAACGCGACACATATGTTCCCATGTAATTTGATCCGCTGATCACGAATCCGCGGTCCAATTGACCCCATGACATCTGGGTCAAGGGCATTTGAAGGTCAAAATTGAACACACACATTTGAGTTGAAAAAAATGACTAATCTTTATGTTTTCTGGGTCGCTGAATAATAATTCGAGGTCGGTTTGACCTCAAGTAGTAAAGGTCAAGGTCATTTGAAGGTCAAACGTGTTTATTTTGGAAATAATGCATTTTTGACTGCAGATTCTGAAAGAAAGGAAAATTTTAAGTCCAAAACTTTATTTTTTAATTTTTTTAATATGATCCAAAGGTCATTTCAAGGTCATTATAAGTGGTGATGTGGAGAATCAATTTAATCACTGCAAAAATACGAAAATATGATTTCCTTTACCTAAACTACTGTGGTAATATATTTTGGTGGTTGCTGGATCAGAATACGAGGTCTTTTTGACCCCATCACACCTGGGTCAAGGGCATTTGAAGGTCGAAATTGGGAAAAATATCGTTTTAGTGGAATAAACTACTTATCATTATGTTTTTTGGTTCGCTGAATTCGAATTTGAGGTCGGTTTGATCTCAAGCTGTGAAGGTCAAGGTCATTTTAAGGTCAAACTTGTTTATTTTGAAAAGAAACTGCATTTTTGACTCCAGATTCTGAAAGAACGCAGTAGTATCTATCAGTAATACCTATCTTGTGTCAGCACCCAGGGTACCTCCACGTGGTGACGGCGGAAACGGCTTTGTTTTTCTTGTTTGTTTTCCGGCTAAGCCCTGGGGTGAAGGCATGACGCCGTCATGGCTGGCACAGGAAAGTCTACGATGCAGGGTCTTGGATGCCCAGTATCGGCGGTTGGTCAGGGTGAGCAAGCGGGCCCGCAATCATCGTCATCAAGTGACCGCAGCTCTTTACTAGTTGGTGACTTGGCTAATAAGGAGTATGATGCTACAAGAAGAATTGAAGATGCTGCAAGCCACTTTTGTGGCACTGATAAAAATATTTTTTGTTACGTTTGCGGGAAATATGAAGTAAGCAAATATCGTAGGTCAATGAATAAAAAATGTACAGATATATATGAGAAATGTTATAAAAAAGAACTTTCTGTTCAAAATTCAACGTTTGCTCCAGAAACTATTTGCTGCTCTTGTTTTAATATGCTTATCCGATGGGATAAAACCAGAAATGATAAAATTTTGAAATATACTTCACCAGTAATATGGTCAATACCTGAATCCGAGAAAGATTGTTATTTTTGCAATACCAATGTTAAAGGATTCAACGTTAAAACAAAGTCACAGATATCATACGCACTAGTATCTTCCGTTGTACCAGCAAAATCTAGGGTAGAGTGTGCTGACGAAAAAATGGATACGAGTCCATCAATGAATGAAGCTTCAACGAGTAAAGAAACTGATAGGGAGGAATGGTTTGACAGTGTAGAAGAATCTCTCGATAGCTCCGACCAAGATGATCATGAAGAAGAATATGTTCCAAAATTGAGGGAGGAAAAAAATAAACCTGTAAAACTATTCAATCAAGAAAGTTTAAGTAATTTTATCAGGGATATGGGGCTTCCTAAAGATGCTTCTGAATACATGGCCGCTGTGTTGAAAAATCGAGGAATGCTTGAACGGGGAACGAAGTCATCAGTCTACAGAAATAGAGAATAACAATTCCGTCAATATTTCAAGAAAGACGAAGAAGGCACTCTGGTATATTGCACAGATGTTTTAGGTTTGATGAACGAAATGAAAGAAGGTATTTATGTTCCTGAAGAATGGAGATTGTTTATAGATTCCTCAAAACGGAGTCTGAAGGCAGTGCTTCTCAATAATGGAAATGGGTACGCAAGTCTACCTTTAGCGCACTCAACGCAATTGAAAGAAAGTTACGAAAATGTGGAATACGTATTGGATAAAATACGATATAAAGAACATAATTGGCAGATTTGTGGCGATCTAAAAATAATAACGATTCTTCTTGGTCAACAGTCAGGATTTACAAAGTATCCCTGCTTCCTATGTTTATGGGATAGTAGAGATCGCGAAAACCATTATGTAAAAAAAAATTGGCAATCAAGAGCACAACTAGTTCCTGGAAGTTACAATATACTGAAACTGCCTTTAGTTGATCCCTCAAAAGTTTTACTTCCGCCTCTTCACATAAAACTTGGGCTGATGAAACAGTTTGTCAAAGCGTTGGATAAAGGTGAAAAATGTTTTAAGTACTTAGTGGAGCGATTCCCTCGATTAAGTGAAGCGAAGTTGAAGGAAGGGATATTCGATGGACCTCAAATCCGAAAAATGTTTAACGATGAAAAATTCATTGATACCATGAATGACTTAGAGAAAGCTGCATGGCTCAGTTTCCGAGATGTTTGTCAGAACTTTTTGGGAAATAACAAAAGCGATGACTACAAAACTATTGTAGCAAATATGATAAGAAACTATAAGTGTTTGGGATGTTTGATGAGTCACAAAGTTCATTTTATGGATGCTCATCTCAGCTATTTCCCTGATAACTTGGGAGATTACAGCGAAGAACAAGGGGAACGGTTCCATCAAGATCTGAAAGAGGCTGAAACTAGATGGCAAGGGAAATGGGACGTAAATATGTTGGCGGACTACTGTTGGTTACTGAAAAGAGATCGAGTGTCAGATGATGAAGAAGATGACGAGAGCGCAAAAAGAATTAGAAATCCGCTACACAGATCCTTCGAAAGTAAAAGAAAGCGTTATAGAAGAAAAAACAATAGCTAAGTCTCATATTTATAGTTCTGCAGAGATTCAGTTCTTTTTTTACCTTGATGGGGCGACCCTTATCTTGTCCTTGAGGAGACAGACGAACCTTGTATTCTGGTTCAACGATCACCAAAATATATTACCGCAATAGTTTAGGTGAAGGGAACCATATTTTCGTATTTTTGCAGTGATTAAATTGATTCTCCACATCACCACTTATAATGACCTTGAAATGACCTTTGGATCATATTAAAAAAATTAAAAAATACAGTTTTGGACGTAAAATTTTCCGTTCTTTCAGAATCTGCAGTCAAAAATGCATTATTTCCAAAATAAACACGTTTGACCTTCAAATGACCTTGACCTTTACTACTTGAGGTCAAACCGACCTCGAATTATTATTCAGCGACCCAAAAAACATAAAGATTAGTCATTTTTTTCAACTCAAATGTGTGTGTTCAATTTTGACCTTCAAATGCCCTTAACCCAGATGTCATGGGGTCAATTGGACCTCGGATTCGTGATCAGCGGATCAAATTACATGGGAACATATGTGTCGCGTTCAAATATCAGAGACTTGGTTTTTTTTGTGTGCCTGTGTTATTTGGCAGTACTGAATTCTCGTTGTTTTAGAATATAATTGTTATAACATTGTAAATATCATGAATATTAAATATTATAAATAAATATAATTATTATTACATGATAAATATTACGAATATTAAATATTATAAATAAATATAATTATTATTACATGATAAATATTACGAATATTAAATATTATGGGTAATTATAATTATAAATATAAATTATAAATAATAATAAGTTAATATTAATTAGTTAAAACTGTAAAGGCTCTAGATAATGAGCAAAATGCCAAACTTATAAATAAATAAATAATGCAAGACCATTTCATCATTTTTTCTTCAATCTTCCTTAGAATATTTTAAATCTTTACGCAAGGTTCAAACCTTCCCATGCTGCTGCCCAATAGGAGCGCTCGCCTACGCAGGTAGCACGTGTGATTGTCGCCTGGGGATACGGGCGGCCAGTCAGCAAGCGCTCAGACCATCCATGCCTTCCATACGTTTGAAATGTAAAATACATCAACGTAATCGCGAAAACATTATCTTTCTATTCATACCAATTTCCAGCTCTAAAACAGTCTCTAGAGGGGAGAGAACATCGTGTACAAATTTCATAATTTATTGATCGCATCGGACTTGATCGTGGTGGCTAATTGAAGCACGCGCAGATTAATTAAGGTGGAAATTGATCAAAGAGGTCGAAATCCGAAGTGATGTGCTTGGTTGCAGATCCTCGAGAATTAGTCCTGTTCCGTACCTAATAAAAATAAGGACTTATCGCTGTGCGCGATTCTGACGTTTAACAAAGATCGAGGCTCGAGATTAGGTGTGGTGCATTATAGCATCACCGCACCTAATCTTTTGAAAACTCATCGCGTATGCTTCCTGTCTCCCCATAATTAGGGATCAATGGTTTTTATCTTATTTTCTCTAAATTTTTGGGAATTTTTTTTAAACGCGCTCGTTTCAAACATTAATCATAACTCGGTCAGCGCGGCTCATGCCACTAGTAGTGTGAACTCTCATATCGAAAGACACATCGAACGTAGCATTCCAACAATTAAAATAAAAACAGGCCAGGAAGGGTTTTAGAAGGTGTCGAATCCCCACGGGGAGCTTCACCCAATAAGCCGATCCTGGCATTCACGCCACGCAAGTGTCGAATCCCCACGGGAAGCTTCGCTTGCTGGACAATCCTTTTTCTTTTCCAATGAGCAAAGCCTGCCGAGTTACGTGCGCGTTCATGGAAAAATTGATTATAACCAGGGAGGGCGGCAAATGATGAACTGTGGCAGGTCTGTGTCACTAAGTTTGACAGTGCACTGTCCACCCCTGATGCCTCCTTTTATTAAAATTATACTGTCGTAGAGGGGAGGGAAAATTTTGAAAAATTGGGAGAATCGTTTATGTTTCGTGCTAAGAAAGCCATTGATCGAAACCCTTTTATTTGCAGGCGTAGGAAAAAACCCCACAATTAAAACGTGTTATTGAGCGCGTAGCTGCGCGAGACCACAAAAAATTAAACGGAATTTTCATTCTCTTTTGTACGTTGCAGATGCAAAAGAGAGATCGCAGATTACATAGGACCGAAGGAGGGGATTCGTGGTTTTGATTTTCTTGTTTGCGAAAGGTAATAAACGTGAATTTAAAAAGTAATTTTTGGCCAAATTAGGCCAAAATTCAGTTTCACAATATTTAGACATTAAGAAATAAAGGAAAATTCAAAAAGACGAAATGTTTCAACTATCAAAATAAATACATGAAAACTTCAAAAGCAAAATTTGTTGGCTCAATTGGATTAAAATTGCTTTAAAAAATTCTCAAAATCGATAAATTTGAAATTCAAAAACTAGAAATGTTTCAGTATATAAAAGAAAAATATGCATTCCAGAAAAATGTAACCATTCAAATTTGTAGCTTTCTTTGTCGCTAGAGACCGATATTAAAATTTTGCATTTTACTTAATGACAGTTTCTTAGAGCAGTGAGTAGCATTCTTCCCGTCGGAATGCCTGAGTTAGCTCCACGATGATTGTAGTAAGTTTAGGTGTCCTTTAAGGCCGCCTAGCCTTCTTCTTAACACCGCTGGTCATAGGGTTCTGTTCCGGGTGAACCATCTCGAAGGTGATGACGAACCTAAAGTGTTCAGGTTGACGGCAAGCATCGCTATGTAAAGGAGGAGGGTCAATAAGGGCGGTTTTTGGGCCCACCACCGATTGGTCGCAAACTGTGCCATTTTGTTTGCCTAACCAGGCCTCATAACACCCTGAAAGAATTTTCTCTAAAAGTTATTTGATTCGGAGATATAGGCATTTTTAAGTTCCCATTTTACATGGGTTTTCATACTTTTGGTTAAATCATGTTGGGTTTCATAGTGTTAATATTGCTCACATAAGATCATTCTTTCCTAAAAACTGCGCACATATATGCACTACAACATATCACAGAGCCATTATTTTTCTTGAGGTACTTGACCTTAAAAATACGGCTTATATTTACACTTAATCACGCTTGCGCCCATAAAAGAAGTACAAATGCTATACTTTATGAGATTTGACATCAACAATGCTTACAAAGTGATGAAAGCAATCTCAAAGATGTGTGTTATAACGAAAAAGCATCATATTAGACCAGGATCAGTCAGAGCTGATGTTCAATCAAAGGATAGTTCACTTAGAAAATGCCTCTTCTTCTTCCGACCAGCATGAGGCATCATTGAGGTGAGTTGCGAATTCACATCCAGGTCTGGGAGTTTCTTGGTGATATCTGGAGTAACCTAGATACCACAAAACACTAGCGATGTGAGCGCAGTAGCCAACCACTCTTGCACCACTTTTGCATTGGCAGTACCAACCACTTATCGGATTCGGTCCAGCATTAGTTTCTTTACATAAGTTGTATACTTTGAAAGATGTATGACGAGATTGAATTCATACCCTCAAAATGTTTCTCTCTTGTTTGTGGACCAGAAAAGAGTACATTCCATCATCCGACAAGTGTTCTTCGGTATATGATTTGGCTTGCTTCAACTGGTACACTCCAAGTGTGATGTATCGCAACTCATCAAGAGTCAACCTTGGAAAATCGGGTAGTGATCCTTGCGTGATAGGTAGCCATGATGCCTTCTTTTTGGCCCATCTTTCCTCTTCAGCACGTTCTCGAAGGTGATTGGGCTGCGAAGCCAATCGCAAAATTCTTTCAGCAATCAGATTATCATCGGGATTGTCACGAATTCTACGAGGTCAGAAAGAAGTGCAAATTGCGCAGAGTATTCTTACTTAATCCCCGATGTACGGGATTTGACTATTTGGAAAAAGATTATTGAAGGCTTTCCACGTTTTTATCAACCCCTTGATGGCTTCGACCACCCATCGAACTTTAGTAACGAGTCTTGATTCGTTTGCTTCAGTTACATAGTGCTGCGATCCCTTTTTGAGAAAATGAGGCATCTTGGAAACAAAGCGTAATTAAGTGTGAATATAAGCCGTATTTTTAAGGTCAAGTACACCAACAAAAATAATGGCTCTGTGATATGTTGCGGTGCATATATGTGCGCAGTTTTTAGGAAAGAATGATCTTGCGTGAGCAATATTAACACTATGAAACCCAACATGATTTAACCAAAAGTATGAAAACCCATGTAAAATGGGAACTTAAAAATGCCTATATCTCCGAATCAAATAACTTTTAGAGAAAATTCTTTCAGGGTGTTATGAGGCCTGGTTAGACGAACAAAATGGCACAGTTTGCGACCAATCGGTGGTGGGCCCAAAAACCGCACTTATTGACCCTCCTCCTTTTGTGAGGAAATATAGGGAAAACTGTGGAAAAACTAAACATCATTGATACTCTTGTTTGAGGGATTTTTCACGTTGTGAGTCTGAATTTAATGTATTCTTATCTCACGTTGTAGCCAAATAGAGCTAGAAAATAACTGTGTGCGTTAGCGTACTATTTTTCAATATTTCCGTTTGTGAATTTATTCCTTCAAGATTTGTGTTCTCCTTCTTGCTCCTACCTTCCGGTTCTCTTAATCCTGTGCCAATTTATAATATTTTCCTACAGTTTACCTTTATTTGGAAACTGCATGAATTAAAATTTGGAAGAATTTCCGCTGTTTTGTAATTCTACGCTATATACAAGGTGACCCATTTTAATCTATAATCCTAAATATATTCTAAAATACTTTATCTACGAACAAATGGTTCGGCCAAAGGTTGACCAGGACCGAGGGAGAAATTTGACTATACCATTAACTTTGACCTTGAGTTCAATTTTCAAGGTCAAATGGAGGTAAGACCCTTTTCTTAAATGAGAACCCCTATTTTCGACTGCGGATTTAAAAAGATCGGGAAATTTCACTTGAAAAATGAACTGTGGAAAAATGGTTTTTGTAACCTTGGAATGGTAAAAAATTAAGGTCAAATGTCTGAGAAACGACCAGATGCCCTTTTTCTGAATTGTCTTGGTTTTTCGGGATAAACAAAAGTTCAAGATACTTCACAAAAGTCGATGAATTGTTAAGGTGTACATCGCCTTGACCATCATGACCTTCAGGTCAATATTCAAGGTGACTTGAAGATTAGGAACATTTTTCTTAGACCGATAGATCATCAAAATCGATGGAGTGTTATGGTGTGGTGCGAAAGAGTAAATAGCTATTTAATTGGACCCTACCTTTTTGACAGAAACGTTGACAGACACACTTACTTCGAGTTTTTAAGGGTCCATTTACCTGGACTATTGAAGAACGTTGACTAAGCAACAAGAAAAATAATGTGGCTTCAACAAGATGATGCTCCGCCACATTTTGCACTCATCGTACGTGAGTTTTTGAACTCAAATTTCAATGAGATGGATTGGACGAGAAGGTCCATTCGAATGGCCCCCTGCTCACCAGATCTAACATCACCTGATTTCTTTTTATGGGGTTATATTAAAAATGTAGTTAAAACGGTTTTGAAAGATGTCTACGTTTGTGTCTTTAAGCCAATGGAGAGCACTTCGAACAGTTACTCCATGGCTGATTGTAACACTGGTAGCAATGGTGAGAGGCAAGTGGACTCATGTTAGTCAACCACCCGAAACGTGAAAGGGAAGGGGAACCCACGACAAGAAAGCACCTCAAAGGAAACAGAACCTACTACGTCCCCGAAAAACCAAGACTATTCAGAAAAAGGGTATCTGGTTGTTTGTCAGACATTTGACCTTAACTTTTTACCTTTCCAAGGTCTTAAAAGCCATTTTTCCACAGGTCATTTTTGAAGTGAAATTTCCCGCTTTTTTCAAATCCGCAGTCAAAAGTAGGAGTTCTCATTTAAGAAAAGGGTCTTACCTCTGTTTGACCTTGAAAATTGACCTCAAGGTCAAAATTGATGGTACAGTAAAATGTACCCCTCGGTCCTGGTCAACCTTTGCCCGAACCATTTTTTCGTAGATAAAGTATTTTAGAAGATATTTGGGATTATAGAATAAAATGGGTCACCGTGTAAATACGTATAGTACACTGTGGACCTGCCTTTCCGATCTTCGAGAGACCATTCACGCCTACCATGTGATTCTGTGGTCGTTATAAAATCATTGTCTGCTGATGCTTCCCCATTGTATCCAATAGAAACATCGGTCTGTACGATGTGGCATCCTCCAGAGGTTTCTCTCCCTTCCTAAGATGGATCAACTTCTGCCTCTTCCATTCGTCAAAGAACCTACCCTCTTGAGAACAGGAGTTGAAGGGTTCCAAAAGGATATCCGGGTATACCGCGATTACCTCTTTGGGGATTTCGTTTGGCACCCCGTCGATCCCCGGCGCCATGTTGGCTTCAAGCCTCCCGCCCGCTCTCATTGGTTCTTCCAGAGTGAAAAGCTCTTCGCACTGGACCATGCAGTAATTTCGGTCATGTCCCTGGAATGATTCTACTTGTAGAATCATTCGCACAATGTACTTGACTCGATCGAGATTGTCCAGGCCGGTGGTCTTTCTTCTAATTACCAATCTCTTGGTAACTATTTTGAAAGCGAGACCCCATGGGTCTGTTTGACCTCACCAATCAAGTCTTTCGAGCACTTATGCTTCATGCAGCAGAGTATCGAGTTCTTGGTACGCCTGTGCCTCCGACGAGGCAGTGAGTAGTCACATGCTGCGACTACTTTCCGTCTCGTCGCCCGCACTCTGTCTTCCAACAGCCCATCAGATTTCGCCTAACTAAGCCTATCTACACTGCTTTGAATTAGGCCGTTATGAGTGTTGAGGAGGCTGTCCAAAACTAATGACTTGCGTAATAATGAATACCTACTACCTAAATTCATAGGGCAAGCAACAAGCATTCATAATCGTGATGATTATTTTATTAATATTCTATGCCATTGTTTACATAGCTTGCGTTAAAATTGCTGATACAAACTGACAAATTTAATTTTCTGTGTGTAAAGTGTTAAACTTATTAATTATGTTTCCAATATTTGAACAGATCTTGTACTGACCGAAAGGTATCTTTCGGTGAATACTTCAAACGGAAATGTGGCAATATCGGAGAAATTTCTACATCTGAATCAGCACAGCGGCCAAGTCTGGGATTTTCGATCAAAAGTCCTAAAAAGCGTGAGAGAATGGAACCTTTGATTGACATTACTGGAATGACAAATGGTACAGAATCCAAAATACCGCAATTTTAGTATTTAGTATACATCAGTCACGTACGATTTTTTTGTTCCATGAAATATATTATGATATGTTATGCTACTTGCAAACAGTTTCATGCCTCAGGCTAAAACTAAATTTTTTTTCAATATATCTTAGGAAGCGATAAATGTTGATAAAATGCCGGAAAATGCGTAAAATTACGCTCTTTAAAAACAATATGCTGAAAGATTTTGCAAATCAATGTAATTGCAAATACCCGAACAGAAATTTTGCCTAGTAATTTTCAAGTCACTTTTTAGTTTAAGGAGGCATTCTACTGTAACGACCGGAAAAGGTAAGTATTTTTGAAAATTTCTCTCTCAAAAATACTACATGTGAGGGCACAAACTTTTTTCACTGAGAGGTGCACTCTAGGAGAATAGAAAAAACGATGTTCGTAGTGTGAAAAGGCATATTTATCTCTACGTAAATAGACGCATGAAAATAAAATTTATCTTGCTGGTGGAAGTGATTGGAGCCCTCCAGGTGATCTCAAACAAAATTTTTATAGAGATTCTGAATCAATATAAGTGTCGCTATCGTCCGTACTAAAATTATTAATTTATATCATAAATTAACAAAATGGCGGCGTTTTTTGCAAATGTGTCAAAAAAATATACGTTTTCGCCCCATAATTCGGGCAAAAATATAAGTTGAAATTAAAATTTTGCAATGAATGAGGTACGGTAAATAGCCTTAACTTGGTTTTGGAAAGCGACTTTAGAGAAATCTTATTGAGCCTCTTGAAATAAATTTACGCCTTGAATGTCAAGTAATTTTAATAGATTTGTAGGAAGTTACTGTTCAATGCTGTGGATCATAAATTAAAAGTATCTAGAAAGTCACTATCTAGCTTTCACGTAGAAGAAGCTTTATTTCCAGAAACATTAATGCAAAATACGAATCGCTGTTTCAGACGAATTATGATTTTTATGTCCTGGCTTATCTAATAAAATTAAGTATTATTTCAATTGACGTTTGTCCCTAATTTTGATACCTTTTTGCTTCATTTGACCTAAATTTAAATAAAATGAATACAAATTTTAGAAAGAAAAGTCCACAAAATATTACAACTAGAATGTTATTTTTTTAGAATTTCAGATCTGAATATAACAGATACACAATCATTATACACTCCGCGCTCCCTTATACGACATTCCCCTATACGCCCGCTCCCTTATACAACCATTTGCCGCTCCCCTATACGACGGGAAGGTCGTTCCCCTCCATTCCCACTCCTTTGCTCTACAGTTACATCAAATCAAATTCTCAAAAGAGTTGCTATGGAAAATAATATTCATTAGTCGAAACAAAACACAATGGATTTAATGAATGTGAATGCAGCCCTGGCCTCGCTCGGGCAGCAAACTTCACACTCGTTGCAATCGCTGTGTTTCATCCCTCGTAATGTAGTAGTACATTGTATATTGTATAGTGGTAGGGGATAGTCGGGTTCCCCTTACGCCGTCGTATAAAGGAAAGTTCTCGGTCCTGAGCTCGTCGCATAAGGGAGCGTGGAGTGTAGTTATAATACTTAAATTAGAAATAAAATTTCTAACGCAAATGTTAGAACATAGGTTTCTACCTGGGTGTAAACGAAGTTGTACACGTTTTTTGATAATTGGTCCTACCCCGGGTTTTATCCGGTCCTAAGAAGGGTTTTAAATGTATACAAAAATTTGGCATCTATCGGGTTCTACACGGAATGGAACAAGGTTGTACCCGACCCTAATAAATGGTTCAAAAAATGGTGTACCAATCTGGTTCTACATTGTTGTCCAGCAGGTTCTAAAAAGGACTTTAAAGGGTTTTATCTGGGTTTTATGCGGGACCTGAAATTGTTCCGCGTATATGGTCTTAAAGGGGTGTTAAACAGGTCGTATCCGGCTCTATGAAGGGTTCTGTATGTCTATAACAGGGTTCTATACGGAACCAAACATTGTTACGCTAGGCGATCAGACCCTGTTAGACGGCCATGGTTCTAACGGTTTTTTAAAGCAGGGTACCCTATTTATCTAAACTATTTATATTTTTGCACGTATCTCTATTTAGCGATTAACCAGTGACTTTCTAGAATTTTTGTCAAGGAAAATTCAAATGGTAAGATTACAATCATTCTTTCCTTGTAAAATTTCTGCTTGAGTATTTGCAACATCACAAGGTGGTATGGGAATTGTTCGCATCATTCATCAATTAAAAATCAATCAAAATCAATCAATTAAAAACCGAAAAGACTTAATATATCATAAAAATTGTTTGAAATGATTATGAAATTAAAATTATGTTTTAGTATCCCCTATTCCAAAAGAGGAAGAAAATAAGAACTTCTCAACTGAAACGAGGAATGAAAATAGCCTGATGAGTCTAAGTTGTATTGCGCAAGTGCTTCAAGACATTGATGATGCAACTCCGCGCAAATTAGTTGATCAGCTTATATTGGTGAAAAAGAAAAAAAAACAACAGCAGAAACAAGATATAGTTAGCGATACATACACTTTGTTACCTTCAACTCGAAGTTCTTTACCTCTTTCCAGTACCAATACTATTGATGTTGAACAATCTGAACATGAATTTACTGTACAAGAGTACTCTGGCAAAAGCGGAATTAGTAAATTGTCTTTAGATAGCAAAAGTTTTGAAAACACGTCTGTTAAAAATCGTTTCCTGAAATCAACCAACTTTGGAAAAGTTGAAAATGATTCAAGTCCAATAGTGGAAATACATGCTTCGACATTTTTGGAACGAACAAAGGTTAAAAAAAATAACAATGAACTGTCGTTTCTAGGTACGTACAAAAATCTATTTTAACATATTCAAACATGTAAAAAATATATGCAAAAATCAATAAATAATTCAAGTTGACCTTTACTTTACTGATTTGCTGATTGGTCGGGCCCCCGACAGTTCACCGCCATGTGGACAAAGCCAAGAGAGCAATAATACCGATTTACCTCCACCTTTTTGGCGGACCCTGCGGGATACCCACCCGAATTAATGTGGGTCACCTCATAGCGCGTCTCCCTAATTCCCTGGACTACGACGCCCAGTTCGTCAGGTTTGACACGCTTCTTGATGTCTTTCAAAATGGCCGCGTAGCTTACTCTCTCAACGGGTTTTATTAGCACCGCTTTTGGGCGAGCACACCTTGGCCACTCCGGTTTCTTAGCCTCGGGTTTAGACTTTTTCTTTCGAAGGTCCTTCCTGGTTGGGACCTCCACCAAGAACCTTTCCCAGCTGATTTTCAAACGATTTAGCCTAGCCCTCCACGTATTCGGTATCTTTGCGGAGTTGCTATAATTCGTGCAACACCACCGCAATAACCTTTCTAATTGACCAGAACATGTTTTTTTTTCATCCTGAAAAATTCATCCATCTTTTGGACCATTTCCTCAGTTATGGAAATGCGTTTCATCGCTATCTTAAGCGTCCCGTACAGTCATTCCTTTTGCCGCCTTGCGTCAGACTTCTCAAAGCAATCTGGCACCACCGTTAATTCCAGCATGTAGAAAAATAACGCGAGCTGAAGGAACTTTCTACGCGAGATAAAAAGAAAACTTGGATCTTGCCATTAAGGCTATAAAGCAAAAAATTATGTGTAATAAACTCGCAGTACCCGGAACAGTTTTATACGGGCGCGCACCAATGTCAGCATTCGCTATCCTAAACGTGCGCACTTTTTTTCCGTTCTTCAACTGGACTCTCACGTGAAGAACAGCGCGCTTGAACACAAAGCAGTTTCCATTAATTGAGTACTTATAGAATAGGTTTGAATTGTTGGTCATGGATAAATATCAATGTAAAAGTGGGAGTTCGCAACACAGTGGGATAGGAAATCAGAAAATTAGCTAAGAATCAAGACTTCAAGTTACAAGTTTAAGAACTTCCCTATTATGGTTTTTGGGGATGATAATTTCAAATCTGGTACAAAAAATTCAAGATAGCGCATTCAGAATGGCAGACTGAAAATATAAGAAGCCATTCGATTATCAAAAAATTTAACATCAAGATAAAACTTGATATTGAAGGGTTTTTGGGGTCTTTGATTTCGAATTAGATTTCAAGAATTCAGAATTTGAAATAGTGGAATGCCAATCTATAAGACGCTTTAATTTCGTGAAACTGACTATTGGGAGTTCAATTACACTGTCCTACATCATTTTGTCTCCGGGATGTTTTCTGGCTATCTATGTTAGATTTTTAAACGCTGGTTCCGTATCTAATAACAAAATGCTCTACGAGGTCATTTTTCTTAGAAATACGGGCTTAAATTGTTGGAAAACGCTGTTTTTTTAAATTTGCAAGCTTGTAATTTTTATATCGTGACATGTTTCCGTACGTGTTCATTGTTTTATTGACCCACAGTGATAATTCTGAGATAATTAATTTGGCATGGGGTCAGATGTGTAAGCAGTTTTCTATGTAATAATCATATAAAGTGGTAAAGGCAAACGAATAGACCTTCCAGTATCGTCCTCTCACAGAAGTCCTCTCCTGTCAGATTCGTGGAAAATGTGAATTGCGGAACGCACGACCTCAAAGGCACACAACCACAATTAATTCCAAAGAAAAGCACAGAATATAAATCCAATCGTGAGCCCTCGATGAAGAACGCACAGCACAACACACACACGCACGAAACCGAGAAGTTAAGGGTGAGTTTAAACCGGTAAAATTTGAATTTGGGAAAAATTTTATTCTTCTCTTTTCGAGCACGGAGTCCACAGACCGTTTGGTAGACTGCGACTCCGTTACAAGGCAAAGAGAAAACTGATTTAGAAAATATTGAGAGTTTTCTGTATAGGAGAAAACTTCTATGAAGAGTCAGGTTACAACCCCAAAGAGTATGCACATTCAAAAATCTTTTCAATATCCCGGGCACTCGAGATTTCTATGTGCTCGAGCGTTCGAGGAAAGCAAACCCCATACCACATGTTCGAAGGAATTCGTCAGAAAAGTCACTCAAATCGGTACAGAAACACTCCCTTGAACATATTATAGTACAGGCGTTAAGATGATCGCGAATGAGGACATTTTTTGATAGAAAAGAATGATATTGAATTTTTTGGTTATTTTGAATTAACATGTATGATATACGTGTAAAAAAACGTTTCTTTACCAATACTTTTTCGAAAGTATTGTATTTGTAGTGAAAGCAATCCCGTAATACAGTTACTAATCTTGTAAACGCGATTATTTTAAATTGACGTGTATGATATACTGGTAAAAAACGTCGTTGCCAGCACTTTTGGAGATATTGTATTTCTGTTGAGACAGTACCGTAAACCGATTTCTAATCCTAAAACCGCGAAAAATAATATTTACGGATTAATACACTACTGGACTCGCATGTATTGGCTTTAATTATTTTAAGACAGTACCGCAAGACGATTTTTTAATCCTAGAATGCGAAAAATAACATTTAAGAATTAATACAATACTGGACTCGCTCATATTAGCTTAAATTATATTAAGTCAGTACCGCAAGACGATTTTTAATCATAAAAATGCGAAAAATAACATTTACGAATTAATATTTACAATACTGGACTTGCTCGTATTAGCTTGAATTTTCGTGTGAATTTCCGGCTTATAATATTTTTTCGAAAGTATTGTGTTTATAGTACACCAATCCCGTAATACAGTTTCTAGTTCTGAAAACGCGAAGAATAGAATTTTTTAGTTCTTTTTAATTTGACATATATGATATAGTCGTAAAAAACTTTGTTGCCAGTACTTTTGGAGATATTGTATTTCTATTGAGACAGTACCGTAAACCGATTTCTAATCCTAAAACCGCGAAAAATAACATTTACGGATTAATACAGTACTGGAGTCGATAGTATTAGCTTTGATTATTTTAAGACAGTACCGCAAGACGATTTTTTAATCCTAGAATGCGAAAAATAACATTTAAGAATGAATACAATACTGGACTTGCTCGTATTAGCTATAATCATATTAAGATAGTACCGCAAGACGATTTTTAATCATAAAAATGCGAAAAATAACATTTACGAATTAATATTTACAATACTGGACTCGCTCGTATTAGCTTGAATTTTCGTGTGAATTTCCGGCTCACAATATTTTTTCGAAAGTATTGTGTTTATAAAGGGTTTCCCAATAAGGGTGATATGTTTTGAAATTGAAAAAAAACACTGAATATTCATTCGGAATTGATCGAAATCTTTTTTATTATATTGGATATTCTATGCCATTTATGATTTAAACAATATATCGGCCAAATGTCCCCCGAGACTTGAGCCAAAAATGCGCCTCATCAGAAA
The DNA here is from genome assembly GCA_030998225.1 of Diplolepis rosae. Taxonomy (NCBI): domain Eukaryota; kingdom Metazoa; phylum Arthropoda; class Insecta; order Hymenoptera; family Diplolepididae; genus Diplolepis; species Diplolepis rosae. The sequence continues at coordinate 836,804 of JAPYXD010000314.1, read as the reverse complement.
AGATGATTTTTTGATGAAAATTGGGATCATTTTCAATTGATTCCAGAGCCCAATCCGCGAACTCCCGACGCAAACGATGGTCATTAGGCTTCAGTTCTTGGGCCAGAATCATCTTATAGGGATGCAGGCCAAGATCCAATCGCAAAATACGCCAGGTAGTCATCCTGGACAGGCCCAATTCCTGAGATCGGCGTGGCACGGACAATTCACGGTTTTCCTCGATACTGGCCTGTACGGCGGCTATATTCTGTGTAGAACGTGCGGTACGCATACGATTTTTAGGCTTAGTATCCAATAGAGTAAATTCACTCTCCAACTTATCGATTATTCGACGAATTGAGAGCGCGGATGGAGCAGAATGACGACCATATTTTGCACGATATGCTCTTTGAACACCGACAAAACTTCTCGAATTTTGATAAAATAATTGGACAATTTCCAAACGCTGTGGAAGCGTGAAACTACTCATGATTAAATGGCAAACCTTACTGATGACAACTGACAGCAGACGTCAAAAATTTCAGTTCAAATGAGCCCGATAGGGACATTCAAAATCATATCTCCCCTATTGGGAAACCCTTTATTACACCAATCCCGTAATGCAGTTTCTAGTCCTGAAAACGCAGAGAATAGAATATTTTAGTAGTTTTTAGTTTTACATATGTGATAGAGTCGTAAAAAACGTTGTTGCCAGTACTTTAGAAGGTATTGTATTTATATAGAAAAAGTACCGTAAACCGTCTTCTAACCTCGGAAACACGAAGAATAGCATTTATGAGTTAATATAATATTAGACTCACGCTTATATACTTTATAATGGCCGTGCAAGTACGCCAGAGATAATAGATATCATTTTTTTATTTGTTTAAATGACTGTATGAATGTAATTTTTACATTCTCATCATGGATGAGAAGGTATTGGTTTTATGTGAAGAATGACTTTCGAAATTTTCATCAAATCTTTACGTTTTGAGACCCCCTGAGTCAGAAAAAATGGTTTTTACGAAAGTGTCTGTCTGTCTGTCTGTCTGTAGGTCGTGTGCGGCATAACTCTCGATAGAATTATCAGATTGAATTGAGCTTTGGTACACTTTATCGGAGCCGAAAAAGTAAGGACAGGTTCGTTAACCAGCCACATCCAATCAAAATTGAGGGGTTGAGCACTACTTATGTGTTTTTGAAAATAATTTTTTGAAAAAATCAAAAATTTCAATACTGGTTTTAGATAGTGCTCATGAATTTCTAAAAATTATCCTGATAACATTTTTGGATTAAATCAAAATTAGAAATATTACAGCATATTCAAATTCGAAAAAAGTCAATATCAAAATTCCATTTTCCAGTTAAATTATACGAGATACGAAAAAACGTTATCATACAATATTATTGAATAAATAAAGACCTACAAATTTGAATTGTAACATTTTTTCATAAGATGCATATTTTTCTTTTTAATTAAAAAAAAAACTATTGAAAATCCAAAATTCAATTTTTTAACAATAATATGTAAAATAAGAAAAAAACGTAAGAATACAATGTTGTTAGTTTCAAAAAGATCTACAAGTTTTGTCTCACACAGTTTCTGATAAAAGATATATTTTTCGTTTCAAGTCCAAAAAATACGATTAAAATTCAAAAATTCCATTTTTTAGACAAAATATGTGAGATACAAAAAAAACTTTGAGATGAAAAATTGTTTGGCTAAATAAGGTCTACACATTCTTATCGAGAAATTTCTCGACAGGATGTATATTTTAATTTTTTGATTTTTAATATTGAAAAAATTCGATTTGTTTCACCAAAATATGTGAGATACGAAATAAGCGTTGTTCTGCAAAATCGTCTCCTTAAATAAAGTCTACGATTGTTTTTCCTTTTTGAGATATTTGGAAGAAAATAAATTTATCAATAATCATGTAATTTATTAAAAAGTTACAAAAATGCATACAGAAAATCGAGCGCGAAGCGCGAGTGTCATGATGAGAATGTGTTCCTTAAGGCCGATAGAGCCTTAAGTAAATTGAATTTCCTGTTTCACTTAAATTCGAAAAGAAATAGAGTGACTTTGAGAAAATGACTAATTTACATCATCTTTAATAACATTAAATTGGTTTGAGCTTCAGTATTAAATTATAAGAAATAAACTTAAACGTATGCGAAGAGCACAAGACCGAGCGCGAAGCGCGACGATCGAATCGCGCGCCTTAGGCGCGCTCAAACTTGCGAGCGAAGCGAGCTGCGCGCGAAGCGCGCAATGAGAATGTGCCCGCAAAGCGGGCAGATTTTTTTAAATTATTTTAAACTGACATGTATGACATACGCGTAAAAGACGTTGTTGCCAATACTTTTGGAAGTATTGTATTTATATCGATTTTTAATCCTGAAAACGCGAACAATGGTATTTATGAGCTATTATGACTCGCTCTTATACGGGTTATGATGACCGCGTTATTGTGACAATACAAGACCCAACAAGTGAAGTTGCAGGTCCAGGACCAGGTCAATTTTTTTATGGCACTTTTTTTAGTGTAGGGTTGTAAAACCTAGAGGGTTTACTATGTCTTTACGGAAATTCCCAGCGTCATCTGTACCTGCAATGTGACATATTTCCAACAGTTGAAAAGAATGGTATACACTTGAGTCTAAGTTTATTTTTTTAGAAGGAAATAGTTATGTTGGCCGTGTGAGTACAAAAGACTATACTCTTTGAAGATATTGTATTTCTTCGTAAATGATATTGTAGTTCGATTTATAATTTAGAATACGCGAGAATAAGCCCTTTAAGTAACATGTATCATGTACACGCATAAACCAACCATGCGTTTTTTATTAGCTTTAATGACCGTGTGAATTTACGTTTGAAGATACTTTTTTCGAAAGCATTGCATTTTTAGTAAAAAAAACACACAAACCCGTAATGCAATTACTAAACTTGAAAACGCGAAGAATATATTTAGTTAGTCATTCTAAATTGACATGTATGATATACGCGTAAAAACTTTGCTGTCAATACTTTTGGAAGTATTTTGTTTATTTTAAGACAGTACCGTAATACGATTTTTTACTCTTAAAATATAATACTCTCGAGGAAGTATGTCCAAGCGTAAATTCATACGGTCATTTAAACAAATAAAAAATCATATCTATTATCTCTGGCGTACTCGCACGGCCATTATAAGGTATATAAGAGTGAGTCTAATATTATATTAACTTTTAAGCTATTCTTCGTGTTTCCAGGGTTAGAAGACGGCTTACGGTACTGTCTCAATATAAATACAATACCTTCAAAAGTACTGGCAACAACGTTTTTTACGACTATATCATATATGTCAAATTAAAAAGAACTAAAAAATTCTATTCTTCGCGTTTTCAAAACTAGAAACTGTATTACGGGATTGGTGTACTATAAACACAATACTTTCGAAAAAATATTATAAGCCGGAAATTCACACGAAAATTCAAGCTAATACGAGCAAGTCCAGTATTGTAAATATTAATTCGTAAATGTTATTTTTCGCATTTTTATGATTAAAAATCGTCTTGCGGTACTGACTTAATATAATTAAAGCTGATAAGAGCGAGTCCAATATTGGATTAATTCGTAAATGTTATTTTTCGCATTTTTAGGATTAAAAAATCGTTATGCGGTACTGTCTTAATATAATTCAAGCTAATACGAGCAAGTCCAGTATTGTAAATATTAATTCGTAAATGTTATTTTTCGCATTCTAGGATTAAAAAATCGTCTTGCGGTACTGTCTTAAAATAATTAAAGCCAATACATGCGAGTCCAGTACTGTATTAATCCGTAAATATTATTTTTCGCGGTTTTAGGATTAGAAATCGGTTTACGGTACTGTTTCAATAGAAATACAATATCTCCAAAAGTGCTGGCAACAACATTTTTCACCAGTATATCATACACGTCAATTTAAAATAATCGCGTTTACAGGATTAGTAACTGTATTACGGGATTGCTTTTACTATAAATACAATACTTTCGAAAAAGTATTGGTAAAGAAACGCTTTTTTACATTTATATCATACATGTTCATTCAAAATAACCAAAAAATTCAATATCATTCTTTTTTATCAAAAAATGTCTGTGGACTCCGTGCTCGAAAAGAGAAGAATAAAATTTTTCCCAAATTCAAATTTTACCAGTTTAAACTCACCCTTAACTTCTCGGTTTCGTGCGTGTGTGTGTTGTGCTGTGCGTTCTTCATCGAGGGCTCACGATTGGATTTATATTCTGTGCTTTTCTTTGGAATTAATTGTGGATGTGTGTCTTTGAGGTCGTGCGTTCCGCAATTCACATTTTCCACGAATCTGACAGGAGAGGACTTCTGTGAGAGGACGGTACTGGAAGGTCTATTCGCATGCTCTAATTCTATTTTTTAAATAAACTTATTATAGAAAAAAACAAAGAAAACAAAAAAACAAAATAACTATTAAGTTGCATGGATTTTGCTTGCTTAGGTTATAATTACTATTTTTAATGCAAATTAAAATTGTTGGCACTGAAGAGGGCCCCCATTTGTGGCCGAAACGTTTGCCTTTACCATTTTATATGATTATTACATAGAAAACTGCTTACACATCTGAGAGTGTCCATTTATGACTCCGTGCTGGAATAGGAACATGTTGTAACAATAATAGTGATAAATATGATACGAAGGTGGTGGAAAGGGCCGTAGGGGGACGGGTCCTAGGGGCGGAGCCCCGTGGGGGTGCAGGGGGCGAAGCCCCTGCCGGGGGGTTCGGGATACTGAGCCCCCCGAATTGTATGAAACAAATTTGATTGAATTTAATAATGTATGGAAAAGTATAAACTTTGATTAGATTAATTAAATATTTTTCTGGAATTTAAAATGTTTTTTCTTCAAGTTTAAAAAATTTTAGGTATAATTTTTGGGATATTTAGTAATTTGTCACTAAAAAACTTCTTTTTAGGTAATTATACATTATCTTTTTTATTTATTGATTGACCAAATGTCAGAATTTTTTGACAACAACCTTTCTACATTTTTTATCAGAAAAGCAATCGATTATTATGGTATTTTGTAAATAAATCAATTTTCTCGTATGCTTAACGCAGTGGCAAAATTAGTTCCAGAAGAAATTGTACAGTTCCAAATAGTGGGAATATTTTAACAATCATAAAAATGCTGCAGTTGGTTGGGGGGGGGGGGGGGGAATAAAATCCCTTTCTCGCAACTGTGCAGAGGGCGTAAGGAACAAAAGTAGGACATAAGGAACGAAAGTAGGACTTAAAGAAGAAAACAGATACAATATGAATATGCTGGTCGTAAATGGACAACTTTACAGCCGCTCTATAGGGGCTCGAAGGACTACTTCAGTGCCTGTTTTGCAAAAAATAAATTTAAAAAGTAAAATGATAAATATATTATTACTACACATGAAAAGTGCGATTTTGCATGACTGTAAAATGAACGTCAACTTGGTTAGATTACGAAATCTTTAACTAAGTATCGATTTTATACTATCAAATTTAGATTTTTCAAATCGAAACAAAAGTAAATGTAATAAGTTGACGTGCGAAAAATACTCAATGTTGTGTGTAAATTTTGTTGATAAAAATAATAGTGTGCATTATTGTGTGTTTTTTTTGTTTTAGAGTTCTTCCCATTTTGATTATTTGTTTTTTCTTAATGGCAAAGTTAGCTCGCACAACTCTTTTTGAATTTTTTGTGATTTCTACATTATGAAAGGACGAGAATTCCTATGATTTGTTTAGGAGCAACGATATTACATAACAGATTGTTATTTCTGCAAGACTAATGTCTCGAGACGTCATTAGCATCGTCACAGGTGACAAAACTTGATTGTATTATTATAAAGCCCCAACCACATCACAAAGCAAGCTGTGGCTCTCCGAAGATGAGCCAACGCCGACAGATATTAATAAATCAGGACCCACGAAGATGATGGCAGTCTTTTTTCGGAGAAGAGGCCTCATCGAGCGGGTCGTTCCAGATGAACATAAGACTGTCAGCTCTCAGTGGTACACTCAAACGTGCCTTTCTCCGGTCATCTAGAAGCTGAGATTTTTCCAACCTTGGTCTCGGCTCTCATCCTGGTTTTTGCACAATTATAAAGAATCAGCTCATTAGGCGCTTGAACTGTCGATTTGTCAAACGAATCTAGTCTGACTGTACTTGAACATCCTCCACAGTCTCGATCTTGCTCCCTGCGACTTTGGACTTTTTCCAAAAATTATAAAACTGATCAAAGGCAGACGTTTCTCGAACGATGAAGGAATGATTCAAGCATGAGGCCAATCTTGTGTAAATATACATAAAGAAGACTGGAAAACGATTTTCTCTGACTGGTTTACCCGTATGGAGAACTGCATTGAGTGTAGAGGAGAGTATTTCAAATAACTCTAAGAACTAATTCAGATTCTCAAAAATTTCGTAATGTCCTATGTACCAAGAATAATGTTTAACATAGAGATGACTAATTCTTGATTCAATCCAAAACAATCTTTGAATGCTCTTTGAGCGGTATTTCATGCTACAACCTTGCTTTTATCGCATTAAAAATGTCGAATTTTGAGCAAAATTCTCATCACTTGCGCAAAGTTTTACTTTATTATTTTGCGTCGAAGAAAATCGCTGTTGAAAGTCATCGTATTCTTGTAAAAGTTTATGGTATTTTGATTAATAACAATATTAATACATCATTTAAAAAATAGAGTAGATATAACATTAATATCAATCAACTTATCACTCGTGTTGAAAACGTCCTTTGTTTTCGTCAAGAAAAATCTTGCATTTTCGACTGGTTGACGCACGGAAATTTTCTTGATTGTAATACTATCACTATTCACAAACTACACTTAATGGAAAAATTTTATATACAGATGGGGTGTAAAATAATTATACCTACACAACCCAATCTATGTGCTAATTGAACTTTCAAAAAACAACGTAATTAGTGATTGACATTAACATCCATTGATCAATCAAGCATCTGAACGTGATTTAAGATATGAATATATACATATGCATATATATCAATATCCACATATGCGTACACAATGACGGTCTATATTGTTTATATTGATGATGTCTTTGATCCTATTTAACTTCTAGTGAACCCTATCATTATTTTTTTATTGTTATTCACTGATTGGGCTGCTTGGAGTCTCTTTGCGCAAAAGACAGGGCCAGTAACCCCAGCCGTCTTATACTTCATCGTGAAAACTACTAGTTCCGTCTTCCCCGGGTTCACTGATAACCCTGATTCACTGCACCAGAGCTCAACGATATGGAGACGACTTCATGAGGCCCATGAACGTCTCTAGGTGGGCACCCCTTAACAGGATCACGAAGTCGTCCGCGTAGCTTTGAGAGTAAAAACCCTCATCATTTAGTCTATGTAGGAGTGCATTCACCACCATACTCCACAGAGTGGGCGACAGGACGCCCCCCTGTGGGCAGCCCCTGGATGCCCTTCCTCCTAATTTGATGTCTCCCTAACTAAGAGACCATTGCTGCGTCAAATGAGTATTTTGAGTGGTTTGATAAAAATTACTTTTTAGAGTGCATAAAGAAGCTTAAGGTACCGCTATAATAAATGTATACAGTTAAAAGGGGACTATGTTGAAAAATAAATTGGAATTTTTGTTATAAAAAGTATATATTTCAAAGTTACGGACTTATTGAACAGCCCTCGTATTCCTTTATAGCAAAATTAAATGCGAGCAATATGTTGAACATTGAAATTTATTAAAATTGATATGCATTCAAAACTCTGAGCACTCCAGTCACATATTGTATTTTAGTTTCAATGAGGGGTTTTATATTTCAGAAGTCGCTCAAACGCTCCGCCGCTGTTTAACATGGGAGTTTTCACTTACTGGAATTTACACAATCTCGCTAGTTTTTCACAAGGAATACGGGAATGTTTCAAGTTCCGCTCCATTCTAGAACATCCTCTACAATAAAACAGTATCAGTCCTTGAAATATAAATATAATTATTTTTTTGCAGGAGATATCATCATTGGCAAAAAATCACAAGAATTATGCATGTGTATTGTGGGAATTAGAAGTGAAACTAGCATCGATATTTTGAATAAGGGCCATGGATGGATTATTTGTTCTATTACTTTAAATCAAATTCAAGGAGACAGTGATGCTATTGAGTTATTATTACCTAGTGATGTTCTTTTAGTAGAGCCAAATGATCGAAAGGTTCTTAATGTACGCCATAGAAATTACACATTATCTATTTAAAATTACATTTATAATAGTATATTATGTGTCTAGGCGCATAATGAGGGTTATTACGCGACGAGCGACAATGCTCGCAGGAGATCGTAGCCGAGGCGCGATCAGTCCTACGAGCATTTTAAGCGAGTCTCGTAATTACCCGAATTGTGTGCATTGGCACATATTCTATTTTATGTGACTTCGGCGCATATACGAGTTTTTATACTTACCATACACTCGAATCCAATCTGAAAAGGTCGAAATTGCCGTGATTATCGCCCATCTCACTTGACATTTTGCGAATACTTCCGGCCATTTTGATGTTCTCGATCTTGTGTAGTAGTAGCGTATTGTAATAGACACATGTGCAGCTCAAATGTACAAGGCTTTGTCAGTACGGTGCCAACGCTGTACGAAGAAGAAGAATACGAAGAAGATTACGCTCTGCTGTATCGTAATAGGTGCATGCGCAGTTCAATTTTGACATTACATTCCTCTGTATCGCAATACACAACATTGCGCTACTCTTAACTGTAACGTAAAAATGAGTTTACGCGCCGGACGCACATAAAGAATTTTATTTCTGAAATTCATGAAATCCTTCTAATATAATGGTTATTTAAATTTTATTTTTTTTGCAGATGAATGTAAAAATTCTAAGAATAACAACACCAATAATAGCAGTTTTTGATGTTGTCTCTTCAGACTTTGTTAGCCGATCAAGGTGGAACTCAAAGTATAGAATATGTTTTATATCCGAAGAACTCCAAGTTAATATCTCGACGCCTTCAAAAAAAATGGAACTTGATTTTGAAAGTATTTCTGAAGATGGGTCTAAAACTCTACCAGTTTCTCTTGAAAACAAAAACTGTGTAAATCTTCCAATCTTATTGCATATTTTACAAGTAAGATGTCTTATTACATTTGTATACGTGTCAATGCCATCGTCGTAGCATTTTTATCAGGATCATTACATCTCGAATTGACGAAAGAAAAAGCTTTTATCAATTTTGGCCTATTATGAAATTTTAAAAACTTGTTCAAGCAATGATAATAACCTATCTGGCTGAAACTTACTGCTCTCTTCGTTATTTATCAAACGTGGATCAAACGTTATGAAAACATATCCTGCAAATTCAGGAAAGATCAGACGACTTGCTCTGTGTATTGCTAACATTTTTGTTTTAAAATTTGTATAATTTGTTTCCAACTACTGTTACATTTTAAAATTGACACACGTCATAGAACATGATGAATAATAAATTCTTAACACGGTAATACTAGAACGTTTTTAGTAATAAATTTGTTCATAGATCGTTTCTCATAATGTCATAAATCTGAGAGAAAAGCAAGGTTAAATTTGATCTATTTTTCTTTACTATTTCAAGATGTAAGTGTAATTAAATAGTATATCATGCAACTAGGGAAAAAAAAGTTTATTTTGCAAGCGTGAAGTTTGATACTCGATCAAATCGAGAGTAACAATCACACGAGTAAACTAAATATTTCTCCTTTGTTGCATACATCTTTCTTGCCCCACGGGGGCAATAAAGTGCACTTTTTGACCCGCTAGTAGAAAGTATATATTTTAAATTAATAATTGAGAATAAGGTAAATACTTATGTGATATTTTATATTGTATATAATTGTATAACATTTTAACTAGTTGAAGTGGTTGAAGATTATTTTTTTATTTTTTATTTCCGAAAGGCTTTTAGAGCTCTTTTAACGCTGTTATCACTTATTTAAAAAAAATTTGTGTTGATGGCTTAGGATTGCTTTTATAGCTCCTCTAAAAATATGTTCCTTGTGGAAAGCATTTCCAAGATTCTATCCGTTCCGTTCTGTTTAGCTTATTTCTTCTGAGGGGCTGGTTCCTCAATACAAGAAGATGTAAAATTATGTTAAAAAATTCCGCAATTTGCTTGGGGCGGTTGTATTTCTGGATGTAATCCAAGCGATTCTACAAGGTATGTTGGTATAGAGAAATCATATTCGATGCTCATTTCATTGAGAATCTGTATTGCGGTATCCTTTAACAAGTCTTTTTGTAGCTTTGCCATTATCCTGATTTATAAAAAATGATCTATTCAAGTGTTTATGTTGTGAATTTATTAAGTAAATGGAAAATGGATTTATTCGTTATTAGGAATTATTCTGCTTGTTTTGGAGTCAACTTCTTCATCTACGTTTGCCAAATCAATAATATATTGTGTAAAGAGAAGACACTGGAAGGAGAAACAAATTTTCTCTAGGCTAACAAAGTGATGTTTTTATCTTCCTTTTGACTGTAAAAGATCTTTTTGAATTTAGTTTAAAAAGGGATAACTATTTTTGAAATATCAGTAATATTACGAGCCTGTCTGTTGTAACGTGGCAAAATGTTACCCCGCTACATTGGCAATTATGTTGCAATGCTAGCTAGAAAAATCGTCCCATCTTACTGCTCCACGATACGGCAAGGGTCTTTTTTTATTAAGTTAAAATTAAGAATCAGAATTAAAACTATACTTAAATTCCTCTTGTATGACCTTGCCTCGAACTCTGCACTACGAGGGCCATCGAGGAACTCACCGGTTCTCTGGGGACATCTGGAGAGCTGAGATTCGATTGTTGCCGCTTGAAAATTATGAATCGCAGCCTGGTTTGGATAGATTCCCAACACTTCGGTATGTCAATACCTACAACCCATGGCATTTTGTAATCACTGGGGATGCCATCAGAGCAGAAAAAATTGGGGCCCAAAAACTTCATCCCTCTGAACAAGACTTATTCGTCCGACTGCGGCCAGCGAGATTGGACGTGACCTAGTGCAGGAAGTTTTTTTTCTATCATTGTTCTGTTTAATGTAACACGCCAAGTAAAATGTCCGAAACTCATCTAATCGAGGTTAGGTTTAGTGCTGAAAGTGTAAAGCCTTGAGCGGTTTAAGAGTTTATAGTTAAGTTTAGTCAGAGTTTTTGAGTAATGAAGTACTGAAGATACTCCCGAACCTCCAAGATTTAGTTGTTAGAGGTTATCTAAAATGATAAAGTTACCGATGATTATCGCCGTCACAGTAATTTTATTCTAGTCTAGCCAAATGGTTAAGTACAGTCTGAGTTATCGTATTTCCTGAAAAATCTCTTAAAATTGAGCCTGGTTTTAAAAATGTATTTCAAAATTGTGATATTTTGTTTCACTTAGTAGGATAACTCATGAATAATTATCGCATTTCAAGTAACTTAATGTAACCGTGAGATAAAACTTAATATACTTATACTAATATTCAATATAGTATTTGATATGGCACTTCACATTTTGTTAAAGCTTCCGCAATTTGTATAATTATCTTGTTTTACGTAACTTAACCCTTTAACGCCCAGATGTGCAGAAATTTCACGTTGACTACAATGTCATACCATTTATAGAAAAAAGATGAAAAAGGATCGAAAACTCCATATCCTACCGTTTTGGGGGTCGCTCTTTCGAATGGCATAGTTATAATTCTCAAAAAATGACGCTAAACCCTTTATTTTCCCAAAAATACCCAAAAAAGAGGCTATTTTTGGGGTACGATTTTTTTTAATTTAAATTTTCACTATGTTCCCGACACTTAGACAACTTCTAACTTATCAGAAACGTGTTCTCGAGACTTGTACTCTTAAAATATGCATTAAAATAATTTATTTTTCTTTGTTCTCTAAATCAAAATGGCGTCTGGACGTTCGAAATTTTTTGAAATTGAAAATATTGATCCTATTTCGGATTTTCCAGGTTACTTCGTAGTGTGATCATACAAATAAGTTATTATGAGTTTTGTCTCACTGATTGTGATTGGCGGAAGCGATATTAGCCCATAAAATTAAAATTCAAGATGGCTGCTGCCATGAAGCTAGTAGAAATACGTATATTTCGAGTTTTATTACAAACCAGGATGGTGTAAAATTTGCCAATTAGCAATCTCATAGGTTTTAGTCATCACTAAATTCGAATCTTAGGTGAGTTTTTCGAAATTTAAAATGGCTGATCCAATATGGCGGAACAGTTATGTAAAATTTGATATTCCTGAAATAAAAAAATACTGCCGAATTCTACGCAAAATTTAAAATCAAAATTATTCTTGATGTTTTTTTGATTACAAGAGTTGTTTTCGAGAAAAAAATTCCAAAATTCTGAGGCTTCCCGAAATTTTTAGAAATTTGAGTATGTATGACAAATCGACATTTATGGATTTTTATGGTAAGATAGTGTCACGTATCCATGACAGTTATATTATATATTATAATCATATAAAACTATTATGCTATTATATCATATAACACGTTTTATTGTTGCTATAAATATTGTTGCTAGATACATGTAATTGTTTTTATAAATAATTTCACTATTACTATTAACTAAAATATCAATAAACAATTAATTTTATTGATAAAATACTAATTACAACAAATATTACCTTTTATTATTATTAACTATTATTATTACTATTTTTAATAATAACAATTAACGAAATGCAACAAATGTTATATAACAACAATATTATTTCAACCTTTATATTTAAAATTATTATTAATCACTATTATTATTAATATTTAATATTGTTATTAACATTAATTGTCAAAATGCAACAAATATTAAATAATAACAATGTTACTTCAATTTCTTGATTTGTATAATTATCAATCACTTTCATTATAATTATTTCATATTGTTATTAAATTTGCAACAAATATTATAATAATGTTACTTCAAATTTTAGAATAATAATGTTCATAATAATTATCATTATTGTTAGTATTCTTATTTGATGTTAATCAACAATCAGCAATTAATTATAAAATACGTTCTTTTAATAACAATTACTATTATGTTATTTTATAAACAAAAGCAATGTTTAAATATAAAGATTAATAGAATTATAAACAAATCATAATCACCATTTATGTACAACAATTGTAATATAGTTACTCTATTACTTACCTATGTATACAAATAATGTCATTGACCCTTGCGACTAAATCTACCTAAAAACCTGATGGTACGGGTTTACACAGCCCTTGAGAAGATGTGAGTACACCCACACCACGAAAGCATGACCCACACGGACTTGGAAAATCGGTGTGAGTCCGTTAGCTCACCAACGCAGCACACCAGCAAACTGGCCCATAGTCTCAACTCACCACACTGACACCTAAGATTCTAATGGACTTCGAAAAAGCTATTGAAACCATGGAACTCAAATTCCCATACTTTCTACCTACGAGTTGAGACTACAGACGACAATATAAGCCAGGCTGCAAGGCCTAAACACCAGTCTGAGTCGGAGTCTAAGCGCGTCGGAGTCTGAGTCTAAGCCAGTCTAAGTCTAAGCGCGTCGGAGTCTGAGTCGAAGCGAGTCTAAGGGAGCGTACAATCAAGCAGCATCGCTAGAACCGGTTTTCGTCGCCGTACCGCAATAAATCTAAGTGGCCGTAATTTCCACGTATTCAGGAAAACCAATATAATAACAATAGAGTGAATTTAAATAAAACTGGATTTAGTGCCATTGTAATCAAGGCATCAAAATAAGGATACCTGTTTAACAAAGGATTGACCTGCCACTGTTGATCAACAAGGATAATTAGGGGAGGTACCCGATTAGCAGAGGATAAATATAACTTAAGGGATTATCGCTTTCAAGAGGCCACCTCATCAAAAAAACAACCGGTAAGTCAAATAACTTTGTTTTTATTAAAATTCTCTTTTCTTTTGAGCCCTTTAGACTCACGGTGTGTTTCCTTTAAGGTTGGACCAATCAGACTCAACCAACCAAAGGAAAACAGGCTGCAACCAACAACTAAAAAGTCGCTTGGGTTAAAATAAATTTGTATTTTTATAATAAATTATTATTAACAATAATTGTAATTTGATTCATTTGGCTTGTCCTCTACCCGGTTAATTGTTAATTTGAACAATAAACAGAGGAACATAGTTAGGGTAATTGGCTCTAGACTTTAGGTAGGAAATATTTATATTAATTTAAAACTTAGGACGTCAAAGAGCTAATTATTCTGGTGCATCGGCCGTTGGCAAACATCAAGCCTTATGAATTTTATGCAAATTTTTTTTTTGAATAGTTTTCATATTTTTTACAAAAATCTCCTGAAATTTCTTTAAAATAATTTCAGTTTGAGTTAAATTTTTCTGATAATTAAAATTATTTTTTCTCAATAACCATTGAACAAGTCGACAAGTTGGTAGCAGTTTTAATTTTCTTAAAAAATTGAATACAAGAAAATCAAATATATTTTATTTTACAACTTTAAATAAATAAATTATACATAAAAATATTATCAAAAATTATTATATAGTCTAATAATAATTATTCAAATTTAAATTCAAATTTCCTGTATTCAAGTTTTTACTATCTGAATATAATTTTAATAGGTGCCTTTATAAAATAATTTTTTTTAAACAAAAACAGTGCGTACGAGATTTAATTCAATATTGAGAAATATTTTGCCTCCGCATTTGAGAATTATAAGCTATGCTGTTTTATTTAAACTATGCCTAAAATTATATTTTAATTGATTTTTCTTCATTTTCGAAAAATTTTAAAAAACAAATTTCATATTTTATAATTTCAAAATATTGCGCAGCTAAAATGTTTTTATTATGATAAAAAATATAAAAATAATAAAATATAAACAATTTTTCACCGAATAAAATATAAGATTTGGATTGTTTAAGGCAGGTTAAAACATTCTTTTGCACAAATTTGATGCTCTGGATACATATATCATAAATTTTTATACAATTTTACACAAATTTTATAAAATTCATAAAAATTAAATTTCTGTTGTTTCTTCTTTAAATGTTTATTCTTCTTTATTAAATTATTGAATTAAAATTCGTCAAATATACAAAAAATTATATACTTTTTATCTAAGAATTTTTTTTAAAATGAAAAATCGTTAACCTAAATCGATTAAATTCAAAAAATTATATTTTTCATCGTCATGATCTTGAATCCAAATGTCTGTGGAAAATAAGAAAGATGATTTAACAACAAAAAGTATTACTCGTAGTCAGGCTAAAAACAATCCAAAACTTGCTGAAATTATAGAAGACAATAGGAAAAAAGCTTTTGAAATTAAGAAAAAAACAGCTGAAAACCAAGATTCGAAAAACCCAAATACTCCTTCAAATACTAGTGCCTCTACGTCCCAAAAATTAGAGTTATCAGGAAATCCTAATCAAGATACTAGTATAATAATTAGTTCTAGTATACCTCCAAAGGACCGATCAAATTTAACAGATTCAATATTATTCGACAAAAGTATTTTTGATACATCAAATTTAACCGGAAATTCTACTATAGTCGATAAATTTGACCGCACTTTGATCCCAACAAACACCTCAAATTATAAAGAACAATTACATTTATCTGAATCCTCAGAAGACTCAGACCGTGAATTAAATTACAAATTTCCAGAAAAACTAGCAGAAGATCCCGAAAAATCAATTTCTAACGATCCACAATTATTAGAACCTCTAATTAAACAATATAAAGAAGAATATTCGCCTATTTCAATAAAATGACTACCAATAACCCACAAATTATAACTGTTGCTCATAATCAAGTAGTATCATTGCGAGATGCACTAGAAGTTGTGCCAATATTTACAGGAGATAATATATCTCTGGATCAATTTATAGAAGGATGTAGAGAAGCAAAAGATATGCTTCCTGCAGGGGCAGAATCAAATTTAACTAAATTAATCAAAACAAAGGTCAAAGGAGAAGCAAGAAAATGTGTCAGTGGAGGACAATACAGAAGTGTAGAAGATATTATAGATAGTCTTAAACGCGTTTATTCCTTAAATAAATCAGTATATCAATTACAAGGTGAATTAGGTAACATTTATCAATGGGATAGTGAGAAAGTAATTTCCTACGCAACTCGTGTTAGGGAACTCGGAGAAAAAATATTAGATGCCCATAAAGCAAATAATAATGATAGAATAGACGCAAACTTTCAAGCAGCCCTTGACAGCGACATTCGGGATTGCTTTTTACGAGGATTAAAAACCGAAATTGAATCTAGATTACAAGGCATTCATAACTTTAAGGACACAGTGAATAATGCCATAGAAATGGAAAGAAAACTTACAGCAACTGCAGCACTGCAGTCTGCACGCTCACCGTATAAACAGAAAGATGATAATTTTACAGATTCTTCAGAAAAAACAGACAGGAATAGAATAAATATTGCTAAAGAAGATATTTTTTGTCAAATCTGTGGAAGAAGAGGACATATAGCTCCCACCTGTAGACAATGGGACCAAATAACCTCAAACAGACAAGGATATTCAAACAACTATGGAAGAAAATTGCAGCCTATAAGAAATCCTCCATATAATGAAAATTTTTACAACAGAAATAACCAACGGCAACCTTTTAACAGAGGTCCACAACCGAACGTGAGTCAATGGACCCCCCGTCAGGAGAATCCAGGTCAAAGGCGACCTCAGTCATCTTTACCAAACCAAAGTTCATGGCGACAGCAAACAACTAGCAATTTTAATAGAAATAGAGAATTTCAAAATACTTCGGCAAATTATCCAAAAATAAATAATAATAAAAATTGTAATTACTGTAAAAAAATAGGTCATACAATTGACGAATGTCGGCGTCGAGCATACAACGAATCACTTAAACAGCAACAACAACCTAAAAGAGCTGAGAAACAGAACCAGGGAAACTCCAGACCCCTCCCCGCTCAGGGTGCAATGAGGGAGGCCATTTAAAACATTTTACAGCACCCACTTCAAATCAGAATATTATAAATACAAAAATAAATGTACACTCAGACAACCCAATTCCTTTTATTATGGTATCTGCTGATGGTCTAAAAAACCCAGCACGTATGATGATAGACACAGGAGCAGGACGAAATTTAATAAAACTAAATATAATTGATCACAACGTGGAAATAAATCAAGATGAAATTTTACGCCTTACAGGTATAAATAGTGTACCAGTTTATACATTGGGTCAGATAACTCTCAATATTTTTGGACATCCCACAATTTTTAACTTAATTCCAAATAGTGTACCAGTAGAAGAAGATGGAGTACTAGGATCCGAATTTTTCACTGATAATGACGTCAATATAAATTATATATCAAAATGTTTAGAAATACAAAATAATAAATATCCATTTCGAAATCCGGAGACCATAATTTTGCCAGCAAGATCAATTTCAACTCTTTGTATCCGAATTTCAAATACAAATCAAAAAGAAGGATTTATACCTTTACTTAATTTGAAAAAAGGAATATATGCAGGAAATGCTATTGTCAAAAATCATGGTGGAAAAGCCTATATAAAAGTAGCAAACATACTTTCTATACCTATAGAAATAGAAACTCCTATAGTTATGCCAGAAGATTTTGAAGAAATCACAATGAGTAGTACTTCAATTAAACCAACTACAAATCAAATTAACACTTTTACGAACAAGAATCATAACAAATCCCCTGAAGAATTAATAGACAAATTTATAAATTCTAGTGACACAGAACAAATAATATCTCAATTTTATAAAATCACAGGAGAAAATAGAATTAAAATAATCAAAGAATTACTTCGTTCAGATCACTTGAATCAAGAAGAGTTCGATCATGTAACAAAATTAATTATTAAACATTCAGATAGATTCCAAATACCAGATGAACCTTTAGAACCAACTAATGCTGCTATGCATTCAATTCCTACAGTAGATGAACGACCAATTTTCTCGAAACAGTATAGATTTCCACCAGCACACAAAGAAGAAATCACTAAACAAGTTAATGAACTTTAAAAAAATAAAATAATTAAGCCTTCTCAATCACCTTATAATACACCAGTATTTATTGTACCTAAAAAACTAGATTCGCATGGTCAAAGAAAATGGAGAATGGTTTTAGATTTCAGAAATTTAAATGAGAAAACAATCGGAGACTCTTATCCATTACCAAACATTATCGATGTTTTAGATCAATTAGGAAACGCACGATATTTCTCAGCCTTTGATTTAGCCACTGGATTCCATCATATCCCCATGGATCCTAAAGATTCACATAAAACAGCTTTTTCAACTCCATTTGGACACTACGAATTTGATAGAATGCCCTTTGGATTAAAAAATGCGCCAGCGACATTCCAAAGACTTATGGATATAGTATTAACGGGATTACAAGGAACCGAACTTTTTGTATATTTAGATGATATTGTTCTGTATGCCGATACATTAGAAGAACATGAAGCAAAATTCGATGAACTTATGAATCGACTTAGAAAAATTAGCTTACATTTACAACCTGATAAATGTGAATTTCTCAGACCTGAGGTAGCTTATTTAGGACACATTATAGACAAAAACGGAGTTGGACCCGACCCTAAAAAAATAAAATCTGTACAAGAATTTCCAAGACCAAAAAATGAAAAGAATATTAAACAATTTTTAGGTTTAGCCGGATATTACAGAAGATTTATTGAAAATTTCTCTAAAATTGCAAGTCCCTTGACACAACTTTTAAAAAAGGATACACCTTTTGTTTGGACTGAAAAACAACAAGTAGCTTTTGATATATTAAAACAAAAATTATGCGAAGAACCTTTACTGCAGCGACCCGATTTTTCCAAACCCTTTATATTAACTACAGACGCATCCGGATATGCGATAGGAGGCATACTTTCTCAAGGAAAAATAGGACAAGATAAACCGATAGCCTATACTTCTCGTACACTTAACGATAGTGAAAGAAAATTCGACACTTATGAAAAGGAGGCACTAGCAATAGTATACTCAGTTCAGCACTTTCGACCTTACCTTTACGGCAGACGTTTCACTCTAGTAACCGACCATAAACCATTAGTATGGTTCCAGAATTCTAAAAACTCCTGTTCTCGAGTAACGAAATGGAGATTTAAATTAGCCGAATATGATTTCGATGTTGTATATAAAGCAGGAAAAACGAATGTTAATGCTGATGCATTATCTCGAAATCCTGTCGAAAATATTAAAGAAACTGAAAATAAAACAAATACCTTTGAATCTAAAAACAATAATGATTCAAAATATTTCATCAAAGAAAATGATAAAAAAGAGAATTATGAGACGAAAACAAAATCTAAAAAATCTACAAATTCTACGAAACATACAAATCCTTTCTATTCAATACAAACATATATTAACGATTCTGATGGCGAGCCCGAACCTCCGGTAGCCACAAATTCTTCAAAATTGGAGGAAAAACAATCCTCCAATCAAAATTCAAGTTCTGATGACGAAACCGAAAATTTGGTAATCACATATATATTATCAAAATTGAAGCAAAAACAATATGCAAAACTCGAGTCAAAAATAAATACAATATTAACTCGAAATCAAGCAAGGAAACAAAATGTCAAAATATATAACCAGCCAACATATAAAGATTTTTCAGACTCAAATGAAGAAAAAGACGAAGATAGCCACGACGAACCTCCTGAAAGAAAAGAAAAACGAGAAATTATCAAAAATAAAACTATACCAGTGCCTATATCTGGAAGAAAAAGAGGCAGACCAAGAAAGGATACACCAAAAATTGTAATAAAAAATAAGAACAAACCTCAGAAAAGGAAACAGAAAGGAAAAGAAAATGATAATCTTGAACAAGATGTAAATGCAATTGATTCAGATTATGAATTTAATAAAGATCCTTTCATCAAAGAAAACACAGATTTAGATTCTTTTTCTGATGAATCCGATATTTTAACAGAAGACAATTCTCTACAAAATAAGAATCAACATTTAGAAAATACTGAAGAAAGAATTCACGAAAACTTTAATGATGATTTATATTCACAAAACGAAAATATAACATCTGAAGACTTAGAAAATCGACCTCCACCAGAACCACCCCCCGCTGAAAAGGACCTGCCGGCCATAAAATTAACGACAAACCGCAATATAATCGAATGTCGAGATCAACTTACAATGCGTAAGGACAATTATGCTTATTTTATTTCAACCAAAAACGAACCACGAGATAATGGTTCTAAAATTTTACTAAAACGTAACGAGTTACCCCAATTTAAAAACCTTTGCATAGGTCATGCACAAGAATTTCGTAGAGGATTACAGTATCATTTAGCATTACCAATAGAATCTGAATTAAAAGAAAATTTAAGTGATACATTAAAGAATATCAAATTATCAATTTATTCACTCCATTCAAAAGCAAAAAGCCTTAAATTACGCACAATTAGTATAGCAAAAACACCTGAAATTAATAATATTTTATGGGAAGAAATTTTAAGTACCATAAAATTAGCTTTTTCTGACTCACCAATAAAAATCATAATATGTAATGGAATCACACAATATGCAACTAAAGAACAACAATCTCAATTAATCGAAGAAGCTCACTCATCGGCCTTAGGTGGACATAAAGGAGTTACTAAAACTTTCAATAGAATACGTCAAAATTATTATTGGCAAAATATGAAACTAGATATTCAAAAATATATTCAAACTTGTTTAAAATGTCAATTAAAGAAACTTGTACGCGTAAAAACAAAAGAACCTATGATAATAACTGATACTCCTGGAACTGCCTTCGAAAAAGTTTCTATGGACATTGTAGGTCCATTGCCTGTGACACAAAAATTAAATGAGTATATATTAACAATTCAAGATAACTTCACTAAGTACTCATTAGCAATACCACTTCCTAATTCTCTCGCAAGTACTATAGCAGATGCTCTTGTAAAGAAATTTATATGTATTTTTGGATCACCTAGAGCAGTTCTTACTGATCAAGGAAAAAATTTCTTAAGTAATCTTATCCGAAGATTAGCCAAAATATTTAGAATTCGTCAATTCAAAACAACAGCTTTTCATCCACAATCAAATGGATCTTTGGAAAGATCTCATCATGTACTTGCTGAATATTTAAAACAATTTGTTAGTAAAAATTCTGAATGGGATGACTGGATAGAACTAGCTACATTTTCTTACAACACAAGCATTCATGAAGGAACTCGTTGCAGTCCATACGAATTAGTTTTTGGTAAATTAGCCAGACAACCTTCAAGCGAACCCCTTCCAGAACATGAAAAACTAGAAACATATGATGATTACTTGATTAAATTAGTAACCCGACTCCATGAAATAAGAGCAATTGCTAGAGATAATCTTATTGCAGCAAAAGAAAAATCAAAAAAGTACTACGATAGAAATATAAGCAAATAAAATTTCAACGTTGATGAAGAAGTATTTTTACTAAGTGGTCCGAAACCTAAAAAACTTGAAAATCAATATTCTGGTCCTTATAAAATTTTAGAAGTTTTAGAAAAAGGGAATGTTAAAATTGAAATTAAAAATAAGCCAAAAGTAGTACATATTAATCAATTAAAACGTGCTCGATTAAATAAAGAAGACTAAATTGAAAACTACTTTCAGATATCGTTACTCAATGAATCCCATCCACCGAAAAAGAATTAATAAATTTTGCGATATTCTTGTCAACAACATAAATATAGTGACAATTTGGCCATTTTTAATAAGAAATAAAATCTTTAACCGAGATGATCATGGACATAAATCACTTACGCACAATCTTTTAGCATATTCTGAATCTACATAACCACTAATCTATCTCTTGTCTGTTTTAGCCAACCCTTAAACATTTTGCATGAAGCGAAGCACTAGTGATTGATAAAAAATAATATACTTCTTTTAGGAACTCGAGAAGCATCATGTCGAGGATTTATTTACTCATCACCATTGGTCTATTTCTTATTCAAATTAATGAAGCCAATCAATTAATTCAAAATTCTTTATCTAAAAATCTTAACATTTACTTCAAACCTTTAGAGACTTTGACTTTTACTACTGGCAGATAGCATATTCTCTCTTATGTTAATGTATTAGAAGTTTTAAATTTCCGGATCTGAAATACTCAATACTTTCAAAGAACTATAAAAATGATAAAATCGAATAGCACCTGCCAGCTTTACTTGAATGAATTCAATTTCAAACATATTTGAGCCATTCATTTCTTTCACATAGTTGAATTTCTTGTTTTCATAATTGAATCATGATAATGAAAGCTTAATTTCATCAATTAAAAATCAAGTAAAGATTAAATTCAAACCAAAATTGAATTTTATTTTATTTTTGTTATTTTCTTTTTTCTTTAACCTTTTAGGACCATGAAGCCACCACAAGAAATAGCAGAAAATGACAAACCTTTTGATGGTGTTTGCCTAGAAATTTTCCCAGAAATATATAACGTATTATTTATCACCAAATGTTTTTGATAAGCACCACATATTTCAATTATTTATATCAATAAGGCTCTCTTAGAGATGCGTGTTTGGGAAATTTTTTATCTAATCAAATTATCTGATCACGAAAAACAAAGATATCAACATCGAAACGCTTGGCACTCAATTCGACAAATACAACCATTCAATACAGTATGTTTCTTTTGCGATAAAAGAATATTGTCTATTTGTTGCACAGCCTTTCGATGCACTCAATGCCATATGCAACTAATTAACGAGTTAAGCATGGAATATGATTTTATAGGTCCAAATTACGAAATCACATCTACATATTTCAATAATATTCCTACATTCGTTGCTAATTGTACGGTAATTAAAGATTGTACAAACTACACATGCACTAGCGAACGACCTACGAATAAAAAACAAGCTAAGCATAACGCAGCACGTAAACTATTAGATTTCTTAAATGAAAACTATGTTTTTAGCAATCAAAACGGGTTAGGAAGCAACCCAAAAAAAAAAAAAAAAAAAAAAACTGAAAATCGGAAAATATTATATTAATGGACTGGGGCATGCGAGAAATGCTATCAGAGAGGTCACTTGATTTATACATGTAAAGGACCCACGAGAAATAAAAACCTGCGACTTAAATAAAATATTATATATATCCATTATTAAATATAAATTACGACTGCATACATATGAACTTTTCACAAATAATATTTCGATAGGAATCATATGCGAGACACCTCTTATCCTATAACAATATTTTTTCAGGAAACTAATGCTCATTTTAATTTTTCCTCTACCGAGGATTCGATCGTTACAGTTCTATTCTATCACCTCCACGATCGAATTTAGGGGGGGAGGTGTCACGTATCCATGACAGTTATATTATATATTATAATCATATAAAACTATTATGCTATTATATCATATAACACGTTTTATTGTTGCTATAAATATTGTTGCTAGATACATGTAATTGTTTTTATAAATAATTTCACTATTACTATTAACTAAAATATCAATAAACAATTGATTTTATTGATAAAATACTAATTACAACAAATATTACCTTTTATTATTATTAACTATTATTATTACTATTTTTAATAATAACAATCAACGAAATGCAACAAATGTTATATAACAACAATATTATTTCAACCTTTATATTTAAAATTATTATTAATCACTATTATTATTAATATTTAATATTGTTATTAACATTAATTGTCAAAATGCAACAAATATTAAATAATAACAATGTTACTTCAATTTCTTGATTTGCATAATTATCAATCACTTTCATTATAATTATTTCATATTGTTATTAAATTTGCAACAAATATTATAATAATGTTACTTCAAATTTTAGAATAATAATGTTCATAATAATTATCATTATTGTTAGTATTCTTATTTGATGTTAATCAACAATCAGCAATTAATTATAAAATACGTTCTTTTAATAACTATTACTATTATGTTATTTTATAAACAAAAGCAATGTTTAAATATAAAGATTAATAGAATTATAAACAAATCATAATCACCATTTATGTACAACAATTGTATTATAGTTACTCTATTACTTACCTATGTATACAAATAATGTCATTGACCCTTGCGACTAAATCTACCTAAAAACATGATGGTACGGGTTTACACAGCCCTTGAGAAGATGTGAGTACACCCACACCACGAAAGCATGACCCACACGGACTTGGAAAATCGGTGTGAGTCCCTAAGCTCACCAACGCAGCACACCAGCAAACTGGCCCATAGTCTCAACTCACCACACTGACACCTAAGATTCCAATGGACTTCGAAAAAGCTATTGAAACCATGGAACTCAAATTCCCATACTTTCTACCTACGAGTTGAGACTACAGACGACAATATAAGCCAAGCTGCAAGGCCTAAACACCAGTCTGAGCAGTGATCCCAGAACGTGGGAGCTGGCGGCCCCCACCATAGACCCCACCAGCTCATGGCTTCTTCCTCGCTCGACTGCCATAGGTTGGTTGAGTGAGGAAGACACAATGAGCTCGAGGCATCTATGGTGGGGGCCGCCAGCTCCCACGTTCTGGGATCACTGAATCTGAGTCGGAGTCTAAGCGCGTCGGAGTCTGAGTCTAAGCCAGTCTAAGTCTAAGCGCGTCGGAGTCAGTCGAAGCGAGTCTAAGGGAGCGTACAATCAAGCAGCATCGCTAGAACCAGTTTTCGTCGCCGTACCGCAATAAATCTAAGTGGCCGTAATTTCCACGTGTTCGGGAAAACCAATATAATAACAACAGAGTGAATTTAAATAAAACTGGATTTAGTGCCATTGTAATCAAGGCATCAAAATAAGGATACCTGTTTAACAAAGGACTGACCTGCCACTGTTGATCAACAAGGATAATTAGGGGAGGTACCCGATTAGCAGAGGATAAATATAACTTAAGGGATTATCGCTTTCAAGAGGCCACCTCATCAAAAAAACAACCGGTAAGTCAAATAACTTTGTTTTTATTAAAATTCTCTTTTCTCTTTTCTTTTGAGCCCTTTAGACTCACGGTGTGTTTCCTTTAAGGTTGGACCAATCAGACTCAACCAACCAAAGGAAAACAGGCTGCAACCAACAACTAAAAAGTCGCTTGGGTTAAAATAAATTTGTATTTTTATAATAAATTATTATTAACAATAATTGTAATTTGATTCATTTGGCTTGTCCTCTACCCGGTTAATTGTTAATTTTAACAATAAACAGAGGAACATAGTTAGGGTAATTGGCTCTAGACTTTAGGTAGGAAATATTTATATTAATTTAAAACGTAGGACGTCACAATAGAGTATCAGAAAATATAAAATTCAGTCGAATTTACTAATTTCCCAACATTTATTAGTGTCTCTTTCACACCCTACCATTTATCTATAAATGTTCATCTACTTCTATAGCATAATTAGTCAGTTACACCAGCATCAGAATGACATATTATTATAATTATGTTTCATGTATGATTCATATGAACATTATTTTATGAAATATTAGCAAAG
This sequence comes from Diplolepis rosae, assembly GCA_030998225.1. Lineage (NCBI taxonomy): Eukaryota > Metazoa > Arthropoda > Insecta > Hymenoptera > Diplolepididae > Diplolepis > Diplolepis rosae. Next base: position 811,235 of record JAPYXD010000314.1, on the reverse strand, counting down.
TCTGAGGCAAAAAATATAGATATATGTAAATTTTGAATAATTTCGGGAAGCCTCATAATTTTGGAATTTTTTTCTCGAAAACAACTCTTGTAATTAAAAAAACATCAAGAATAATTTTGATTTTAAATTTTGCGTAGAATTGGGCAGTATTTTTTATTTCAGGAATATCAAATTTTACATAACGGGTCCGCCATATTGGATCAGCCATTTTAAATTTCGAAAAACTCATCTAAGATTCGAATTTAGTGATGACTAAAACCTATGAGATTGCTAATTGGCAAATTTAACACCATCCTGGTTTGTAATAAAACTCGAAATATACGTATTTCTACTAGCTTCATGGCAGCCACCATCTTGAATTTTAATTTTATGGGCTAATATTGCTTCCGCCAATCACAGTCGGTGAGATAAAACTCGCAATAACTTATTTGTATGATCACACTACGAAGTAACCTGGAAAATCCGAAATAGGATCAATATTCTCAATTTCAAAAAATTTCAAACATCCAGACGCCATTTTGAATTAGAGAACAAAGAAAAACAAAATATTTCAATGCATATTTTAAAAGTACAAGCGTTGAGTGAAGATCGATATAGAGGAGACATCGAGGGCGATTGAATGGTCCAAACCTTGCGGGGAAAGACGCCAGGGGTAGGTAAAGTTCCAAACCCGAACACCAGGATCGACACTTTCGAAAATCGCCAAAATCTCACGGATAAGAAGTAAGTTGTAGGAGTAAGGCCAAAACTTGTGTTGGTGAGTCTGCTGTATTCGTGATGGGTCAGGTAGTCTTCGTCAATTCAACCCTAGCTTGTCGACAAGATTTTACAAAATAGCTTTTTACCTCTTTTCCTTCTACTTCGCTCTTTACTAGTCTTTTCCTAAGATCGGATATATATTTAAAATATACATATATATATAAATAAAATAATATATGTATAAAATATTTTATATTATAAATTTTATAATATAATATATATATATATATATATATAAAATATTTGTATTATAAATTTTGTATTATAATATATAAAATAATATATATAAATATTAAATATATATAAAAGAACAATTTATTGAAAATAACAATTTTTTAAAAATATTTATTAGATATTTATTGACAAATTGTTTTCAATATTCTTTCATTATCTTGATTACAATTATAAATAACTGGCTTATATCGACCCTCAATAATATTAATAGATAGATGATTTTTTACTTTGGCTTTAGGGTCCAGAAATAATGTAAACTCAGGGTTTCGTTTTTTCCTCAAACGTTTCGACTCAGATTGGAGTCCTCATCAGTGAGATTTATTTCTATAAAAATACAAAGAAAGAAAAGAATAAAGAATTAAAGAATAAAAAATTACACATGTGACGGATAGACATTATGTTGAAAACCGATATAAATGGATTGCACTTTTGAAACTATAGAATAGGTCTAACTAAATTTACGTATAAAAAATTGAAAATTGTACACAATTTGCTATACAAATACATAGGGAAGGGACTTAAAAAATTTGAATACGTGTAACGGATAACATTATGATAATATATATCCGATCTTAGGAAAAGACTAGTAAAGAGCGAAGTAGAAGGAAAAGAGGTAAAAAGCTATTTTGTAAAATCTTGTCGACAAGCTAGGGTTGAATTGACGAGGACTACCTGACCCATCACGAATACAGCAGACTCACCAACACAAGTTTTGGCCTTACTCCTACAACTTACTTCTTATCCGTGAGATTTTGGCGATTTTCGAAAGTGTCGATCCTGGTGTTCGGGTTTGGAACTTTACCTACCCTTGGCGTCTTTCCCCGCAAGGTTTGGACCATTCAATCGCCCTCTATGTCTCCTCTATACCTATCTTCACTCAACGGTACAAGTCTCGAGAACACGTTTCTGATAAGTTAGAAGTTGTCTAAGTGTCGGGAACATAGTGAAAATTTAAATTAAAAAAAAAATCGTACCCCAAAAATAGCGTTTTTTCGGTATTTTAGGGAAAATAAAGGGTTTAGCGTCATTTTTTAAGAATTCTGACTGTGCCATTCGAAAGAGCGACCCCAAAAACGGTGGGATATGGAGCTTTCGATACTTTTCCATCTTTTTTCTATAAATGGTACGACATTGTAGTCAACGTGAAAATTCTGCACATCTGGGCGTTAAAGGGTTAATGTGATCGCAAGGTAAAACTCAAGATATTTCATATTGCACTATTTTATTTTTATTAACGCTGCATTCACCGGATTATTTCCGTATTTTACGTAGCTCCCAGTAATTTGGAAGTAAAAGTAACGGTATGTCATATAAGACTTACAGCTATTTCTTTAGAAAATAACACAGCCCCACAAAAGAAGTTTATTGTGCACCACGCTAGACCATAATACCTATACGTTTTTGGGGTTGCTAAATCCGAATTCTGAGTCTATTTGAATCCATCAGGTCAGGGTCAAGGCCATTCCCAGGTGGATTGAAAAAAAAAGGTTTAAACGGAGTAGAAGACGATACCTATACGTTTTTGGAGTTGCTAAATCTGAACTGGGGTTCTGTTTGACTCCAACAAATCAGGGTCAAAGTCATTTCAAGGTCAATTTTTACTTATCAAATAGAAACGCGATTTCGACCACAGATTCTGAAAAAGCAGGATATTTTAAGTACGCATATGGTTTGTCCTGTAGATTAAAGTGACCTTTAGAGGTCATCAGAAGGTCAAATTACTCTCTAGAATTAATTTAACTAAGAACAAGGATGATCTGCATTGAGAAATCTATGAATTACAAGTCTTTATCGCGCATGGTTTAGCCTCGTGGTGTTTTTCCGAGGGAGATTGGAAAACCAAGACAGCAAACACCTCTGTCCACGCGCTACTGAAGAATGGCGTGTTCCAATCCTCTGGACAAAAGGACACGTTCCTGTTATTATTTACTGATCCTTCGAGGTAACGAAGCCAGTAAAGGCGTACTGCTTGGAGGGGGGGGGGGGCGTTAGGGCATGAAGATGAAGCTATAGTGTGTTCGATGACGAGTTGATTTTGTCCTCGTAAAAGTCGGTAAGCCTTCATACTTAGACCTGGGTAGGTATGTGGTTATCTACTATGGCACTTAAGAAACAAAAAAAACATAAAACAGCTTCAAATAAAAAGACTTCAGAGTTTTTATTGACGAGGTCAAGCAGACCCCGATTCGTATTTAGTGACCCCAAAAACGTATAGGTATGGTGGTCTAGTTTGATGTACAGAACACTTTTCTCTTGTGGGACAGTGTAATTTATACGTTTTTCTATAAATTCAAGACACTTGTGGTGATTATATATATATGTATATATATAAATTAGCTTACAGCTCGTCCGCACCCAAAAGTCTATAATAGAAATCCTCGAGTTAATCAATTGGATTGTTTGCGTTTTAAATTTTGGAACGTTCCCTACAACTAAAAATGAAAGTGTTCTTACTAATAGGATTCATGTTGGTTCCTTAGAACAAATCTTGCTTTTTCTTACGTCACAACTATATAAATACTTATTTTATTTGAAGTTTCCTCGTTTTATGTTAGTATTTGATTATCTTCGCTTGGGAATGATGATAAGTGAGTGAAGAACACAATGATTGCAAAAACGACTCTATTTTGTGTTAGGCCTCTTCTATAAATACTCCTGGCATGACTCATCATCTGCTTCTAAAACCATCCGTGAAGTAAAAACCCCCTAACCTGGTCTCGGTTCGCTCATCTGGATACGACGAGGAAGTATAACTTTAAATGCAAAGTTCCACGTAGGAATCTGATACCTTTTCAGAATTAAATGGTACAATTTGGAGGGGTCGAGTCACTTTTGCTATACTTTTTATTTTAAGTATTCATACTACTTATAACTCGTGTGCATCTAGACCAAGCTATTTGAAATACAAAAACTTCTCTTTCATAAAAAAAAGCAATTTATTTAAATTTCGCGATGCATGTTAACAGGAAACGATCCTATCAGTCTAGGGAAGGGCCGAGATACATAATCGACCTCGTTCTCTGAACATTGTTCACCTGAATCGTAAGTTTAATTGATTCTCTTGATTAAATCTAAGTTCATTTTCATTTTCTATTAGTTTACAATGATTAGAAGCATGCATAACTAAATGCTACGTACATTTTTTTGTGAAGAGATTTTGAATTATTTACCTTGAGAATTATCAGTTAATGTCACGTCTATACGGACCAGTTAGAACCTCTTAGAAAAACCATTCAATACTTAGTGAAATTTACACTAAGAGTCGACCTCATTGGTACCAGTCATTGACACTTAGAAACAAAGCTTCATATTTGTGTCAATATTATTTGTGGTTGTGGTGCCCACTAATGGAGCGCATGGATTCACTTAGAAAGACAATTGTACACTTGGTAGAATTTTCAGTTAAAGTTATCCTTATAGGGACCAGTTAGAACCTCTTAGAAAACTTATTTAGTACTTAGTGAATTTTACACTAAAATTTTACACCATTGGTACCAGTTAAAGATACATTAAAAGAATACTTCGAATTTTTGAAAATATTAATTTTCATTCTAATGATCACTAATAAACCACATAGATTCACTTTAAAAGATGATTCTAGAATGATGAAAATAATATTTTGTTCTGAAAGTGCATAAGATCCTGAAAGACTCTCTTAGAATAATTTTTCAAACTTTATTTTGAGTCTTGATTGCCACTTGAGTGCCTAGCGACTCCAGCAGTATACCAAATTCAAATGAGAAATATTTCCAGCACCATTTAGGACCGTTTAAATAATCCTGTGTTACCTGGACGGTTCCTATGCGGTTTTTATTGATTACTGAATCGTAATTTTTAGTAAGGTAGTATTTATTTATTTTGAATTTTATGGGTTTCAGAGTTAAAATTGGTTCATGGATTACTTTTCCTTTTTATACCTACATGAAATCAATATAACTTAATACGTAAACGTTGTTACACATTATGCAATAGATCTCGCGCATATTCTCTTGAGTTGAAAAATCTAAAAAATAAATTTGTTTCAATTGGTAAAGAAAATTGGATAGAGACAAACAAAAATCGATTTGAAAGGTAAATTATAATTCAATAGGTCATTTAAGATGTACACAAATGGAAAATTTACACCTTTCTGTTAAGATATATAGAAAACTTGATACGATACAACACTTTAATAGCTGCATTCATAATTAGCACATCAGAATTGATTTTAAATAACTCCTTTAATGTCAAAATCAACCAATTCTTTTTTGTATCTACCATTGCAATCAGCGAGAAAAAACCTGACAGTACTTACTATCAGACGTAAAATAGCTAGTTTCGCAATCAATAATCTGCCATCATTGATAATGAGTGAACAAGATCAACGACAATAAGATTTTTAATTTCATTTATAATTTTTTTACCTAATATCAATAATATTACCGTTGCCTGGAAACCATGTATAAGTGATAAAAAAAACAAATCTTGAAGTCAGGATCTAAGGAATTTTCGTAATCATGGTCTGCTATTTTGATTTAATATTTTAGATTTTCAAAAAGTCTAATCGTCTGCTAGAAAAAATAAATAGCAGTTCGAGTGACGATCTCTTTTACTTAATAGGGTATCATTTATGCCCGCTGCGGTGAATAGTTTATCACCTACATGTCTAAGGTTTGACTATTCAAATGTTCTGTGAAAAATTTTGTTTCCATCCTATGAAGTAAAAAAGGGAAGTCTTGTAGTTTAAACCTTTTATTTAAATCTAAATATATTCAACTATGTACAGGTAAATATAAATAATTAGTCATTTTTACATCGATTTTAAAGATTAATTCATGCAATATCAATTCTGTTGTCTTGACCTTCTTACTTAATTAAACTTTATTAATTTGATTCAGAATTGATTTTTGCAACCGAATCGCTTTTTCCTACCCTAAATTTGCAATTAGTGACCTAAAGACCCTTTTCAGGTAAATTTAAGAAAAGGCATTCATTGAAAAATGTATACTTGAAAGGTTTGACAATTCTTTATTCTGAAAATATACATGAATATTTTAATTCTGTCCAGGATGAACCAACAACATTTAGTATTCAAAAATCAGTGGATAAAACATTCAATGCAGATAAGAATAACTGCAAATCAATAAGTCTGGAGTTGAAATCCAGAAAATGTTATACAATGGATATTAAATTTCAAGGATTTCCTTTGAATCCCCATCAAGGTAAGAATTTAAGCAGTTATGCGAAAAAAACTTAATATACTTCAAAATAGCTCACAAATTTTATGTTTTCTTTATAGAGACTTCCGTATAGTACTTACAATATTTGCAGTATATACTCCTGTAGTGAATCTATCTAAGAAACTTCAGTTTAAATTTCAAGATGATGGGATAAAAATTGTTTGAGTTCTGCTGCCGGTCGAAAATATGGTTTCGAGTAAAACACGTTAGAAGTTTAAAACATTTTAAAATTTCTGAAAAGTTAAGAGTTAAACATTTTTTCCCACTTATGTGATAAAGGGGTATTAGATACAATTCTTGAGATATTTATACATCATTTAAACCAATAAAAGAAAATCTTTTATAGACTTTGTACAGGAGTCTGGTAGGACTGGTCTTAGCATACCTGTTTAAACCAAAACCTCTTCTCTCGAACTTTTATACCGCTCGCAGCACCACCTCTCGGCTTTGAACTTCGCAAAAAAAAAAAAAAGAAAAGTCGTGTACAACTTTTTCGTCACCCGTCCACCTGAACAACCACACACCCAGGTTCAGGCGCCAGGTGCAACCATAAGTCCATATAAAATTGAGTAATTTTACTAAATTTAGCCTGACGTATGAGTGACGTTAATTTTATGAGTTCTTTTAGGCTAGATCTATAACTCTTGTACAAAATATTTGTTTCTGAAACCAAATTGCGAGAAATAAATGGAATTTTAGCTCATATACTAAAATGTCTCTCTATTGCATGGGAAATATGCTTTTGCATCTATCTGGCCGACATTTTTTTATAGGCTGCAGAGAGAGGTACTTTTTTCTGACCAGAATATGACTTTTCTTGATTATGGTTGTTTCTACTTTTTAGTGCCTTGTATAAATGCCATCGTAAATCAATATTAACTTGTCTTATACATTATATAGTTTTTTAGCAAACACTGTAGTGTGGTTTTCTATTAGGTTTTGTGTTTAGTTATTACAAATACCGAAGCAAAAGAGGAAAATGCCCTTCCCAAATGCACTAATAACAATAGTAGAATAATCAAAAACAATTCGATCTTTTATGAAATTCAAGAGTATAGAAATAATTTTATTTTAGTTACCACTTCAAAACTTAACTGAAAAAATAAAAATAGCTTTTAAACATGCATAATGTTCATTGTTGCGCAATAAAGCTATCATATTTTGTAGTTTTTTAATATTTTTAAATTTTAATCCAATAAGAACCTGTATTTTTTTTTGTGTGTAATGATGATTTTTTGAAAACAATCTTGATGGCACTCAAGTCACTCTCATAAAAACGAGTTTCACTTAAGTGCGTGCGACAGCATCAATGTTACTTGAAAAGCAACCTGTAAAAAAATTTCACCCAAATTGATAAAAAGGCATATTTGTCATCTTCACCCGGGTGTGGCCTTCGTTAAATTGTATAGAATGCACTAATATAGATCTGTCAACTCCCAAATGTTCATAATTTTGATAAAACTTTCTTTCGAAAAAATTATTATACTTTTTGTAGTTATGAAAATTTAGGAGTTGACAAAACTACCTTAGTGTATTTTATAAAAATGCACAAATTTTCAACTCAATATATTGCTTTGGCAACAAAGTCATTTCGCTTTTTTCCGCTGGATGACTTCAGTCGTTCGGAGTCGTTCTTCTCCATTGCAAACTTCAGACCGTATATGTTATTTGACAGCTGACGTTTCATAGATTATTCAGTAAAAAAAAAGTTTCAAGCTTTGTTGTTTATTTTTATTGTTTTGCATTGATTTGAAATGGAGATTCCAGACAGTCATTTCCGTCACATTTTACTTTATTACTTCCGAAAAGGTAAAAACGCAGTGCAAGCTCAGAAAAAGTTGTATGATGTTTATGGTGTAAAATCCTTAACATATTTCCAGTTCCAGAATTGGTTTGCTTGTTTTCGTCCTGAAGATTTTGACGTCAAAGATGCACCATGCTTTGGACGCCCAACTGAAGTTGACGACGACAAAATAAAAGCAAAGATAGAAAATAACCGGCGTAGTACGACACGAGAGATCGCAGAGAAGCTGAACATATCACATACATGCGTTGAAAGACATTTGAAACAACTTGGTTACGTTATTAAGGGGCTATACCACTGTGATACTTTCAAAAAATTGATTTTTTTTTTTGGCTTATTCGACAGTTTGCACTTTTAAGAATATTTTGTGAAAATTTCAAAGTAAACCTTTAAACGCGTTTTTCTCAAAATCAGATTTTTCCAATTTGCGGCTATTCTAACTCGAAGACTAATTATCCGATCGACTTGAAATTTTAACTGACTACTCTTGACTATATTTGCCATACAGTGAACTAGGATATTTTTAATCGGATGAAAATTGAAATTTTAGCAGATAAAAAATCGACCATTTTTTAATCAAAAAATAGATTGTTTTCTTCATATTGACGCCATTTTGTTCGATTTTGGAATTTTTCAAAAATCCTAGTTCACTGTATAGAAAATACCTTCTAGTTTAATGCCTTTTTTTCCATTTCAGTTACTCAATCGACCGGAATCTTGGCCGCAGTGGGGGAACTTTTTTTTTCGCGTTTCCGAAGACAGCGTATAACTCGCTTAATTTTCAATATTTTTTAATAAAAATTAAATGTAATATTCATCAAATATAGCTAAATACATTGTTAATTTTCAGAAATATTTAGTTTAATAGTTTTCTTTAAAAAAATTCCCAAAAATCACTTAAATTTTAAGCTCTCACACTGGTATAGCCCCTTAAGCTCAATATTTGGGTTCCTCACAAATTGAACGAAATTCAACTCACCAAACGAATTTCCATTTGTGATTCACTGCTGAAACGTAACGAAACCGATCCATTTTTAAAGCGAATCATAACAAGTGATGAAAAATGGGTTGTTTACGATAACGTCGTGCGAAAAAGATCATGGAGCAGGCGAGATGAGCCTGCATAATCGACATCAAAAGCCGATATTCATCAAAAGAAGGTTATGCTGTGTGTTTGGTGGGATTTCAAAGGTATTGTTTATTTTGAGCTGCTCCCAAGGAACCAAACTATCAATTTGAATGTCTACTGTCGCCAGCTAATGAAATTGGACAAAGAAGTCTGGGAAAAGCGGCCAGGTCTGGCAACTCGTAAAGGCGTCATCTTCCATCAAGATGACGCCAAACCACATACATGTTTGGACTCTCAAAAAATTATTGGAGTTAAGCTGGGAAGTGATCCTTCATCTACCGTATGTTCCTAACCTTGCACCATCTGATCATCATTTATTCCGTTCACTTCAAAACCATTTGAATGGAAAAACATTCGATTCATATAAGGCTGTAAAAAATGAATTGATTCAGTTTTTTGCCTCTAAGAACCAAAGTTTCTACGAAAGCGGCATTATGAAGCTGACTGAAAGATGGCAAAAGGTCATCGAACAAAATGGTCAATACATGATTGATTAATGTTTGTTATTTGTATTAAGAAACTTGCTTTGAAAATCATGAAAAAAAATGAAATGACTTTGTTGCCAACCCAATATTATTTTGAATGGGCATGGGATTACAGTAAATAAAATGCTGGTGAGGTAGGAATCTTGGGTGTTTCATATCCTTAAACATGTCCGAACGTACACTAATAAATGAAATGCACTCGAGTCGTTTAGCTGAAGTAATTACGACAAAAATCTAGAGAAATCCATAATATCGTCATAGAAGTTCGCTGTATGAAAGTGCAGTGTATTACTGAGACTGTAGGTACCATGACTGACCGAATGCACAATATCTTGCACGCCAGGAAGATATGTGTGCAATGGGTGCTACGCTTGTTAAATATTGAAAAATTTATCTTTTGTAAATAAAAAATTCGCTAAATTTTACAATACCACTTCAACAAAGACGACGTAGGCTTGTGAAAAAATTTGTCATCTTTATAGTGAAGGTGTTGTATCAGAATCAGCAGCACGCAAATGGTTCGCTTGCTTTCGATCTGAAAATTTCGATATCAGAGATAAAAACCGAAAAAAAGTGATGGAATTCTCAAAAAAATTGAGCAAGACCGGCATATTAGCAGTCATAATATAGCTTATGAATTAAATATTCATCATCAAACCGTTTTTAAACCATTTGCAAAAGGCTAGGTTCCAAAAGAAACTCGATTTCTGAGTGCATCATGAACTGATTGTGAAAGACAAGATAGACCGACTTAACATCTGCGATACGCTACTGGAGCGCAAGGAAATTGAAACATTTCTGAAGCAAATCATAATCGGTGATGAAAAATGGATAAAATGCGAAAATATCGTTCAAAAAAGTTCATGGAAAAAATGAGATTAACGACTACAAGCAACTTAAAAGCCAGGATTGACAGTCAATGAGGTTATTCTTGTGTGTATGGTGGAACTAAAAGGAAATAGTTCATTATGAACTGCTGCCGCTCAGTCAGACAATTAACTCGAGAGATTACGCCAAGGGATTGGGAGGAAACAGACAGTTTTGATCAATAGGAAGGGTGTCGTCTTCGACCACGACAACGCTCGACCACACACATCTTTAACGACACGTCAAAAAGCATGGCTCTGCCTAAAAAATGGCGAAACATTGTCGATAATAATGGAGAATATTTGCTTCAAATAAATTTATCTTAACACTGATTCAAGCATCTCTATTTTACCCAAAAAACGCCACAAACTTTTTCGACTGACCAATATCAGGCCGGCAAAAAAGCCTTAACGTTTTTTTTTCTTTTTTTCAGTGAAACAAATTCTTTGTTAACCATTGGATCTATAAATTAATTCGTGCGGTTTACTAAGATATAGCGTAACTTGATTATTATTCCATCGTTCCAATATTCTGAACATGCGTTGGAAAGCTACTGTCAGTGTGTGTCTTTTTCAGTATATGTCATCCACTTGAAGCGTAAACAACAATAATTTTTTTTCACTCAAATATGTCGAACTTTGTGCTTGAAAAAGTGTTTTTGCGGGGAGTTCTTCTTCATTACTTTAATATGAAGAAAACTGCTGCCAAAAGTCATCGTATTTTGGTGGAAGTTTATGGTGAACATGCTCTAGCTGAGCGAACGTGCCAAAAGTGGTTTGCACGATTTAAAAGTAGTGATTTTGGCTTGAAAGACGAAAAACGTCCTGGGCAGCCAAAAAAGTTTGAAGATGAAGAACTGGAAGCATTACTCGATGAAGATTGTTGCCAAATACAAGAAGAGCTCGCAGAATCTTTGGGAGTCACTCAAGCAGCCATTTCAAAACGTTTAAAAGCAGCCGGATACATTCAAAAGCAAGGAAATTGGGTTGCACATAAACTCAAGCCGACAGACGTTGAAAGGCGGTTTTGCATGTCCGAAATGCTGCTGGAACGCTACAAAAAGAAGTCTTTTTTGCATCGGATTGTTACTGGTGATGAAAAATGGATCCCTTACGTCAATCCCAAGCGCAAAAAGTCATATGTGAAACCCGGCCAAACCCAATTAGGTGGGATCAGAAGGGTGTACTGTATTACGAGCTGCTAAAACCGAATAAATTCGCAGTCGGTTACTACAACAAGACCCGTTACTATGCACATGCACAATAAACTAGGTTTTCATTTTGCCCGATTCTCTAATTTTCAATCAATCATATGGAAAAAATTTTCCATATGGTAGAGGAGGAAGGTTCGATTCTACAGTGACCGATTCATCGTTTGAAGTTTATAATTTATCACTGTTGTTCGATTCATCACGCCTCACTGCTATAGGACTTTATTGATCAAGCAGAAAGTTTGTAACTTTTTTTCCATTTCTACATGGTTTGTTCCTTATACAAGATATAATTAATGATTTCCGTAAACTACTATAAAATGTCCTAATCAACATTTTAAAATATTTTTAATTCTCTCTGTGTTCGATAATTCATGTATTATTTCTACATTTCCCAATCAATCATTAATTTATTAAGGAAATTCAGTATTGCCTGGTCCGTTTAATCGCTGCTCAAATCTTCAAGCAGACAAATATTGAAATTTTGGCCGATTCTACAATGTGCAATTTTAAAATCACCCATGGAACATACATAAGTATTATACAACGTTGTTCGATTGTTCAAGACCCATTTAAAAACAATAAATAAAATAACAATTTTTCTCGTTTGATACTACAATGTTCTACTCACCATTTTGTTATATTTCCAGTTCTATTCAACATTACCCATTTGTTCATTTCTCCATTGCATTAGTGCGATGAAGCACGCACCTGCTTGATATTGTTATTATTTTCTCTGAATTCTGAATATAAAATTAATTTTTTAAAGAGAGCATTAATGACAACACATTACTCATCATTCAAAATTTATGTTATGTTTTTAGATAAAAAAATGTTTTATATGATAATTTCAATAGTTTTGGACGTTAGCATGTAGGAACCATACTAAGTTATTCACACAAAGTTGCTAATTTTCTATGTATCATATGTTCTTAAAGCTTTATCTCATTAAAATTGATAATATACACTGAGAAAACAGTTTTGTCAAATCAACAAAAACATTTTGTTGTACTAACCAAATTTTTTGCTAAATCAATCAAATTTTGGATATTTCAATAAATTGTTTTGTTAGGACAACAAAAAATTTTGGTTGCATAAATTTCTTCCTCATTGTATAATAGGAATTCAGTTTGGATGTAATTAGTGCCTGGTCAGATTATCAGATTAGAGCCAACTAAGCGCGAATAGTTAGTTCAATTAGAAAAAACAGTTACACCTACGAACGCCTCATTAGCATCTGCTCAAATTATTCACCCAAGCAATTCTGGCTCTCATGAATACTTGCTTCACACGTATTGGGTGACATTTTCACGGTAAATGTTGATTTCAATCCAAAAGAAGGCTCATTTTACGGCTATACGCAAACTCGACCTTTTAGAAAATAAGGATGTTCAAATAATTTAATTTTATAGAATTCCAAACATATTTTTCCATTGAATTTAAGTTGTAAATAATGGGGTAAGTTATTTTCTTTTATATGAATATGAAATGATTGTCACATCACTTATCATATCAAAATATTTGGGAAAATGGTTCATTTTAACCTGTAAATAATAAAAGTGGCATCGCATATTAAAAATTTCACTCGCTAATACCATTATTTCAACTGAAAATAAATATATTAATTTTGAAAACATTTTCTGTGAAAAAAGAAACGCTTCCACTCCGCTGGGTATCGAACCCAGGATCTTTCCATTGCCGGTCGAATGCTCTATCATCTGAGCTACGTAGGTTCTACACAACTTTTCTCACAGAATCTATTTATCTATTTATTTATAGGCGTAAATAGATTCTGTGAGAGAGAAAATGATTTTATAATCAGTTTTTGTTGCCGTAACAAAATTATTTTATTGTGTGAAGTTGCAGTATAAAATAATAAAATTAGGAAAAATTGGCGTTAAGGCGAGTGGCGTTGTCGAGGAGAATTTTATGGGAGCCAGGTACGTCTCTTTTTGTCTTTGGCGAGGGAGTGGTTTTTTTGTTCAGACGCCGCGTGCAGGCACCGGTTGCTGCACGGGAGGCATAGATTGTAGAGTAATTTCGTAGATGTTATTTTATAGATTTAATGATTTCAATGATTTCTTTGTACAAGTAATGTAGACTCAGTAGAGTTTCCAGGAAATACTATAAATCTGAACTTTTGAGGTTAGGTATGCACATGACGTCACAGGGTAAAATCCGCAGTCAATTGATTTCTAAGACCTATTTAATTAAAATCACTCCTTATTACCGAGGGTTTATTTTTTGTATTTATGAATTTAGAGTGTAATTTCGACATCTGTTTCGAATGGCTTATCGAATTAAAATATAAACGTAACATGAATTTTGATTGATAAGTAATGTGTAATATCGATTGTCATCGAATAGGACACTGATATCCATAGTTATTGCATGCTGAGTCGGCAGTGTATTATAAAATTATGTAGAAATGATTGTAGTTGCTATAAAAATTTGTGAGAAAAATTTTGTATAAAAGAGACGTGAGAAATTGTGAAGTGTACGTAATTGCCTGATGAATAGGTGCTTTGTACAATGGTTTTCTGCTTATTGAGACCTCCCCGTTCATAGCATTAGGCATTTTCACTTCCATAAACATCTAACTTAATTTCGTCTAATACTGACGGATTTATTTTAATTGAGAATATACAAGACGGGGGATCATTTTTCAATTTTTGCCATAAAGAAGCTTTTCTTGAAAAATTTTATTGATAAAATTATGATTTATCATAAAAAAATAAAATATTATAATTAAAATATTATCCTTTGAACTTCAGTAGTTTTGTGAAAACATAAAAAAATATTGATAAATAGAGAAATAGATGAGAGTAGTCTAGACTTGGCGATGGAGTGTTGCTGTGGTACCCACGTTGGTTCTCCAGTGTTCATAGAACGTGGACGTAACGCGTGGATCAATAAGTCCCGTGACTAACTAGGAAAAACACATTTTTTTGGGCAAAATTCGTATTTATTCATCAACATAGTCTCCTTCAAAAGCAACACAATCAGTCCAGCGCTTCTCTAACATTTCAATACCTTTCTTTTAGAACGATTTATCTCTGGCCTCGAAATAAGCGTTCGTTTCGGTGATGAAATCCTCGTTGGAGCAGAATCTCTTTCCTTGGAACATTTTTTTGAGGTCTGCAAACAGGTCATTTGGAGCCGTTTCTCACCGATTTCGTTCTTCCAACGCATCAATTGGCCAATGTAACGTTCGCTATTGATCGTCTTACCTTTTTCAAGGTAGTCGATGAACAAAACTCCATGAGCATCCCAAAATACTGAGGCCATAACCTTACCGGCCCACATTTTCGTTTTTGGTCGCTTTGGACGCTTCTCACCGACTGCAGTCCACTCGGCTGACGACCGCTTTGACTCCGAAGTGTAGTGATGGATCCAGGTTTCGTCCATTGTCACATACCGACGCAAAAAATTCGGTTTTCTCCAAACTCCAAACAGCGCTCGGAATCAACGACACGTTGTCGTTTTTGATCCACCGTGAGCAAACGCGGCACCCACTTTGACAACAGCTTCCTCATAGACAAATTTTCATGCACTGTGTTTTTTTTCATCAAAAAGCAATGGTAAAACAACACACGAAATTGTTTCGAATCCATTGTTTTGAGAATATCAAGACTAGCGTCACTTAAATCGCTGTAGCTCGTGGACTAAACATCAGAATGTCATGAAATTTTGACAGGTATCTTTTGAAGGTTGGTACTCATGAAAAATCATACAGAACTTTTGTTGGCAACGCCATCTATGTGTCAGTCCCGGGACTTAGTGATCCACGTGTTATTCGGCCCCCACCACTGACCCGTGTGGTGCCTCAACAACCAAATGCGGCGTGTTGGTGTGTCCCAACTTTCTCGCTTCGATTTCATGCTGTTGGCTGTTGAGCCAAGATCGAGAATTATGTTATTCTCAACTTCGTGTAAAAGAGGCGCGAAGCAGACGACAAATTCAAATTGACAAAATATATATTTCAAGATATTAGCTTCATTTGATTAGATATTTTGATAAACATTTACCTAAAATGAATACCTAAAAGATTTTTTTTGAATTTTCGAATTATTTAAACACTTTATAAATAATTTTTAGTAAAATTTATAGTCCAAAGTTGAGTAAAATTCAAAAGTGTAGGGTGAAGTATGAAAGCGTGCATTAAAGATTTCTAAAAATATATATTATTACTCGTAGTATAATTATGGAAAGCTACTTCTTCATTAAATCACAAAAATACTAGAACTTTTCGTTTATTCTACTCTACGCTTCAATCGAGAGTTGAGTAAACCGTGAGTCGCAAGACTCGTTCCACCAGCTATGTCTATTCACGCAGGAATGAATTAAAGTAATCTGCGCCTTGAGCGCACATAACAAATTTTTCATTTGAAAAACGTGTTGAATTTTCAGCATACTGATGCTCCACGTTATTATATTTAATAATCGAAACCAATTATAAACATACAAAATGCAATACAATTACAGTTTATTTCAGTAGGAAGTTATTAATTTGATCCTAATAGATTGAAGTTTACGCTCCTGCACGGAAAATATTCATTCTAGGTATATGTTTATCAAAATATCTTAAAAATGAAGCTAATATCTTAAAATAAAGGGTTTTCCAATAGGGACATAACAATTTTATCTATGAATAAAACACAGAAATATTTGAGATATTGAGTTCAAATTTATTGTGGGTGTAATGCAAGAATTCCATTTTATGAATGGAATTCGATATCGGCCAGATGACCACCACGAGCCCGTTTACAGCGGTCGATTTTTTGGACCCAATTTTCCACCACACTGGCACACATTTCGACCGGAACGTTGGATGTTGTCTTTGAGGTCGTCTAAAGTTGCTGGCTTGTTGGCATAGACCAGTGACTTGATGTGGCCCCATAAAAAGAAATCCAATGGCGTTAGATCGCATGAACGAGGCGGCCATTCGACCGGACCATTTCTCGAGATAACACGTTCACCGAATTTGCCTTTCAATAAATCGATTATGACGCGTGCTGTGTGGCTAGAGGCACCGTCTTGTTGAAACTACATATCGCTGATGTCAAGTTCATCCAATTCTGGCCACAAATAATCTTCCAACATAGCACGATAGCGCTCTCCATTGACGGTAACATGACGGTCGTTTTCATCCACGAAAATATACGCCCAATCACACCTCCGGCATGAAAAAGCCATTGAGCCAGAAATGACCTTCATCGCTGAAGATGATTTTTCGATGAAATTCTTCATTTTCTTCAAGCTTTGCCAGAGCCCAATTGGAGAAGTTTCGGCGTTTCAAATGATCAAGTGGCTTTAGTTCTTGAGTCAATTTAATCTTGAAAGCATGTAGGCCAAGATCTTTTCGCATAATACGCCACGGTGTCGTTTGAGCGATGTCCAATTCTTGAGAACGACGTGGAATCGACTGATTTGGCTCATTTTGAATCGATGCACATACGGCTGCGATTATTTCTTCGCTTCGAGCAATACGACGTCTTTTTGGCACCGGGTCGTCCAATAGTGTAAATTTGGTCTTGAATTTATCCACTATAGCACGTACAGCCTGTCGGGTGGGACGATTATTACGACCGAAAATTGGAGTAGCGCTCTTAAAGTTGCGACTACCGACTCAGAATTTCGGTAGTAATTTTTAATAATTTCCAAACGTTGCTGGTTCGTGAACTTTGCCATGATGAAAATGTTGACTTTAAATAATGTTTTGACATTGAAATTTCATTAAAAAAGTTTAAGGGTGCGTTCATATAAAGATACGAAATTGTTATGTCCCTATTGGAAAACCCTTTATATATTTTGTCATTTTGAATTTGTCGTCTGCTTCGCGCCTCTTTGACACGAAGTCGAGAGTAACATAATTCTCGATCTTGGCTCAACAGCCAACAGCATGAAATCGAAGCGAGAAAGTGGGGACACATCGACACGCCGCGTTTGGTTGTGTGAGGATCCACACGGGTTAGTGGTGGGAGCCGAATACGTCCACGTTCTGCGAATACTGCGGAGAACCTCTGTGGCAAAGCTGCCTGTCCTATTCGCGCACGCCGTCCAATCCCGATGTCTTCCATCACCCATTTTTCCGAGCCGACAGTTCTTCGCAATGCAAGAGCCCGAGTAGTACTTCGTTGCAAAGTTCGAACTACACTTATCCGCTATCTATCAATAAATATTGTATTATGAATTGTTGATAATATTATCTAAATATTCTTCATTATGAAGTAATCTATGTCTATAATTTAAATTGAGACACTCTTAAGTCAATTTCCTCAAACCAACTTTCGAAATTTTTTGAATTTAAATTATACAAATTACAGGAACTGAATCAGCAAATGATTTTTGTCATGTACAAGGAAAGTTGGTTGTCCAAACACAGCCTTTTATTAAAGAAGACCCAGGGATTCTGATAGATGAAATACCATTGATTGGGAGCATTACTGTTTGCAATTTAAGAGCAGTGGATACTGAAATTCCCATCACCATTTTTAGAATGCAAAAAAAAAAAATTAATTTACATAATGTAGGAAACATTGAAGTTGTATTATCTGCTACAATTGTAGAAAACGAAAGTGAAGGAATTGGAGAATATTGCCAGGATTTTGTCATAACCCCCGAAACTTTGTTTCTGCAAAGTGATACAAAAGGGTCTTTCACAATTTCGTACATACCTCAAACCTCTGGTGATTCAGAAAAGTAAAAATATATAGAAATTGAAAAAAATGTATATCAGAGGTGTTAGTTGAAATTTGCCGGTTTTACTCATAGATGTCGCTAGAGACATGTATACATTTCTATGATTTGGCATCTATGTCATATTTTTCTATGGACAATAACCTTCAAAAATACACAATTACATTCTGCCAAAATAATAGCATCATAGTTGTTTACATCAGTGAATATGTCGAGTTTCGTTCCAAGTAAATCGCATTTGCGGCATTCGTTGCTTTTCTTATTTCATCAAAAGAAAAAAGCAGTTGAAGCTCATAGATTGCTGGTAGAAACTTATGGTGAACATGCTCCAGGGATTAGAACATGTGAGACAAGGTTTCGTCAATTTAAAAGTGGAGATTTCGATTTAACAGACAATGAACATCCTAGTGCAGCGAAAAAGTTCGAAGACGAATTGCAGGCGTAATTGGATGAAGACCCAACCCAATCGCAACAACAATTGGCACAAACACTAAATGTGACCCGAGGAGCAATTTGCCAACGTTTAAAAGCCATGGGAAAAATCCAAAACTATGGAAAATGGGTACCACACCAACTGAACGATAGACAAATGGAAAATCGAAAAACCATTTGTGAAATGCTGCTTCAACGGTTCGAAAGGAAATCTTTTCTGCATTGAATTGTCATGGGGGACGAAAAATGGATTTATTTCGAGAACCCGAAGCGGAAAAAATCGTGGCTTTCACCTGGTGAGGTCGGCCCATCGACTCCAAAGCCAAATCGCTTTGGTCGTAAGACAATGCTCTGTGCTTGGTGGGACCAGTGTGGTGTGGTGTACTTCGAGTTATTACAACCTGGTGAGACGGTGAATAAGGATCGCTACCGACAACAAATTATCAATTTGAATCATGCGTTGATCGAGAAACGGCCGGAATGGGCCCGAAGACATGGCAAAGTTATCCTACAACATTACAACACACCGTCTCATACCACTAAAGTGGTGAAGAACACATTAAAAGCATTGAATTGGGAAATATTATCGCACCCGCTGTACTCTCCAGACCTCGCCCCGTCCGACTATCACCTTTTCGCATCTATGGGAAACTCACTCGCAGAGCAGCGCTTCGACAATTTTGAAGAAGTCGAAAAATGGCTCGTCGAATGGTTTGCCTTGAAAGAGAAAAAGTTTTTTTGGAATGGTATCCATGATTTGACTGAAAGATGGGCAAAATTTGTAAAATCCAATGGTCAATACTTTGAATAAAATTTTTTTGAGATTCCCTTGAGAATTAAGTGTTTTCTTTATTGAAAAAACCGGCAAACTTCAACTAACACCCCTGGTACATATAATCTTTATTGCTTTTTTTTTATAAAAAATATGTTTGCAGACACGCTGTAATCAAAATTACTACTGGAAGTAATACATATTTTTATCCAGTAATCGGAGATACAAAATCTATTACAGAAGAAACATGGGATGGTTTTCAATGTGAGAGTCCCCAACCTTTGGGGACATCAACTTCTTTAAATTCTCCATATAGCAGGTATTTCTCATTCTATATTTGTCATCTGCAACTGCTAGTTTCAAATCCTTGCCTTAAATCATCGTTTGTTCCTTTATCTTACCATATTTTGCAAAAATTCTTCTTGTTTCATTTATCAGGTCTTGTCGAAAGTGATCAGAATGTGGTTTGACGAATTAACACATTTGGGTTATTTATTCACGGGATGCATATCAATGTTTTAGATCACGTAAACAATACGTTACTTTAATTCATATGAAATTATTTCTCTTTTTGAAAGATTTCCTCCTTTTATGTCATGATCTAAAGGATCCTATATAATGGATAAGGATTAAGTCTGTTAAAAGGAAATGCTTATGTTTAGAAACGTTTATTATAGACACGATTGATATTATTTAAGAATATATATATAAGAATATATAGTTGACCTCAAAGGATTTTCATTTCCAGAAATAAATCCGTTGCGCAAATTTTTCCTATACA
This sequence comes from Diplolepis rosae, assembly GCA_030998225.1. Lineage (NCBI taxonomy): Eukaryota > Metazoa > Arthropoda > Insecta > Hymenoptera > Diplolepididae > Diplolepis > Diplolepis rosae. The sequence goes on along the minus strand of JAPYXD010000314.1, from coordinate 790,844 downwards.
TCGGAATTTCGAGATATCCTCACCTAATAGTTCAAAAAAGGCAATTTTCAGTCATATTTTAAACAATATGGCACGAGCAACGATTTTTTTTCTTTTAAAACCGCTTAACTTATCATTTATAATAGTACTCCTTCTTTCCTTCCATTTCTATTTCGGATCATCTCAAATCGATTCTTTTTCTATAAGATATGTCACATTAACAATTTCAGTTTCACACTAAGAAGCTAACAAAGGAGAAGATGAGAACTGATTCAATACTTTATGGAGTATAGACATATGGAGACCAAACTGCAATGCATTGGCTTCACCGAAAACGTGCAATTTTCTGTTGCCAAAAGTACGTACATAGCCATTTATGAATTCACATATACGTATAGCGATCAAACTTCACGAACGTGGCGCACTACTTACAGTTTAAAAATTGGGGCTGAATGCTATGGTACAAAACAACACACGATTTAGAGATAATGCAAAATAAAAGAAAATCTCACACAGATTATTTTACTCTTACGATTTCCGTATGCTTGAAAATTCGGAGATATTAATGCAACATTTCATTAAAAGTTTGTTTGAGGTTTTTTATCAATTTCATAAACCATGGGTACCTCGATGCATATGCAATTCAGGCAGAATGATTTTCAATAAAATTGAAGTAAACGTGATTTGTGATCAAAAGTTGTCCTCGAACCTGCAATATGGCACGAGCCTACAAGTCACATTAATGATTCCGATTTCTGTGTTTGTGATATTATTGGATATAATAAAAAGTTTAAAAATAAAATGGCTTATCCAAGTGAAAGAATGGTTAATACAGCTATATTTGTAATTCGTGCTTTAAATAAAAATGCAGTCGAAATTGCAGATGCTCATGACATAAAATTTGAAAGATTTGGTGACAGTGATTTTGAAGATTCTTCTAATTATGTGGATCTTGACTCATCTGAGTTACTCATCAAGGCTAAAAGAAAGGAATATGCTGTCTCCTAAAATAAAAGTCTCGAGGTAACGTAAGAGAGTTGAAGAATACCAAAAATATTTTTTGAAGGACGAATCCCTTGTATATTGTTATGATTTTATCCCATTTTCTCAAAACATTCTGATATCTGAATTCTGTGCAAAGGCTGAAATTATGACTCGAACCCAAAGCGATTCATTACTCTGCCACGAGTTGCGATACGGAAGAGTTATGACATCGAAATTATTGCAAACAGCTAATTGTAAAACCGATGATGGCTCTATTGTTCGCAAGATACTCGAAACCGCAAAAGTCTTCATGTCTCAACATATGAAACGTGGGAAAGATTTAAAGAAAATGGTACTGAACGTTGTAAGTCAAGAAGAAAAATTATTATTATTATATAAATATTATAATATTATTATAAAGTACATACGGAATGGGAAAGTTGCAAAAAAATGCAAAGCGCAAATGCAACTTCAAATATATACATATTGCTCTTTCATGAATTCGCGCATTTAAAAACTCCAACTGGTCATTATCTGTAATCGATGATGCACTTCCCGAGGAAAACAAAGAATTTGATGTCATTGACAATTTTGACGACGTAGGCGAAACAAGCGAAGTACTTTCACTCTCGAGTAACGATGTTTTTTTCAGGCATCTTGCTTTTATCGGAAATTTTGCTGTATTTTGTGAAATCTTAATGTTTTGCCAGTTATTGTCAGTCTTAACTTTGACATTTCGAAAATGCTTCTCTTTTTTATGAAATTTAATCGTTTGAACGACTTTATTCGCGAACGATTTGCCGTTATTTTCATAAAATCCCCTGCAAACATTGAAATGAATTTCGAGTTTATATTCTGTACCTTTAAAATGTTAATAAAATATATTCAGACTGAGTTACCTGATTCATTTTGTGGCACATTGCTTTGCACGACTTCCATGACGCCCCATGAAGGTAAATGTGTAGTTCTCGACTCAATTGTTGAAATTGCATTGGTTTTTTCTTGGGGTCATCTTTCTTTAAACAATCTGCCCTCATTCCCTAAAAAATCTTCTTCAAACATCAGAAAAGTCTCATGTTTATATTCTGCGCTCTACCTGTAAACTCTAATACAAGCTAAATTACCAGATTCGTTCGATGGCATCTTTTTCTGTATTATTTCCGTGACGTACAATAACGATAACTTAGTTTCAGAGTCGGCATCGCAAAAAACTTGCGAAAAAATGACGTGAAACTAGGGCTACTACGAAACTCACAGCCTTATATGGCTGCTCAGCTGTCGGCCACGGGTATTGTGACGTCATGCATAAATGGCGCGCTTTTCGGAGCGTTACAAAATTGTATATATTTTGAAACGTTATCACTTCGTTATTTTTTATCTGGAACGACTGGAAAAAAATTTCTATGGTAATTGATGTGTTTAGATTTCAAATCAACAATAAAAAAAATTCATGTTACCACCCAATTGTAGGTAGTGGTCACCAGTAACCGTTCTACCAAATTTTAGCAGTTCATAGACCACAGCTCTCTTCCGATCCCACAAAATACACAGAAAAGACTTCTGTCCCTGAATATTGCATACTGGTTGTGATTACTGATTATATTTTGCACATGCTATCAAGTCACTCTAATGAAAACTGATATGGGCGATCGGAATCAAATTCATACAAAATCACAATTTTAGTTAGGTTTGTTTTAGTCAATAAATTTCACTTGAAATCATACTTAATAGAAATATTACTAAATTCTTTGATTTGCTTACATGAAAAATAATGTTTGAAATGAACTGGCAGCAACGAAGCACACAAAAGTTCTGATTGTTTTTAAACTTGAGAAATCAATAACTATTTAAACAGGATCCAAGTTCGCTGATTTTCTCAGAAGTGAAAAAACATTAGTTTCGACGACTTGATTGTCCTCGTGTTAAAAAAGGGCATGATAAGGGATTTCTGTCAAGCTCATAATTCATAATCACACATGCAGAAATCATATTAAAGTGATCTGTTCAATTATTGAGTTACGAATTTAAAGTATATAGAATATTTCTCATACGACGTTATTTTATGTTAGAATTGAAAGCAGAAAAATGACCAACCTCGGACAATCCAGATATTTTCTTTAATTTCTTTAATGACATTTCGATGAACAATATGTCATCCTATTCATATTTTACATTTTTTTAGTGTTGTAGAATTATACAGTAGTTATAAACAATAAAATCCTAAGAATAACAAACATAAAATTTTCTTGAAATATATGTATGTATAAATTTAAATATCTGTAATTTTTCTGTCGCATTTTTTCACACACTTCAAAGTACATATCGTCGATTGTTTTTTTAATACTTTAGTGAATCTCAAATTAAAAATTTTTTTTTTAAACTTTTGTCAAATAGTAGCATAACTGCAACATTCGCAGAAATTGTTTACAAAACAAAGAAGTCAATTATTAATTCCAATTTTTGTCAATTTTAGTCATAAAAAATTATTGCACATTGCAAAGATAGGTGAAAAGATTTCATAATTATTCTTAATTCCAAAATGTTTTTAATAAAAGTGTGGTTTCATTGAAGCTAATAACAGAATACTGAGAAGTAGTAAACAGACGAAACGGAAATTTGTATGTGATGAATTTGACAGTACCGTAGTAATAGGAACAACTTATTATAATTTAATTGAAACAACTATTTTAATTATTTTTTAGAATATAGAATCAAATTGTACGTTTATTAATTAATTTGTTTAAAAATAGAATTTATGTGAGATGATCCAAAATTATATCTTAAGAAGCATTGTAATCTTTTAAGTCGGACATCACATTAATACTATTTTTTCTTTCCTTTTTTATGTAAAACATTTCTACAATTATTCTTTTGAAATAGTTTGTTTCTTTGTGTAAAATTTTTTTCCTTATTTTATGTATTTATCTAATTTTGATGTGTTTCTGAAAACTGTGATTATGTTGTATTCTTTTAGCTGTCTTTTAATTTTACAATATAAGTTTCCATAATCAGGAATAGAAAATACACATTTGTAATCTATTTCTCTTTCATTATTCTTCGGAATGAAAAAGGAACTTTTGTCTTAATTTTTTAGTTGGAAAATCCTGTTTTTTATATGTGTGTTCATGAAATTTTTAGGATAATTATCAACCTTTAAAAGATTTTTAATTGTTTCTAAATTTTCTTCATGAAATTTTTCATGTGACAGTAGTATTGCAGTGTCTACTAGATTTTTATTAATTGCAATTTTTTGTTTAAGAGGATGATTTGAGAAATAATTCAAATATCTACCTGAAAACATGTTTTTTCTATGCCAGTTTGTTTCAATGATACCATCTTCATTTTTTATCATCAGGAGATTTAGAAACGAAAATGTGTTTTTGAATTCCAATTCATATGTAAATTTTAAACGTGAATGATAAGAATTAAAGTTTTCTGAAATTTCTTAAATCATATTTTTTGGAGTAATTACAAAAGTGTCATCAACATATCTGTAGTAAGCATGTATTTTGAAACTCAATTTTTTTAAATTCATAATGTCGTTACTAAACATAGAATAAAAAATAAAAATGATACAGGTTCTCAACATAATTATGATTGGGATAATATTAAAATTTTACACGAAAAAATAAACTATTTCAAAAGAATAATTGTAGAAAATTTTTACATAAAAAAGGAAAGAAAAAATAGTATTAACGCGATGACCGACTTAAAAGAGAACAATGCTTCTTATGATATAATTTTGGATCGTCTCACATAAATTCTGTTTTTAAACAAATTAATTAATAAACGTACAATTTGATTCTATATTCTAAAAAATAATTAAAATAGTTGTTTCAATTAAATTATAATAAGTTGTTCCTATTACTACGGCACTGTCAAATTCATCACATACAAATTTCCGTTTCGTCTGTTTACTACTTCTCAGTATTCTGTTATTAGCTTTAGTGAAACCACACTTTTATTACAAACATTTCGGAATTAAGAATAATTATGAAATCTGTTTACCTATCTTTGCAATTAGACCAAGCAACAGAGAATTTGTTATGACATTATTTATTTCCGAAAACGGACTGTGCCATCAGAAGAGAGGTTGGTCATAGAGTAATTGTGTCATGTTTTGGGCAACGAAATATGATTTATAAATTTGTTATTAACATTTAAGACCAAAAAATTGCACTTTTTTTAGTTTTTTGTTTATAACATTAAAGGTAATAATCCAATCTTGATGACATTAATTGAAAAGTTGTAGAAAATTGAATTGCGAACAAAATGAGCCGCCGTTCGATCTGATTGGATAATTAGAAGCGAAGAAAATTCGGAAAAATCGGGAAATTGAGCTTTTGTTAAACAAATTAATATCTCAGTAAATTTTTAACATTTCAGGTTGAGGTTTGGTGGAAGAGTAACCGACTTTATGCTCTTCAAATGTATTAAAAAGGGGACATTTTAAGATAATACGTTTCCGCGCTATTGACACTTTAATTTATTTAATGCGTTAATTGTAAAATGTCTGCTTGCCGCAGAGGTGGTCCGATTTTTATTTTGAAAACGGCTTTTAAAAATATAAATCAAGCACAACAGAACGTCAATCTTGGTTTTTCGCTAAAATATTGCAAAGTTTATTAAAAACAGGTCCAAACATGGCTCTAAACGCTTGAACACAGCAAAGTGACAGTGGTGGGGGGAGAAGGCGAGTAGGCTTACTGTGTCACTTTGCTGTGTTCAAGCGTTTAAAGCCATGTTTGGACCTTTTTTTATGACTAAAATTGACAAAAATTTAATTAATAATTGACTTCTTTGTTTTGTAAACAATTTCTGCGAATGTTCCAGTTATGCTACTATTTGACAAAAGTTTTAAAAAAAAAAAAAATTTTTTTAAATTTGAGATTTACTAAAGTATTAAAAAAACAATCGGCGATATGTACTTTGAAGTGCGTGAAAAAATGCGACAGAAAAATTACAGATATTTAGATTTATACATACATATATTTCAAGAAAATTTTATGTTTGTTATTCTTAGGATTTTATTGTTTATAACTACTGTAGAATTCTACAAAACTAAAAAAATGTAAAATATGAATAGGATGACATAGTGTTCATCGAAATGTCATTAAAGAAATTAAAGAAAATATCTGGATTGTCCGAGGTTGGTCATTTTTCTGCTTTCAATTCTAACATAAAATAGCGTCGTATGAGAAATATTCTATATACTTTAAATTCGTAACTCAATAATTGAACAGATGTCTAATAAAAAAAAATCAGCAGTGGGATTATACAGCAGCTGCTTAAACAGCTAAGGCCTTCTATGTTTGAACAGCAGTTTCATATGCAAACATCTATTACTTTTAACGAGATTTAGAGCATAAGTTGCAGGAAGAGACCTCCATATTTGACGAAATTGGTAAGAGAGTTGCTTCAAGTTGAATAAACCCTTCTTCCGATGTTTCCTCTTCCTAATAGACAACACGTTCTTAATTGGATTGACATCATAAACTGTGTAGGCCAATCGAAGGTCGTGATATCATTTTCTTCCGCAATTCTAGTCCATGCGTTTTTTAAAAAAATAATAATCCAAATAACTATGATGTTAAGTTAATGTATTTTTTTAACGTCTGAGTACAACAAATGTATCCATGTCCAAAACGATGCTTCGTCGGTAAAGATTACATAATCACAATCTGTACCAAATGCGTTAAAGTTCACGCCATTTATTTTTCTATGTGTTGTTGACTGAGCAGAGGTTTCTGTAGCGTGTATTGCCATCCAAGTCCCGACTCTTGCAAGTGGCCTTTTATTGTTATAAGACTCACCATAACAAGGCAAAATTCGGAAGTGCCTTAAGTGCCGTTGTGGGTCCGGCCACCAGTGTGCTCTCCCTAAGCCCAAAAGCGCAGTTCGAGATTAGAGACCTGGATGTGGCTACTGTTGAGGCAGAGGTCAAATCTGCATTAGATGCGTTTATTGGAGCCGAAACAGACAGTGACTTTAAGATCAGCCTCTTACACGCGAACAAATGGGGAAGTCTATTGGCGTTCGTCGAGGTGAGCGAGCAACTGGCAAGCAAATTTGACCAGAATGGACATATCAAAATCGGTTGAGTCAATTGCAGCGTAAGAAGCCGAGCACGGCTTGGATGGTGTTTCCGTTGCCATGGATACGGCCATGTCACCAATGACTGTAAGGCCGCTGACAGGAACAAACTATGCTGGCGATGTGGAGTAGCGGATCACAAAGCAGCCGACTGCACGAACGAACCCAAGTGTTGCCTTTGCACCGAGAGTGATGATGGGGCAAGAAATTACCTCGTCCCGGGCAGAATGAAGTGTAAAGTTTATCGGGGTACGCTGCGTTAGACAAAGCTATCCTGATGGTGAATGTCTCTCTGGGCAACCGCAAAGCACCGGTTATGGATGGAATACCCGTAGAGGCGATCAAGACGATTGCAAAAGAGCGTCCATTCTTGCTGCTCAACATGTCCAACACATGTCTACTAGCAGCAGTCGTTAGCAAGAGGTGGAAAGTTCAGAAATTAGTCCTGCTAGATAAAGGGAAGGGCCCACCTATCACTCCATCATCCTACAGACCACTTTGTATGTTGGACAACCTAGGGATGGTTTTTAAGAAGATGCTGAGGGCAAGACTTTGGCCCGCTGTAGATGAATCAGGTGGACTATGTGAGAACCAGCATGGTTTCCGCATCCAACGCTCAACGAAAGGAGCTATCAAGGAGGTCTTTGATGCGCTTGAACACCGGTTCCGGGTGCCGCTGTATCTGATGAGGGTGATTATATGCATGATAGAGAGCTGTTATACTAGACAACGAAAGGCTAAGTTCGACACAGAGATGCAGATCTCCGATGAGATCGTTGAGGCTCATGGTGCCGTTAAATATCTTGGAGAGGTTGTGGACAGGAAGCTCACGCACTGGGCCCCCATTAGAACGGCAGCTGATAATGTAGCAAAAATGGTGCGTCCCTGACGAGGCTTTTGCCTAAAATCGACGGGCCAAAGTCGAGCAAGAGGAGAATCCTCATGAGCATTGCTGATTCAATCGTACTTTATGGAGACAAGATACACAAGAAGAAGCGCTTTGGGTTCGAGTCATAATTTCAGCCTTTGCACAGAATTCAGGTGGCAGAATATTTTGAGCAAATGCGATAAAATCATCTGCTGAGTTCATGACAGTCTTTTTGAGTTTGATCAGTAACTGGTGTACTGATAAGCACATAATTTCACGTTCTTTCACTGCGAAATGGTATCGTATGAACTAAAGATCGAGTCGTTTTTCTTCTGCTTTATCCGAAAATTCCCGAAGGAATGCCTGACCTGAAAGTTCCATTCGGGATGATGAAGCTTTTGCAGAAGTGGTTGCAAAATCTTTAGCTTCTATACATTTTCTCTTCGTCCCAACTTCGATCAGAACAGCTTTCTTCCAATAACACGTCACTTCAGAAATTGCCGATTCTTCACTTCGTCGATTGAGTCACATTAAAAAAGTCACAGCATGTTTACACCCACCTGTGCATGCAAATACGTATATAAGCTACTGAAATGACACGCAATTAAACACAAACTGATTTCTAAAGATAATTCAATTCTACAGGGTGCACAGTCTTCCCCTTTTTTTTGTGTTTCCCCTTTTCTAGAGAAATTCCCCCTTTTTCCCCTATTCTCGAAAATCTTCCCTTTTTTCCATTAAAAATTCAATATTTAAATTACGCGGAAAAATTCTGTTCCTTTCGTCTATGATATGAACAAAGCAATAATTAAAATGATTTGTTTATATTTAGAAAATTGACTGAGTAGAAAATTATAACTATATAAAGATGAACAAAAATAAAACATTTCCTTAAAAAACATTTTTTTCTTCTTTTCTGCATGTGAAAATTAATGTTTAATCTTTCCCTTTTTTCGTCAAAATATCACCCTATTTTCCCTTTTTTGAGCTCATTTTACGCTGTGCACCCTGATTTTACCATTTCCAGCGTCACAACCGTGGCAATCCACACTTAAAATGGTTTCGTCATCTTCATTTAGTTTTATAGTGACTGGATAATTTGTTGCTCGTACCCTATGTATAGAGAGCCATTTCCCAAATTTTAAATGCACAGTACTTTTGTTATGCATTTTTAGTTGAACAATAAGCAAAAACAATTTTTTTGTGTGCTATGTGTACATTACCTTTTCTATTATACTGCTCGATAAAGCTAACAAAAATCATTTTTGAAGAATAAGGTTACCAGCCAATTGATGAAATCGAATTAAGCATTGAAGAGAAAACTACCAGAATGGGGGTACAGATGGCACAGAGTAATTTTGCTCCATGACTCAGCTCCTTCTAATTATCATTAACTTCGATCGATGCAGCACAGACTTTCAGAACCGCACTTTAATTCTTACGACGAAGTTAAAGGTAATTCGATAAATGATTAGCCTCAAAAGACAAGCGGGGGTATTGGGACGGAATCCACCAGTTACCAAAAGATGGAAAAAAGTGATAGCTAACGACGGCCAATACTTTGATTATTGAATTCATTCAGTTTGTTAATTAAATAAACGCATAATTTCATGAAACAAACTTAAGGTACAGGAGATAGCGATACGAAACGATAAACGGAAAGATACCGATAAAGACAATAGTGGAGTCATCCTAGAGTTAATTCCCCCGATTCGGCATGCTTAGCCTTAGTGGTGGAGAGGAGGTGGTTCGAAAGAAAATTCACAAAGACCCAGCGAATTAAAGTAAACTCATGATATTTATTATAACAAATAAAATCCTGATGAGAACCTTAGGCGATACGTTCTATAAAATAACGGAATAAAATAAAAACTGGAGCGAGGGGACATACATCAAAACCACTGAGGCCGCCGTTAATGAAGTTATAAACGAAGAAAAATGGCCAATCAATGCCAAAGAGATGAGTGATCCGAAGCATCCACTCGAAAATGCATTGGGAGATGGGACAGATTATGCAATTCGGAACAGTCATTTATGCGGCGATTAAGCAAATGGGCCATATTATACAATCAAGGGTAGTCATTTATGCGTCGACTAAGCAAATGGGACAGATTATAGAATCAAGGGCAGTCATTTATGCGTCGAATAAGCAAATGGGGCAGATTTTACAGTCAAGGGTAGTCACTTATGCGACTTTAGAGCAAATTAGAACATGATACAATTTGGGACAGGCATTTGTGCGGCGATTGGACAAGTGGAGCAGATTATACGATTTGGGACAGTCATTTATGTGGCGATTGAGCAGGTGGGACATGTCATACAATTTGGGACAGTCCTTTATGCAGTGGCTGAGCAAATTGGGACATATTATACAATTTGGGGTGACAACTGTGCGTTGTTTGGGTTAGAGGGACACATTTCGTTATTTTGGGACATTGATTATGCGACAATGAAGAACAACTTAAGAATACGCTATGATTTGGCCAATGAGTTCTCTTAAAATTTTGAGGTTAAAATATGTTTCGTATGAATCTTAGCTAAACCACACAAAAGGAAAAAGATACCACCTTAATTGTAAAGCGTCGCTACCTTGGGAAACGATAGGCGACGCGGGCACTAATTTACTTCTCGGCTTCTGGGCACGTAGCTCACACTGGGGGTTTACACTATAAAAATTGAACGAACAATGAATATCTATTACGCTAAGTCGTGGAGTACAAGAAGCGGCAGTTTGCAGCGATAAGTGCATAGTAGAGCGAGGTGACTTAGCGGGATTTACTTCTCATTGGCTCTTCTCGTTGTCTTTTCTTCTTCTCCCCCTCTTCTCTTTCGAACGTGGTCGTCGATTATGGAGCTAGATCCTTCCCCTCTGGAAGGGGTGGATTCAGGGGAGGTCTGTGTAACAGGGCCAAGCGTTCTTCCTCAATGATAACCGGGGCGAAAATCTATGCTACTCAAGGCTGAGATGAAGCAGTATTTTCCTGAGGATCCCGTTATCCAATATAAATAAAATTTCAATAAAAAACGATAATGTTAGTCCTCTTAGTGGGGGACTAAATGCGATAAGCTTAATATGAGGTTCTTTTCTATGGAACCTCTTATATAGAAAATGTGTGTGAACTACCCATCCTACTCGGATTTTGAGGCTCTGGTTAACCATCCATAAGAAAGTCAAAAAGGAAACGAGCAGCCCTTATGTTCCATGGAAGCGAGAGAAGAGAACAACCTGGAGAAGCCTTCCTTAATTGTTGATAAGCGAAGAACGTGTTGGTCACGAAAAAAAGAAAGAAAACATAAACAAGCAATTCTTAAAATTTGATAATAAATACATTGGTCGAGGATTTTTAATTATAGCAATTTTATTTTGAAACGAATGACTTGATATGAAATTTAGCGAATTGCGGCAACATCACTTTTATTCTTCAGTGAAAATGTTGTTTTTTTCACAATGGGCATAGACCTTATCAGAGATAACAGTAGTGGAGATTCCGTAATTAGTCGTGGACATGACATTGCTTTAAAATTCGAAGGATTATGGTCGTCTGGATGTTCAGGAAGCATATTGATGACTCCTTTCAGCTTAAAAGCATGCCCAAGTTCTGGGTCATCAATGATGTTTTGCAAGCACTTGTCCAAAATAGGATTTACACGCAAAAATTATGCACCACGTCCTGCTCAGGTGCTTTCTAGTTTTTTTCGCTCTCTTTGAAACTCTTGATCTATCAGAGATTGTGATGCAAGTAGCCTCCTACTCAGCCACGCTGGATACTCTCTCCTTTTCAAGTTTGAGAAATGTTGCTTTCAAATTTCTCTTATTTGTTCTACCCCAGATACTCGACCAATAAACATCTTCAACTTGAGCAACTTCAATTCCTCCGTCTTGTAATTGTGCTCCACCTAATTTCCGGTAGAACCTCTTTTTATCCTTTTGGAAGGATTTGTTATGTTCTTTTCTTGCTGAAGTCCTCCTATTTCATTGTATTCTTGTATGTAATTTCCAAAGTATTTTTCTTTTTATCAAAAGGAGATCATTTTCTTCCCTTTTCAATACAAAATAAATCTAAAGATAATTTATGGTTTCAGCTTTTATTGTTCTCAGGATATACAATGGAGAACTTGTTCTTTATCCGTAATATTCTTTTACTGGAGAATTCGCTGAAGCCGAGAGCGAATTTTAATTTATCTTTCGGCTTTAAACTTCGCGGGCGGTTGGTTCCAGCTTAAAGTCGCGTACAACTATTCCGTCATCTGTTTACCTGAGACTCCCATCCGCGGCCACACGCCCGTTAGGCAAACATACTAGCCGCGCCAACCAGGGGAGGAATAAAAAGATTCCTCCCCCGAGCGACGCAGACAGCCAAGTCCGCCCGAGACGCAGGACCAACCTCTGCTTCTACCAGTCTACGAAGAACCTCCCCCCCCGAAGGCAGGAGTTGAAGGCTTCCAGGAGGATCTCCGGGTATGCCCCGATCACCTCTTTGAGGATATCTTTTGGCACCCCGTTGATACCCGGCACTGTATTTGCGTTGAGCCTTCCACCCGCTTTTTTTAGTTCTTCGAGAGTGAAGAGTTCTTCGCGCCGGACCACGCAGGAAATTCGGAGCTGTCTTTGGAACGGCTATACGTGTGGAAACAAGCTCCGCACAATGTACTTGACTCGATCGGGATTGTCCACGCCTGGGGTCTTTCTTTTAGTCACCAATCACTTGGTGACTATTTTGAATGCGAGACCCTATGGGTCCTTCTCGACTTCGCCAATCAAGTCTTTCCAGCATTGAAGTCAGCTTTTCTTTATTCTTCGCCTCAAAGCTGCTTTTTCTCCTTTCTATGCCTCATGCAGCATAGCATCCTTCTTTGAGCCGGTGAATTTCCGCGGCGCTGCGAAGCATTCATGACGTAGGGCAGCCTGGTCGTCTCGTGTTCCAAGAGGTGCTCTTTCCTTTGCTGCCCCTACCCTTATCCATTGCTTGGTGCCGTTGTTTCAGGCTGAATGTATTCTACCGCGAAAGTCACCCCTGGAACCTTTAAAATTTCTCGGACTTCCGGGTTCTTCGCTCTTTCTAAATCTAACCTTTGAGGATCCTGTTTCGCGGCCATAGTCCATAAGTTTATTTCCGTGCCCATTTTCTCGATCTTCGGGTTTTCGGCATCCGTGGTTTGATCCTCCCGAGTTTCTCGGAGGTGGTGCGGTCTCGGTAACAGCCGAGAGTGGAGTGCGTTTATGCGCAGCCGGCGTGGTTTCCGCCGGATACGCAAATTCGGGAAGAAAGGAGTTATCTGGCGTTGGTGGGGGTCGTTATTCCTTGGCCCCTGCACACGCAATTTTCCATCTTCTACCTATTTGAGCCAATTCATCAAAAGCTCGAAAATCAAACTTCCGAATTACTTTTTTAAATTCCGGTCTCAATCCACGATAGGCCCAATTTAGTTGCTCGGCCAATGGTACTTTGTCCTTCAGCATCGCGATCAATCCTCGTAAGTGGGTCAAATAGTCGTCTACATTTTCTTTCGGACCTTGAGTTCGATTTGAAATTTGTTCTCGTACGCGTGCCGCGAAGTCATAGTCGTTGAATCTTTGCCTGAAACTAGTTTTAAATTCCGACCAATTCCGCAACTCATCCTTACTAATTCGGAACCACAACAGTGCTACGTCCTGAAGCAACAGCGGTAGGGCTATCTATGTCTCAAACAACTCCATCAGGGATACTTGGCGGCTCGAGTTCACTGTGGGAGCGACCAAACCGTTCAGAAGTTAAATTTGACATCCTTTTTCCGACAAGGCCAAGTCGCTCAAACGTAGGGGAGTTAAAGGTGCTATGGGGAGCGGCCGGTGGTATTACTGGGCTGAAGTCTTTTTCCCTGTGAAGTTTACTCTGCCCTCCACGTACCGTATCCTGAAAACATGGCTCCCGAGGCTCCCGATGTTCCGCGGAAGGTGGTATGTTAATCATGCCTGGTTGCGCGTCTCCTTCGGTCGTCTCTCCTGATACCCACGAGAGCTGCAAAGGCGGAAACATCGGGTCAGGTAAATAAAATGAATCGCGTGGCCTGGTATACGAGATGTTGTACTTGCCAGATGGTACCGTAAGCATAGAGGGTGTTATCCTCGATGTACTCATCGTACCCGCAAAGTCGTGATCCAAAAACTGGGTATAACCTCGCTAGGCGTAACCGTAACTGAGGCTCGTACCGATACTGGGACTTCCGTACTATTATATTCGTTCGCATAAGTCTCCAAGCCACTCAAATCCTCCCTACTGCCCTGCGTAGTGTTTGAAGCGAGGTCTGAAGCCGATGGCCTATCCGAGAGACCTCTATAGAGCAACAACTGTCTTTTAAGTCGTTTGCATTTTCTGACCTAGTGCCGCCCGTGGAGATTTCGCACCGTGTCAACGCGTCAATCAACTCGGTACCGGAGAGTCCGAATCCATTCGAGAACGTGGATTGCGGTTTGCAGTGCAAGTACTTCTTCCAGCAAAGACATTTTCGCGCGCACGAACGAAGTTTTGGTTACAATACGAAACCTCAGTCGCGTGGATCGTAAGCATTTTCTGTTGACATATCAGTTAGTCACGCATTACCTTCTAATGTGAGTACATCGGAATGCGAAAATGAACGATTTTCAAGAATATTTTGATATATTGATGGTGCTGGGGGAATGCCGTAAACATTTCAGAAACGCCCAAGATTTGTATGTGGCTCGTTATCCGGATAGGCAACAAAAATCGCCCATGACTTTTAAGTGATTAGCTGACCGTTTCTATCGCTTCGGTACAGTGAAACAAACACGAGTGAAACAAAAACGACCAATTGTTAATGAAAATAATGTGGCTGCTATCTTAGCTTTTGCTGCACTAAATCCACATGCGAGCAGCAGGCAAATGGAAAAAAAGAGTGGAATTAGTCAGCGATCTCTATTAAGAATCTTACATCAACACAAGTTCCATCCGTATCGTATGTCATTACATCAGGATTTGTACGGCAATGATTTGCTAAAACGCGTCAATTTCTGTAATTGGATTCGTAGAAAAATGCGCACAGATGTCTCATTTTTGAGTCATGTGCTTTTTTCTGATGAAGCTAACTTCGCAAATACGAGAAATGTGAATAGTCATAATATGCATTATTGAGCAAATGAGAATCCTCGATGGATGAGAACTGTACAATTTCAACATCCGTGGTCCGTAAATTGTTGGTGCGGCATTGTTGGCGATAACGTCATTGCTCCATATTTTTTTGAAGGTCGCTTGACTGTGCAATTTTACGCAAACTTTCTGCAAAACTTACTGCCTGAATTAATGGAAGACGTGCCCTTGCATGTTCGCATGAACATGTGGATGCAACACGACGGTGCACCACCCCATTATGCTCTGTGTTCAAGACAAGTGATGAATGAGATTTTTGACGAGAAGTGCATAGGACGATCTAACATCACCAGATTACTTTTTATGGAGTTTTGTCAAAGAACGCGTAATGGCGGTACCACCTGACGACATGAAAGGAAGAATACGCCGAGCATGTACCGAAATTACACCACAAATGTGTATACCACTTCGAGCATCTTCTGTAGGTAGACCCAAACCAAGGTCAGTGGATCCTTTGAAAGTGATTATTCCGATATGTTTCGATTTTTCGATTATTTACATACTTTGCCACCGATAAAAAAAAAGGTGGTCCGGTATGACGGCCTTCTCGAACACTGAAACTTTTGTCTGAAACATTTTTAGATATGATCAATAGTTTGAGTGTTATTGCTCTGTAACACTTTATATGCCTCTCCCTGTGTATATAAAATATAATCATTTTTCATATAATTAGGCCATTTAAAATCATTAATATCAATAGTATATAGTAATAATAGTATATTTTTAAGAGAAATTCCGAAGTCATGGAGTCCCAAAATCTAAAACTTTCAATTCCCTGGGATTAAACTTTTTCGAAATTCCTAAAATTAAAAATAGAAATAAAAATAATGAAACTATTTCAAGAGAATATCCTGAAGTTTGGCATTTGGGGGCATTTTGAATACCACTCATTGGATTAAATAGACTGATTAACAAAAATGACCTATGTCCTCGCTGAATGCGACATATCATTTCCGAAGGACTATTCAATGCTGAACACGAATCTGGCTTTCGTTTGTTAAAATTGTTAATAAAAAATTGTTTAAAAATTTTTTTTAAGAGTGAAATTTTTTTTGCGCAATCAACGCAGGTCATTCCGATGCATTTTATAACGCAGTTTGCGAATATCATCTTACATTAGCGATATCTATAGCGGTTTTTGAGACATTCTCAAAAAACTGGAAAAAGGTGCTAAAAATGTACTGGAATTTCAGTGCTTTGTAATTCAGGACATATTTACTTTTTTTAAATAAACAATGGGTTGACTTGTTTGTTTTTTCATTAAGAATAATTATCGGAAAAAAATTTTAAATTCAGATTACCTGTAATCATGTCATTGAAAATACATTTCGTACATTCCCACTTATATTTCTTTCTTGGAAAGTTGGGATCAGTCAATGGCGAGCACGGAGAAAGATTCCACCAAGATAAAGCAATTATTGTAATTTACCACTAGTCTTGCTGATTATTGTTCGAGTCTCATCCCTGACGATCCGATCAAAAAACATGTTCGCTCAAGCAAACGTCGAACATTTTAATATGGGTAAATGAAAATCTGAATGCCCAGTACGGCATTTAGTGCAAGTTTTCGGAACTTGAAAAGGAGGGTACGCATTTTTCAAGATCTTTCAAATACTTGTAATCCGGAATTTAAATTTTTTTCCAGATAATTATTCTTAATGAATAACAAACAAATCGATCTATTCTTTATTTAAAAAAAGTAAATATGTCTTACATTACAGAGCACTGAAATTCCAGTAGTATGGCGGAAAACAAATTTTTTAAGCAATATTTTATTGGCAATTTTAATTGCAAATATCTATTAAACTAAGCGTGTTAGCAAGCAACGGAGGCCAGATTCGTGTTCAGCATTGAAAAGGACTTCGGAAATGATATGTCTCATTCAGCGAAGACAACGTAGGTCATTTTTGTTGATCAGTGATATCACTTGAGAAGATGAGTACACTTAAGACTCCGTATAACGAGATTCCCAGTGACAAGGCCTCCCTTTCGTCGAGTGAACATAAAATTGTGTTAGGTCAACATTATGATTACCTGAAGGCTATTGAGAGATGGTAAAATCCCACCTAAGATGCTTATTATAAATATAGCTGCAGAGCCCAAAAACAGCAATTTTTACATCTCGAAAAAGGCGTTTGGAGCTTAGAACTTGCGATACTACATCATTCGGCTTAGAATTTTTTCTAACAAGAGACTTAGAATTTGTCGGGGTGGTCAGGCGAGCAATGCCTGACATTGTATAACAACTGATTTTAATAGTGACATGATATTTTGGAAGTTCATTGAACACAAATAAATCAAAATACATACAAACTTTAGGGTGAATAGTGCTTCTGATTTAATTTGAATTAAGTCCCTCCTGGCAGGTACTCGTTTCAACGAGCTAACGACAGCAACGGATTCCACAATCAACGAATCAGAGCCTAGCAACGTAATTCAACGTAAGAATTCACGACTGTAGTGCTGGGTTGTAAACACTCACTTAAATTTTTCTACAAAATCAGAATTTACCATTAATTTTTAAATATTTGGTCCAACAAAAACACCTTTACTAATTTTAGCTTTACCGTTTATACCCTCGTTTTTACGAAATTTTAAATGATACAGAGCTTTAAATGCGATGGTGGTAGGTAGACTATGTGTGCATTAGCCAGTGGTTTTTGAACAACATTCATCTTATGCTTTGCCAATGCCTTTCGCTCCTGCCAAAATTTTAGATTATAGTGTTGGGCTTGTGATCTGCTGTGCCAGGTACACAGAAAACAACCTTTTTTGCGTAGGCAGATTGCAATCCAACCAAACTGCATATAACTGAAATCGACACAGATGTACCACTTAAATGTTTCTTAATTTATCTTGTCTAGTAATAGTTTTATGAAATTATAGCGCTCTTTTATGTTAGTGGCATGTCCAGGCCATTCATCATTGCTGTAAGAGGTTTTGTTACATTTTGTCAAAGCAATGGATAAAACTGGTGAAGGTATCCAAGGTCCCGTACAGACCTTTAAATGGACTTGGTCTTATACTTCAATGCCAAGGTTAAGGTCGGCGCAAAGTTCACCTTCTCAAACCAGATAAATTTTGTAGTTGTAGTTTTTTCGAAATACTTTATCCTACGAAGTTATGCGAGTTCCGAGTATAGCATACACTTAAAAAAATGTGCTACACGAAATTTCATGAAAGGTTTTTAATTCTTTCCATTGGAATTTTTTAGTGGTTTCTGAAGTGGAATCAAATAAAATAATTTTGGGAAAATATTAGTACTCTGGATATCGTAACCGAATGAGGTATAAATGGCTCAATAGCGATCGGAGTCAAAGCATTGTTTGTTTACAAAGTTTATTATCAAGTTTTAAGAATCTTGCTATTGTTTACCCCTTCAGGGGCAGACTCCACTATAGTGGCGCCCTATTTTTTCTTTACAGCTTCAATAGTTTGAGCTCTAGGTCACTCTAATCTTTTCTCGTCGAACACTAGATGCTTAGGAAATAGGTTTCTTATCTGAAAATTTAGAGTAGCACTGTATATAATTAGTCATAAACAATTGACAATGAAGAAATGTGAACATTTCAAATTAAATTCGGTTATGAAGTCATTTTACACACAAATTTACTGATATTTGGTATACGGGCGTTTTAAAGGTTGCTGATTTCGAATCCAGTATCAGATTTTGAAAGTTCAAAATGGCGGATCCAATATGGCGGCCTGATCGTAAGAGAAATTCATAAAATTCAATGATTTTAGCTGTTATTATCGGTACAGGGGTTTTTGAGGTCGCTGATTATAAATCTGGTTTTATATTTTGAAAACTCAAAATGCTGGATTGAATATAGGGGTAAAGTTTTCAAAAAATTTATATTATGTATTCTTTTTTCGCCAAATACTGAATTTAATTTGAATTACTCTAATAGGATGGATAAATAGAAGAGACTTTTGCAAATATTGTTCTGTGTTGTTGGATTTGAACACAGCTTTTTCTACTGCCAAATGGTAAACTGCAGCAGAAATTTACTTACGAAAAATCAAATTTTTAAGTATAGTAGAAGAAGAACATCTAAGAAAGAATAAACAAGATTCCGTGTATTTGAAATTTCTACCATGTTAGAGATCACGTTTGACAGGCGGGCTAACGGTCAAAATAGTGTGCTCATAGTTTTTACTTTGCTTTTAATTTTCTGGTTGATTAGTTGAATAAGACAGGCAAGTAATTTCGATAAATCAAAAAATTTTGGCCGTGTTAGAGATCACGTTTGAGTGGCGGGCTAACGGTCAAAATAGTGTGCTCATAGTTTTCACTTTGCATTCAATATCTGATTGATTAGTTGAATAAGACAGGCTAGTAATTTCGATAAATCAAACAATTTTGACCGTGTTATAGATCACGTTTGAGTGGCGGGCTACCGGTCAAAATAGTGTGATCATAGTTTTTACTTTGCATTCCATTTTTTTTATTGATTAGATGTATAAAAAAAGTGAGTAATTTTGATAAAGTCAAAATGAGTGATTCTGAAGAAGAATATGAAGGAGATGAAATTCCATAAGGCAACGAATCTGTCGATGGGAATGACATCAGCGATGATGAAGATTGTGACCTGAATGTAGGCATTGGAAGGCATTCTGCTAATTATTCTCGTAGGTTTGAAGACACTCAAAATTTTTCAGATGAAACTTGGTCAAATCAGTCTTTGCCTCACAATGAGTTACCTTATACACAGAATTTTGGACCAAAGAATATTCCAGATACTGTCAAAACACCTGGAGATATTTTGTTGATGCTCTTGTCAACAGAAAATATTGAGCTTATGGTTCAACAAACAAATCTTTATTATCAACAGAATAAAAATAAGAATGATGTTTTCGTAACTGCAGAGGAGATGAAGAAATTTACTGGGGTGAGCATAATGATGGGTATTAAACGTTTACCGCCTTATCGTGATTATTGATCCTCAAATCCTCAGTTGAATGATGCTTACATAAGTTCGTTAATGCCGGTCAAGAGATTCTTTTCCTTGCTCAGTAATCTACATTTGAATGATCAGACTGAAGAACCTAAAAAAGGAGACGTTAATTTCGACAAAATAAGGCCATTCATTGAAAAAATCTCTGAAACTTATCTGAATTATTATAATCCAACCAGAGAGCAATCTGTAGATGAGAGCATAGTAAAATTCAAAGGTAGAAGTACTGTGAAACAATATATGCCTCAGAAATCCATAAAACGAGGATATAAGGCATGGGTGAGATATGTCCCCATATGAGGGGATCAGATGGTTGAAATGGGTAGAAAAAAAACCAGGTAAATTTTTATCAAATTTTCATGATCCATCTGCTTTATCTGAGGTAGAGAGAAGACAAAAAGATGGTTCACTAAAGGCTATAACTTGCCCTCAAATGGCGAAGGATTATAATGGTTATATGAGATGTGTTGACAAGTCAGATCAGATGAAATCATCCTATGAAATAACAAGAAAAAGCAAAAAGTGGTGGCACCGTTTACTGTGGCGCTTCATAGATGTAACTCTTGTCAACTCTTTTATAATTTTAAAATTACTCAATCCCAATAAAGATTTCAAATTGAAAGACTTTTGATTATCAGTTTTAGATGAGCTCATATGAATCAATTGCCAAAGGAAACGGTGATAGCTCCAAACATTGTTTCCTTTGTAGTACTAAAACCAATCGAGTTCGATCACAATTTTATTGCACAACATGCAATGTGACTTAATGCATCAATGCTAAAAAAAATTGCTTTGTTGAATACCATAAATAAGAAATTATCGCAATCTACATGGCGATAAATGCTAAATTCATAATCAATAAAACTAAAATTAGATAAAAATATGGCTCAAATATTCTGTTGGTAGAATTATCCAAATTTTCATTCCCTACTTAGATTCAGAATCTTTATTTTGGAAATTTGAGACCAGATCTGTGATCAGTTACTCTACAATTCCCATTTGTTTGCTAATTTTAAATGTTTTGAGTGTCATATTGGATACGACACTTTGAAATTCAAAAATCTGACTTCAGATACGTAATCAGTGCCATAAAGACCATATATACAAATTATAACGTTCATACTCTAATTTTTTCAAATTCTGTCTGCCATATTGAATCCGACATTTTCAATTTTGAAAATCTGATTTCAGATTCTTAATCAGCGACCCCAAAAACCCTTATAGATACTTTCATGTCTGGAGTAACACGTGGATCACTAAGTCCCGGGACTGACACCTAGATGGCGTTGTCAACAAAAGTTCTGTATGATTTTTCATGAGTACCAACCTTCAAAAGATACCTGTCAAAATTTCAAGTGGGTGCCGCGTTTGCTCACGGTTGATCAAAAACGACAACGTGTCGTTGATTCCGAGCGCTGTTTGGAGTTGTTTCGCCGAAATAAACCGAATTTTCTGCGTCGATATGTGACAATGGACGAAACCTGGATCCATCACTACACTCCAGAGTCAAAGCGGTCGTCAGCCGAGTGGCCTGCAGTTGGTGAGAAGTGTCTAAAGCGGCCAAAAACGCAAATGTGGTCCGGTAAGGTTATGGCCTCAGTATTTTGGGATGCTCATGGAGTTTTGTTCATCGACTACCTTGAAAAAAGTAAGACGATCAATAGTGAACGTTACATTGGCCAATTGATGCGTTGGAAGAACGAAATCGGTGAGAAACGGCTCCAAATGAAGAAGAAAAAAGTGCTCTTTCACCAAGACAATGGGCCGTGTCACAAGTCGCTCGCTACCATGGCGAAATTGAATGAATTGAGCTGCGAATTGCTTCCGCACCCACCATATTCACCGGATCTGGCCCCCAGCGACTACTACCTGTTTGCAGACCTCAAAAAAATGCTCCAAGGAAAGAGATTCTACTCCTACGAGGATTTCATCACCGAAACGAACGCTTATTTTGAGGCCAAAGATAAATCGTTCTAAAAGAAAGGTATTGAAATGTTAGAGAAGCGCTGGACTAATTGTGTTGCTTTTGAAGGAGACTATGTTGATGAATCAAGTCGAGTTTTGCCAAAAAATGTGTTTTTCCTAGTTAGTCCCGGGACTTATTGATCCACGTGTTAGATGCAGCAGAAAAATGTGCCCCTCAAAGGGTTAATCAATCTCTACTATATACATATATATTTCTACAATATTCGAACTGGCTCAACTGCTTTTAATGAGAACCACTCTTTTGATGTAATTTGCCATGCAGACTAAAAAATGTGATTTCCCAATTAGCATATAAAATAATATTTTATTACCCAAGTATCAACCTAATTTTTTATACTGTAACTCAGGAGAAAAATTTGTCAAAGATCTATCACACTATACTTATTTTTGACATGAATCAGATTTGCGAGTTCAGGAAGAGATTCACCAGGAAGTTCTGTGTCTGGTTTGACGATTACAGGAGATATAATACCAATACGTGCAACTCACTCTTCTTTGTCTTGGAGTAGTGTTCGAGTTGGAAAATGCGACACCAAAGAGATCACAATTCGTAACACCAGTAATAATAAAATAAAGCTTCATGCATTAATTATAACCAAGGACCAGTATTTTAAGGTAAATATTGTAACTTTATTTTCTTCTTACCATTTGATTAATTGAAGAAAATATGAAATTAGTCAGACAAATTAAGTCAAATATAATAAATTGTGGTTTCGGCTACGTGAGAAGAAGTGGAGACCCAATCTATCTATAAAACTTTTATTTTTACTGTGAGATTTGTCTTCTTACAAATAACGAGCTTGGATTAACTATTAGTCTTTGGACAATTCTCACTCATGAAGATAAATCTCCAATATCAGTCTCGAGTATTATTAGGCTAAACATTACTTGCTTCTAGATGCTAACTTCTAATAGTTTAAAATTATTAATACAATTTTATATTAAGTTCTAAAATACGCTACAATTTGCACGGTTATTAACTATGACGTTCATCTAATATAAAGCTCTATATAAAATATCTCTGCAATGTGCAATTAACTGATCAAGAAAAGAACTCGTAAAGTTATTTCTAATGGCCCTATGCTATTTCTGCTCTAATTATCGAAAAGACAATATACAATAAGCTTCGCGTAATTCTCCGTGTGCTGCGCTTAATAATTCAAATGTGCGCGCCCACGATTCTATCTCTCTCTCTTTTTAATGAGAGATCCTAACGGTAACCCTAAGAGTATCGTCAGAACGCGCTGCGTGCCACAAGCGTAAGGTTGTGTGCACCGAACTCAGATAAGGCGTAAATCCCCTTATCTTATATTTATAGGGCTTATGACGTTCGCTTACATCTGCGCCTCTAAATTTTGATAACGGTTCACATGGTTAAAAGAAAATTTTATATTAAAAGCTTACCGTTATTAAAATTTTAGATACAAATAAGTTTCCCTATTACTATGCTGTGGTCTCTGTTTTCCTTCGACTTTTTCTGTTCTCTCCCATTCTTCGTTGATTGGCCATTTTTGACTAGGTGACCATTGTTGTATTTTCTCCTCCCACATATCTCTTGCTGCTATTCTTTTCCGACGTTCTTTCTCCAGTTCCCTTTGTTTCCTCCTGGTTTCGGTTTCTTCTATCTTTTTTTCTCTTCCCTATTCTCGTCGGTCTTAAATTTCTTATTTCGTGGTACAGATTGGCTTTCCAGAATATCTCGATATAGCAATTCTTGCCGGCTGAGCTTCCTTTTTATTTTCTTCGATACTCCTGGCAAGTTTTCCCTTTGATTCTCTTTCTCCTTGTGCATCTGCCTTGTTGTCGTTCTTTTACTGGCAGCTATCCTCGTATGATTAATCTTAATCTCCTTTAGTATTAAGATTTCTGGTTCCGTTTTGATTTCCTCCTGGCTCTCTGTTCCCACACATTTTTTTAACACTGGTTTTGGTAACTTTTCCGTGTTGACAGCCGACACACTCATTCCTGGCTTCCGAGGAGCTTTCTTCTTTGGATTTGTTAGAATCCTGGGTTTTGTTTTTATTTCCCTTAATATTTTGTGCTCGACTAACACAGACACCATTAATTTTTTATTATTCCCGCACTGCGTGGATACATTACGGCATGTATCTAATACCTCGGTTTGCGTTGCTATTTCTAGCATGATGCTCGTTTCTCTTTGGCTACTTGAAGGTATACTGACGCTTCTTAATTGTGCATTTTCTCTCGTTCATTGTAGTGAGTCATGGTTTTCTATTACAGCTTTTTACCTGTTTCCCTTACATTTTCTCCTAGGTACTTTATTGATGAAGTGCCCCTTCCTCTTTCCTTAGGTATTGCCTCTCCTCGCCTCCTTTTGCGCTTGCTTTCGTTGCTACACTCTAGCTCTACCCCCACTCCTGTTCTCACGTCTCGTCCCCCTCTCCTCCGGGGTCATTGCTTGTGTAGTAGTGCTTGAGATCGGTCGCATGGAACTGGCCCCTCTCTTTTATTGTGTTCGTGTTAGTTAGTATGTAGGTGTTTCGTGCTATCTTTTTCTTTATGGTGTATGGTCCTTCGTATAGGGCTAGAAATTTTGCAACACGTCCCGCTGCCGCGTTTGCAACATTGCACGCTTTTACTAGAATTTGTTCTCCTTCTTCAAAGGTAATACCTTTTTTATTTTTGTTTAGTTGCATTGTTCGTTTTTCTCCTTTTGTTTTAATTTTTTCTCTTATTAATTGTATGATTTCTTTCTGTTTATATTTTGCAGGTTCTTGTATTAATGGTAGTAATTCTTTCCAGAAACGTCTGGGTTTTTCTCCTTTAAGTGCCTCGTGAGGTGTCATCTCAATTGTATCATGATATGATGCGTTGAGTATTATTTCTATCTTTTCCACATAATTATACCATGAGTTGTATTCATTTATAGGTAGAAATGTTCTAAAGAATCTCGCTAGTTCTCTGTTTGTTCTTTCTACCATATTCGCTTGTGGTTGTCTTATTGAGGTTAAAACTTATTTCATATATCTTTTTTTCAGATTCTGTGTCCATCTTTTACTGGTGAATTGAGTACCTCGATCTGTTAATATTCTGTCTGGTTTACCTACTCGTTCTATGAAGTTGTCCAGGTTTTTGACTGCTGCCTCTGTCGTCGCACGTCTCATGGGATAGAGTTTTGTGTATTTAGTGAAGGTATCCATCATCACGAGAATATGTTCGTAGCCATATTTGGTTTTTGTTAAAGGTCCAAAAAAATCTATGGATACCAACTGTAGTGGTTTCTCTGGTTGTACATATTCCTGGGTGACTGGTGAGGACCATGTTGGAATTTTATTTCGCTGACATGAGTCACATTCTTTTAACACTCTTCTCGTGATTTTGGCTAGTCGGGGATAGTAGAAATGTTCTCCTATTATTTTGGATGTTTTTGCTGCCCCTATGTGACCATATGCCTGATGACACTCGCGTATGAGAGTGTTGATGATTTTCTTTGGTAAGTAGATTTTATATCCATCTTTTCCTTTTTGATACATAGTGCCTTTTTGTATTTTGAATCTGGGGGTTTCTCCTCCCTGTTCCTTTACTTCCTGAATTCGTTCTACTATTTGTTTATCGCTTTCCTGCAGTTGTTGTATATTACTGAGATAAGTTTTTAATTGTGCTGAGCATTTATGTTTTAATTCATTGATGCTAATTTCCGTGGTCTTTTTCTCTTTTTCCCAGTTTTTATCAGGGTGTTGTCTGCTGAGAAGATCCGCTGCTGTATTTTCTTTTCCCGGACAGTGTTCCATCATGATGCTGTAGTCTTGTATCGCTAGTATCCAGCGTGTAAGTCTAGTATTGACGAATTTACAAGTTTTCAGAAAGGTGAGTGCCATGTGGTCCGTTCGATTGATTATCTTGGCTCCTTGCAAATACGTTCGAAACTTCTGTAGTGCCCAAACAATTGCTAGGAGTTCTTTCTCTGTGGTAAAGTATGTGATTTCTGGTCCCTTGAGCGTTCTGCTGGCTAGTGTTATAATTTCTTTTTCTTCCTTCTCGTTTCTCTGATATAATACCGCGCCTATTGCATAATCACTGGCGTCAGTTTCTAAATAGTATGGTTTCTTGGAGTCTGGATAGTATAAGGTGATTGAGTTAGAGAATAAATTTTTGACTTTTTCAAATGTCTCCTGCATCTCAGTATCCCATCTCCATTGTACTCCCTTTTTTATCAATCTTAATAAAGGTATAGTCTCTGAGGCATGTGTGCTATTGAATTTAGAATAGAAATTCACTAGTCCCAGAAAGCCTCTTAATTGTTTTATGTTTTTGGGTGGTGGGAAGTTTTGTATTGCCTGTACTTTCTCAGCGTCAGGTTTAATGCCCTCCGTGTTTAATATAAATCCTAAGAATTTTGTTTCTTGTCTGAAGAAGTGTGATTTATTTAAATTTATAGTGAGGTTGCATTTTTCCAGGCGATGAAGTAATTCTTCTATATGTTCTAGGTGTTGCTATGTCGACTCGGAAGTAATTAAAGTGTCATCTACGAATGATATTATGTGATCGCCCAGTCCTTGTAGTGCTTGGTCTAATACTCTTATTAATGCGGCAGTACTTTTTTTTAAACCGAAAGGTACTACGTTAAATTCAAAGCTTCGACCTCGATATTGGAAGGCTGTATACTGTTTCGAGTCTGAGTGTAAGGGCACTTGCCAAAAGCTGCTAGTCATGTCTAGACTTGACATTACTTTCGTTCCCTTACACCTTTGGAATAGTATTTCCAATGGTTCTGGGCATTCCCAGTCTTCTATTAAGATTTCATTAAGTTTTCTCGCATCTAAGCACAGACGCACTGTCCCATCTTTTTTTATGACTGGTACCAAGGGATTAATGTAGGGACTGTTTGATCTCTGGATGATTTCCATCTTGAGCATCCTTTGGATTTCTTCGTCTACCTTTTCTCGATATGCTATGGGTATTGGATAACTTCGACTTACGAAGGGTTGGTTCTCTCTAACTTTCAGAATGTGCTCGTATGACGTTAATCTGCCCGGTTGTTTTCTGAATACTTTTTTATGCTTCCATAGAAACCCTTACAATTTTTGCCTTTCTTCTGGTTTCATTGTGGCCGTATCTTCTAGAATTTTGTTAATTTCATCGTATTCTATGTCTACTTCAGATTTGTTTGATTTTATGTGATTTATTTCTCGTCTTATGTCTTCTTGTACGCCCTCTGTTTCTTCCTTGATAATTGTTATCGACGGTCCTCCTTCTAAATGAGGAAATGAGATAGTTTTGCTTTCTAAATCTATTTTGCTTCTTAGGTGGTCCAGAAGATCGATGCCAATTATGCAGGGCCTTGAAAGTTTTGGTACAATTAAAAAGACCGTTTGAATGAGACAGTTGGGTAACTGTATATCCACATACATTTGTTTGTTTAATCGTATCGCCTTTCCTCCCACTGGTCCTTTGAGTGTGACTCCATTGATAGGTAGCACAAGATATTTGCTTAATCGTTCTGTGTTTTTATTTACAAATTCTTCTGATAGGCATGTAACATCTGCACCTGTATCTATGAGTGCAGTCGTTGGTATCCCTCCTATCGTTAAATTTGCCACATAGCATTTGGTACGCTCATTTTTATGTTCCTTCCTTGATTCTTCTAGAAGTTCTTCCCGCGGATCATATAGCATGTGTGTATGGAGGGTAATGTCTCGTGCCACGCTTTCTTTCCCTCTCTCGTATGATTCTATG
This sequence comes from Diplolepis rosae, assembly GCA_030998225.1. Classification (NCBI taxonomy): domain Eukaryota; kingdom Metazoa; phylum Arthropoda; class Insecta; order Hymenoptera; family Diplolepididae; genus Diplolepis; species Diplolepis rosae. The sequence goes on along the minus strand of JAPYXD010000314.1, from coordinate 763,134 downwards.
AACGTGGCACTTCTTCGTTTCCCATATCGGGTAAAACTTGCTCTCTACCTTCTACGATATTTTCTTCCTGTACTCCCTCATCCAGTCCAATATTTCTCACTCTGTATGAGGAATTTTGATTGTTTCCTCTCCAGTTTTTACTTTCCTCTGGCCTGGATTGTGCTCCTTGTCCTTGGTGATGATGTCTTTGCATGATGTTTGTCCGGTTTCCCGGGTTGTTGTTGATACTGTGCCAAGGTGGTCGTGAAATCTGATCTGATCTCATAATATTGCTTGTCCCAGAATTTCCTCTCCATGACGACGGATGTTGTATATTATTTTCTGGTCGATTCCACTGTTGCTCTTCTATTCTTCTTGATCTGCTTTCTTTGTTATCTCCTCTTCCCGAGTTACTGGGTCCAATTTTGTCAAAATTTTCGAGTAAGTCAATCAATTCGTCTATTCGACTGATTCCTCTTCCTATGACAGCATACTTAATTTCCTCATTAAAGTGTCTTGCCAGTTTTTGTATTATTTCAATCGAGGTCATTGGTGGATTCAGCTATATTGCTTCTGCACATAGTCTGATAGCATATTCCGCCCTAGAGGTATTTTTTTCTGGATAGTGATGTCCAAACTCTAGCTTCCTTCTAATCTCATGTTGGTTCTGCTCGTTCCAGTATCTCTGTGTGAATTTTTGAAGAAACGTTTGTAGATTTCGCACCTCGCTTTTAACAATTTGCCACCAATCTCCTGGGGGACCTCGTAGTGATCTCTCGATCAGATAGTGAGTTTCATTTTCTCTAGGTTCCACTGCCTCTCAATATTGCTTCAATTCGTTTATATACCTGATTGGGCTTGTATCTCCTCTAAATTCTGGTAGTATGTGTTTAATATTTGAGCCATAGTTGCTACTTCTTGACTCCTCTCTCAATCCTTCTCCAGCGTTGATTCTTTCTGATATTCTTGTTTTTCTCCTAATTTTGATGATCGCAAGTTTTGACGACTCATCTTGATTTAGTTTTTCTCGCTTTTATGCACTATTCCTATCCACTCTTATAAGATTGTCTTTCTACACTCACGTTAAAAAATATTTCTTTTTATTTTATTGATCACCTGTTACCAAGACCTTTGTTGCCGTTTTGATTTTTTGTTTCTCTTCTTCCTTTTTCAAATACTTGTCCAGGTTGTCCATGCCTTTGGGTATAAACCTTCTACTAGTGGACGGTTGTAAATAAATTCTTATAAAGGGTTTCTTTCCATCAAATAAATCTAATGGATTCATTTCCTTTAATTTCAACGAATTATATATGATTATTTTTATTTATTTTACTCTTTTATTTTGGTATATTATCATCTAAATTTCAATTGTTGAAGTCTTTACTTCTCTTTCAACTCTTCGTAGCCCCACGTTGGGCGCCAATGTAACTTTATTTTCTTCTTACCATTTGATTAATTGAAGAAAATATGAAATTAGTCAGACAAATTAAGTCAAATATAATAAATTGTGGTTTCGGCTACGTGAGAAGAAGTGAAGACCCAATCTATCTATAAAACTTTTATTTTTACTGTGAGATTTATCTTCTTAAAAATAACGAGCTTGGATTAACTATTAGTCTTTGGACAATTCTCACTCATGAAGATAAATCTCCAATATCAGTCTCGAGTATTATTAGGCTAAACATTACTTGCTTCTAGATGCTAACTTCTAATAGTTTAAAATTATTAATACAATTTTATATTACGTTCTAAAATACGCTACAATTTGCACGGTTATTAACTATGACGTTCATCTAATATAAAGATCTATATAAAATATCTCTGCAATGTGCAATTAACTGATCAAAAAAAGAACTCGTAAAGTTATTCCTAATGGCCCTATGCTATTTCTGCTCTAATTATCGAAAAGACAATATACAATAAGCTTCGCGTAATTCTCCTTGTGCTGCGCTTAATAATTCAAATGTGCGCGCCCACGATTCTATCTCTCTCTCTTTCTAATGAAAGATCCTAACGGTAACCCTAAGAGTATCGTCAGAACGCGCTGCGTGCCACAAGCGTAAGGTTGTGTGCACCGAACTTAGATAAGGCGTAAAACCCCTTATCCTGCCCAGTACTCCACAATCATAGAAACGAATCCAAACTCAAACGAGAGTATGTATGAATGTATGAACATTCAAGAAATTGATAAATATTCCATCTTTTTATAGGAACTAAAAATTTCCGGATAATTCTTTTTCCTTTTTTTATTCACTTCAGTATCGCCTCCCAGCAGTACCTGCGCGACCAGTTTAAAACAATAAAAAAACAATAGTTTTTGTGCCGGTATAAGTGTACGAATTCAATGTGTTGTGTATAATTGTGTTAGCGGGTGTGTGTGAGTACCTGGGCACAGGTCAGTGTCTCCAGAACGTGGGATTTTTCGGCCCCCACCACGTTCCCATCTGGGAGAAACACATGCAAACGTGGCGTGTCAGTGTGTCGGCTCTGCTACACGCTGCGGTCACCAGCTTCGTGTAAAGCCGAAGGTGCACGAAGACGGACTTCGTTACAATGCTTGAGTTTTCAAGTTATTTTTAGATTTCACGCTTTCGTTTATCGAGTCGAAATTAAGAATTGTATTTTTCTCGAGTACGTGCAAAAGAGGCGCGAAGCAGACGACGAATTTGAATTTACGAAGTGTGTAGTTCAAGAAATAACACTTTTCTTCAATTTCTTGAAGAAAGTCTGCATGAAATAAACATCAGTATGATCTTGGAAAATTTCATGAGGATTTCAACACTTCAAAAATAAACTTTCAGTGAAATTTAGTGACAATAAATGTATAAAATTTGAATCAATATATAATTTTCCATTCAAATTTATATACTTCTTACTAATTTTGTACATTTAACAATTTTTCAATTAGAACAATATTTTCTATCAAGATAAAATGAACATAAAATTCAAGTTCATAATTTATATTTTCAGTTATATGTTAGAAATATTTTCATCTCACATTTTTGTAGCCTAAGCACAAACTTTTCATTCCAAAAACTTAAAATCTCTACGGAAATGGAAAATTGTCTAATAGCAGTAGATGAATTAAAAAGCTAAAATATGTGTTTATTGGTATTTCCATATTAACATATAAATATCAATCAACTTTAAATTTTACATAAAAATGTTCGTTCGAAGTGTTCAAATCTTGTTACAATTTGACAAGATTTTATGGAGGAGTGCAATATTTTGGATGAAATATTTTGTAGTTCTTAATTTGTCTGTCCGTCTGAAATCGTAGTAAGATTTGAACAGTAAACAACAAATTTTCCAATAGAATTCAGGATCAATAATAATTGATTCAGGAAATACTTCAACTCTGTAGAGCATTTTTGTATTTCGAATTCAAAATGTGTGCTTAAGCCACAAAAAAGTAAGCTGAAAATGTAGATATAAAACTAATTATGTCATGTTTATGTCTTCTTAATGGAAAATACTTTGCATATAATTCTCTAATTCGATATTTTTTTAATGTATGAACATTCAAGAAATTGATAAATATTCCATCTTTTTATCGGAACTAAAAATTTCCGGATAATGCTTTGATTGAGAAAGCTAAAATTTTTCAAATATTGATATAAATTGCAATTTTACAATTGCATTATTTTTCAAATATTTTAACATCTCTTCAATCTTGATAATTCTTACAGAAGTTTATTTCATGTGAGTGACTTTTTCTTTTTCTAATGAAAGATTTCGTAATTCTAAATTCGGCCCAATTCGTAACATTGTAAAAAGATTTTAAAACTTCATAAAAATATTTTTTCTGTTTCATTCAAAGTCAATAAATATTCAATGTTTGGAATCGAAATATTAAGTAAATGATTTTTAATTTCTGGGAATAAACTGCTTTAATAAGACAATCTTTCTTCTTTGTGAGAAATCTCAATTTTTAAATTAAAATTCTACGCATAGGATACAAAAACATAATAAGAAAATACTTTTATTACAGAATTTTGAAATATACAAGTTATCCAATTTTTAATGGAGTAAATCGGCTACTTGAAGCAAAAAATTATGTGAAAAATATTTTATCAACAAAAAATAAGACACATTAAATTACGGTTTAAAATCCACATTCATAGATTGATGGTAAAAGCAGTTTAAAGTTTTTTAATCTTACGTTTTAGTGACGTATGCACAGACTTTTAATCAGATAAATGAAATGCTTTATAGAAAGTCAAAATTTTCTTATTACTGCACTTAATCAAATTTATAAAGAAAAAATATTTTTTAATTGATGCTTTCACTCAATTCTTTAAACATTCATTAATTGAAAATTGTACTCAAAATTTAATCTTGCAGCGTTCCAATATTCCCACAATGTTACAAAATCTTATTAATCATTATTTTAGTCGAATTATTTTCAAAATATTTAAAAAATAAATGTAAATATTTTGATTAAATACTCTGTCAAATTTTGCATTTGACTGATCTTGCAAAATTGTTGAAAGTTTTGAATACCGATAGAAGAAACTTTAAATGAAATTTTATGTCCATAAATGCTTAAAGTTCTATATAGAAATATCAACTACAACATTCTCAAATTTTATAAATAAACTACTAAATTCAAAAAGTTTCGGATTTTTTTAAAAACTGTACAAATTTCAAATATGAATCAGTCAAAATCTACTGATTATCAGTGAAATTTGACTGATTTAAATAACTAAAAACAGGTTACTGTGAATCAGTCAAATTTCACTGATTACTTCAGTGAAAAGTAACTGATTTAACAGTGAAAAATATTGTTTCCACTGATGATTCAGTGAAAAGGCAAATCACTGATTCAATCAGTGAAAATTTGACTGATTCAGATTTAGAGTGTATACAAATTTCAAATATAAAGTGTACTCTGTACATTAATCAAACAAATTTAGAAGATGAATATTTTAATAAATATTCCTAAATATTATTGGAATATGATACATATCGATTTAGAAAAACTTCTTCAAAGTACTCAGACATTTTTCTTATTTTACGACATTTTTGCACCATGTTTGACCTTTGGGTAGGATTCAAGAAAACAATTGTAGACATACTTTCATTACTTAGTAAAATACTATGAAGACTTGCTTTTTAAATTAAAGCGAAAACTTTTAAAACCGTTAACAATCGGTTGCATAGATTCTGCTCTAATCTTGGACGCAATTAGAGAAATAGGTTTTTTTGCTTTTTTTAGATCTAGTTTTTGCCTTAAACATAAAAGAAAGAAAACACATTTGAAATATTAAAATAAAAAAGCTGGTTCATTCTTAGAGAATCCCAAATATTCTGAAATAAAACTCCTTTCCACACCACCACGGAGGTAGAGTTTACTAGTAATAGTTCAATAAATTTTATGTACTCTAAATAAATTTTTTCGTAATTGCAGAAAACTTATTCCAAATACAAAAATTGTATCTTTAAATGTACAGGATAATTAATTAAAAAAATCGTTCGAATTTGGACTTCAAGGACTTGTACACACTTTCAAGGCACATCTTTTTTCCTTTTGCAAAAATTTTTAAAACTTCTAATTTTTCAAGTAACTGGGAGAAGTACATTTAAAAAAAATTGTTTTCTCTACTTCCACTCGCGCTAGCTTAACAAATTTTCAGAATTACGATTTTATTAATATTGTATTAAGTGTCTACATTTTCTGAAACTATCTACAGGAGAAAAATTTTAATACTTTAGTAAAGAAAGTTTTCTGAAAAGTTGTAGCTCAATCAGATTAATAGCCAAAAAGTTACCAATGTTTTAAATCGCAAGCGAACGGTGTAGAGGTCAAATTGGAGACGAAAACAAATAATAATAGCAACCTTCTTTTGTTTTCTTCTAAGATATACTTAATTCTCGCTTTATGCGTTATTTGAGAAGGCAAGAGTGTGGATTCTTCATATTTTTATCGTAATTCCTTATTGAAAACGGCAAAAGTAAGAATATTATATTATTATTTGGTGATACGTGAGTGCTCTTACGTACGTTATTGTTTGATGCTTGTGGGTAAGTTTATTTTGTGAAACTTAATTTGTGTGCAGATTACAAATTATTCACATTCGCTCAATTTTATCGACTTTTCATCTTATTAATTCTTTTCAAATAATTCTGTTTTCCTTCGTCGTATAATTTATTGTTCACAATGAGTAATCCGGTTGACCCAAATTCGAGTGTTTTGAAGGATAGCCAGGTTCAAACGAAGGTTGACCACCGTTTGAACTCTGGTTCAAACGAATGTCAACCCGCTAGAAAAGTCATGAAAAATGCAAAAAACTTTCAGTTGGGATGGTTTGAGGAATTTCCGTCGTGGAGAGAGTGGGTGGTTACATTAGCAGATGAAACAAGATTTCATTGCAAAATTTGCAATAAAACGTTGCTATGTGGCAAATCGGAAATTGAAAAGCATGAAGCATCTTTATCACACAGAAAGAAGCAAGAGTTTTCAAATAAATTAGAATGTTATGGAGTAGTAAGTGAAAATTCTTCTAATGTAACTGCCAATTCTTACAGTGTTGAATCTTGTGTAGCAAGTTCTTCTGCTTCAGAATTCACAAATTCCACGATTCCGGAAAGTGTTACTTTCAAACAGAAAGTACAAGAAGCAGAGATTAGGATTAGTACATTTTTCGTAGAGCATAATTTACCATTCGCGATTTCATCAGAATTGATAGGACTTTTCCAAGATATGGAACCTTCGGTTTTAAAAGACGTTAGATTGAGCCACACTAAAATGGTCCTAGTTGTAAATAACGTCGTATGTGCTGCTGAAACTGATCGCATGGCAAATATTTTGCGTAAGCAATCATTTTCAGTGTACGAAGACGAAACGACCGACAGGACTCTAGAAAAGTGGCTGTCATTAATGGTTCGATATGTGGAGCCAACGACATTTTCTGTCAGGGTGGAATTGCTCCAGCTTATTAATGTAAATGCTTCGGATTGTTCTGCCTCTAAAATTTTTGATGCGTTCGAAAAAGCATTGTCCGGGCAGAAAATCCCTTTATCTAATATCTGTGCGTTAGCTTGTGATAATGCACAGGTGATGGTCGGCAATAGGTCCTCATTTAAAACAAAATTAAAGGAAAAAAGTCCCCGTTTAATTGTTTTCCCGTGTGTCTCGCATTCGTCAGCAATTGTAGCAAAATATGCTTGTGCCACAATCCCAGATGTAGAGGATTTAATCAAAGATTTGCCAGCTTTTCTTAATGCTAGCTCCAAGCGAACGGCTATTTTTCGATCGATTGTTTTGGAATTAGGAAATGACTATCAAAAAATTCCTAGTCATTCTGAAACTCGCTGGCTTGTCCGCTATCGATGCATAGATATTATAATAAAGAATTGGGAAGTTATTCTTCAGTATCTTATGGTCCTCGTATCTGAGAAGGTAGAGAAGGCCAAAGACTTGTTAGGAAAAATGCAGAATCCTTTGACACTCGCATATTTCCTATTCTTGAAATTTACTTTGAATATGTTCAACGTATACAATGCGGAATTTCAAAGTCGCGAAACAATGGTTCAGGAACTCCAGCCAAACTCGGCTAAATTCTTCGTATGGATTCTTAGCAGTTATTTGAAAGAGGGTCTTCTTCAACCGAATTTATTCTTTCAAATCATTAGAAATGTTAACTTTGCAGATCCTAGTAATCAAAAGCCGCTTCAAGACATTGACGTTGGTAAGGAAACGCGAGAATATTTCCAGCAGCAACTTACAAACAAGAAATTGCAAATAGTAGAAGTTGATCTATTTCTTCGTAATTGCTTGAAATTTTATGTCACAGCAAGCAAAGAAATTCGCAAGCGACTTCCTTTTGATGACATCTTTTTGTCTTGCGTTGCTGTTTTCTGGCCTCAAGTAGCTTTCTATGCTGATCGAAGCGAAACTTTTCCTAGGGTCTGGAAAGTTTGTCAAGATTTAGGGTCGTTTGATAGAATAGGTGTACAAAAAGAGTGGGATTCTTTACTCAAAATCAGACAGGAACTCAAAGAAAAGTGGTCGAATTTATCTTTTGACGAAATGTGGTCTAGTATCGGTGTATCTTCGACGAGTACAGGAGAAAAACTTTTTCCAAATTTGACCTCAGTATTGAATCATGTTCGGAGTCTTCCTCATTCAAATGCTGAGGCGGAGCGAGGTTTCTCCATGCTCACGGACGCGAAAACTCCCAAAAGAAATCGCTTAGGAAACAGGACGGTCAACTCAATTTGTGTTACTCGATCAGCCCTAAAGGCGAGAGCTGAAACAGCCAGAACAACGAGCATCACTTCGAAGCATTTGCAATTAATGACCGAAAATCTATATGAGATGGCAGAAAGTGATAGGGAAAGTGGTTTGTCGCTCTTCGCTCACGAAGGAGAGGATTAATTCTAATGGCCAAGGCATTGCGTTAATCAATTTCAAACCCCTTTCTTACTCACAAAATAATGACATTTTATTTCTTATATCAGAGATACGTTCTTTATTCCTTTCTTCGCGTGCCTCGGGTATGGAAATTGTTTAGTTTTAATTATTATTTTGTGAGTAAGAAAACATACTGAAATTGAGTAATATCACGCTTTGGGCATAAGTGAGAGGCAAGGGGACTCACAATAATCAAGCACCCCAAATCATCCCGAATTAATCAAACTTCTTCATTATTTGATTTAAAACAAAACATTTTTGTTCGACGTATACTGGCATTTGATAAAGGCAAGCCTGAAGTACGGGCTACATTTGTAGCGTTTTTTACCACTTTGCTTCATTTTTTTCCTTTTTTCTTTTTTCTTGAAAGCAAAAACCCTTTTCGTTTCGTAGGACGTGGACTAGTCCTACAGGGGATACCACGTAAAAAAAACGAGCCTTAAACTCTACCTCCGTGATGGTGTGGAAAGGAGTTTTATTTCAGAATATTTGGGATTCTCTAAAAATGAACCAGCTTTTTTATTTTAATATTTCAAATGTGTTTTCTTTCTTTTATGTTTAAGGCAAAAACTAGATCTAAAAAAAGCAAAAAAACCTATTTCTCTAATTGCGTCCAAGATTAGAGCAGAATCTATGCAACCGATTGTTAACGGTTTTAAAAGTTTTCGCTTTAATTTAAAAAGCAAGTCTTCATAGTATTTTACTAAGTAATGAAAGTAGGGGAGAAGCGGCGAAATTGGCGCACCTAATACAAAGTGCGAGTTTAAAAAGAAAGTATATGACTAAAAATTATGAAAAAATATTTATTTAATAGCTGGATATCTTTTCTATACTTTCCAATGGATAAAGATTGCATTGAAAATTATTAAAGCAGGTTTTTATTCAGATTTCCGAAGGACTGCACCTGCGTCAATTTACCCGCCATGTCGGGTAAATTGACGCACTAATATTATAATCTTCTCTTGCCACGTATTAGTTATATTTTCATAGATTTAGAATTACATTTCAGTAGCAAAGGATGATGAAAAGAGGTAGTTATAATTTGAAACTAAATTTGAGTTAGTATATCAAGATATGTGAAGTTTTTTATACCTTTTTTTCAAATAAACCAGCCAAAGTTAAAATATATTTTATATTTGTACAATAAAATACTGGCAATTGTGGATATTTAAGTGAATATTCAAATTGAAATCATTTTTATAGATAATTATTTGAATTTGTAATCAGAAGTATATACAATTATTAACTTTAGAAGACTTATAAATAATAGAAACAATCAATCAAAAATACAAATTTTTTACTTACATTGCTTTCACATCTTAAAATCGAGAATACTTTCAAAACACTGTCAGACAGCAAATTAATTATTAAAAATCGCTTTTAAAATACCTTAATACCTCAAACTTAAAAATAAAATTTAACCACTGATTGTTCAAATGAATATAACCTTACAAAGTCGTTACATCAGTTTTGCGAACCACATTACCTCCCATGTCACAAAAAATCGTAAGAAAAAGATTAGCAGAAAAGTCCAGCAACATTCAAATGTATATATCTATATATTAATAATTGTGTACTTACTATCTTCTTTATATTTTCAATCATAAACATCCGAGCACTTGACTTCAGTCACCGGTTTCCAGAAACGCAACACGTGTGCCAACTTCGCCTCTGATTTGAATCTCGTATGCGCCAATTTTGCCGCAAGTGTATCGTTCATTAATTAAATACTTTTTACGTAAAATGCTTATTTTTTCATACAAATATTCTATCCTAATCGTAAGATTAAATATCAAAGATTATAAAATCGTTGCATTAATCTAATTCACCTTGAATTACTATTATTTAACGATTTAACTCAATGGCTTCGAACATAACCATTATGCCAAAAAACGATTAATCGCAATAAAACTGTATTAAGCAATTAGATTTTTATAATTTTTTCTATCAAATACATATCATACAAGAATGCACACGATACAACTATTTTTATTTTTTGTTATGTTATCATTTTCTGAAAAATAGGGTGCGCCAACGTAGACGATCGCCAATTTCGCCGCTTCTCCCCTATGTCTACAATTGTTTTCTTGAATCCTACCCAAAGGTCAAACATGGTGCAAAAATGTCGTAAAATAAGAAAAATGTCTGAGTACTTTGAAGAAGTTTTTCTAAATCGATATGTATCATATTCCAATAATATTTAGGAATATTTATTAAAATATTCATCTTCTAAATTTGTTTGATTAATGTACAGAGTACACTTTATATTTGAAATTTGTATACACTCTAAATCTGAATCAGTCAAATTTTCACTGATTGAATCAGTGATTTGCCTTTTCACTGAATCATCAGTGGAAACAATATTTTTCACTGTTAAATCAGTTACTTTTCACTGAAGTAATCAGTGAAATTTGACTGATTCACAGTAACCTGTTTTTAGTTATTTAAATCAGTCAAATTTCACTGATAATCAGTAGATTTTGACTGATTCATATTTGAAATTTGTACAGTTTTTAAAAAAATCCGAAACTTTTTGAATTTAGTAGTTTATTTATAAAATTTGAGAATGTTGTAGTTGATATTTCTATATAGAACTTTAAGCATTTATGGACATAAAATTTCATTTAAAGTTTCTTCTATCGGTATTCAAAACTTTCAACAATTTTGCAAGATCAGTCAAATGCAAAATTTGACAGAGTATTTAATCAAAATATTTACATTTATTTTTTAAATATTTTGAAAATAATTCGACTAAAATAATGATTAATAAGATTTTGTAACATTGTGGGAATATTGGAACGCTGCAAGATTAAATTTTGAGTACAATTTTCAATTAATGAATGTTTAAAGAATTGAGTGAAAGCATCAATTAAAAAATATTTTTACTTTATAAATTTGATTAAGTGCAGTAATAAGAAAATTTTGACTTTCTATAAAGCATTTCATTTATCTGATTAAAAGTCTGTGCATACGTCACTAAAACGTAAGATTAAAAAACTTTAAACTGCTTTTACCATCAATCTATGAATGTGGATTTTAAACCGTAATTTAATGTGTCTTATTTTTTGTTGATAAAATATTTTTTACATAATTTTTTGCTTCAAGTAGCCGATTTACTCCATTAAAAATTGGATAACTTGTATATTTCAAAATTCTGTAATAAAAGTATTTTCTTATTATGTTTTTGTATCCTATGCGTAGAATTTTAATTTTAAAATTGAGATTTCTCACAAAGAAGAAAGATTGTCTTATTAAAGCAGTTTATTCCCAGAAATTAAAAATCATTTACTTAATATTTCGATTCCAAACATTGAATATTTATTGACTTTGAATGAAACAGAAAAAAAATTTTTATGAAGTTTTAAAATCTTTTTACAATGTTACGAATTGGGCCGAATTTAGAATTACGAAATCTTTCATTAGAAAAAGAAAAAGTCACTCACATGAAATAAACTTCTGTAAGAATTATCAAGATTGAAGAGATGTTAAAATATTTGAAAAATAATGCAATTGTAAAATTGCAATTTATATCAATATTTGAAAAATTTTTAGCTTTCTCAATCAAAGCATTATCCGGAAATTTTTAGTTCCTATAAAAAGATGGAATATTTATCAATTTCTTGAATGTTCATACATTAAAAAAATATCGAATTAGAGAATTATGTGCAAAGTATTTTCCATTAAGAAGACATAAACATGACATAATTAGTTTTATATTTACATTTTCAGCTTACTTTTTTGTGGCTTAAGCACACATTTTGAATTCGAAATACAAAAATGCTCTACAGAGTTGAAGTATTTCCTGAATCAATTATTATTGATCCTGAATTCTATTGGAAAATTTGTTGTTTACTGTTCAAATCTTACTACGATTTCAGACGGACAGACAAATTAAGAACTACAAAATATTTCATCCAAAAGATTGCACTCCTCCATAAAATCTTGTCAAATTGTAACAAGATTTGAACACTTCGAACGAACATTTTTATGTAAAATTTAAAGTTGATTGATATTTATATGTTAATATGGAAATACCAATAAACACATATTTTAGCTTTTTAATTCATCTACTGCTATTAGACAATTTTCCATTTCCGTAGAGATTTTAAGTTTTGGAATGAAAAGTTTGTGCTTAGGCTACAAAAATGTGAGATGAAAATATTTCTAACATATAACTGAAAATATAAATTATGAACTTGAATTTTATGTTCATTTTATCTTGATAGAAAATATTGTTCTAATTGAAAAATTGTTAAATGTACAAAATTAGTAAGAAGTATATAAATTTGAATGGAAAATTATATATTGATTCAAATTTTATACATTTATTGTCACTAAATTTTACTGAAAGTTTATTTTTGAAGTGTTGAAATCCTCATGAAATTTTCCAAGATCATACTGATGTTTATTTCATGCAGACTTTCTTCAAGAAATTGAAGAAAAGTGTTATTTCTTGAACTATATACTTCGTAAATTCAAATTCGTCGTCTGCTTCGCGCCTCTTTTGCACGTACTCGAGAAAAATACAATTCTTAATTTCGACTCGATAAACGAAAGCGTGAAATCTAAAAATAACTTGAAAACTCAAGCATTGTAACGAAGTCCGTCTTCGTGTACCTTCGGCTTTACACGAAGCTGTTGACCGCAGCATGTAGCAGAGCCGACACACTGACACGCCACGTTTGCATGTGTTTCTCCCAGATGGGAACGTGGTGGGGGCCGAAAAATCCCACGTTCTGGAGACACTGACCTGTGCCCAGGTACTCACACACACCCGCTAACACAATTATACACAACACATTGAATTCGTACACTTATACCGGCACAAAAACTATTGTTTTTTTATTGTTTTAAACTGGTCGCGCAGGTACTGCTGGGAGGCGATACTGAAGTGAATAAAAAAAGGAAAAAGAAGTACCTCTACACCCTATATATACCCCATTTTGCCACTGCACAACAACTTAACTTTATTCAATTTTAATCCCCTCCTTTTTCACAACTTTACTTTTCCTTACACATACACTCGCTCAAGCACACCATTCCAACACACACATCAGATTAATTTTGTCCGTCACCTGTTTATGGAAGAAGGTGAGAGAGAAATTAGTTTGCCTCGATTCTTTTATACAGAAACAATTTTCTCTATAGCCTGGTTAGAACAAACACTACTTCACTAAGCGGACACCCAAGACAGAATGACGTCTCTCCTCACAGCTCAGCTTCAAGTTCCACGTTCCATGAGCGGGAGGTGCTGCCATCTCAGGTTCTTTTCATGAAACCTCTTACTTTGGAATTGGCCGCCCTGCACGCCTCTCCTCGTTGTTAACTAAGTCGTAATGTTTTTATTTCAATTGAGACATCCTCCCGACCAGAGAACTGGCAATATGGAGGAGTCTTCTTCCATTGATTTTCTTATTACTGACTTCCAGTCGATCCATATTTTGATAGGCAGAGGACGAGCGGCGAACAGCCATTCACTTCATTGGGTTGCTGCCATTGGCACACCTTCCCTCATATTTTCAAAGTTTTTAACGTTGCAAAATACAATTATTGCATTTCTCCGTTACCTTTCAACATATATTTCACGGTAGAATGAGTATATCAATAATTTTAATATTTGTTTTGTTGCTTTTATTAGTTATTTTGCGCATTTACTTCATGTTCACTTTAGGTATCCCTGCAACGTAAACCTTTCATTCAACCGATTCCAGCTTGACCCCATCACGTCATTCGACAAGAAGTATTTTTCCAACATGTTTTTGACTATACTTAAACAGGTGCAATTTTTTTTCAAATTTATGTTATACATGATTCCGATGCACTTTTTTACGCTAAATATTATAAGCATCTCACAATTCGCGTAGCTCTAACGGTTCTCTGGTTTGGACAAAAACGCTTGTGATCTAGATATTCAATGTTCATGATTCTATTTCAACCTATTCCTTTATTTTTTATTGCATTTTTGCAAAACTTTCTCGTAAAATGAAGAGCCAAATTTACTATTTTACGAGTAATCACTAAACTGACATTCTGCGTTCAATGCTTATGTTTTGATAAAATAGAAGCACTAGTTATTCCTCTCCGTGTAGAGAATTTTTTTTTTATTATGAAAACTCCATGGCGAATATTCCGAATCCATGACGTGATGGGGTTAAATGAAGGTCAGATTCATATGTAGCGCGAAAAACTAATTTACAAGTGCCATGGGGCGTTCCATGTGCAGACATCGTTAATTTTGTTGACCATTGTTATTTCTTAGTCTATTTAATTTAAAAAATAAATTGAATTTATTGAATTGTTCAAACTTATACAAAGGCGAAATTGTGCTCCATACCTACAGGAAATTTGAAAACAAAATCTTATCTGAAAATAAGAACATCAGAAATATTAAATAAAATAAATGGTTTGAGAATATTTCAAACAAAGATATCCCAATTGAAATTTCTGAAAATATAGCGTTAGGTAACAAGTTCGGAATTCCATTTAAATCTGATTAACTACTATTATAGCCTCTGTAGAACATTGCATTCAATCTCTAGGTCAAAATATAAAACAAAAACTTAGAAGATGCATTACAGAGTTAATAGTTAACCACAAAGAAAAACATAAATTTAAAAATCACTAAAGCTTTGAAAAAATTGCACAATACCAGTATGACAATAAAGAAATAATGTTTTTAAAAGTTGATAAAGGTAATATCACAGTAGCCGCAAACAAAACTGATATACTACTAACATAGAAAGATTTATAAGAAGGTAAACTCGGACTTATTACCAGCAGTTGAAAAAAAGTGCAATGATATTGTTGGCAGATGGAAAAAAAAGATTACATCAATGATGAAATGTCTTATCGTTTAAAAACTAGAGGTTATATCGTAGCGAAAGCGTATGCGCATCCAAAAATACACAAGCCAATTCTAAAATGGACATTAATTGTATACACCATCGGATCTCCAACATATAGTCTTGCTTCTTATTCAGAAAAAATCTTGAAATCTGTACACGCAAACACTCCTTTTTACATAAAAAACAGTTACGAATTTAAAAACAAGCTGAAAAATGTAAAGATTCCCAACACGCACTCTATGGTTTTCTTGGATGTCGTATCAATGTTATGATAGTATCCCAATAGAATCTACAATAGAATGTGTAGAAGAAAAACCCAATCTTTTTCATAACCTAACAAAAATGTCAAAAAACGAAATACTAATTGCAATTAGAACAGTTTTCAATAATACAGTTTTTCTTTCAACAAAAATTACTTTGTCTCCAATTATTGCGAATATTGTGTTAGAAGATACAGAAGCAAGAATCTTTAAAAAATTGAAATTTAAACCTATTATATATACACAGTATGTAGAAGATATTTTTACGATCATCCCCACTGATAAAATCCAAGAATTCGTAGATGTATTCAACAGCGTAGAAGATTCAATAAAATTCACAAGTGAGATAGAAATTGATAGGATATTAAACTATTTAGATTTATCATTAATAAAAGATGAAAATGGTAATATTCGCACAACTTGGTACAAAAAACCAATTTTCTCAGGCCAATATTTAAATTATAATTTTCACCATCCTTTTGCACAAAAAATTGGTTGTGCTAAAAATCTAATTGATAGAGGAATAAAACTTAGTGATGTTCAATTTAGAAAAGAAAACTTAAATCAAATTAGAGAGGTTTTGATATTAAACAGTTATCCGTTACCCTTCATTAATAGTCTTATTAAAGAAAGGATTAATGAAATTTACAATAGTTCGATAAAAAACAAGAGAAAGAAAAAATAGTTAGAAAATTATAATAAAAATGATAAAAAAAGCTTACACTTTCTTACATCCAAAGGCTTTCCGAAAGAATCAGAAGTACTTAAAAAAAATTTAAGATAAATGTTTTTTTTAAATTGCCATAAACTGGAAAATCTTCACATTAATAAAAAAGACAGTGAAAAAATTGAAAACTTATCTAACGTAGTTTACCTCATAAAATGTAAATTTTGCGAAAAAGTCTACATAGGAGAAACTGATAGAAGATTAAAAATTCGAATAGCAGAACATAAAAGAGATTGCACCATAGGTAACAATAATACAGGTTTGCGAAAACACGCATGGGCCTTGGATCATTTTTTTGGTTTCGATTTTTTAAAAATTAATATTTTATCTAGAGAAAGTGTCGCTTTTAAAAGGAGAATTTTAGAATTCATTTATGTAAAAAAAGTACAAAGATTTATGAATAAATTTACAATCAAAAAGAATGCACATCAATGATTACTATCAATGTTTCTTAAATTAATTTTAAATTTTACCACGCTCCGTTCTACTAATATTTATTTTCTCAACCTTCTATTACAACTTATTAATGACAAATTGTGTGTCCCAAAATGTCGTCCGTTCTTATATTGACGCTTCGTGATTATGTGGTTTGTGAAACCAATAACGCCATTTAATTTTGAAAAGACTTCTCATCATGTGATGAATATAAGTTCTTCAGAATATTATAATTTGTGATAAAACATTATATCTAAAAACTACGATGTTTAAGGTAAATAGATGGTGAAAACCTACTTGGAAACGCAGAAATGAGAGGTTTTGTCCCACCCGCCGTACTCTCCAGACGTTGCTCGTTCCGACTACCATTAGTATCGACCGATGCACATTCAATACAAATTCACTAATGTGATGCTGTCATTATATTGACAAATGTCCGAGCTTACCATGTGCAATTTTTGATCTGCCTATTTCGACCAGCACTTACCGCTGCAGCCATCTATCGAAAAACGGCAAAAGTAAAGTTGTACACCTAATAATATAAATAATTATATCATATAATGATATAAATAATAATAATGTGAAATAAAAATGAATGATATTAAATAAACATTAAATAATAAAAACTTTCTTCTTTCTTCCCCTCTTTTTTATATGGAATTATACCACGATTTGTGCACCCCTAGGTTTAATAATTTCCTTGTTGGTGCTAAATTAAATCATGCATGTTTTTAATATTTTTAATCCTGCATTTGAAAAGGACTTTAAAGGATATAATATACTGAACTTCAAGTCAATTTTATAATAGTGTAAATGTGAATTAAATGTTCTCAAAGTTACTAAATTTGATTTGATTTCAAGTGAAAAAAATATTTATTTACCTAAAGCACAATCGGCCTAAACGAACACATTCTCATCACGATACTTGCGCTCGAGTTTTTGAAATAGAAACGAAAAAGATACATTTTATCAGAAACTGTCAAACAAAAGTTGTGGGGCTTATTGAAGCGAACAATTTTGCACCCTTGCGTTTATTCCGTATTTCACGTATTCTGGGAAAAAAAGGAATTTTCGATTTTAAATAGCATTTTTTCAGTTAAAAAAAAATATATCTTAAAAAAATATACAAAAGAGGAATACATAAATGTTAAATCGGTGTGTAAGCATGTGTGAGTGAATATAAAAACAATATCTTTTGTGTGCCGGTGTCAGTGTGTGAATTTACTATGTATGTGTGTGTGGGTGTGTATCGAAGTGGGTGCGCGGGCACAGGCCTAGCGGTTCGGGTTATAGACCGTATATCGGTAACATTAATTTATTTCTGTTAAGAGAAAAACATACAAATATCATTGTACTAATAAGTCGGTGGGTACAAAATAATGTCGTAGCCCGGTTCCCCTCGGGGGACGCGTTTACTCTAATGTAACACCCGGGTGGCTCGTCAGTAGTTTACCTTCTAGTCACAGTCTTGTTGGGAGGGGCACGCTCAGCCGTATCTGAGTGTTGGCGCCCCTCCCTCGGTGCCTCGGCCATGACGGTATCCAAAGGGCCGAGGGTACTGGTGTGTCGGTCGGTCGGTATATTAGTCCGGTAAGATGGTCCGGTTTACGATGCCCCGATGAGAACCGGGCGAGGCCTGATCAGGTGCGCCTGACATCACACACCGCCCTCTCGTCCCATGGTCAATGGCTATAGCCATTGGTTAAGGGAGGAGCTGGTTCGCCGATATTTTATATGCGGTTGGGTATGGTTAGGTACGGTTGGGTACGGTCGGGTATGCTCGGTTACGTCTGTGTTGCCCTGATGCAGCCCGTCAGGGGCACCTGAGGCTAGGTGCTAGCTCCCACCGAGAGTTGACCATGGGGGAACCCATCTATCGACGCTCGGTCCGATTTCACTAGACTTGTGGCGGTCGGAGTCGGAGATACCCTCCTATGGGGGAACCCATCAGGAGAGGTATCTCCATGCCGTCCGTCTAGAGTACCCCTCCAGTGTGACCCGGATCGATGCTCCAGCCGAACTATCCTGTCTTGGTCCTTCGTCCTTCTTTATATACCGTCCGCGAGGAGTGGCGGTAGCTGCGTGCGTGGCTACGTGGTCGGTTGGGGTACTCACGTGAGCGGCGGCGGTTGGAGTACCCTTCCGATCACCGCAGCAGGGGAGCGGCGGCGTAGCGCGTATGTACGGTTTGTTACATAGGGATAATTAGTAGAGATTAATGAGCACTATAAGAAATTAATAGTGCTATTTTTGATTTATTCAAAAAGGTTCTTCCAAAAACTCAAAGAATGCTCTTATTTTCACAGTTATTGTCGGATACGGCAGGATAAAATAGAATATGCGCCAATGCACAGAATTCAGGTAATTACGAGACTCGCTTAAAATGCTCGCAGGACTGATCGCGCCTCGGCTTCGATCTCCTGAGAGCATTGTCGCTCGTCGCTTAATAACCCTTATTCCATTTTTTAGACAAAATATATGAGGTGCATAAAAAAACGTTTGGATGAAAAATTATTTGCCTAAATGAAGTCTATGAATTCTCATTAAGACATTTCGGGACAGGATGTATATTTTATGTTTTGATTTATAATATTAAAAAAATTTGATTTTTTTCACCAAAATATGTGAGATTCGACATAAGCGTTGTTCTGCAAAATCGTTTCCTTAAATAAAGTCTACGGTTGTTTTTCCTTTTTCAGAGATTTGGAAGAAAATAAATTATTTTAATCACGTAATTTATTAAAAAGTTACTGAAATATATACAGAAAATCGAGCGCGAAGCATGAATGTCATGATGAGAGTGTGTTCCTTAAGGCTGATAGAGCCTTAAGTAAATTGAATTTCCTGTTTCACTGGAACTGAAAAAGAAATTTAGTGAATTTGAGATAATGAGTAATTTACATCATCTTTAATATTATAAAATTGGTTTGAGCTTCAGCATTAAATTATAAGAAATAAAGTTAAATGTATGCAAAGAGCACAAGAGCGAACAATTATTATCAAATTAGTTTTGCTTCAAACAAAAGTATTTTTATAATTATCATTTTTTTTTAAACGCTAAATCACACTCAATATAAGAATCGAAGTTAGCAAAAGAGTGGGGAGGAAGCCGGCAGTGGGAAAGAGACGAAAAGCGAAAATTGACACTTGGAGAACAGCTTGTCACATCTGGCAACGTTGCATCGCATACCAGTGAGCCCAGAAAACGGTAGCTGGTGACCCCCACCACGCTCCCATGTGAGAGCACACTTAATCAAGCGCGCTATGTAAGTGTGTCCGCGCCACTTCCCTTCTATTTCATTCTATTTATTTATTTTTATTCTATTTGACATAGTTTATCGGAGCCGTAAAAGTAAGGACTAGTTCGTTAACCAGCCACATCCGACAAAAATGGTAAAAATAGCATTTTTTGTTTTTGTAAAAACCTTTATGAAAAATAAAAAAATTCCAATATTGGTTTCTGACAGTTCTTATAAATTTCTTCTAATTTTACTAATGACATTTTTCAATTAAACTAAAATTAGAAAAGTTACAGCATGTTGCGACCAGGATCGCGCACCGAGGGAATGGAGGGAGGGGACGCCGAGAAAGGAATACTAAATAAATGCGCCTATTCGCACTAAAACTCTTTATTTGCACTTACAAGGATCCGACGAACAAAACGGGGAATCCGATGCTTCGCTCAACAACGCGGGCTAGCAGCCAGTAACCGGCGACGGCACGCGACCGCAGGGCATGCCGGGCCGGGTTCCCCCGAATTCCGGTCGCAGGGCTGTGTCCCCGAGGGGCACTTATGTAACTTTGTTACAACCCCCCTCCCCCTAATCGGGTTGCGGTCTGTTCTTTGCTTCTGTTTTATTGTTTGTTTTGTATGGCGTTAACCGAGACCCAACAAGACATTTTCCATAATTATACATTTTAAATAACTAAAAAATATATTTTTTCTTGATGATTATATCTATTAAATCAAATAATAAATTTCTTAAAAGTATTTTCTTAAATCTAATTTCTTAACTTTAGTCTTTATTTTCCTTTATATATTACTGTTTGCGTTGAATCATCTGATTCCGTGTCGCTGCCACTATCTGTCTCTTTATCGCTGTCTTTGTCCTTTTCTTTCTTTTCTTCGTCTTTTACTTTCTTGTTTTCTTGTTCCTGTTCTTTCTTCTCTCCCAGTTCTTCCTTTTTTAAATTTCTACGTTCCATATTTCTTTTTCCTTTTCTTTCTCGTCTTCTTCTAATTTTCTCAGTGCTCTTTTTAGTTCTTCTTTCTTTGTTTTTTTCATCCTCTTTCGATTTTTTCTCATTCTCTTTTCTTGTCTTCTTCTTCTATTTCATTAATGTATGTTCCTTGTAGCTTCTCTTTTTTTCACCTTACAAAGTCTTCTTCTTGTTTTCTCTTTTCTTCTAATTCTTGCTTTTCCTCGTCATAACTCCTTATTCCCCATTTCTCTCTCCTTTTTTTTATTATCTTTAGGATTTCTTGTTGCATTTTTCTCTCTTTCTTATCTTTATGTTCTTGTCCTTCTTGTTTTAGTTTTTCCTCTCTGTATATCTTCCTAAATTCGTTTTTTAATTCTATTTCCTTTCTTGCTTCTACTCTTCTTCTTAATTCTTCCTTCTTCTTTTTTGCTTCCTCCAAAGTTTCTGGGGTTAGCGGGGTCTGGAGCAGGTCTAGTAGCACACTTCAGTTTTGGTTTCTGCTCCATAATCTGTCAACATAGTTATTTCTGTTGTGTTTTGTATTGGTTTTGTCAATTTACTATTCTATGTGTGCTTCTATTTGTCTATTTAGTCTTTTCTATATATTTTTTAATGTCTTTTACGTTCCAATTGCCAAGTGACTTACCTTTTTTGTTTTTTATTTCGTACATTGTTGGTGAGATTTTTGTTTTGATGAAAAATGGACCTTCGAAGTTTTTGTTTTCTGTTAACACCTGATCTCTTAGCTCCTCTGGTACTGTTAGTTTCCATGGATTGCTATCTAGGTCTAGACTTGATTTTAGCGGGTCTGGTCTGAAAAAATATAGTTGGTTATCTCTTATTCGCCAGTTTGAATTTTCCGCTGGTTTCTTCTTCACTCGCATTAGTTTGTGATTAAACCATTCGTCGTTGATTTCTTTGCTTTTTTATTTTCTTTTTCCTTTGCCATTGATAACGCACTTGCTACAGAGTCTAAGTTTTCACCTGTTCTTG
This sequence comes from Diplolepis rosae, assembly GCA_030998225.1. Classification (NCBI taxonomy): domain Eukaryota; kingdom Metazoa; phylum Arthropoda; class Insecta; order Hymenoptera; family Diplolepididae; genus Diplolepis; species Diplolepis rosae. The sequence continues at coordinate 741,276 of JAPYXD010000314.1, read as the reverse complement.
ATAATGCGTCTGGTGCGTAATTTAAGGAGCCTTTCCTGTATATGATCTCGTAGTCGTATTCTAGTAGGTCCAGTGCCCATCTTGCCAATCGTCCCGTTGGGTTTTTCAAATTATGTAACCATTTTAAGGCAATATGGTCTGTAATAACTTTAAAGGTGTATCCTTCTAAGTACGGCCTGAATGTACATATTGCCTACTACTGCTAGGCACTCTTTTTCTGAAGTTGAATATTTTCTCTCTGCTTCGTTGAGGCTTCTACTTGCGAATGCTATCACTTGGTTGTTGTTATCTATGTTTTGAGTTAACACGGCTCTTAGTCCCGTGTCGCTTGCGCCAGTTTCGAGTTGAAATGGATGGTGAAAATTGGGACATGCCAGTATTGGTCCTGTTGTTAGTAATTTTTAAATTTTTTCCAAAGCCTGTTCTTGTTCTGCGTTCCATTATCATTCTACTCCTTTTTTCAGTAACGTGTGCAGGGTTTCCATTATTTCTGAGAATTTGGGTATGAATCTTCTGTACTACGATGTCATTCCTATGATTCTTTGTAACTGTTTCACCTTTTTTGGTGTTGGGAATTCTAGGATGGGTTTTATCTTATCTTCGTCCATCAGTAGTCCTTTTTCTTTTACTATGAATCCCAAGTATTTTACTTCCGAGTATCCAAATTCGCATTTTTCTAGGTTTATTGTTAATCCTGCTTGGTTTATTTTTTCTAGAACTATTTCTTAATTTTTCAAATGTTCTTGGAAGTTTTCCGTTACTATAATTATATCATCGAGGTAGCAGAATACATTGGGTTTTAAGTCTGGTGTTATTATTTTATCTATTAAGCGCTGGAATGTAGCTGGAGCGTTTGTTAATCCGAATAGCATTCTTTTAAATTGGTACATTCCTTTTCCTGGTACTGTGAATGCTGTTATTTTTCTTGATTCTTCTTCTAGTGCCATGATTGGTATTGGGTACAAGTCTTTTTTCGTTATTTTATTTACCTTTCTGAAATCTAAGCAGAATCTATATTTTCCGTTTGGTTTCTTGATCATAACTACTGGGTTTGACCAGTCGCTATTCAAGGGTTCGATTACGTCCTCTTCCAACATTTTATCACTTTCCTCGTACATATAGTCTTTTACTTTGGGCGAGACGTGGTAATATCTTTGTTTGATTGGTTCGTGGCCTTGTACATCTATTTTGTGTTTTGTCAAATGTGTGGGTTCGAGTTTTATTCCTGTTTTGTTAATCTTTCCTTCGATTAATTTTCTTAATTGCTGTCCTTGACTTTCGTTTAGTTCTATTATTCCCTCGCATTTTCGTTTTCTGTTTCTTTCCTTTGTCTCGATACTTTTTCATTCTTGCTTCCTTCGTTTCGTTCTCTTTTCAGTTTTAATTTATTCTGTTTTTCCTTTTCGTGTTCTTCCTCTATTTCATTTACCATTCGTTTGTCCCCACGCTTGGCTTTTGCTTTGACAGCTGTTTCTACTGCATTTTCTTTTTCTAAGGGACTAGAACTAGGGACTTCCAGCCTCTGTTCTTTATTTTCTCGTGAAATCAGACTTTTCTGTCTCACTGGTATTTTGGACCATCTTGTGTCCATTATCTGGCCGACTTCAGGTAGGATCTGGTTGGTTGGGGTACTAGCGGTTATTTCTCCCCATTATAGGTTGTTTGCTGGTCTTACTTCTTGATTTCGCAACTTTATTTTATTTCTTACTCTCGTTCTTTCTTCTAGACTATCCTTTCTTGGTTCTCTTTCCTTTTCATCCTCGTTCCATATCACTCTGTTTTCCTTTGGGTTTGCTTCTATTTTATATCTAATTTGTGGTTTTTCTGGTAGCCACCAAATTTTCTTTTCGAAGTCTAATTTTAATCCTAGCCTTTCCATCATGTCTGTTCCTAGGATTCCTGTAGATCTTAGTTCTGGTACCAGTCTAAATAGCAAATATTTTTTCACATGACCGACTTCAGTAGGACTCAATACTTGTCCTATTATTTGTAATTGCTGGCCGTTTGCTACTATTAAGTTTTAATTATTTGGTCTCTTAACTTCGTAATCTAAGTCCTTTATTTGTTTAAAAAATTGTTTGCTAGTATAGGAGTGGGTTGCCCCTGTGTCTATTAACATTTTATATTTTGTGTCTTTCCACTTAATTATTATGTGAAATCTAGTTTCGTTTGGTGCGTTGCTGTTCGCTTCGATATATTCGGGCGATATGGTTTGGTATTTACGTTGGCTACTACTCGCCCCTAATAGCCTTCGTTTGCGTTTCCCTGACTGTACCAACAGTCCCGTCGCATATGTCCTTTGCCTCCGCAATTATAACATTTTCTTGGTTGTTGTACTGTACTATTTTCGTTCTCTTCATTTTGTTTACTTGACACGGTGTACTCTGGCGCACTTGGATTTAGTTCAACTTTTCTATTATTCCTTCCTTTTTGGTTATCGTCTTCCGCGTTATATGTTAGTTCTCGCCATTTTGGGATGTTTTCTATTTGTTGTTTGTTGCTGTTTTCAGATATTTGGTTTTCCTTTTTCCGAACCATTTGTTTGGATTTGGGTATCTGAAACTACGGCTGTAGTTAAACTTTGTTTTGTTTAGGAATTCATTATTATCATGAATTCGTGGGTATGTGTTTTGACTTTTTTGGTTGTTATAAAAATATCTTGTGCCATTGTTAGCGTACCTTGGTTGGAATTGTGGTCTATACTGTGTATTTTGTAATTCACGCCTAAAATTATTCTGTCTTTCATAATTATTTGCATAGTCTTAACTATGCTGTTGTTCCCTGTTTTTATCTTGTTCTTTTCTTTCTTTTGTATAATATCTGTCGTTCCCGTCATTTTCCATTATTTTAATTTGTTGTCCTTTTAGTCTTGATTTTTCCATTTCAGCTTCCCATTCTCTTCCTACTATTTCTAATTCTGTAAAGTTTTTGAATGAATTTTTTGTAATGTAAATTTTATATTCGAGTCTTAAATTCTCGTAAACTTTTTTTAATTGCCATTCCAAGCTGGGAAGTGGTTCTAATTTCTCGAATAACTGTCTCATTTCTATTATGAAACTGTGAATTTCTTGGTTTTTCTTTTGATTGCAACATTTTATTTTGTTATGAATTACTTCTAGGTACTTTTCATTTAAATAGACCTGTTTGAATTCTTGTATGAAATTTTCCAAGTTATGCCAATTTCTTTTATTTACTTGGTACCAACTTTGAGCCTCTTCTATCAACACGGCGTCTAAATTTTGTAAAGTATCTTCTTCGTTGATTTTGTATCCCCTTTTAAACCTTAATAAGTTACTTAAGAAAATTGCTGGGCTGTCATCTGTATTGTTTCCGAATTTAACCGGCCAGTTTAGCATGATCTGGAAAGGTGTTTGGACCATTCCGAATGGAAAGAGCGATGCTCGCATTGCTTGTATTTCGTCGTCCTGTATGTCTTCATCGCTTAGATTATTATTTTCTCTACTTTGGTTGTTGTATCTTTCGGCTTGTGTCTCGTTTTGTTTATTTTCTGTGGTCATTATTATCGTATTTCTTATTAATTTCCGGGGCGCTGGTGTAGGTAATTTAAACGTACTTTGGTCTTCTTCGCTTTCTTCTATTCTTCTGTTTCTGACCTTTTGTCCGTTTTTGTTATTCTATTTCTATTTACTTTTATTTGGCTTTCTACTGTAGGGCTAACTATGGTCTGTGCGTTGTGTTTCTAAAGTTTTATTTTGCGTATTACTTAAGATTTGTTCCATTTTATCTTTTAATGACTCTATTTCTAGGGTTAATTCTTGAATTTTTGACTTATCGTTTTTTTGTTCTTCGTTTTCAATTAGTATTTCTGCTTCTTTCCAAAATTCCTTATTCGCTTCTATAAATGAGTCTATTTCGAATGTTCTATCCTTTTCTTCCCTTTGCGTTCTTTTGTATATTTCTAGCTCTAATTTATCCTTTTCCAATTTTTCCTTAGTCATTTTTTCGATCTCTAGCCTCTCCTTATCTAGTTTTTTCATTTCGCTTCTTTTTATTTCGCGTTCTCTTTCTAAGTACTCTAATTCTAATTCCCGAAATTTTATTTTATCTAAATCTAAATTCTCTTCTTCCTCTAATATTCGCCAATAACCTCCCTTATTTTCCGTATTAGGAGATAGCATGCCTTTGTGGGTACTATTTATTATTTCTGTGTTTACGTTGTGTTTCTGGAGTATGTGCTTGCTTTGTTCGTCTTTGTCGCGTGGTCTTGAAATTGTCTATGCTACGTATTGTGGCTTTAGGTATTTTACCCGTTTTGTTGGCATGCTGTCTCTCTCTAACCTCTAATTCTATTTTTCTATCTTTCCATAATTCAATTTCAATTCAATTTCAATTTCAACAATTCAATAGGAAATAACAACGAATCATTATTGGAATACAAAAATAGTAAGGAATATTTTACGGAATAATATTCATCTGTATAAGCGTTCATGTAAAATTTGTCGTATATAAAATGACGTTTTTTTTTACTCTTAAATCCGGGGATAGAATCAATTGATCATTTTTAAATTCATTTTGAATTTTGTAATGGTGCGTTCTATGAAAGAGAAAAAACGCGTTACTACATATTTCAAGAGTCCTGAAGAGATACTAAACTTGTAAAATGGCGCAGCGAGATACTACACTTGTCCAACGCATCAGAGAGATACTTCACTTTGTTTTCATGTTTTCATGTCACTACACGTTGAAATAAAGGCTTTGATTACGCGTAATTTTCCTCCTTTCGTGGGACCCAATCACAAATTGTAAACAGACAAATTTGAATCAAAATAGGGCAAAAAATTGCTCTCAAAAATATTAAAATTTAGAAATTGAATGATGCGAAAAGCGGAATGTTTCTCAAGATTTAGCTTAATTTACCACTTTACGTGTTGTAATTTTTGAAGATGATTTTAATTGTATTGATTTCATATATGGGCACCGCTGTTATGGTGTCGTTTACATATTTATAATAGGATGAAAGCTATACACTTTTATTCTAGAGAGATATTCATGAATTGTGATTATTTCTCTGGGTGGTCGAAGGTTTAAACTAGTTAGCAAGATTAGTAGCCTGTCAGTTAAAACGTCAAGTTAATCCCTTTAGCATAGTTCATAGCTTCCTGGATTCAATTTTTACAATTTTTCAGAGTAATATAAATATGGAAATTGAATAAATAATTGTTCGTAATATGAATCACAAGAGATTCGAATTAAACACAATTAATTTTCTTCGGATCAAGCAAGCTAGTCTTAAGCACAGAATCTTGGTTAATCTGGAAACTTGTTATTTTATTTATTCTGTTTATTTTCAAACGGAGCGAAATAAAGTCGTTAATTCAGTTACTCAAGTTAGCGTCAAGATCAAACCCTTGAGTAATTTTGATAACTTTATTTTATTTCTGCTCAAAAATGGTCTTTTGAGAAATTATATTAATACAAGATATACAAGCAATGCAAGTGGCAATTAGTTACTTGCAGAATAGAAGTTTGTATGAAGAATGAAAGATTTTGTTTTATTTTATCACATAAGTCAGACAAAACTCAAATTATGCACAATCAAATCTTTTCAGACTAACCAAAATTAATTCAAACACTTCATTATGGACAGTTTGTAAATTCAAATGTATATATTATTAATATTATTAATATTACATTATATTATATTACATATTAAATTATTATAATACTAATAATATATAATAATTAATAATAATTAATAATTATAAAATTAAATCAATATAATATAATTAAATATAATTTTATACAATAATATTAATAATAATTATATATATAATTCTATATAATTAATGTAATTAAATTAATAATTAATAATATATGACATATATTATATTATAATATTATATTAATATATATGAAAACATGTTGAAATTAACTTTTAAGAAAAGTTTTTAAAGTTCCAAACTTGAAAAAAAGAATATAATTTATGTGCCTCAGCCGCGGAAACTCGTTTTTCTGTTACAGCTGAGAGTAAAGCAATGTTGTATATTCCGTTACAGAGGAATACAATGTAGAAATTGAACTGCGCATGTGCATTATAGTCTTACAGCGGAACGCAATCTATTTCTTATTCTTCTTCTTCTCACTTCTTCTTCGTACAGCGGAACGCAATCTATTTCTGATTCTTCTTCGTCTCACTTCTTCTTCGTACAGCGTTAGCACTGACTACTACACAAGACCGATAAAGTCAAAATGGCCGGGACTAGTCGCCAATTTGCGCCCGCTTCGTACAACTAGCGCAGCAAACAACTACAATAAGTACTAGATTAGATTCCAATGTACGCATAAAAACTCGTATCCGCACCACAGTCACATAAAATAGAATATGTGCCAATGCACACAATTCGGGACATTGCGAGACTCGCGACAATGCTCGCAGGACTGATCGCGCCTCGGATTCGTCTCGGCTACGCCTCGACTATGCCTCACTTACGCCTCGACTACGCCTTGGCTTCGATCTCCTGCGAACATTGTCGCTCGTCACGCAATCACCCTCATTGTGTGCCTAGGCACATAATATACTATTCAAAACTGATTGAATTTCAAAATTTCGGAAAAATTGTAGTTTTGAAGTAGAAGCAAATATAGGGATTAAAATTTAAAAAAGAAAATGTTTCGCTAGTAATAGGAAGTTACTAGTAAAACGTAGCCGGTGGAGAATAGCGCAAAAGAGCGAAATCCCACCGCTGCCACCATCAGTTATTGGTACTTGCGACCAATTGGCCACCGGCGAGCTCTATATAATAAAAACCCGAACTTAGTAGTGATAGTATTTTTGAATACTCTCAGTGTCACTATCCCGCGATTGGCTTCCGTCGGAGAGAAAATTTTTTTATTGTTAACGTCCGTCCAATTCCAATCCCCAATTTGTAGCCCTGGCTAGGTCTTTTTACGAGCCTAGGTCAAGTAGCCAGGTGATAGGACGCGCTTGCTCCGAACCGCGGACGGGCAAAGTAGAGAAAAGTATTTTCTCTACTGTCCGAGTAGTTCTGGTTAGTACCAGGTTGCTCGAGTAACTGCGAATTTCATTGAGTTTAGATTAGCCTCGAAGACTCGTATCAATGATGCTTAGGTGGGATATTTCGATACTTTTTGGATTTTTCTTGGTGGCCTGATTTTTGGCAGGAATTCATGCTGACCGATAATGTTGCAATTACCGATTGCCTAACTACTTGGTAGCCTACTTGTTATTACCTATTGCCAAGTGAAATTTTATGTTAAAATGGTTATTTCTGATATAGTTGAAATTTTTGGATAATATTTCATATCACCAATAAATCAAATATCGATATAAAATAATTAAATCGATTCCTTTGATTATTAATTCTGGATTCTGACACCTTAAATATTTTTCATAATTAGAAAAAACAATGGTTCAGATCCTTTTCAGAAATATCATATGCACTGGCTATGGTAACTTGTAGCTGTCCAAGTTTGATTATAGTATTTATAGTTTATAGTGTTTATAGTAGAAGTATCATAGTACTTATGCGTTTAACAAAAACATAATAGGAAATTTTGGGAGGGAATATAGGGAAAACTACGGAAAAACTAGATGGAAACTATTTAAAAACTAAACATCATTGATACTCGTGTTTGAGGGGTTTTTCACGTTGTGAGTCTGATTTTTTAATGTATTCTTATTTCACGATGTAGCAAAGCAGAGCTAGAAATAGCGTACTATTTTTCAATATTTTCGTTTGTGAATTTATTCCTTCAAGATTTGTATTCTCCTTCTTGCTCCTACCTTCCGATCATCCTAATCCTGTGCTAATCCTAATCCTAATCCTTTTTTAAGGAGCAATTTTGTACGAAAACGTCATTTTTCATATTCAGATTGAGATGAATTTACCAATAAAACGTTTCAGTTCAAAAACAGCAACTAGAATGTTCTGAGCAGAGAAAAACAACTTGCAACGCATTCTAACTTAGCCAATGCATAATTTGCGTTAAACTCAATGGAAATAAAATAACCAAGTATGCTTATGTCTGAAAAAAAGCAAAAAAAATGGAGACAGACTAAAAGTTGCACAAAGATGACAATACTGCAAATGCGATAACTGCAGAGTATTAGTTACGAATACAAGGTGTACTTCCGGGACCGTGCCACGCTTATTCTGTGTGTACCTTAGGGACGTTAAAAATTGTATCATTATAAATTTGCGTAATAAGACGCGAAAGTCTGTTGCATAGTACAAGGTCACCTGCGACGCAACAAGGTTAGGCAATTTTGTAAGACAGGTGAATAGGAAACGGTATATTTCTATCTTATTTCAATCACTGTTATGCGAAAATGTTGAAAACATGAGGAAGGGTAGGAAAATATTTTCCGGAATATGTCAATCACTGGCATAATGGAATGTTGTGACGTTGCAAAATTTTGCAAATCACAATCATGAACAAAATATATGATTTGTTAATATTTAATTTCGGAATGTTTAATTTTGAATGAGTTTATCGAATTAAAGAGTTACTCAAAGGCTGCACGGTACTCCAGGACCAGGGGCTATATTTAGAATTGTATATTAAGGATTTATTGCTGTGTTTGTTTTATTGTTTTATTCATGTATATCCGAGAGCAACGTGGGACGTCGAGGGAATTAAGGACCTGAAGGACGTACTCAGGACTTACGCTGTCGTCTAGCCCGAAAAGACGCCAATTTTGCTGCATATTGCCGAACCTGCCACCTTCAAGTTTGGCTGCCTATTCTCGACCGACTATCGACTACGTCAACCCATGAACTGGGCACCCTTCGAGGACGCCCCTAGGACTTGTGCTGCGTTTCCTGCCTTAAGAATCCTAGATGACTCTTCCACCTGGCATGAAACCTCGAAGACCGAGTCATGGGCAACTCCAGTCTCGACCTCCAGTTCCACTAGCGAGGCCCCTATAGCCCAGGCCCGTGACATGCCACCCTCCTTTTATCGGGTCCCCGCAAGACTCTTCATATTATGGATGAGCAAGGGAGTTCCAAAAATTTTGGTTACGATATGGATGTCAACCGTGGGGAAGGTGACTGGAGCAACAACCACTGACGACTCAAGTCTGGTAATTTTACCAGGAGTTTGGACGTTGGGGTACTGCAGGCTCCTCGTCAATACGCTCCTGCGATACCTCTGTACTAGATCGTAGCAGAAGTGGGCCTCCAGCCAATAAGCGCGCAAGACCAGCGGTAGGGGAAGTGACAGGAAAGCACGAGCGACCAGCAAGCGACAGCATCGTCCTACTTCGTCGGCAGCCTTTGAGGACACCTATTCCCTCACCGCAATGCATCTCGATCCTTATTTTCCTGCTTTCTTTACATGAGTTTATAAGTGTGTTTTTCGGACTTCTGTGAACTTTATTGCATAGGAGACAACGAAGCCGTTGGATTTAAAATTGTTACCTTTGTTGAGGTGAGGTCTCGTCATTTTATCCTCTCCAGGAACCCTACCGACACGAGGCCACAGTTTTAGTTAGAGTTGGTTTTTAGATGAGTATTTGGCACGTATAAGGGTGGATTCCCGGATTGGGCCTCTATTTAGTGATTTTTTTTAAGTGTTGTGTTATGAATTAAGACCCTAAAAGTGTTAACGACCCCCGCCCCCACTTTTTGATTCCTTTATGTTACGAACCCCTTTTTTAAATCTATTATCGAGTAAATCCCTGGTTCCTGAGTACCGGACGAAGTGGTCTAACCCCAAGGGTTAGCTACCCCCTTTTTTATATAGTCTGCCCAAATCTCCTATTTTCAACTCTGACGCCCCCCCCCTATTTTCTTTAAAAACTATTCTTGTTAAATTCCATACTTCTCCGTTTAGTAATTTTGTCTTTTGCTGTAAGTTGACGCTATCTAATGTCGGGTAAACCGGATTGTTAATTTTAAATAAATTTGTTTTATCTCAACTTAACCTGGCAAAGTTACTTCATTTGTGTTTTAAAGAAGCCTTTTCTTTGGCCCATTCCGTTCCAGAAACTACCCCACTCTGCCGACTTCGAGCTGAGTTAGCCGAAAGTCCGGTACACCCATTTTCCACCAGGACACCCCCCAACCCCAATAAATTTCAAATCTGTCGCTTACGCTCCCCCCTTTGTTTCTTTTTGATTTATCGAACTGAGGTGACCTTGTCGGTTTGGCGCCCAACAAAAATCGTTTTGCGGAACCTTATAGACAATCGATTGATTTTGTGTCCTGAGACATACTGCTGGAGGCTTGGTGCCGAAAGGGTGTTATATCTCATTAAAAATTAAGCATAGAATTACAATGGTGCCCAACGTGGGGCCGCCAAAAGAGTAGGTTTCTGACTAAAGTTTTGTTCTGAGGAATATCGGAAATTTTAGTTATTATTTGAACGGTATTTAGTTTAAAAATTTGTGTTTACTTTGAAATATTTTCTTTTAGTTTGGAAATATAAGCCATTTTGAAATATTGTAGTCGGTCTCGAAAGGTCTCGAGTCAAGGTTAATTGAATGTTTTTATATTTGTTTCCCAGATTTTCTTGCCTCAGTTCCCTATCGGCCATGAATCATAATATCTTAACCTATTATTAATCCTTTTTGCGACTATCAGGACTAAGAGTAATTCGCTCAACCCCTGGTTGCCTATTTTCCCTCTGATACAAATTTGAGAGCCACTTATCGACTATTTATACCCTTAAAACCCCACTTTAACCCTTTTTGAAGTATGTGTTAAGTAAAAGAGTTGAAACTTGTTTGACACCAATTCCTGTTATCGAGCTTCGTAATTCTGACCCAGAAGGTGAACATAAATCATATCGTTGTAGAATCTTAACCCCACCTTAATCCCTGTTACAAAACAATCAGGTTGTGTAAAATCTGTTGAATTCGTAATTACCGATTCAAACCGCAATAAAAACCCCAGATTTAGTCATCGACCACACTATTATTGATAACGTCACAATAACCCCATTAGTAAAATATATTAGTAAAGCTTAGTGAACCCTCTATCCCTTTTGAACTCGAAATTTCGACCCAGTCGCGGATTTTCGAACCTGTCACTAATCTTTAACCCCGAATTTTTTTTTTTGATACTCTAATATTCCTTTTCTTTCATCTTTAAGTACTTTCGGCTCCCCCTAATCACATTGAATATTTATAACATTATTTTATGTGCCTCAGCCGCGGAAACTCGTTTTTCCGTTACAGCTGAGAGTAAAGCAATGTTGTATATTCCGTTACAGAGGAATACAATGTAGAAATTGAACTGCGCATGCGCATTATAGTCTTACAGCGGAACGCAATCTATTTCTTATTCTTCTTCTTCTCACTTCTTCTTCGTACAGCGTTAGCACTGACTACTACACAAGACCGATAAAATAAAAATGGCCGGGACTAGTCGCCAATTTGCGCCCGCTTCGTACAACTAGCGCAGCAAACAACTACAATAAGTACTAGATTAGATTCCAATGTACGCATAAAAACTCGTATCCGCACCACAGTCACATAAAATAGAATATGTGCCAATGCACACAATTCGGGACATTGCGAGACTCGCGACAATGCTCGCAGGACTGATTGCGCCTCGGATTCGTCTCGGCTTTGTCTCGACTTCGTCTCGGCTTTGCCTCAGCTACGTCTCGACTACGCCTTGGCTTCGATCTCCTGCGAACATTGTCGCTCGTCACGCAATCACCCTCATTGTGTGCCTAGGCACATTATATACTATAGTTTAATATTTTGATAGGTATAATAATTCATTATATAGTTTGATTTGATGAAATTTTAACGCAATAAGATTACTTCAATAGGGATTTAAAATTGGCAATATCATTTTCGACTCTGTCCTGTAATGTTTACATTGAGCGGTGCTACTTGTAATAACCTCTGGGATGTAAACATACCGAATAAAGTTCGCATAGCCTAGAATTATTATCGTCACCTTTTCGATCCTTAACCACAATAATATTTTGACGTGTTAAATTAAAGACGAGAAATATTATTTCGTGTCCTGAACTCAACCGGCGGAACTACTAGCAGTGATTCTTAACACCGTCTTCCTTATTAGTAAATATTACTTTGAATTGAGAGTGATGCTTGGTACTCCAGGTTAAGCTTTATTATTTTATTTTCATCATGTAAAAATTAAATGCCCCTTTAACCCTGACCGAACTGTAGTAGTAATTTGACGATTATTTTTCCAATTAAATTGTGATTGGGTCGGAACGGAAGAGAGACTTATGTGAATTTGGATCGAGAATAGTTAATGTAATATGTCTCCCGGAGATTACACACAGACCAACTAGGACGATTAATCATTGCAATAGTACAACTAGAAAAATTAAACTTAACCCCTGAGGTTAAATGGACTATATAGGGTTGTTTATAACAATATATATTATTTTTGACACATTATTTGATCGGTCTATTAACCACTCTTACCTTACATTGACCTTTTATTTTGGGTAACCCCGTTAACTCCACTTAACCCTAAAGTGTGGCGCGTAACCGTTATAAAATATTTCCGGTAATTTATACCCCTTTTTCGACATTTTGTTTTATTTATTCCGAGCTTTCACCCAACATAATAACCCTACCGACTTCTACCCCTACGATATTATACTGCTGATTTGACTATTCCAAAAAGTGAACATATAGGGAATAGTTGAGCCTTACCTTTTCTTGTTGCTTTGATTCCGAGAAATCGTAACTGCTTTAGCTTGGTCGAGCTTTAAGTGGGTCCATCAAGGTTTCCCCTTTGTTATTAAGACAACACATCAGTGAGTCCGACTCGTGTTAGCATCATATCAGTGTTCCTTTTCGCATTTTTACATCCTTTCTCATACATTACTATTTTACCTACACATTTACATTTGCTCCGATTATATTATTGGCCCAGTTTGACCCTTGTCCAGACATATCGACCCCGAAATTGTTCTGAGCTTATAGGGTACTGAACTCAAGATACTATTCGATAGTTTGACCCCAAATATTGTTTATATTTCATTGTTTATTTATAAATAATTATTGCTCACCCTAGTAAAGAGTTTTCCGATAGGGACATAACAATTTTATCTACGAATAAAACACAGAAATATTTGAGATATTGAGTTCAAATTTATTGTGGGTGCAGTGCAAGCATTACATTTTATGAATGAAATTCGATATCGGCCATATGACCGGACCATTTCTCGAGATAACACGTTCACCGAATTTGCCTTTCAATAAATCGATTGTGACGCGTGCTGTGTGGCTAGTGGCACCGTCTTGTTGAAACTACATATCGCTGATGTCAAGTTCATCCAATTCTGGCCACAAATAATCTTCCAACATAGCACGATAGCGTTCTCCATTGACGGTAACATGACGGTCGTTTTCATCCACGAAAAAATACGGCCCAATCACACCTCCGGCATGAAAACCGCACCAAACAGTCACTTTTTGCGGATGCAACGGTGTCTCAAGAAGAACAATAGGGTTTGTTGCTGACCAATAACGCATATTTTGCTTATTAATAAAGCCATTGAGCCAGAAATGAGCTTCATCGCTGAAGATAATTTTTCGATGAAATTCTTCATTTTCTTCAAGCTTTGCCAGAGCCCAATTGGAGAAGTTTCGGCATTGCAAATGATCAAGTGGCTTTAGTTCTTGAGTCAATTTAATCTTGAAAGCATGTAGGCCAAGATATTTTCGCATAATACGCCACAGTGTCGTTTGAGCGATGTCCAATTCTTGAGAACGACGTGGAATCGACTGATTTGGCTTATTTTTAATCGATGCACTTACGGCTGCGATTATTTCTTCGCTTCGAGCAATACGACGTCTTTTTGGCACCGGGACGTCCAATAGTGTAAATTTGGTCTTGAATTTATCCACTATAGCACGTACAGCCTGTCGGGTGGGACGATTATTACGACCGAAAATTGGAGTAAGCGCTCTTAAAGTTGCGACCACCGACTCAGAATTTCGGTAGTAATTTTTAATAATTTCCAAACGTTGCTGGTGCGTGAACTTTGCCATGATGAAAATTTTGACCTTAAATAATGTTTTGACATTGAAATTTCATTAAAAAAGTTTGAGGGTGCGTTCATATAAAGATACGAAATTGTTATGTCCCTATTGGAAAACCTTTTATTTAATCAAGATTATCGACCCAGGACCTCACTTCTCCAAGTAAATAAGATGGATTATCTCGCCCCATTTATATTTTGTTTTGTACCGCAACTCTATGAGAACCTAGTTAATGTAGCATTGACGAAGCTTTGGAGACTAGACCCTCTCGTTTACGATTTTTACATAGAGCGTAACATCCCCTAATCGATAAACAATTGGCCTTGCCTATTGTTTGGTTTTATTGAATTTCCTTATTGGGTGATTAAGCAGGAAGACATGGCCAATTACACGGGCGAAGACTCGTGGATTTATAAGTAGAGTAAAAAGGACCTTATCGCGGAACTCGAGATTCGTGGTTTACCAGGAACGGGTAGCCTACCGGTATTATAGGCGTGGCTCACAAAATTTGAAAGAGAGAAGGAAGACCAAAATGAAACTCTCGACCAAGTAGAAGAGAATTCCGAGTTATTTAGATTGTCGGATGAGGAGTCGGGAACTGTGAGTGCGGTGGGCAAGCGAGGCCCAGAGACCACGACCGGAAATAAGTCCGTTGAGGTTCCGCATGAAGAAGAACCAAGTCAAGAAAGATTGGGTAATTAGAAATCTCGACTCCGCATTCCAGAAACAATCACGGCACTATAATCTGAGGTGCCTTGACACGCGATCATCTAAAGGAGACCTGGTGTTGATCTGAAATAGGGTCCTCTCATCCAAAGAAAAACAGTTTGCCGCCAAACTAAGTCCAAGGTTTATTGGGCCGTACCGGGTTTCCAAAGTTTTGTCCCCTGCAGTTCACGAAATTAGTGACCTAACCCACAAAATTATTGGTAAATCCCATTCACAAGACCTTAAGCCATACATATCGACCAATACCGACCTTTAATTACTCTAGATACTGACTCCTTAACGACCCTGATCGTCTGTGATTGACTGCGACCATGTCAGCTAGCGAAGAAACCTCACGTACCGACCCTAAAGAGGTATTGTTAAACCAGCTGCAGCACCTAAATGATGAGCTGCTGCTGAGGCTAAAAAGGCCCTGAGCCAAAATAAAGAGCTCCGCAGCCAGCTCAGTGAGGAGCGTAGAGGAGAGGAGATCGACAACGAGTGGGACGAGCAGGACGACAAGCTGTCCAAACTACACCCTGGCTGGCGCTACATCAAGCCCTATCGTCGAATCATCTCTAAGTTGGATCGCCGACACCCCCGACTTTCCGAGAGCCTCTTGGAGGCTAGATCTGCTGAAGAAGGCGCAGAAGCAGTGGCTGAGTGCGGCCCCAACGCCCTATATGATTCGCGACGTTACTGCTGCGGATGACCTGCGTATCTATTGTCATGAGGAACTTTAACAGCAGTGGGACCATCCCCAATATCTGCCTCTCCCACAAGCACGGGCCGGCTCCATTTCCACGATTTCGATTGGAGTCCAGACTATGCCTGAGACTACTCGAACCCCGCCTGCCCTTCATTCCCGTCCCATGCTCGCCCAAACCACCCAAACCTACCCTATTGACCTGACTACTTCCCGATCCATCCAGACCCAAACTGCTCCCGTAACCTTCTCCCGATGCACCCAGACCCCCAACCGATTCCAGACCGAATCTCGTGTTACCCAGACTGACCCCGCGATTTTTCAATCGCTTTCCCCAACCGTAGGCCGTTCCATGGACACCCGCATACGTGAGCCTCGCGCCGTAGACGAACACCCAATTCTCCGCCAAAACTTTTTTAGACCCTGAACGGAAGTCATGACCCCAGAGTCCGACAAAGCCAGGAGAGAGACAACCCAAGCTGTCACGCCTAAGCGTCACCTACCGTCCCTTCTGGAGATGAAGGTGGAGCCCTCGGTGGATCTCGACACGATTTTCTTTAGAGAGTTCCAGCACAGCTTGCTTGCGGGTTGCTGGAACTGCGACGCCCCAGGTCACCGGTATTTCGAGTGTCCGCGACCACCCATGCGTGTTTTCTGTTTCCGTGGTGGAGAGCCGGGAATGACTGTAAAGCAGTGCACAACCTGTAAGGATAAAGGCAACCCCGACGGCCCGGCCGCCAAACGAACGAGGTGACCCTTTTAGCTTCTCTTCTTGGCGCCTTCCTTTTTTTTAGTAATTATTATCTTTAATTTTGTTTATTTCCTTTTTGATATTATTATTATTGTAATGAACCAATTTCTTTTCCTTCCTGGTTATATTTTTTTTTCCTTTGCTCACTTTATTTTTTTTTATTGTTCCGAGTCCCGTCATATTGTTCCCAATTGACCGTTATCGATCCTATTCGACCTCGAAGTATAAATTATTCCACCCTCGCTACCGGCCCCACCCATTCGTAAATCCCCACAATCAGTAATCCCCCAGTATCAATAGCCATCGCGTTTATTCTATAGGATTGTACCGAGTCCCATCATACCGTCCCCACGGAACCATTATCGATCCTATTCGAGCTCAAAGTATGAATTATTCGTAGCATCTTGTTATCGCTCTTTTTTTTATTTTACCCTTGTTCCGTATTGTTTGCCAAATGCTCTACTATATCAACTCCATCTTAGCTATAGGCCCCACCCATTCGTAAATTTCCACTATTGGTGACACTCCAGTACCGACGCCTAGCGAGTTCATTCTTTGAATTTTTGTTCGAGTCACACCATATCGAGACTGAGTAGAGTAAAACGTATTTGTGATGATATCGATGCTGTGATTGTAGAAACCTTGTGATTACCGCAACTTGAAGTACCAATAGTTGTGAGAATGTATTAAAATGTTTATAATAACATGAGATAAAAATGAGTAACCCCCGAAGATTTTTGGTAACCTCAGCTTTAAATAGGATCCCTTATTTAAGGCGATTTTAGATTATATCGACTCCGGTTTGATTTATAACCTGACTGTATGATATTTTATCAATATTAATAACAATCATGTCACCGATTATGGCCTACTTTGGTAAAACAGAACAAATTTGAAGATGGCATATGTTAGATCTCGTATCTTATCGTTTATATTATCTATACATGTCTCAAATACTTGATCACATTTTATGCACATATATCCATTATCCGTCCATCTGAAGTAGGCTACAATGAGTGATTTGACATCATCTGATCTTAAACACATTTCAAAATAAGTAAGTAGTAATGCATTACAAAAGTCCTATCGCTGTAATAAAAGGTTGTAAGATCATTTAAGCCATTGCGATGACTACTAAGAACTTATACAAATATGTATACATAAAGAAAGAACCTAAATTTGAATTCAAATTTTACGTTCCCGTCAACTAAAAAGAACTTTGACAATACAAGTAGCGTCAATACGAGGAGTTTAAAAACCTTTACCTATACTTTTTGCAAATAAGAAAATTTTTAAATATAGATAGTAAGATGGTAAAAAAATTCGTTGCAGACATTAATTTAATTTAAAATTTCTTTTATAGCGGGAAGAAGTGTAACAGGTTAATGAAAAAAAGTAATTCCCGTCTTATTTCAATCACTGTCACGCGAAAATATCAACAACAGCAGGATGGGCAGGAAAACATTTTCTAGAATATGTGAATAACTGGCACATATTTTTTTATAAATGCAATCCAAGTTTTAGAGAAAAGATGAATACGATGTTTACCGTAAAATAACTAGTATCTCTAAAGTAAGATCAAATAAGGCTAGCAGTAGCGCAAAACATGACATTACCGCTCATTGATATGCAAAAGAATACAGTGGTTACTACAGGGTACTAGTTTTAAGCTCAATGTGTACTTCAGGGACATTGAAAATTGTATTTTATTAAATGTGTAGAAATGCTGTGTTGTTTTCTTTTTCAGGTCAGAATCAAACAAATTACTAAATGTGTTCAACCGTGTAAAAATCGAATTTGACAAATTTGGTAATGGGGTTTATTGATGTGTCTTCCTTTTCACTTTTAATACTTCATTTATATATTGCACTAGTTGACTTGTCTTCTACCTTACAGCAATTGGCAAAATAGCTAATTATAAGCGCATCACAAGATTCTTCTTGCTTTAAAAAACTTTTGTAGGTCGCTTGAATCGTTGTAGTGACCAAGGCATATTCGTACAAATCCTAAAGCTTTATTACTGTCTTTTTTTCAACCTTTTGTTTCCTTTGATTTAGTTTCGAACTTTTTTATGCGAACAAGAAGTTCTTTCTAACTGATTGAGTAAAGTTCTAAGTTCATATTCTAGTTTTGCGTTACATACCACAACAATGTTTTATAAAATACAAGCATACTTGGTGAAGATTCATCAAAACCCTTCACTTATAGTTTGTGCTAATTAGGCAATAAATGTAACAGGACAATGAATTTGTTAATAAGCATTGATACAGATATTAAGATAATTTATGAATCATGCCTTTAGTTAATATAAAAAATTTCTCATCTAAGAGTGCATCACAAAAGGCCCCATACTTTGTAGGATGTTCTCCAGCCCTTTCTTGCACATCTAAGAAAGTAAAATCTTTAAAGTCCTGGAAGTACACGTATTATAATCTTGTCACTGTCCCGGAAGTACACATTGCATTCGATACTGGTACCCCGTTGTAACTGCTACGTACTTATAGGCACCGTGCGTGACTGCAGCGCCATAGCATGAGTGAACTAAAGGAGGCTGTTCGAGAACTTTTATAATGTATTATAATGGGACTTAGTTATAAAAATGTTTATTATCAATAAAAAAACAAACAAAAAAACAATTTGATTCACTTTAAAATTCGATTGTTTTTCCTTGTGAAGTATTTGTGTGAAATCAGCAGTAAAAAGTAAGTATTTTCCATAATAAAAATGATATAGAAACCAGTAAATATAAGGTTAAGGTAGTTGTCGTGCCAAAAATCAGTCTCTGGAAAAAGAAGTTTTTCTATGATTTCAAGACTGGAAATTATATCATCAGCCGTGTCATATGTAAGAAAAGACACTCTTTTTAATGAAAAAATTTAAAAATTACGAAAAATAATTTTTTAATAATGTTTTTTGTAATAGGATTTTTCCTTACTATCGCTTCTTACCAATTTTTAAAAAATGATTGAAGTTTCTTAAATTATTGCTTATTTTTTCGGGGAAAATATTCTCTACAACTTGACCGTTTCCAATTTTTGAAAATAAATTCTTTAATGGCTAGAATAATTAAAAATCAATTTTCCAAAACAAATTTTTATAAACAAATTGCTGTATTTGATAATAATTGATTTATTTTCAAAAATTGGAAACGGTTAAGTTGTAGAGAATATTTCCCCCGAAAAAATAAGCTATGATTTAAGAAACTTCAATCATTTTCAAAAAATTGGTAAGAAGCGATAGTAAAGAAATATTCTATTATAAAAAACATTATTAAAATATTATTTTTCGTAATTTTTAAATTTTTTCATTAAAAAGAGTGTCTTTTCTTACATATGACACGGCTGATGATATAATTCTCAGTCTTGAAATCATAGAAAAACTTCTTTTTCCAGAGACTGTTTTTTGGCATGACGACTACCTTAAGTTAATGACAGATCAAAACAGACTAGAAAAATAATAAAGAATTGAATTGTAATTTCATGATGACAGTTTTAGGCACTTGTTGAGTGAATAAATATTAATTGTTTATTTTCAGATTCAAATTCATCATGGATATAATTATTAAAACAAGTTTTCAATCAATTAAACATACAATAGAATTTCAAACACAAACGAAAATTAAAGGTAAAAATCTTGTTCTATCAGAACATGTACGAGATGTCCAAGAGTTCCGTAGAAATAATAACTTTTGCCTTCTTATTGCAGCTACCCACTTATTCCTTTGATTTATTTTCCATTTAGACGTTGGAAATTTATAAAATTTACACTCACTTTTGCTGCTTGTATTTTTACAATTCACAACACAACAACTTCGGTGGCTCATTTCAGCTATATTTTTTAAATTAAAATAAAATTTAGATTTGC
Source organism: Diplolepis rosae (assembly GCA_030998225.1). NCBI lineage: Eukaryota > Metazoa > Arthropoda > Insecta > Hymenoptera > Diplolepididae > Diplolepis > Diplolepis rosae. The sequence goes on along the minus strand of JAPYXD010000314.1, from coordinate 721,281 downwards.
ACATGTATTTTGATTGCTCGGAAATATAAAACAGCCTCCTTTAACGCCTAAATTATCCACTGCGTGCGCTGGCGTCGATTTAACTCTCCCTACCATGACTTCGCACGGTGCCTATACAACTCTGTTTCAGCATTGTTACATTCTTAAGATTGAAAATGACAAATAGTAAAGAGCGCTACGAACAGCAAGTGCAAGTTAGGTTAATTAATTTTAATAACATTTTTTGAAATATGTGCGTGTGAGACGAATTCTGATTGCTCTAAGAACAATCTTTCTGTACTTTGTATACGGTCCTGGAACTATACATTTTGTATATTTTTTTGGAGAGGTTCTTTATATTTCTTCTTTATCAACAAAAATTTGCATGCCGCTCATATATTAAAGAGCAATTTTCACTTCCCTACAGCTTTTTTGCGTACAGCACTTCAAAAAACCTTTAAAATTGATAAATTTCTAAAATTTCCATAAGTTTCCAGGTCCTGGAACTAACCGATACATAAAGTTATCTAATTCATGCATGAATTTCGTCATAAATGTCCATTAATTTATGATTTTTCAGTTAAGTTCCATAAAATTTTCTTTTTTTCAACAGCTCACTGTAAAAGCAGTTTTGAATATAAAATGTAACCCTTGCACTTGAAATGCGCGAAAGAGTACAAGCTTTCAAAAAAGTTATAGCACACATTTCGTTGTTTTTTTTAATAACAATATAGTACATTTTTATAAACAATTAAATTTTTTTTCATTTGGAACTAATTTTTTTCCGATTTTTTTGTTTCTAAATTTTTGTTGAAGTTTTTTCAATATGCAAGCAAAATTTTGGAATCGAAAAATGAAAACTGTAGGTGTAATTAATTTATAAAATCTGTCCCGCGCGTTGCAACGAGCGAGCTCGCACGCTGCAACTACGCTTAAGCTTGTTTAGGCATGCTCGGACTCGAAGCACGTGTGGCAGTGAATGCAGTGACCGCTGTTTTAGTTTTCTGTAAAAGTTCCTCAAGTGTTCACCTATTTCAAATTAATACAGAAATGCCAAGCTCTCGATTTAAGCATGTCTGCTGCAATCCGTTTAATAGAAAAAATCATAGTGAAAAAAAGCAAAAAAAAAATTAGCTTCTTAAGTGTATCATTTAGAGTAATTTTATCGTAAAACTTCACTCATCAATTCTTCATTATAACTAATGATTCCTTTTAAAATAGTCTACGCACAAGTTTGAATGTACTTACAACAGAAATCTTCCATCTCCATTTCATTTGCTTATATTCTGCACTGTGTACACAAAACATCATCCGGTTTGAAAATTTTCAATTTTTCAAGTATCGAGGACGAAACGCGACGCAAATTTTTTTTTGTTTTTTTCCACTATGATTTTTTTATTAAATGGATTGCAGCAGACATGTTTAAATCGAGAGCTTGGCATTACTGTATTAATTTGAAATAGGTGAACACTTGCGGAACATTTACAGAAAACTAAAACAGCGGTCACTGCATTCACTGCCACACGTGCTTCGAGTCCGAGCATGCCTAAGCAAGCTTAAGCGTAGTTGCAGCGTGCGAGCTCGCCCGTTGCAACGCGCGGGACAGAATTTATAAATTAATTACATCTACAGTTTTCATTTTTCCATTCCAAAATTTTGCTTGCATATTGAAAAAACTTCAATAAAAATTTAGAAACAAAAAAATCGGAAAAAAATTAGTTCCAAATTTAAAAAAAATTCAATTGTTTATAAAAATGTACTATATTGTTATTAAAAAAAACAACGAAATGTGTGCTATAACTTTTCTGAAAGCTTGTACTCTTTCACACATTTTAAGTGCAAGGGTTACATTTTATATTCAAAACTGCTTTTACAGTGAGCTGTTAAAAAAAGAAAATTTTCCCGAGTGCCAAACTTGAAAAAATTATATCTCGAAATTTTCAAGTATCACATTGAAAAAAAAAATACGTGTCAAATGACCCATATATGTACATGTAGTGCATATATATTTGAAACATAATATAGTATAATTTAGAATTTATACAAACAAAAAAGTACGATTATATGAATTCATACAGATATTCACGCGTTAGTTCTTATTATTTACATTAATAATCTAAAACAATATAATATAAACCAGAATATAGAAATATAACACATGTGATTATATGAGTGTCTGCAGATATTTACCTATTAGTTTTCGTCATTTATATTTATAATGATCCTGCCTTTATTCAAATTTTGGTTTTAATTTCGGGTAAAATTTATAGGAATACTGTTAGAAATTTCTGCATTAAACTTTTATCGCATATAATGGAAGTTTGTTTTTCAGTAGTGCATATTAAATTCGAAATACTTTATATTTATGAATACTTGATAATACTTTCATCTTAAGAAGAACTCAGCTTTTAACTTGAATTTTGATATACGTATGTATATATTTTAATAATGTTAACTTTAATTTTAATATATTTTGATTGAAAAGTTATTTAATTTAATATGAATGTATACCAGGTTTTCATAATATACAATTGCATTGACCTCAATTTACCATTTGTATGTTAAAGTACATGACAATAGATAACTTCTCAACGATGAAGATACATAATATTAACTATAAGTTACTAAATTATTTGGCGTAAAAGTAGTAAGATTGGGAATTTCCTTCCTGAACCAACTATTTTTTAAAGTCTTCGACCCGAGCAATGATGAGCTGCATGAGCGGTCTTGTCAAGGTGCTTGGGTTACGGGCGCTTCAAGCGGCATACAAATTTAATTAATGATTTATTATTACTTTTTTTGGAAAAATTCCGCCGCCTTGATACGCTCGTAACATTGAGATTTGGCAAAATTTACATTGATATAGATTTTGATTTTTCAGATTTTTAATAAAATCATTAATCTTGTTTTGCGTGGTTTGTCTAGGGCCTTTTTTTAAAAATGTGTAAGTTCTGCTGTCTGAAAACATAAGATTGAGTTTATCAATGTATTCGCGTTTTTCTAAAACCACGATTGTGTATTACCTTTGTCAGCTTTTGTGGTTAAATTATTAGGATTATTTTCCAAAAAATATGTGTTGATTTAATGTCTTGAAGTATGTTTTTTTTTTTTCAAATTCATGGAAGAGTTATACGATTGTTTTTGACATGAAAAAATGGTGATTCAATTTTCAACTTTTAATCTGTCTGCCTTTCTGTCTTTTTCTTTAATTTTTTGGATACAGGACTAAAAATCTGCGACTATGTGTTTTATGGGTAACTGATTGTTGGAAATCGGTATGCCAAAGTTTTTACATCCAGTTTGCAACTGGGGGTGGTATGCGAGTGTGAGGTTACTGAACCGGGAATATAAATATCTTTGATTTCTAAGGTTAGTAGTCTGAAATAAAAACTGTTCATCAGTTTGGAGTACATGTATGAAATATTATTATTATCAAATGATATTGAATTAGGTGTGCGAAAATGCAGATGTTGCAAAAGTAGTTTTCCTTTCCTGCATCGGATTAAAAAATCTCTTTGATCGAATTTAATTGCTAGCAGCATTTCGGTTTTGGAGTGGTACTTGAGTAAGCTTATATCAGGTGTACAAATAAGTTTCCGCCGTTCAACAAAAGTTGGTGCCACCAGTAAGTTGTGGTTGAAATTGAAAGATGTAAAACGTCACTGACATAAGGTTGGAAATCTATCAACAACATAACCTTGATATATTAGTGAATTTTTTCTGTATAATATATTCCTTTGTGTCCGAAAATGTCGAGTTTTGAGCCGAATAAGCGTCATTTGTGGGGACTTTTGATTTACTTCTTCAATTGGAATAAATCTGCAGCTGAGGCGCATCGATTGCTTGTAGAAACATATGGTCAGGTTGCCTTAAGTGAGAGAAGTTGTTGCAGGTAGTTTCAAAAGTTTAAGAACGGAGAATTTGACATTGAAGACAAAGAACGTAGCGGAAGGCCGAAAGTGTGCGAAGACGTGAAATTATAAGCATTATTGTATCAAGATTCATGTCAAACGCAAGAAGAATAATGCGATGGACAATACTTCGAATAAAACATAAGGTTCCGTTCTTTCACAATAAATACCCATTTTTTTATAAAAAACAGCGGAAACTTATTTGTACACGATAGCTATTGTCGACAAGGGCTGATCTTTAACGTTTTTGCAAAATTTACCTATATCAAGCCCAAGCTCCAAGGAAAAAATTGCGCACTCTAAGGCAGTTGTGCAGACAAATTGGTAAAACTTGAAGAGATCTTCCCCATAAATATGCAGTCAAGTTAGTTGAAAATGCTTCGGAGGCGCTAGGAAATTATCGGCGCTGTCGGTGACTAGACGTTTTATTGAAATGTTTGCATCTTCTTTTAGATCAAGGACATTACAATCATATATAGAAATGGCCAAACACCTAGAAACTAAATTCAGTGAAGCAGTTACAATTCCTGGCACCCCCGAATATCATGCCCTTATTTCAATCCGTAAATACATTATGATGAACTCTATCTAGCTTGCCCTAAGAATGATAAATTTACTGGCCTGTTCGAGCGCGCAAGCAGGAGCATCGTCACTTTCTGGCCGCATATCGTACACTATCAATAATTTCATTTTTTCAATCTAAACCCTTATTGTTGAAAGAGCAAGCTTTCTTTCGAAACATTCAAACCGAAGAAATAGAAAATGCTTCATAAGCAAAAAGCGTTAAACAAACATTTATCATCGCAATTAAAAAAAAACAAATTTCAGAAACGGATCTAATAGAATGAAATGGCATGGAAAATGCTATAACCTTACATTTTTTACTTGGTTACATTTCGATATCTGATCAAATTATTTTTTTTGTCTATCCTACTGTGTAAATTAATAATTTAATCCAAAAAATCTGTTATTAATATGCAAATAATTTAGAATATTGTGTTGTCCAGTTTGCACGAGAACGACAGTCAGGCTCAAATAATTTGATACTCACACTTCAGGCGTCAGAAAGTAAAACTCTTACAGTCGTCTACAATCCTCTTACTCCAGGGGCTGCTACTGGCAAACTTCTGTTCCAGCATTATTCACATGCAAAGAATCAGTCTGAATCTCGGTCACCAAAAGTGGTATGTTTTTAGAGTTTTCCAGTACGAAAAATGTAACTAATGTAATGTTACTAATGTAAATCATATTTTTTATCTTCAAATTACAGTCTAGAATTATTTATTCATTATATTAAATTTATTTTAACATTAAGTCCTTTATACATGTTTTAGACGCATGTAATAATTGAGATATATAGCAATTTTAGCGTCAAAATACTATTTGAAGATATTGGTAATTTTTTCAATTGACATTTTTTGAACAATATACAAATATCTTTACATTGACAACTTTAAAATTATACAATCATAGTTGGTTCTACTCACTTTCATTGCTGGCTTGCAATAGAGAATAGAGACAAACTAGGTGTTTTCGATAGATTTTCACACGCTTAATACGAATCTGGGCTCAAAAGTTATCCATCGCGTATAGTTTTTGAGCAAAATGGGGGTCGGAACCCCCATAAAAAGCGTTTTTGGTCATTTTTGGATATCCGTGGGCACTAAATCCATAGTCTTATAACGTTCAAAAATGTCTTAAATTAGAGCTTGTGATTTGCCCTTTCGACCCCAATAGAACCAAATTTAATCAGATCGAAGTTAATTATAAGGACAACGCTGAATGCTCCATGGATGAATGAACTAACATTGCACCCTTTGGAATTAACCCATCGGTTCATCAATGTATGCCGATCCATCCAGGGTTTGTTCGTTGGTGGCCATACAATCTATTTTCGATCCAGTTTCCGACTAGGAACTCTTCAAAAATGGTAACCATAACATAAAAAAGTGAGAGTACATTAATCGACATAAGGGTTATTTTTAGAGGGTGCGATATGCGTATATTTCATCACGGAATATTCACAGGGTCTTTTAATTTGACCAAGATGAAATTTATGACTGAAAACGGATAAATTTCTTGTTCTCTCTTATTCGAAATAACGGCCAAGTGCACATTTGTGTGTGCGCAACCACTGACACGACTAAGCTCAAAGGCGCACAGGGCTTCAAGGTCAGATGCGATGAAATTCAGGTTAATTGAGGTCGAAGGGGGAAATGATAAGCTTCAATTTGAGCCATTTTTGAAGGTTCTAGGACTTCGGGTTTAGATTAGTCTATCGAAAACACCTAGTGACTTCCCATTAGCACAACCCTTGCATACCAGTGTAGTTAGTGTAATAATAAAGTGTTGTTATGAAATAAAATGGATAATTTTACAATAGATACCACTTTACGGATATGGCGGCGACACGAGGCTGGAAATCTCCAAAGCATACAAAGATACTGGTAGTCAAATGTGGCTGTCGCTCGGAAAAATAACTGGTGGTTCTTTAGATGCTAAAATCAAATTGGAAAATTTAGGAGACTTAACATGCTTTGTGAAACTAAAGCTTACACCAAAAGGTTCGTAAATTATATAATTTACTATGTTATAGTGATATATTTGGAACTACTATGTCATTGAGTTTTTTTAGACGAAGATTTCATTATCATTTTGAATTATTATGACTTCCAAAGGGCATTGATGGCTGCGTTTGGTTTGAAAAAATGTCCACAAGAAAAAAATTATTGCGTGAAGTATTTTCTTATTTAAAGAATAAGAAGGGTCCCGCCGAAGAAAGCATTATTAACTTCTAATAATTTTTGAGTCATCCTCAGTATTCTTCAAGTGTGTCATATGTAAGATTTTAGTACTGATTTCTCATGACTTGAAGAATTCCTTTTACCTTTTTGTGACCGCATGCTATCACGCAGCGGAATCAGCTGCCTGATTTCCTTGTTAGTAGAAGGTCTTTTGTGTCCAATTTTTGTCACTTCCATGTGTCAGTTGTTGTTTTTAACTCTTAGAAATAACAGTTTTACTTAATTTGAATATTTCGTAATCAATAATGCCTTTAGAATCTCACAAAATTCACATTAACACTTTTTTCATGAATTTTCGATTTAGCTGTACTTTTTTATTACTCACTTGGATGAACTATGAATTTTCATCTTTTAGGATTGTCATACAATATTTATCTTTCATTCTCAGTCACAATTTTACAGAAAAAGATCTTTCACTTGAATCGTAACAGGAGGATCGTTGTCGTGTCATAGCAGCTCAATTTGAGTTTTGGGGTGAAGGTATGAATATACAAATTTTGAAATAAAAAGTTAGAATCAGTGAAATAATAGAAGATAGATAGAAAATTGTTTGAAATTCGCGCGTCGGCACGTGAACATTATGTGTTTCAGTGACGAAAAAGATAAGAATAGTGTCTGACAGAGCGGGGCGCACCATACGACAAGTGCTGTGAATATGCAGCTAGAACATAATTTAGCTGTCTTGTCGACTGTGCCAAGTACATTTATGCAGACAAATGATTTGAACGAAGTGGTTATTCGCGCAGTCTTCGACAGTGTCTCTCAAAATTCATATATTTTGAAAAGTGTTGTGGCTCAAAGGGGTTACAAACGGCTAGGCAAACAAGAGCTAGTGCATTTGTTTTTTGGGGGTGCTAAATCTGAGGTCACGACACACGCAAATTACTTGATTCGTGTGAGTACCTTTGACGGCAGCTATTTGTGCAGTTCCCAAGCGCTCGACCAGGACTCGATATGTGTGGATGTACCTACGGTGATTCAAGGAAGCCTGCTAAAGGAGTTAGACCGTCAAAATATAAAGTTGTCTGGCGTTTGCAGTGAAGAAAAACAGTGGCAATTAAAGATTAATGGCCACTAGACGCGTTAGGAATTAGAGATCCGATCGATCAACGCCTGCAAGATTGTGAGAGAGCAGTGAAACAGGCGCTGCTAAACGACGTGGTTGTAAATGGAGAAGGACGTTACGAGGTGAAATTACCCTGGCTGGAAAAATCACTCATCCCTCAGAGACAACAAAGGGATGGTACTCAGCCGCCTTCAGTCGAGTACAAGAAGACTAAAATCCGATGGACTATATGAAGATTATGGATGCAGTGTTCCAGGAATGGCTGGCCGAAGGTATCATCGAGCGGGTACCGGCTGGTCAAGTAGATGATTGGGGCCGTTATCTACCTCATCGGCACGTCGTCAAGGAAGACAGCATAACAGCGATTCGACCAGTGTTCGATGAATCTGCCAAGGAGAAGGATCACCATCAATTAAAGACTGCGTCGAAAAGGGGCCAAATCTCATCGAGTTCGTTACAACAAACCTGCTACACTTCCGAGAAGTGCAAGGTTTCCTGTAATATCAAGACCAGTTTTCCCACTTGATGTTGATTTAGGACTTATTGGACGAATCAACTTTTGCGGAAGAAATCCAGCTCTGTTTTTCAACCAAAGTCAAACTCAAAGCTGTGTGAGAACCTACATTGGGAAACATACTGGAGGCTATATTGTAATTTGTGCCCAGATCATATTATACAGAGTGGGCACGAGTGGGTTGCAGAATAGGGAATATAATTGGGAGTAGTTTAGTATACGAAATACCGCCCCACATGCAACTTCGCTATTTGAAAAGATCTTTTTCAGGCGTTTTTTTTAAATTCGCGCCAGCTCGAAAGAGGTCGTGCATGTCTTGCGCATGTCTGTTCGCTTTTTTCTAGGTCGGTAATAGTGAAACCTGTCCATATTTAATTTTAAATATGGTACAGGTTAGCTTTTCAAATGTCATTTTTGGAATAATAGTAAAAATATTGAAATTAAAAGTGTCATGTTTTAAAAATATTGTCGAAAGTGCGGCAGAATTTTAAACAACAGTGAATGAATTTATTATTCAGACACACAAGTGTAAATAGTTGAAAATTGGAATCAAGTGTGACAGCAAGAAGCTCACCTTTGTAGTGTGTGATAAAAAATATAAATTTTAAACAAATAAAGAGCTTTGTTGCTCTAAAAGATTAATAAATGAGAACGGGAATAGTTTATGGCATGGAGAATGGTAAGATTTTAAATCTCTATGATAAAAAACATTGAATATTTTTTTAATGTAAAATTTTCAATTACAATAATATGTTTTAAATTTTCAGAAAAATATCTACTCACTTCAAATGAAGTTTAAAAAAAAATTAAAAATTTTTAATTTGACGGTAAATTCAGATAAGTATTTTTTATTTCACTTTCAATGATATTTTTGAAAAGGGACACTTACTTTGTGAAATGTTTTTTTTTTCTTCTTCAGAAAGAGTCAAAAATGAAGCAAGAGGAAAAAATAAAGGATTTAAGAACTAAAATTGTGAAGGTATTTATGTTTCTTATAAGTTGCAGTAGCAAAAGTACATAAATAATAATGTAATAATACTTTGAAATATCTTAAAGCTAAACTTTAGGAACGGATGAGAGACAGGAATAGCTACTTGAGAACCAAATTAGAAGAATTTAGAGCAATTATTTTAATTACAGTCAAGGATTTATGTGATATTTTGTGTGTATTTGGAACTTGGCCACTCTAGAACGGCAGCTATGAGTATTGAAGTTTTAAAAAAATGATTTTTTAGAACTATTTACTATGAGGACTGATAGAGTGTGTAAATTAGGACTACTGAGCCAGTTTGCAGAATTTCAAATTTTTAATTGTAGTCCTGGGAACAATTTTTACAATAATCATTGGCTATCGATGATTAGACTCCAAAAACACCATTTAATGTTTCAACATTTTTTTAAAATCACAAATTATACAGTTTAGCTGTGGGAACTGATAAGAGACAGTGATAGCTACTTTTTTTTTTTTTTTTTTTTTTTTGGTGAGGAGGAAAAATGGCAAAATCTTTTATAGACGTTGTACAGGACTCTCCTAGGACGGGTCTAGGCATACCTGTTAAAACCAAAAAACCCCCTCTCTCGAACCAATACACCACCCGCGGAACCGCCTTTCGGCTTTAAACTTCACGGGTGGTTGGTTCCATTAAAGTCGCGTACGACTCTTCCGTCATCCGTTCGCTCGGAACTTCCACCCGCGGCCACACGCCCACTAAGATAACCGACTAGCCGCGCCACCCAGGGGAGAAACAGATTCCTTCCCCGAACGACGCGGACAGTCAAGTCTACCCGAGACGCAGGACCGCGGGTGCCGGCCCCGATGCGATTCCTCTGGCCCTCCCCGTTGTTTCGCTCTCGACGCCCATCAAGTTCTCTCGTCTTCATCACAAGTGTGACGAATGACTCGATGAGCGTCCAGAACCGTTCAGACTGGAGCATGAGGGGGACCATCGTGTCAGGAGTAAGTTCGGAACCCAACGCCTGACCGAGGACCCCCCTAGCCACACCCCATTTTGCGCAGACGAAGAGTGCGTGCTCTGCGTTATCCACCGGGGAATCGCAGTAGCAACACGTCTCCTCGTCTCTCTTCTTAAAGCGCCTCAGGTACGCGTTAAAACAGCCATGGCCCGAGAGCGCTTGTGCCAAGTAAAAGCCGACTTCCCCGTGCTTTCTGTTCAGCCAGGTGGCGAGCTCCGGGATCAGGCGGTAGGTCCATCTCCCTGTCTGCTCACCATGCCATCTCATCTGCCATTTCTCGACGAGTCTGCGCCTTCCATCCTTGCGGAAGGCCTCCTTCGCGCGAGCGATTTCCTGCAGGTCGGCGCAGGTAAGCTCCTTGCGAAGCTGAAAGGTTTCCTGCCTTTCCTCCGCCAATAAATCTATTGGCGGGACGCTCGCCAGGACCAGCACAGCGCTCGTCGAGATAGTTCTATATGCCGAAACTATTCTCAGCGCGACAAGTCTCTGCGCCGAGAACAGCTTCTTCGGGATAGCATGGTTTTGCAAGGCATTGGCCCAGACCGGAGCTGCATAAAGCAGCTTCGAATGGACCACGCTCGCCACCAATCTTCTTTTCGCTTCCCTGGGTCCACCAATGTTTGGCATAAGCCGGGCCAAGTTTGATCCACATGGGATAGCTTTGGCGGCTGCGATCTTTAGGTGTTCGCCAAAGCTAAGCCTACGATCCAGCTGCACCCCCAGGTACTTAATGCTTGTTTTCCACTCGACTTCATGCTCTCCGAGAACGATCCTCGGGTATTGGAAGGATCTCCTGTCCGTAACGAGCAAAGCCTCGGTTTTCTCAGGGGCCATTTTAAGACCTCTGCCATCCAACCAGCGCTTCGCTCGCCACAGACTTTCATTGATCGTCAGCTCTAGGATTCCGACGTCGTCAGCGGCGCACACGACTAGTGCGTCATCCGCGAAGCCGACGATGCTCGTTCCAGCAGGCAGGTCCATGCGCAGGAAATCGTCATACATGACGTTCCAAACGAGTGGACCCACCCGCAACCCTTGAGGGGCGCCACATGTCATCTCCTCCTTGAGAGACCATTTGTCGCCCTCATATATCACCCACCTGTCGCTCAGATAGTCATCTATCATTCGCAAAAGGTAGTCTGGAACCTTTTTCCGCACCATCGCCTCGATGCAGATGTTCCATCTCGCGGTATTGAACGCATTGCGTATGTCAATGCTAATCAACGCACAGAATCCCTTACGCTTACCAGTTCCTTTTCTTGCATTTGTGGCGATGTTAACCACAGCTTGGATGGCGTCCACGGTGGACCTGCCTTTCCTGCAATTGTGAGATCAATTATTGACCCCGCTCCTCGTCTGAACGTAAATTCCCCGCCCTGATTCAAGACGATCAGTTCGTTCCTAGCGACCATCTCGCCAACCAAGATTCCCCTCCTATCTAGGCGGGCTTCACCCCACTCGGGCGACTTACTGTTGAAGTCACCCCCTATGAGGGATCGCCCGATGGCCTCACGGAGGCTTTCCTCAAGGAGGAGGATCTGGGTCTCAAAGACATCGAAGGGATCGCCGGGGGAGAAGTAGCAGCTGTACACACGCACATCCGCCACCTCCACCCAGACGAACCCTGCGTCGGTCTCCAGGAAGTCCCCGACGCCCAAATCAGGGTTACAAACAAGGATGCCGGCCCTCCTTGATGCATCCTGATACCAAGCAGAGTTATCGGACCACTTGTACTGCTCACTAATGAGCAGCACATCAGCCCCCCTCTCCCTGGCAGTCTGCATCAGGAGGTCCTGGGCATCCTTCCCCCTTCCGAGGTTGAGCTGCAGGAACTTCAATTCCTGCCTCTCAACCTCCGAAGCTCTTCCCGGAAGACCGGGCAGGAGCCGCTCCCCGACACATGGGCGACATCATTGTCGCCCCTGTCTGCGCATGACAGGCACCTTGGTGGCGCCTTACAGGTCCTGGCCAAGTGTCCCGTGGCGCCGCATCTCCAACAGGCGTTTTTCCTGTCGGGGTTGCTGCAGCCCCGGGACCCGTGGCCGTACCCAAGGCACCTGAAGCAGCGGGCGACTTCCAGGTGTTCGCGAATGCGGCATTCTACCCACCCGATCCTCAACTTGCCTAGCTGAAGCAGACGCGCGGCGTCTGCCTCAGCCAGCCGGATGACTGCAGTCTTCACCCCACCAAAGCGGGTGAAGAGCCTGCAGGACCCCTCAAAAGCTGGTCTGCTCAATGCCAAGCACAAGGCAGACACAACCTCTTCTTTTTCAACGGTCTCGTCGAGGTCCCTAATTTCGAGGGACCTCGTCGAGACCAGGGCTGAAATTTGCGCCCTTTCCCCGACCGCCAGGTCGAGCTCCTTTCGGAAGGCCGAAACGTCTCCCCCCTTTTTGAGGACCAAAAGGACTTCTTCCTTCCTGGTCTTCCGGATAGACAGGACCTCAAGTCCTGCCTTCCGGGGGTCGACCTTCGCCTTCATTTCCCTCAAGATGTCGGCGTAGGACTGGCCGTCCTTCGCCGACACCTTGATGGCGTCGCCCGACCTGGCGGGCGTGGAGCGCTTTGACTTAGGGGTGGCGGCGGTCCCCTGCGCTTTTTGGGCAGGGTCCTCCGCCCTTTTTTCCTTTTTTTTTTCTTTTTTCTTTTTTTTTCTTTTTTTTGTGACCACATGCCAGTCCCCTTCTTTATTTGGGGGCTGGCTCGTGGCCACCTCGGCATAAGAGGGCGAAGAGCCACCCTTCCCCCTCTTGGGAGTTTTTTCCAGAGGGGGAGAGGGCGCAGATCTTTTTTCGCCCTTCGCCTGATTTTTTGGGGTATCTCCCAGAGACGCCGAACGTGGTCTCTGGAAGATCCCCAATTTCTTCATAGCGGGGTGAGATTCCATTTTCTTCTGGAATTTCACCCCGCTCTCCAGGAGGCACTTGTGGGTGTTGAGCATGCCGCTCAACACCTCAGTTGCCTCGTTCACCGAGTCTTTAACGAAGCCAGGGTTATTCCTCAGCATACCCTGTTGTATAACGCTGAGGGCCCTGGCTAACCTTTCCATTTTTTCATTTTGCTCCTTCAGGAGCTGAAGGACGTCTTGCCATCCCTCAGCTCCTGTAGGAGTGTGTGAGTGCGCATCTGGCGCCTTCACCTCTTCCTGTCCTTTATTTTTCTCAGAGTTCATATTTATTTTCCTCGTGTCTTAAGACGGTTCGCCCATCATGGGAGCCCTACCGCAGTAGGGCTACTATCCCCGCCTGTATAGATCCCTAGTTATATGCGCCGAAACCGAGAAGCGGCTTATCGGGAGGTCGATCCTATCGGCACATTAAATGAAGCTAGCAAAAAAGGTTACGGGATAGGCCCGCGCCATAATGATGCTAAAGGTTTAACGTCACCCCTATCGACCGAGCGGTGCCGGGTCCACCCCGACACCTGACCCGGACTTCAGGCTAGACGGTATGCGATTTATCCTACGCAGCGTCGGATGTAAGGAAATACTGAGCAGGTAATCCTTCATTCCTGCGCCCGGACGTCCATGATTTCAACCCCGACATTGGCCCCAGACAGTAGGGTCGTGAGCGGTTTTCCCAGATTAACATGTGGTTTCACGGGATCTTTGCCCTTCGCGGTCGAACACCGGAGGGACTTACGGTTACCCATATTACTTCCACAGAGGTGAGGTACTGACATTGCGTCCTACCCTGGTCGAGAGGCTACTACTCCTCCCTTGGCTAGTCTATCGGGACTATCCACCAGGCGCCGGCCGCAGCCCCATTCACTCAGCGTCCCATTCATTCTGGTGTGTGTGGGTGTCGGTGTCGTGCATGTGATTGTAGTGTGACCACAAGATCGCACCTGGGAAGTTCAGCGTCATCGCCGCATACGCATTTGGGGCGATACCCCGATTAAGGGGCCCCCCGCATTCACTCCGTGTACGTTCATTCGGCATCAAGAGACCTGTTCAAGGTCCCCTGATGCTTTCGCTCCACACCGCGTTCTCACGCGCCTGAAAGTCGCAGAACAACCGTCGTGGCACGTGCGCCCGGCAGGCCCATCACTAGGGAAAAGCCCGTCTACAGGGCTCCCTTGGTGGCCATCCTGACGGCAACAGCCCTACTGCTGGCAGAGTCCTTGCGGCTACTACCGTTGGTGGGCTGCAGGACGCGTCTGCTCCGTGCTTGGACTCATGCGTTCACCTCGGCGAGACCCTGCCCGCCCACAGAACGCTCTCTTGGTTGTTAGGTGTGTTGTCGCTATGAGTATTGAAGATTTGTAAAAATAATTTTTTACAACTTTTTAGTATAAGAACTAACTGAATACATGAACGTAGACTCCTGAGCCAGTTTGCAGAACTTTGAAACCTTTCTTCTAGTCCCGGGAACAATTTTTACAATAATCAATGGCTATCGAGGATTTGATTACATAAACATCAGTTAGTGTTTTGATATTTTGTTCAGAATGATAAATTATAAAGTTTAGCTTTAAGATATTTCAAAGTATTATTACATTATTATTTATGTACTTTTGCTGCTGCAACTTATAAGAAACATAAATACCTACACAGCTTTAGTTCTTAAATCCTTTATTTTTCCCTGTTGCTTCATTTTTGACTCTTTCTGGAAAATAAAAAAAATATTTCACAAAGTAAGTCTCTCTTTTCATGAAAATCATTGTAAGTGAAATAAAAAATACTTATCTGTATTTCCCGTCAAATTAAAAATTTTTTATTTTTTTTTTTTAACATTATTTGAAGTGAGTAGATATTTCTCTGAAAATTCAAAACATATTATTGTAATTGAAAATTTTACATTAAAAAAATATTCTATATTTTTTATCATAGAGATTTAAAATCTTACCATTCTCCATGCCATAAACTATTCCCGTTCTCATTTATTAATCTTTTAGAGCAACAAAGCTCTTTATTTGTTTAAAATTTATATTTTTTATCACACACTACAAAGGTGAGCTTCTTGCTGTCACACTTGATTCCAATTTTCAACTATTTACACTTGTGTGTCTGAATAATAAATTCATTCACTGTTGTTTAAAATTCTGCCGCACTTTTGACAATATTTTTAAAAAATGACACTTTTAATTTCAATATTTTTACTATTTTTCCAAAAATGACATTTGAAAACTAACCTGTACCATATTTAAAATTAAATATGGACAGGTTTCACTATTACCGAAGTAGAAAAAAGCGAACAGACATGCGCAAGACATGCACGACCTCTTTCGAGCTGGCGCGAATTTAAATAAAACGCCTGAAAAAGATCTTTTCAAATAGCGAAGTTGCATGTGGGGCGGTATTTCGTATACTAAACTACTCCCAATTATATTCCCTATTCTGCAACCCACTCGTGCCCACCCTGTATATATATTTGTAGTTTCCAATGTTTTTTCTCGTGTGGTTTCCCATGACCAATTTTTTAATTGAATATTTTTTTTGAAATTGTAAAATATCAAAATTTTGCACCTTCAAATTGTATCTTAAGCAATGGATCATTTATAATTTATACATCATTTACACAATATGAAAAGACTCGTTTAGGATAGGAATGGATTGAAAACTGCATCAAACCAGTCCCAGGACTGCTAACTATATCAAAAACAAGGATCAAGATCTAAAATACTTTTATATGTCTTACAGTCACCGTTCCGTACGTAGCTGCCGTATTTTACTTGATGTAAACTTTCAGAACGCCTAAAAATTTCGACAACTACGTCGACCTCCATTTTATCCGCGACCCCACGAGGTTTATTTGGCATTCGTTTGCATGTGCTTTTAGCCATTCTGCATACTCTGTAGTATTGGATTTTTTTCCCAATACCCGAAAGCCTTGAGACATTCAGATTTTATTATGATATCAATCACTTTTCCAATACTTCATCCTATTAATTACACTAAACCAGACAATTATGAAAATTCGCGTTTACTTCAAAAACCCTCACCTGATACTGACAACCTTTTTATTAGGTCCTTTTTAGCACATTCTTTTTTCCATTTCTGCTGCTTTTGACATGATAGCCTAACAAATAATTTTTTTCGCTTTACAAATAGTTTCGGTAAGTTCATTATAGAATGAATGAAAAAATGTCCGAGAAAGATTCTTATGCTCGGTTAATATACGAGTTACAAGTTATTTGCTTGAAAACAAGTCCGCATTTGCTACTTTCAGATAATTTGACTTTTGATTTTCACACGTTACCTTTAACTACTTGTGAAATTGCAGATAAAACAGCCACAAAAGTAATGAAACGATATCCAAATGATGCATCCACCATTCCAACTTCACGAACATCTCCAAACAGCTTCAATTTCATTGCGGGCGTGGTGCCGATGCCACCGTTTGTTTTTACTAAATATTTTATTTAAACTCTGTTGACTAAATTAACTGGAAATTATTATTTTATTGCTTATAATAACTGAGATATAATTATGCGGCTTGTAAATTTTAAGGTTATGTATGTATTTTCACGATTTGTGGTAATTTCTTAGATGTTTTTTATCCGTCATATAAAATTTGTATGAAATCTTAGATATCTTTGTGAAATATTTTTCGATGTTAAAATCCTTGTGATAGCCTAGCACATGCGCAATGAAATACACCTCCGCCATTGTACACCGAGAGTTCAATTTTACATCCGGAACTTAAAAGTACACTGTCTGAAAATGATGTTACGGGAATTTTCATCTCCGAATGTAATTTCCAACTTTCCAATTACTTTCACACCATTTTGGTAATATTACCTCGATTAATCAGAGTTATCTGTATGTCTACTGATTAATGTGGTAATTTTCAATCATTTTTTTACAGTGTATGCTTTAATCGAGAGTTGAGTAAATCGTGAATCGCAAGACTTATTCTACCAGCTATATCCAACACGTAGATCAATAAGTCCCGGAACTGACACATAGATGGCGTTGCCAACAAAAGTTCTGTATGATTTTTCATGAGTACCAACCTTTAAAAGATACCTGTCAAAATTTCATGACATTCTGATGTTTAGTCCACGAGCTACAGCGATTTAAGTGACGCTAGTCTTGATATTCTCAAAACAATGGATTCGAAACAATTTCGTGTGTTGATTTACCATTGCTTTTTGATGAAAAAAACACAGTGCAAGCTCAGCAATGGCTTGAAATTGCTACGGGGACTCTGCTCCATAAAAAAAACCATTTTTCGGTGGTATGCTGAGTTTAAACGTGGTCATACAGACACTGAAGATGCTGAACGCTCCGGCCGGCCAAATCAGGTAGTTACACCGGAAACCATAAAAAAAGTCCACCAAATCGTTTTCGAAAACCGTAAATTAAAATTGCGTGAGACAGCTGACACCTTAAAGATATCATACGGCAGTGTGTACGCTTTTTTGCATGGAAATTTGTCTATGAGGAAGCTGTTGTCAAAGTGGGTGCCGCGTTTGCTCACGGTGGATCAAAAACGACAACGTGTCGTTGATCCCGAGCGCTGTTTGGAGTTTTTTCGACGAAATAAACCGAATTTTGGGATGCTCATGGAGTTTTGTTCATCGACTACCTTGAAAAAGGTAAGACGTTCAATAGCGAACGTTACATTGGCCAATTGATGCGTTTGAAGAACGAAATCGGTGAGAAAGGGCTCCAAATGAAGAAGAAAAAAGTGCTCTTTCACGAAGGCAATGCGCCGTGTCACAAGTCGCTCGCTACCATGGCGAAATTGAATGAATTGAGCTTCGAATTGCTTCCGCACCCACCATATTCACCGGATCTGGCCCCCAGCGACTACTACCTGTTTGCAGACCTCAAAAAAATACTCCAAGGAAAGAGATTCTACTCCAACGAGGAAGTCATCACCGAAACGAACGCTTGTTTCGAGGCCAAAGATAAATCGTTCTACAATAAAGGTATTGAAATGTTAGAGAAGCGCTGGACTGATTGTGTTGCTTTTGAAGCAGACTATGTTGATGAATAAAGTCGAGTTTTGCCAAAAAAATGTGTTTTTCCTAGTTAGTCCCGGGAGTTATTGATCCACGTGTTATGCTTATAGGAAAGTATTATATGCCCTTGATATACTTTATTTCGAGCAAAACAAATACCTTTTGCTGGTATGACTTAATTTATATTTATTTTTATGAACGAACTCGTGCGGCATTCGAAGCCTGCGCAGTAGTATTCTCAGGAAGGGCAAAACGTAGGTCATGGGCACAAGCTTCGAGAAGAAGATATATGGGGGAATTTATAATCTGAATTTTGTGACTGAAAGAAAAAGCTTGTTGACAGGTGGATAAAGTGTATTGAAAACAAGGCGATCTTGTAGAGATGTGTTTTTTTTTTAAATTGATAACGATCAATTCTACAGACAGGGTGCGGATAATTGTTGATACACCCTCGCATTCATATAAAGTTATATAAAGATATATGTATCAAATAGGATACGTTGTCGACAGGTGTCCTCCCGGCAATCGAAAGACCTTGGCTCGAATCCCAGCGCAATCGAAAGCCTATTTTTCACAGGAAGATTTTGAAAATATTTAAATATTGAATTCATTTGCATTTATTTGCGATATAAGAGTTTGAAATTGTCTACGAGGACGCCTCTCGACAACGTATCCTATCTGATACGTGACTTGTGATTCTCCGATAATGTAGGCAGTGGCAGAAATTTCAAACTCAACTAATTAATTATTAATAATTATATTTAAAATTATTTTTGTCTAATAGGAAATAGGAAAAAATTCTTTTTTAAAAATCCTCTTTTGGAATTTGACAACTTTTCATTACTCCCCTCCAGTGTACCCTAGGTCCTCAAAAATTTAACTGAGTCATTTCTGGCTTAATTTTAGCCAGTGACTTCAATTTTATCAATATCTGAACGATATTTCCATTTACCACAGTACTAGCTTAACTGGCAATGGTATCTCTTCAATAAAAAAAAAATTCTTACCTCGAGCCTACCAATAGTCATCCGGTACATACATAAACGACATACAAATACATTCACACCATTCAGTAGTAGCCAATCACATTTTAAATCACAAATACACTTAAACATATAACCTTATATATATAAACCTAATAAATATACTTACATATAGGACAATACGCTTTTGTCGAATCACGCACACGGTCATTTACAATCTTGAGAGATAAAACTTGGAACTTTCTTATATAGTGACTGCAAGAGTTATTCATAGCTTGTGAAAGTAAGTGCCGTGACTAGAGTTTTTGAGCCTTACTCAAGTGAAAATAAATCAACTTTTTTCATAAATAATTAATAAAATATTTTTTTTAATGTTATGGGCAAGTAAAGGTGGTTAAATGTTTTTTTTTGTAAGATCCTGGATTGATATTGCATAGAATTTTATTCTATGCTGTATTAATTCATGACTTACTGGTAGAGCAAGACCACACTTTGTATCGCTCGTAACCTGAGCGCTTTTTGATAAACGCTGCAACCCAGCATTCCTGAGCCGGCAGTCTGGCTCGAGGCGAAGGCGAGTTATTTACTGATGAATCCAAATTTGAATAATTAAATTTCGAAATTATGTTTTGATAAATCCTCCCAGGGATGTTTTACTCTTTTATGTTTTTCAGTTGCATCTCCTAGATTTAAAATTTCAAAAATACGTCATATATATATATAGAAACATAAAAAAATATATTTATGTGTAACCCGCGTAAATAAAAATACGTTTATACGCGAGAGCGTAAGAACTCAACGCAGTGTCTCCAGAACGTGGGATTTTTCGGCCCCCACCACGTTCCCATCTGGGAGAAACACATGCAAACGTGGCGTGTCAGTGTGTCGGCTCTGCTACACGCTGCGGTCACCAGCGAAAAAGTTTTTCTCCTGTACTCGTCGAAGATACACCGATACTAGACCACATTTCGTCAAAAGATAAATTCGACCACTTTTCTTTGAGTTCCTGTCTGATTTTGAGCATTGATATTAGTTCTTGCTATCAAAACTTGGCGGCGCTGATGCTCATTTTCACTTTTTCAATTACCCTCCTAAAATACATGGTAGTGGCAGTGTCTCCAGAACGTGAGATTTTTCGGCCCCCACCACGTTCCCATCTGGGAGAAACACATGCAAACGTGGCGTGTCAGTGTGTCGGCTCTGCTACACGCTGCGGTCACCAGCTTCGTGTAAAGCCGAAGGTGCACGAAGACGGACTTCGTTACAATGCTTGAGTTTTCAAGTTATTTTTAGATTTCACGCTTTCGTGAAGTATATAGTTCAAGAAATAACACTTTTCTTCAATTTCTTGAAGAAAGTCTGCATGAAATAAACATCAGTATGATCTTGGAAAATTTCATGAGGATTTCAACACTTCAAAAATAAACTTTCAGTGAAATTTAGTGACAATAAATGTATAAAATTTGAATCAATATATAATTTTCCGTTCAAATTTATATACTTCTTACTAATTTTGTACATTTAACAATTTTTCAATTAGAACAATATTTTCTATCAAGATAAAATGAACATAAAATTCAAGTTCATAATTTATATTTTCAGTTATATGTTAGAAATATTTTCATCTCACATTTTTGTAGCCTAAGCACAAACTTTTCATTCCAAAACTTAAAATCTCTACGGAAATGGAAAATTGTCTAATAGCAGTAGATGAATTAAAAAGCTAAAATATGTGTTTATTGGTATTTCCATATTAACATATAAATATCAATCAACTTTAAATTTTACATAAAAATGTTCGTTCGAAGTGTTCAAATCTTGTTACAATTTGACAAGATTTTATGGAGGAGTGCAATCTTTTGGATGAAATATTTTGTAGTTCTTAATTTGTCTGTCCGTCTGAAATCGTAGTAAGATTTGAACAGTAAACAACAAATTTTCCAATAGAATTCAGGATCAATAATAATTGATTCAGGAAATACTTCAACTCTGTAGAGCATTTTTGTATTTCGAATTCAAAATGTGTGCTTAAGCCACAAAAAAGTAAGCTGAAAATGTAGATATAAAACTAATTATGTCATGTTTATGTCTTCTTAATGGAAAATACTTTGCATATAATTCTCTAATTCGATATTTTCTTAATGTATGAACATTCAAGAAATTGATAAATATTCCATCTTTTTATAGGAACTAAAAATTTCCAGATAATGCTTTGATTGAGAAAGCTAAAAATTTGTCACACATTGATATAAATTGCAATTTTACACTTGCATTATTTTTCAAATATTTTAACATCTCTTCAATCTTGATAATTCTTACAGAAGTTTATTTCATGTGAGTGACTTTTTCTTTTTCTAATGAAAGATTTCGTAATTCTAAATTCGGCCCAATTCGTAGCATTGTAAAAAGATTTTAAAACTTCATAAAAATTTTTTTTCTGTTTTATTCAAAATCAATAAATATTCAATGTTTGGAATCGAAATATTAAGTAAATGATTTTTAATTTCTGGGAATAAACTGCTTTAATAAGACAATCTTTCTTCTTTGTGAGAAATCTCAATTTTAAAATTAAAATTCTACGCATAGGATACAAAAACATAATATGAAAATACTTTTATTACAGAATTTTGAAATATACAAGTTGTCCAGTTTTTAATGGAGTAAATCGGCTACTTTAAGCAAAAAATTATGTTAAAAATATTTTATCAAAAAAAAATAAGACACATTAAATTACGGTTTAAAATCCACATTCATAGATTGATGGTAAAAGCAGTTTAAAGTTTTTTAATCTTACGTTTTAGTGACGTATGCACAGACTTTTAATCAGATAAATGAAATGCTTTATAGAAAGTCAAAATTTTCTTATTACTGCACTTAATCAAATTTATAAAGTAAAAATATTTTTTAATTGATGCTTTCACTCAATTCTTTAAACATTCATTAATTGAAAATTGTACTCAAAATTTAATCTTGCAGCGTTCCAATATTCCCACAATGTTACAAAATCTTATTAATCATTATTTTAGTCGAATTATTTTCAAAATATTTAAAAAATAAATGTAAATATTTTGATTAAATACTCTGTCAAATTTTGCATTTGACTGATCTTGACAAAATTGTTGAAAGTTTTGAATACCGATAGAAGAAACTTTAAATGAAATTTTATGTCCATAAATGCTTAAAGTTCTATATAGAAATATCAACTACAACATTCTCAAATTTTATAAATAAACTACTAAATTCAAGAAGTTTCGGGTTTTTTTAAAAACTGTACAAATTTCAAATATGAATCAGTCAAAATCTACTGATTATCAGTGACATTTGACTGATTTGAATAACTAAAAACAGGTTACTGTGAATCAGTCAAATTTCACTGATTACTTCAGTGAAAAGTAACTGATTTAACAGTGAAAAATATTGTTTCCACTGATGATTCAGTGAAAAGGCAAATCACTGATTCAATCAGTGAAAATTTGACTGATTCAGATTTAGAGTGTATACAAATTTCAAATATAAAGTGTACTCTGTACATTAATCAAACAAATTTAGAAGATGAATATTTTAATAAATATTCCTAAATATTATTAGAATATGATACATATCGATTTAGAAAAACTTCTTCAAAGTACTCAGACATTTTTCTTATTTTACGACATTTTTGCACCATGTTTGACCTTTGGGTAGGATTCAAGAAAACAATTGTAGACATACTTTCATTACTTAGTAAAATACTATGAAGACTTGCTTTTTAAATTAAAGCGAAAACTTTTAAAACCGTTAACAATCGGTTGCATAGATTCTGCTCTAATCTTGGACGCAATTAGAGAAATAGGTTTTTTTGCTTTTTTTAGATCTAGTTTTTGCCTTAAACATAAAAGAAAGAAAACACATTTGAAATATTAAAATAAAAAAGCTGGTTCATTCTTAGAGAATCCCAAATATTCTGAAATAAAACTCCTTTCCACACCACCACGGAGGTAGAGTTTACTAGTAATAGTTCAATAAATTTTATGTACTCTAAATAAATTTTTTCGTAATTGCAGAAAACTTATTCCAAATACAAAAATTGTATCTTTAAATGTACAGGATAATTAATTATAAAAATCGTTCGAATTTGGATTTCAAGGACTTGTACACACTTTCAAGGCACATCTTTTTTCCTTTTGCAAAAATTTTTAAAACTTCTAATTTTTCAAGTAACTGGGAGAAGTACATTTAAAAAAAATTGTTTTCTCTACTTCCACTCGCGCTAGCTTAACAAATTTTCAGAATTTTACGATTTTATTAATATTGTATTAAGTGTCTACATTTTCTGAAACTATCTACAGGAGAAAAATTTTAATACTTTAGTAAAGAAAGTTTTCTGAAAAGTTGTAGCTCAATCAGATTAATAGCCAAAAAGTTACCAATGTTTTAAATCGCAAACGAACGGTATAGAGGTCAAATTGGAGACGAAAACAAATAATAATAGCAACCTTCTTTTGTTTTCTTCTAAGATATACTTAATTCTCGCTTTATGCATTATTTGAGAAGGCAAGAGTGTGGATTCTTCATATTTTTATCGTAATTCCTTATTGAAAACGGCAAAAGTAAGAATATTATATTATTATTTGGTGATACGTGAGTGCTCTTACGTACGTTATTGTTTGATGCTTGTGGGTAAGTTTA
Source organism: Diplolepis rosae (assembly GCA_030998225.1). Classification (NCBI taxonomy): domain Eukaryota; kingdom Metazoa; phylum Arthropoda; class Insecta; order Hymenoptera; family Diplolepididae; genus Diplolepis; species Diplolepis rosae. The sequence goes on along the minus strand of JAPYXD010000314.1, from coordinate 697,471 downwards.
TTTTGTGAAACTTAATTTTGTGTGCAGATTACAAATTATTCACATTCGCTCAATTTTATCGACTTTTCATCTTATTAATTCTTTTCAAATAATTCTGTTTTCCTTCGTCGTATAATTTATTGTTCACAATGAGTAATCCGGTTGACCCAAATTCGAGTGTTTTGAAGGATAGCCAGGTTCAAACGAAGGTTGACCACCGTTTGAACTCTGGTTCAAACGAATGTCAACCCGCTAGAAAAGTCATGAAAAATGCAAAAAACTTTCAGTTGGGATGGTTTGAGGAATTTCCGTCGTGGAGAGAGTGGGTGGTTACATTAGCAGATGAAACAAGATTTCATTGCAAAATTTGCAATAAAACGTTGCTATGTGGCAAATCGGAAATTGAAAAGCATGAAGCATCTTTATCACACAGAAAGAAGCAAGAGTTTTCAAATAAATTAGAATGTTATGGAGTAGTAAGTGAAAATTCTTCTAATGTAACTGCCAATTCTTACAGTGTTGAATCTTGTGTAGCAAGTTCTTCTGCTTCAGAATTCACAAATTCCACGATTCCGGAAAGTGTTACTTTCAAACAGAAAGTACAAGAAGCAGAGATTAGGATTAGTACATTTTTCGTAGAGCATAATTTACCATTCGCGATTTCATCAGAATTGATAGGACTTTTCCAAGATATGGAACCTTCGGTTTTAAAAGACGTTAGATTGAGCCACACTAAAATGGTCCTAGTTGTAAATAACGTCGTATGTGCTGCTGAAACTGATCGCATGGCAAATATTTTGCGTAAGCAATCATTTTCAGTGTACGAAGACGAAACGACCGACAGGACTCTAGAAAAGTGGCTGTCATTAATGGTTCGATATGTGGAGCCAACGACATTTTCTGTCAGGGTGGAATTGCTCCAGCTTATTAATGTAAATGCTTCGGATTGTTCTGCCTCTAAAATTTTTGATGCGTTCGAAAAAGCATTGTCCGGGCAGAAAATCCCTTTATCTAATATCTGTGCGTTAGCTTGTGATAATGCACAGGTGATGGTCGGCAATAGGTCCTCATTTAAAACAAAATTAAAGGAAAAAAGTCCCCGTTTAATTGTTTTCCCGTGTGTCTCGCATTCGTCAGCAATTGTAGCAAAATATGCTTGTGCCACAATCCCAGATGTAGAGGATTTAATCAAAGATTTGCCAGCTTTTCTTAATGCTAGCTCCAAGCGAACGGCTATTTTTCGATCGATTGTTTTGGAATTAGGAAATGACTATCAAAAAATTCCTAGTCATTCTGAAACTCGCTGGCTTGTCCGCTATCGATGCATAGATATTATAATAAAGAATTGGGAAGTTATTCTTCAGTATCTTATGGTCCTCGTATCTGAGAGGGTAGAGAAGGCCAAAGACTTGTTAGGAAAAATGCAGAATCCTTTGACACTCGCATATTTCCTATTCTTGAAATTTACTTTGAATATGTTCAACGTATACAATGCGGAATTTCAAAGTCGCGAAACAATGGTTCAGGAACTCCAGCCAAACTCGGCTAAATTCTTCGTATGGATTCTTAGCAGTTATTTGAAAGAGGGTCTTCTTCAACCGAATTTATTCTTTCAAATCATTAGAAATGTTAACTTTGCAGATCCTAGTAATCAAAAGCCGCTTCAAGACATTGACGTTGGTAAGGAAACGCGAGAATATTTCCAGCAGCAACTTACAAACAAGAAATTGCAAATAGTAGAAGTTGGTCTATTTCTTCGTAATTGCTTGAAATTTTATGTCACAGCAAGCAAAGAAATTCGCAAGCGACTTCCTTTTGATGACATCTTTTTGTCTTGCGTTGCTGTTTTCTGGCCTCAAGTAGCTTTCTATGCTGATCGAAGCGAAACTTTTCCTAGGGTCTGGAAAGTTTGTCAAGATTTAGGGTCGTTTGATAGAATAGGTGTACAAAAAGAGTGGGATTCTTTACTCAAAATCAGACAGGAACTCAAAGAAAAGTGGTCGAATTTATCTTTTGACGAAATGTGGTCTAGTATCGGTGTATCTTCGACGAGTACAGGAGAAAAACTTTTTCCAAATTTGACCTCAGTATTGAATCATGTTCGGAGTCTTCCTCATTCAAATGCTGAGGCGGAGCGAGGTTTCTCCATGCTCACGGACGCGAAAACTCCCAAAAGAAATCGCTTAGGAAACAGGACGGTCAACTCAATTTGTGTTACTCGATCAGCCCTAAAGGCGAGAGCTGAAACAGCCAGAACAACGAGCATCACTTCGAAGCATTTGCAATTAATGACCGAAAATCTATATAAGATGGCAGAAAGTGATAGGGAAAGTGGTTTGTCGCTCTTCGCTCACGAAGGAGAGGATTAATTCTAATGGCCAAGGCATTGCGTTAATCAATTTCAAACCCCTTTCTTACTCACAAAATAATGACATTTTATTTCTTATATCAGAGATACGTTCTTTATTCCTTTCTTCGCGTGCCTCGGGTATGGAAATTGTTTAGTTTTAATTATTATTTTGTGAGTAAGAAAACATATCCTACAGGGGATACCACGTAAAAAAAACGAGCCTTAAACTCTACCTCCGTGGTGGTGTGGAAAGGAGTTTTATTTCAGAATATTTGGGATTCTCTAAGAATGAACCAGCTTTTTTATTTTAATATTTCAAATGTGTTTTCTTTCTTTTATGTTTAAGGTAAAAACTAGATCTAAAAAAAGCAAAAAAACCTATTTCTCTAATTGCGTCCAAGATTAGAGCAGAATCTATGCAACCGATTGTTAACGGTTTTAAAAGTTTTCGCTTTAATTTAAAAAGCAAGTCTTCATAGTATTTTACTAAGTAATGAAAATAGGGGAGAAGCGGCGAAATTGGCGCACCTAATACAAAGTGCGAGTTTAAAAAGAAAGTATATGACTAAAAATTATGAAAAAATATTTATTTAATAGCTGGATATCTTTTCTATACTTTCCAATGGATAAAGATTGCATTGAAAATTATTAAAGCAGGTTTTTATTCAGATTTCCGAAGGACTGCACCTGCGTCAATTTACCCGCCATGTCGGGTAAATTGACGCACTAATATTATAATCTTCTCTTGCCACGTATTAGTTATATTTTCATAGATTTAGAATTACATTTCAGTAGCAAAGGATGATGAAAAGAGGTAGTTATAATTTGAAACTAAATTTGAGTTAGTATATCAAGATATGTGAAGTTTTTTATACCTTTTTTTCAAATAAACCAGCCAAAGTTAAAATATATTTTATATTTGTACAATAAAATACTGGCAATTGTGGATATTTAAGTGAATATTCAAATTGAAATCATTTTTATAGATAATTATTTGAATTTGTAATCAGAAGTATATACAATTATTAACTTTAGAAGACTTATAAATAATAGAAACAATCAATCAAAAATACAAATTTTTTACTTACATTGCTTTCACATCTTAAAATCGAGAATACTTTCAAAACACTGTCAGACAGCAAATTAATTATTAAAAATCGCTTTTAAAATACCTTAATACCTCAAACTTAAAAATAAAATTTAACCACTGATTGTTCAAATGAATATAACCTTACAAAGTCGTTACATCAGTTTTGCGAACCACATTACCTCCCATGTCACAAAAAATCGTAAGAAAAAGATTAGCAGAAAAGTCCAGCAACATTCAAATGTATATATCTATATATTAATAATTGTGTACTTACTATCTTCTTTATATTTTCAATCATAAACATCCGAGCACTTGACTTCAGTCACCGGTTTCCAGAAACGCAACACGTGTGCCAACTTCGCCTCTGATTTGAATCTCGTATGCGCCAATTTTGCCGCAAGTGTATCGTTCATTAATTAAATACTTTTTACGTAAAATGCTTATTTTTTCATACAAATATTCTATCCTAATCGTAAGATTAAATATCAAAGATTATAAAATCGTTGCATTAATCTAATTCACCTTGAATTACTATTATTTAACGATTTAACTCAATGGCTTCGAACATAACCATTATGCCAAAAAACGATTAATCGCAATAAAACTGTATTAAGCAATTAGATTTTTATAATTTTTTCTATCAAATACATATCATACAAGAATGCACACGATACAACTATTTTTATTTTTTGTTATGTTATCATTTTCTGAAAAATAGGGTACGCCAACTTAGACGACGCGCCAATTTCGCCGCTTCTCCCCTATGTCTACAATTGTTTTCTTGAATCCTACCCAAAGGTCAAACATGGTGCAAAAATGTCGTAAAATAAGAAAAATGTCTGAGTACTTTGAAGAAGTTTTTCTAAATCGATATGTATCATATTCCAATAATATTTAGGAATATTTATTAAAATATTCATCCTCTAAATTTGTTTGATTAATGTACAGAGTACACTTTATATTTGAAATTTGTATACACTCTAAATCTGAATCAGTCAAATTTTCACTGATTGAATCAGTGATTTGCCTTTTCACTGAATCATCAGTGGAAACAATATTTTTCACTGTTAAATCAGTTACTTTTCACTGAAGTAATCAGTGAAATTTGACTGATTCACAGTAACCTGTTTTTAGTTATTCAAATCAGTCAAATGTCACTGATAATCAGTAGATTTTGACTGATTCATATTTGAAATTTGTACAGTTTTTAAAAAAATCCGAAACTTTTTGAATTTAGTAGTTTATTTATAAAATTTGAGAATGTTGTAGTTGATATTTCTATATAGAACTTTAAGCATTTATGGACATAAAATTTCATTTAAAGTTTCTTCTATCGGTATTCAAAACTTTCAACAATTTTGTCAAGATCAGTCAAATGCAAAATTTGACAGAGTATTTAATCAAAATATTTACATTTATTTTTTAAATATTTTGAAAATAATTCGACTAAAATAATGATTAATAAGATTTTGTAACATTGTGGGAATATTGGAACGCTGCAAGATTAAATTTTGAGTACAATTTTCAATTAATGAATGTTTAAAGAATTGAGTGAAAGCATCAATTAAAAAATATTTTTACTTTATAAATTTGATTAAGTGCAGTAATAAGAAAATTTTGACTTTCTATAAAGCATTTCATTTATCTGATTAAAAGTCTGTGCATACGTCACTAAAACGTAAGATTAAAAAACTTTAAACTGCTTTTACCATCAATCTATGAATGTGGATTTTAAACCGTAATTTAATGTGTCTTATTTTTTTTGATAAAATATTTTTAACATAATTTTTTGCTTAAAGTAGCCGATTTACTCCATTAAAAATTGGACAACTTGTATATTTCAAAATTCTGTAATAAAAGTATTTTTATATTATGTTTTTGTATCCTATGCGTAGAATTTTAATTTTAAAATTGAGATTTCTCACAAAGAAGAAAGATTGTCTTATTAAAGCAGTTTATTCCCAGAAATTAAAAATCATTTACTTAATATTTCGATTCCAAACATTGAATATTTATTGATTTTGAATAAAACAGAAAAAAAATTTTTATGAAGTTTTAAAATCTATTTACAATGTTACGAATTGGGCCGAATTTAGAATTACGAAATCTTTCATTAGAAAAAGAAAAAGTCACTCACATGAAATAAACTTCTGTAAGAATTATCAAGATTGAAGAGATGTTAAAATATTTGAAAAATAATGCAAGTGTAAAATTGCAATTTATATCAATGTGTGACAAATTTTTAGCTTTCTCAATCAAAGCATTATCTGGAAATTTTTAGTTCCTATAAAAAGATGGAATATTTATCAATTTCTTGAATGTTCATACATTAAGAAAATATCGAATTAGAGAATTATATGCAAAGTATTTTCCATTAAGAAGACATAAACATGACATAATTAGTTTTATATCTACATTTTCAGCTTACTTTTTTGTGGCTTAAGCACACATTTTGAATTCGAAATACAAAAATGCTCTACAGAGTTGAAGTATTTCCTGAATCAATTATTATTGATCCTGAATTCTATTGGAAAATTTGTTGTTTACTGTTCAAATCTTACTACGATTTCAGACGGACAGACAAATTAAGAACTACAAAATATTTCATCCAAAAGATTGCACTCCTCCATAAAATCTTGTCAAATTGTAACAAGATTTGAACACTTCGAACGAACATTTTTATGTAAAATTTAAAGTTGATTGATATTTATATGTTAATATGGAAATACCAATAAACACATATTTTAGCTTTTTAATTCATCTACTGCTATTAGACAATTTTCCATTTCCGTAGAGATTTTAAGTTTTGGAATGAAAAGTTTGTGCTTAGGCTACAAAAATGTGAGATGAAAATATTTCTAACATATAACTGAAAATATAAATTATGAACTTGAATTTTATGTTCATTTTATCTTGAAAGAAAATATTGTTCTAATTGAAAAATTGTTCAGTGTACAAAATTAGTAAGAAGTATATAAATTTGAACGGAAAATTATATATTGATTCAAATTTTATACATTTATTGTCACTAAATTTCACTGAAAGTTTATTTTTGAAGTGTTGAAATCCTCATGAAATTTTCCAAGATCATACTGATGTTTATTTCATGCAGACTTTCTTCAAGAAATTGAAGAAAAGTGTTATTTCTTGAACTATATACTTCGTAAATTCAAATTCGTCGTCTGCTTCGCGCCTCTTGTGCACGTACTCGAGAAAAATACAATTCTTAATTTCGACTCGATAAACGAAAGCGTGAAATCTAAAAATAACTTGAAAACTCAAGCATTGTAACGAAGTCCGTCTTCGTGCACCTTCGGCTTTACACGAAGCTGGTGACCGCAGCGTGTAGCAGAGCCGACACACTGACACGCCACGTTTGCATGTGTTTCTCCCAGATGGGAACGTGGTGGGGGCCGAAAAATCACACGTTCTGGAGACACTGCCACTACCATGTATTTTAGGAGAGTAATTAAAAAAGTGAAAATGAGCATCAGCGCCGCCAAGTTTTGATAGCAAGAACTAATATCAATGCAAACGAAACGCCCGTACCCCCAACCCGATGTATTCTAAAGAGCGGAAAATTTTGAAATATATTGTATGAAATCCATTTTATAAATTTAAATGATTTAAAGTTGAAAATAATTTGTGAAAGAATAAAAATACAACAAGAATTTTAAAATATGAATCACAATGAACAGTTAAATACTTTACTATTACACGGAGAAAAATAGTTGAAGTAATTTTACTCAACTCTGTCGATTAAACTTGGGACTTAAGGACATTTGAACATTTATTAAATCCTAGTCGGGTAAAATGAATTTGAAAAATACCTAATTCACCCACAGTGAATATCAATAAGCGTTACATAGGAAATAGTAAGGAGTTGAGTAAAAAGTTGTCGACGACAAGGCATCACAATGCGTCAGTGGGTTAACCTGAAATGTATAAATATATCGCCGACGCTTGAGGTGCTTCGAACGGTAGTTGAGTAAAATGAGCATCGGCTGTATTATCTCAACTGGAAGTGATGTGGTTGCTATGGTTACGACAGTTTAAAAATAAAATCGGTAGCGACAATAGCGCCACCACTTGTTGATAGCAAACATTATAATTCGTTCCCCTTTTCTCCTATATGAGTGGACCCACTGTGAGCTGTCGACTATTGACTACGGCTGTATGCCTGTCAGGTAGGCCCTATTTTTCTCCTAATTTACCGGCCACTGGCCGCGCTTCCCTCTTCGTACCCTTTCCACAATTTTTACTTTTATACTACTTCTGGGTGGCTACTCACCCAAGGGCGTCATCAAAGGGTTAAGAAATGTCAAGTATTAACTTTCGAGAAAATCGTAAAGATCTTCGTAAAAATGTTGTAACATAATAGACTACCTGGCAACGAACACATGGAAAAAGTATTTTTCGGTAATCTAATCTATCTCTAGCATCGCCAAGGAGCGTCATTCCGCTGCTCTTAACGATCCGGCGAGCAGCTTTGCTGTTAACCGCTGAATTCAACAGCTCTGCTCTCAACCACACAAGAAACCCATACAGCTAGGACTTGAAATATTACGCAGATATTCGGTTTACATACATTTTATCTTGAAGAGTAAACTCACCAATTGAGAATAGCGCTAAGAAAATTTACTTTTTAAAATTAATTAAAATTAATTTTTCCTTTCTTTGTGTGTGAAACTTAGGTTTTTTTTTATTCATTTTATATTCCCATACAATGTTTAAGTGCGTTAGTGCTGAAGTGACACTTTATCTCTTATGGGCTTCCTCCTGAAGAGTGCGCTGTTGAAGGGAGAACTGGCTGGGCTTTTGTTGAATATACGAGAAATTAACTAGTTTGTTTTTTATATCAATTCCTTCCACTCTTATCAATTTCGTGGGCTTAATATAAGTTTTAGCCTTTCTTCTAAACAGTGCGCTGTTGAGGGGAGAGCTGTTTGGTCTTTTTTTAGGTTAGCGAGTACTCAGCTTGTTTGTTTTTATTGTGAAACGTATTTTCTCAGGTGCATGATTGCATTAATATTTGTGCCATCCTCCTAAGAAGTACGCTGCTATAGGAAAAGCTGTTGATTTGAACGTTCAAATGAACGATTGTAACGTCCTAGTTACTCACCCTTATTACTATTATAATTCTTTTTCCCCGATTTTTGTTCGTTTAAGAAATCAGAAGGATTTCCCAATCGAAGCAAGGGTTAGGGATAGCCAACAGAAAAAATGTTAATACATTTTACAAATATCAACTTTATTTAATGATTTACAATTATCATGAAAGGGAGAGAGAAAACGAGATTTTAACGAATATTCCTTTCTGACTAAACTTTTTCATTCTTTTCCTTGACACCTTGGGTCCCACTATTTAGGCTGAAACCTTTCGAAGTCGTAATCCTGGAGGGACTGGAATTCCTTTTCCTGATGAGAAAAAAAACCACTGATAATCCAACCACTGGAGGAACGTATCGATGAACTGCAACTTGGAGTCACTTTCAGGAGGGTAGACACTCGCGGAACTTAGACTTGGGGAACAACTGGAAACGCCGGAGAATAACTGAAGAAGAAGACCTTTGGGCAGAGTAACAGCGCGAATGATAGCCAGGAAGTTACTCAGGATTCGCAAGAAAGCACCTGCTTTTATTCACTTATCTACCCTGCAGAAAATCTGGTTTTTTCTAGTTCATACCACCCTGAGAACTCCCCCGAGGGTGACTTGTCCTGGCATGTGGAAAACCTAGCTTCTTTTCCTTGATTGCCAGTTCCATGTATCAAGAAAAGGGGAAACATATTTCCAACTTAGGCTTTCTCTTGGTTTCCCCTACGTTCCTTTTCCTCATATTGATTGATATTTTATTTCAGTTCTCTGATGCAGAGGTAGATAATTGAGCCTTGTGTACACACTGCATTCCGATGGGGTTCCCTGGTCTATTCCAGAGCTGGGTAACTATTTCAAATGAATCCATTTCAAATACCTATTTGAAATACAAAATGCCATTTTCCATTTTGTATTTTAAATAAGAAGAAGAAAACCATTTTGCATTTTCCATTTTAAATAGGTTTTCAACCTATTTTCAACTTAAAATACTATTTTCTAGTTTTTTTTGGTTCTGCCCTGGACGAGTAAAAGCACACGTTGGCTTCCCACCGGAGAAATGCTGCCATTGGTCAAAATTTGGCGCGCGATTTAAAATTGAATTAATTTAATTCGGTATTGAATCGCGCGCCAGTTCACAGCCGATGGCAGAATTTCTCCAGCGGGAAGCCAACACGCTCTGCTCGCGCAGGCAGCCATTTTTCGAAACACTGTTTTTATTTTACTATTTAGTTACGCAGCATGATTTTGCGCCCAAGAGGAAGATCCATGGTGGATGCAATATTCGAGAAGCAATTGCTACTTAAAGCAAATGAACACGACTGCAAAGAATAATAAATGTTCTTAATGTAATTTTTTGTATTATTAAAAATCCATTTTGCATTTTGTACTAACCTATTTCAAATATACATTTTGCATTTTTTATTTTAAATAGAAAATAGGAAACCATTTTCTATTTTGCATTTTAAATGGATTTTGAGGAACTATTTGCATTTTACATTTTAAATACGTTTTGAGAACCATTTTACCCAGCTCTGGTCTATTCTTAGTTTCGAGTCTTTCGTCGTTCATTAATACAAGTCTTTTTCTTTTATGGTTTTAATATTTCTCTCTCTCTGTTACAATTTTATTTTATACATAGTTTTTCTGTTACAAAAGATCAATACATTCAAACCTGACGTTATATATATACTATACTTTTCTAATATCTTTTTAAATTTCCAAAAATTACTATTGAAAATAAATAGTGATGGTCACGGACGTGACATGATGAAAAAAAAATTTTTTAAAAATGAAATTATTTGCGATATTCATGTTCAGGGCGCACAGGATATCCGATCCAGTGAAAAAAATATCAAGTTTTTATATATCCTGGCAAAAAAACTACCCTTATGCATAAATCACCTAAAATTGGTTATTTTATATCAATCACGTAATTAAAAGAAAATTGTTATCCTCTGTAAAATAAGCTTACACGAATACAAACAGAATGGTGTGCTTTAAATAAGGGGGAAAAAATTGGGTAATCTACCCTTATACATAAATCACCTAAAATTGGCTATTTCATATCAATCACGCAATTAAAAAAATTTGTTTATCCACTGGAAAATAAGCTTAGCCGAATACGAGCAGAATGGTGTACTTTAAAAAAGGGGGGAAGAAATTGGATAACCTACCCTTATGCATAAATCACCTCAAATTGGCTATTTTATAACAATCACGTAATCAAAAACATTTTTGTATTCTCTGGGAAATAAGCTTAGCCGAATACGAACAGAATAGTGTACTTTACAGAAGGGGGAAAAAATTGGGTAACCTACTCTTCTGCATAAATCACCTAAAAACAGCTATTTCATATCAAGCACTAGAATAATTAATATTTTTTAACCTGTGATCAATAAATTGTTTATTGCGTAAGTAAAAATTATTGGTATTAAACATTTATAACATGTATAATTTTACATGCTTATCATATGAAAATGTATTGGTTTTATTTAAAGAATCACTTTTTGAATTTTTATTTTATCTTTACATTTTGAGACCCCCTGAATCAGAAAGAAACAGTTTTTACGAAAGTATCTGTCTGTTTGGTGTCCGTGGTCGATAAAATTATCGGATTGGATTGAACTTTTACATCCTTTAGCGGAGCCCAAAAATTAGGGACAAGTTTGTTAACCTGCCGTATCCGAGTAAAATTGTGAAAATAAGAGCATTCTTTGAATTTACAAAAAAAACCTTTTCCAATTTATCAGAAATAGCACTAATGATTCCTCATAGTTCTCATTAATCTGTATTAATTATCCCGATTACATTTTCCGATCAAACTAAAATTAAGAAATTTACAGAATGTATAGAGATGAGAATGTGTTCCTTTAGGCCGATAGTGCTTTAGGTAAATTAAATTTTTTTCACTTGAAATCAAATCAAATTTAGTAACTTTGAGAACATTTATTTCACATTTATACTATTATAAAATTGACTCGAATTTTAGTATTATATATTGTAAATATGAATTTGAATCTTTCAGTTTTCATATAATCATAACATTTTGTTACATTTATTGTATTGCAGATTTTGTAAAATTGTAGGATAATTTTAACACTTAAAGCATCATTTTTCAGGGAAATTAAAAGTCAATTAGTGTTTGAAATTTTAAAACAAAATATCAATTTTAATTTTAATATTTTCTATTTTTGTAAATTTACTGCTTTAATTTAAAAATTATGTGAAGAATATTCTGTATAAAGGTATGATTAAATATGAGATTCAAGATTAAAATGTAATGGGTTTGAATATTTACACAATACATAATTGCTATCTTAATTTACACATGGAATGACACAGTAGGATTTCTCTGATATAAGGAAAAATTGAAAGACATTTTATCCAAATAAAATACAAAAACAAAAAATATATCTCAATTTGCAGACGAAATTACAACTTGAGATTTCTTTCATATGAGATAAATTTGAAAAATACTTCTTTCGAATAAAATACTTTCAAAAAATGTCTATAATACGTAATATCTTTTACATGGAAATTTCAATAAATCAATGTAAATTAAGAGTTTCATTATTTTAAAAATAACATTTTTTGAAATGCAATACGTAACATTATTTACAAGTCAACTTGAATATATACACTACCATCGGAAATTACAGGCTTACCTGTAGTTTAAACTATTATTAAAATGTCTTTATTTTTAAAATAACAAGTCATGTTTAAAATTTTACTTATTCTAAGAGTTTTATCAAAGTATTCCAATATTAATAATATTTGTCAATTTTGCCTTATACTAAATAAACCTCAAGATGTAATTTCGTATATGCAAAATGAGATATAATTTATTTATTTATAGAAATAATCAAATTTTTTATTTCCACTTAGATATTTAATTTGCCACGTAAATTTTATTGTGTGTTCTAATAGTCTTTTTTGAAGTATTTTATTCCAGAGGAATATTTTACTAATCTCGAGTTGTAATTTCATATGCAAAATTAGACATAATATATTCATTTATAAAAGTAAACATTCTACTGTTTCGCTTGAAAATGCATTTGACGAGCTCATTGTTTTTTAAGATTCGTTAGAGGAAACATCTTTTCCACACCTTTTTTTCTTGTAACATCAAATACTTTTCAGTTTTTCTCGCAGTAGTTATATACAATTATTTCTTAGAACAATAATAATTAATAGCATCAAACTACAATTTGACGTGAAATACAAATTTGAAAATTGCATGCAAAAGGTCCAGAGATGTATCACTATGGCAAAGCAATATGCCAAACTAGCCAAAAATAAGGTATGTTCTCTAATTTAAAAAAAATATATATATTTTTTTCATATTATCGAAATTCTAATTAAATTTAGAGCATAAAAGCATCATATGATATCAAGCGTCTTTTTTCAATGCATAAAAGCAATGTTTTCGAATCAAATTTTTCATTTTTAAAGGGTGAAGAATATGTTTTCCGCTCTACGAAGAAAATTGTGCCGAAAAAAGAATTTGAAATTCCCGATTCATGGTGTCCTAAAAGTCTTTTAGCTCAAATTTGTAGAAACTTCGTTCATTGTTTGTACATCGAAGTTCTGCGAAAAAAATCATGCGACTAGATTTGTTAGAAGCGGCAAAGACCTGCATCTCGGACGGACTTGGTTGTCCGCGTCGTTCGGAGGAAGAATCTTTTTATTCCTCCCCTGGTTGGCGCGGCTAGTCGGTTTGCCTAACGGACGTGTGGCCGTGGATGGGAGTCACGGGCGAACGGATGACGGAAGAGTCGTACGCGACTTTGAGCTGGAACCTACACCATTCTGTTCGTATTCGTATGAACTTATTTTCCAGAGGATTAAAAAACAAATTTAATTGCGTGATTGGTATGAAATAGGTAATTTTAGGTGATTCATGTTAAACCAACTACAACTTCTCGACGCCCCTTGATCTAACGTGATTATGTGCTACCTAGGAGCCATTGGGATTAGAAGTGTTGTCTTTCTTCTCAAATAAATTTTAAATAAATCAGGTGATGCGCCAGTGCTAGTTAAGCACCGAACAATAAATATAAGACTGAGAACGGTCGAAATATACAAAGTGTTTGTTTCTAAATCAATTTAAATTCTAGAATCGCATATCTGTGTTCAGCACGTAGAACATTTTTGTCGTGCTTAGATTAGTTAGGTATTTTCTGTAAGTTTCATTCTCAAGTCTAACTACGGTCAGCAAATGTTACATGCGAGTTAAGGTGCGTAATCTTTTCCTGAGTCCTGAATTGATGATGCATAGAATTTTATTCTATGCTGTATTAATTCACTACTTAGAAATGATGCAAAGCCACGCTTGGTATCGCTCGTAACTGAAGCGCCATGATAACGTCACGATTTAGCATTTTTAGGCTGGCCATCTAGTTTGGGATTGGAAAATGCATCAGCTTACTTCAATTTCCCAGGCTCTCAAATGGGCGTAAATGCTGCATTATCAGAATAAATTTAAAACGCTTCTTTCTCTTCACCAAGTGTTAGTCATGTAACTACTTTTTCTCTTAATATTCAATATTCTTTGGCTGCAGAATAATATACGCCCACTGATTTTTAAATTTCATCACAATTTAGCAACTACGTCCCCAAAAATTAAAAAAAGCTAATCTAATAAGGTGCCAAGACAATTCTTCTGCCCAGATTACGTTTAAAAATGTCAATTTCTCATCGAACAAAGACATTTGAATCTAATACGTACATATATTTTCAGCTGTCTATCCATCCATGACATTTAGCTGGTGTGTAGAACCCACAGAACTTTTACTTGGACCTAAAGAAGCACAGTGGGTTTCTCTAGACTTTCGCCCAAGAAAGGAAGATCTCCAGTTATTAAATAAAAGCACAGTTTCTCACGTGGGAACAATAAATCTCACTTATGGTGATGAGCCAACTCGATTGCGGATTCGCAGGTAAGACTACCAATTCATCACTAGCTTTGACTCATATGTAATGATATCACAAAACAAATTTTACTTTCTCAGATTATTCAATAAAATGAGAGAGTCTTCACAAGAGAGTAAAAGAGACAACGAGTTTTGGAATGTGATTTACCCAATTTGCAAAACTTTTCCTGGAGAAACGTTTATTAGAGACATTACTCTAGTTCGTGACTCAAATGTAAGTTCATCTATTTTTATTATTGTTGAGAGCTACGTACATTGAGAGAGTGACTTTTATTTCAACTAATAATTTCAAAATTTTGTCTGTTATCGTCGAAATTAAGCCCCCACCTGGCGCGTCTTGGGTCTTGAGCTGCCAGGGCTCGGATTATTTAATTATATTTTCTTGATCGCCAGATACTTTATACTAAAACTAACAAAAGAAATATCCAAATTTATAGAGTAAATTAAGCTAGCATCATGCAGAGAAAATAAGGCGAGGTCCGATTGAGATGACCCAATAAAAAAATCAAAGAAATTCCAAAGACAAGACTCCCTAGCGAACTGGCTGAACGATAGCTTTACGCTGTAGCGTAACATTATCATAACATTATCGTAAAGTTATCGTAAAGTAGAATTATAACTCATGAATGAGGCAAAATAAATATTCAAAATGTTTTTATCCTTATTCTACGTTAAAAATAACGTTAACTGGTAATTGAAATATGCAATAATTTTATTTATTTACGCTAAAAATTAAAAAAATATAATACCTGTCATTGAAGGCAGTGCAGTGGCTCACCTTTTGTGGAACTTCTCCGTTAAAGTTGACCATTGGTTGGAGTGAGACACAACTATACTTTCATCTCACTCTAACAAATAGTCAATCCTGACGGTGAAGACATGGAAAGTGATGAACCACTGCACTGCGTTCAATGACAGGTATTATGTTTTTTTAATTTTTAGCGTAAACAAATAAAATTATTGCATATTTCAATTACCAGTTAACGTTATTTTCAACGTAGAATAAGGATAAAAACAGTTATAATGCTACTTTACGATAACTTTAAGATAATGTTACGCTACAGCGTAAAGCTATCGTTCAGCCAGTTCGCTAGGGCTGTATTGATATAATAACATCGACAAATTCGTTTGTTACTTACAATTATACTCTGAATTTATTACTGCGACAATTATATTCGTCAACGTTCACTGATTCACAACGACAATGTTTCCTTCTTTGTGTCGGGAAGCAATCAATATATATATCCACAGTTTTACAACAAAATTTCTCACACTTGGAGAGTTCGACGGGAGAAGTACTTCTGACGCTTGCCTTCGTCTTCCTTTTCGTCGTTCGTCGAGGTTATCGAATCTAACCTACGCTCGGGTCCTAGGATCCTAAGATCGACGATCGGGCTATTGATAATGTAGAACTCTAATGGATTGACTAATTCAAATTTAAATTTCTACATTATACTTTGAAATACTGAAGTGAACTTTGAGATGCAAATTCTCATATTGATGTCTACGGACAAGTTTAGTTAATTATATCTTAATAAGTAACAATTAATTAAAAATGATTTCCTGACACAAAATAGTCGTATTCATTTTATTTAAAATCAGTATTAGTCCCTAATTTTTTTGTTATGAAAACTCAAAATTGATGTAGTTCGTGGTGAGTCTGGTAGATCACTGTGAGTTCGGTAGGTCTTGCGCGTAATGTTTGAGATGCATTCGAGCTCTTTGCCCGCGTACTTGTCCTTGTTTGTAACTAACTTGAACACGACTGGCGGTAACATTTTTATCTTTATTCAATAGAACAATTCACATCACGATAATTTCAAAATTCAAGGTTCTTGGCAACGCGTCACATTTTCTCGGTATCTATCGCCTGATTTGTCTCTTCTGAAATTATATGAAAAGGGGTCATTATTCTCCTAAATATAATTGTCGACGAACTCGACAGAAATCGAAGATCTGACCCTCATAATATAAAAGCTGCGTGACGAGTATAACCTTCTGAATTTGCTCTGTGGAATATGGCTCTAAGGATAACGAAGAGCGATGTTAACGGTTGTTGTGCGGCTCGCGTTCTGGAACTCACAATTACTTTGTTTAAGTTTTTACGGCCGAATAAGGCTTTTCTCGGAAACTTTGGGGCTGGGTAGCCAATGCCAGTGAGGTTGAGTGGATGTCAGATGAGTGGAATTCACCTCGCCACAACGCTAAGCTGACGTTTGCTATCTGGACTTTTTCACGTTGAGTCCTGGTAACAGTAATGTTTAACAGGGGTTCAATGCCAGAAAAAGGTGTTGAAATGTAGTGTTACTTTGAAAAATAGAAAACAGGTTCAACAGGAGTGAGTATTTCGTTAATAGGCTCATCTGAATGGGAATAAATTTATACAAAAAGACTTCAGAAAATGATGTTTCCCGATGAGTGAACATTTTTCTTTTTCTTTATTCAGCATTATAATTTACAATAACCTGCTATCGATGAAGTTCTGCAGAATAATGAACTGCCATTATTTTGTGGAAATCTTTGCAATAGATGGAAAATTTGTGGCTGAAATTTGAAAACATTTAACGTAAAATATTATATTTGTCTGAAAGGAAAGTTTCACATTGACGAAAAATATTTATCCTATTCCTTTATTCGCAAACGCTTCTAGATCCAACTGTCATTCGACTTTGCGCTGTCTTAAGGAAGCAATTTAATTGTGCGATACAGTTTAAAGTAATAGTTAAGTGGTGTTTTGAAGGGGCATCGAATCAAAGCACGTGTAAACGAAAATTCATAGAAGTCAACTTGTCACAGATAAGTAGTTCCATTTTTGTGACAAGTTTTTTTCTGTTCAGCTATTTCATAAGTCTCACATTATTTGGCAAAATGAAACTCCATTTTTTACGAGATTTCTTCATCCCATTAGATTTAGAGAATTTACAGATAATACAACAGAATTATCGAAAAAAGAGTTCAAACGAATTAACGAGGGAATGAGAAATTTCGAGCCAAACGTATTTGGAATGCATATATAATTTTAGCATTGCAAATTGTAGCATAACATTCTGCTATGCATCGAGCACATGACAGATATGATTTGTCTTAACCTCACTTAAAACCTAGCACTTACCATAATCTATATAATCCATCAGTAAAATGAGTGATTCTGATGAAGAATATGAAGGAGCTGAAATTCCATCAGGCAACCAATCTGTCTATGGGAATGGCATCAGCGATGATGAAGATTGTGACCTGAATGTAGGCATTGGAAGTCATTCTGCTAATTATTCTCGTAGGTTCGAAGACACTCAAAATTTGTCAGATGAAACTTGGTCAAATCAGTCTTTACCTTACAATGAGTTACCTTTTACACAGAATGTTGGACCAAAGAATATTCGAGATACTGTCAAAACACCTGGAGATATTTTCTTGATGCTCTTATCAACAGAAAATATTGAGCTTATGGTTCAACAAACAAATCTGTATTATCAACAGAATACAAAAAAGAATGATGTTCTCGTAACTGCAGAGGAGATGAAGAAGTTTATTGGAGTGAACATAATGATGGATATCAAACGTTTACCGTCTTATCGTGATTATTGGTCCTCAAATCCTTAGTTGAATGATGCTTACATAAGTTCATCAATGCCGGTCAACAGATTCTCTTTCTTGCTCAGTAATCTACATTTGAATGATCAGACTAAAGAACCTAAAAAAGGAGACGCTAATTTCGAAAAATTGTACAAAATAAGGACATTCATTGAAAGATGGAATTTCAGCCTGTGGAACATTTAGGAAGGACAGAAAAAGTCTTCCTAAAAATCAAGGAAAAGAGAAAGACATGGAGATGTGAGACAGCGAATACCGTACGTCATATGAGGGGATCAGATGTTTGAAATGGGTAGACAAAAAACCAGTTCAATTTTTATCAAATTTTCATGATCCATCTGCTTTGTCTGAGGTAGAGAGAAGACAAAAAATGGTTGACTAAAGACTATAGCTTGCCCTCAAATGGCGAAGGATTATAATGGTTATATGGGATGTGTTGACAAGTCAGATCAGTTGAAATCATCCTATGAAATAACAAGAAAAAGTAAAAAGTGGTGGCACCGTTTACTGTGGCGCTTCATAGATGTAACTTTTGTCAACTCTTTTATAATTTTCAACTTACTCAATCCCAATAAGGATTTCAAATTGAAAAACTTTCGATTATCAGTTTTAGATGAGCTCATAGGAATCAATTGCCAAAGGAAACGGGGATAGCTCCAAACATTGCTTCCTTTGTAGTACTAAAACCAGTCGAGTTCGATCACAATTTTATTGCACAACATGCAATGTGACTTTATGCATCAATGCTAAAAAAACTGCTTTGTTGAATACCATAAATTAGAAATTATCGCAATCTACATGGCGATAAATGCTGAATTCATAATCAATAAAACTAAAATTAGATAAAAATATGGCTCAAATATTCTGTTGGTAAAATTTTCCAAATTTCCATTCCCTACTTAGATTCAGAATTATTATGTTGTAAATTTGAGACCAGATCTGTGATCAGTAACTCTACAATTCCCGTTCGTTTGCTAATTTCAAATGTTTTGGGTGTCATATTGCATACGACACTTTGAAATTCAAAAATTTGACTTCAGATTCGTAATCAGCGCCCTCAAAAACCCATATAGACACTTTCATGTCTGAAGTAGGTGCAGCAGAAAAATGTGCCCCTGAAAGGGTTAAAACCAAAAACCTCCTCTTTCGAACCAATACATCGCCCACGGAGCCACCTTCCGGCTTTAAACGTCACGGGCAATTGGTTCCAGCTTAAAGTCGTGTACGACTCGACCGTCATCCGTTCACCCGAACCCCCACTCACGGCCACATGCCCATCCGGCAAAACGACTAGCCGCGCCAACCAGGGGAGAAACAAAAAGATCCCTCCCCCGAACAATAAGTCTATTAGTAGGACGCTCGCCAGGACCAACATAGCACTCGTCGACACAGTTAGGTATGCTTTCTTCTCATCACCAATCTGTTGGTAACAATTTTGAAGTCGAGACCCCATGGGTCCTTCTCGACCTCACCGATCAAGTCTTTCTAGCACTGAAGTCGGCTTTTCTTTATGCCTTGCCTCAGTGCTGATTTCGCTATTTTCCATGACTCATGCAGCAGAGAATCACCCTTTAAGCGGGTGAATCTCCGCCGCGCTGTGAGGCATTCCCGACGCAGGACAGACAACTGGTCATTCCACATCGAGTCCCCGTACGCCCATGCCCGCGACGAGGCATCGAGTGGTCGCAAGCTGCGATCACTTTCCGCCTGGCTGCCCGTACGGTGTCCTTCAACGACCCAGCAGACTTTGCTGAACCAAGCTCATTTATGAGCCTGGTTTTGTCGAGATATTTTCGAAGCTTGTCTCTGCTGAGCCGTCTTGTGTTCGAGGAGGGGCTTCTTCCTTTACTGCCCTCTGTGATGCATCTTGAAAACCATTGTTTTCGGACCATTTGTGTTGCTCACTAATGAGCAACACATCGGCCCCCCTCTTCCTGGCAGTCTGCATCAGGAGGTTATGGGCATCCTTTCCTCTCCCGAGGTTGAGCTGCAAGAACTTCTCTTCCTGCCCCTCATCCTCCGGGGTTCTTCCCGGAACACCGGGCAACAGCCGCTCCCAGGAATATGGGAATTATTCTTTTCCCCCCTATCGGCATCATTTCTGCTGGGGTGGGTGCAGCCCCGCGAGTCGTGACCATACCCCTGGCACCTAAAACACCGGACAACCTCGGGATGTTCCCGGATGCAGCAGTTTACTCACCCGGCCCTCACCTTTCCCAGCTGGAGCTTTCCAAGACCAGGGCTTCTATTTCAGCCCTCACTCCAACCGCACGGTCGAGCGCCTTTTGGCATGCAGAGATGTCGCCCTCCTTTTTGAGGACCAGAAGGACTTCCTCCTTCCTTGTCCTCTTGATAGAAAGGACCTCAAGTCCTGAATCCTGGGGATTGACACTTGCCTTCATTTCCTTCAAGATGTCTGCGTAGGACTGCTTGATGGCGTCGCTTGACCTGATCGGCGTTGAGCGCTTCGGCATCTTTTTCTTCCCTACCTTTTCCTGTGCCTTCTGCACAGATACCTCTTTTTTGTTCATCGAAATCTTTTTGCTCTTATTTTCTTTATTTTGCACCAGGTGCCATTCCCCTTCCTCTTTAAGGGGCTGGCTCCTGGTGACCGTTGCGTATGAGGGCGAAGTACTGCCCTTTCCCTTTTTGAATTTTCCGTTCCTCGGGGGGAGAGGGTGCTTACCCTCTTCTCCTCCACTTTGAGCGATTTCGGGGTATCCCCCAGAGACGCTGGGCGCGGTTCCGGAGTACTCCATTTTTCTGGTGATGGGTTGGAATTCCGGTTCTGTTTGGAATTCCACCCCGCTTTTAATCAGGTGCTTATGTGTATTGACCAGGCTGCCCAGCACTTCGGTAGCCTCCCCAACACTCGTTTTCACTGGTTGAGAGTTGTCTTTTAGCATACCCTCCTGGATGCACTTTAGAGTTGTGCCCAGCTTCTCCATTTTCTCACTTTGCTCTTTTAGGAGCTGGAGGATGACTTTCCATACCCCCGCTCCCAAAGGCGCCTGTATCTCCTTATTCCCACTTTTCTTTTTAAAATTATCCATAAACCCTTTTACCAGCACATGGTGCGTAGAGGAGCGGGTTGGAGTAGTTAGGAACGGGTGTACTTTCGGACTGAAGTCCTACCCCAGTTCCCTGAAGCCCAACTTCCAATTAGCCTGTCCCGGAATACACGGACAGACCGGACTCGCTCGGAGCAACACAGGCTACGACAACTGTGATCAATACGCATTACCTGATCAATGTTCCGAAGGGGCTGGTCCTGATCCCGCATAGCACACCACCTCGGCAGAGCTAGGCTCATATCAGCCTTGCCTCTTCGTGGGCCGGGGAAGACACCATTAGGCGACGAAGCACTCCCAGTAGGATGCCACAGGAACGATCGTTTGAACTGTTCTTGGTCACAGACTGTGGCGGCTTTGCAGTGTCCCCGAGGAGATTGCATACACCAGTTCGTCCTGTGCTTCATTCAAGAGATCCCTTCTATAGGATCTTCTCTCATATTCAGAGGACACATATCATAGTCATGCGTTGCTTCCATTCATTCAATTCACTCATTTCTCGCTGGCACTCGCAGTCTCATTTTCAGCGCCGCTGCCTGGGCATACATCCTTCTCCATGCATGGGGATAGACACGGCTATAGCGTCCCCCGCTTTCAACCTGGGATAGACTTGTTTATAGGGCGCCCTTCACGCGCTGAGAAGATGCCCGTCTATAGAGCCCCCTGCATTTGTTCACCGATCCATCGGGACACTACAACCTCCATGGCCCGGGGCCATCTGCTAAGCCTCCCTATCCGTCCTTTTTTGACACAGCCAAGAAAAGGACTTTATCAAGGTACCAATCCAAGGGGAGGAGGTTAATATCCTAAGAGAAGTGTCGATTAGTCACAGCAACCTTGCTTATCACAGGCATAATATAGGGCTTGCAGAAAGTCCACTTTGCCGATTATGTGGGGAGGACAACGAAACTTCCACCCATATATATATATATATATATATATATATACTACTTTGAAAGTAAATTCAATGCCATTTATGTTTTAATAATGATTTCCGGTATGTGAGCACTACGACTAATCGTTACGAAGCGCATCCAATCAGTCCATTTTTGACCACTTTTTCCAATATTTCTGGTCTTATTTCATTAATGACTCGGTTAATATTGATCTCCTATGCATCCAGAGTAGTTTGTTTGTCAGCATACACCATGGATTCAACATATCCCCAAAGGCGTCAAATCATACAATCTTAGATGACAATCAACAGGACCATTTCTTGAAATAATGTTGTCACCAATTTGTCCTTTAATAAATTGATGGTTTTGGTGGCCGTGTCGCACGTAGCACGATTCTGTTAAAAACACGAGATGTCGATGTTTAACTCCATCAGTTTTAGAAAAAAAATGTATTGAACATTTGTTGATATCGCACATCATTCATTGTAACGGCAGTTCCTCCCTCATTTCGGATGATATATAGACCGATGATGCCGTCGACTTGTACTCTACACCAAAGAATTAATTTTAATGGATGTCTTGTTGGTGGTCTTACGTCATGCAATGAATAAGTGGTGCAATTTAAAAAAATTCATACGATGAACAATGGGAACAGTGTTAGAATAGCTGAAGATGCGAGAAAGTGTCATTATGCAAATGTGACGTGCCACAAGAAAAGGGGACTAACGCGGAAAACTAGAATTTTACAGGGCGAGCGATAGAAGTGGAGCCCCTTTCTCAGTGAAAGGCGACTCCTAAAAACCTGCCCGCCTACTTACAACTACACTCTCACTAGTCGTGTCCCAGTATCCGTGTTTCTCGCTTCTGTTCCCGCAAGAAAACCACGCGATTCTGAAATCAGACAGACTCTACTGTATGTAGTAGTAGTGAGTGGTGGGAGGTGTTTTCGTTGGTCCGTAGTCTAGCTCAGAAATGCTGCATTTACGGCCCTCTAATAAGCTATTTTATAGGTATAAATAATGCTTAAAAATGTTTTCTGATTCTTTTGCTAGATAGAGCAACTCCGAAACTATCAATAGAGACCAAAAACAGATTTGCGATATTTTCCGCGTTAGTCCCCTTTTCTCGTGGCACGTCACAAATGTATTATTAATAGCTCGATAAATCATTATCTAAACCAATTGTAAGTACATTTCAGATGTAAACATGTCATTTTCATTTCGCCGACTACTTTAAAACTCTCTCGGATGCACCTCATGGAAGGTTTAGTCAGCTGAGCATCCTTTTGCAGAGATCAGGACCCCAAAACTTGTGAGTCTCTTGATACTAATTGTATTTCTATTGGTGTTTGAGATCATCGAGCATTATTAAACATCACAATAGTGATGGCGGATATTCGCATCATGAATTGGCATCGAGCCGCACTTGTTTTCATCGCGATCGTTTGTTTTGTTTTATTAACTCTTGAGTTCCTTTGACCGCTGAAAAAATCGTGACTTCTTTTGATATAATGCAAATCATTATTATAAATGAAAGAAATAAGGTTCTAAAATCTTAGGCAGAATTATTTAACAATATGGATGATAATATGTTTATTTTTAAAACTGGCCCTAATTTGCAGCAATTTCATCTACTGCTGCAATTTCTACAGGATACAGAGCTACATGTTTGTCATCCCGAATTTTCCCTTGGTGTCTATTTATCGCGTCTTCTTCGCGGTTATACTTTTGAGGAGTTAGCAACACATTGTGTTATCTCAATGCAAACGGCAAGCACAAATTTTAAGCAAATTAGAAATAATACCTATTTTCATACAGAAAAGTTCTAACTTCACGTTCCAGCGAGATACGTTTTATAGGCGCAAACATCGAAACTTAATTTAGCCGATGATGGCTGTCTTTACGGATGTTATATTGGTTATATTGGTGAGATTTCCGGAACTTATCCTAGACGAATCAGTGACGCATATTTTTTTAACGAATTATTAGAGACGGATGCATGGAGTGCTTTTGAATGCAGTGACGTTTTTCTTGTAGATCGCGGTTTTCGACATTATATTGCCTAAATCTCAGAAAAGGAGTTTACCGTCCGTTTCTATTGTTTCAGCTAAATCTCGGAGATCTTTGTAAAGGTGTCCATCAACAAGAATTGAAGTTAACTGTGGAAACAAATAATGATGAAACTATGTCTATCCTGCAAGATGATATGGATGACACCCAGACTTTCTATTCACTGTGCAGCGATGGCTCTAATGATATTTCAGTTACTGGAGATAGTTATTTACCAGTTGAGTGAGTATATGTGAGACAAAAATGATAAAATCTACTCGCCTGAAATCTTGTTGTTGCTGATCGACTTGAAACTTTGTGGTCCAAGTTTTTGCCATGACTGCTGAGTTTTTATTATAGACAGCACATATTCCATTTTTTCCATTTGACTTTTCGATGAGGGTAGACAAATATCTCCTCATGAGGCTTACAATGAAAATTATCATTTTTAGCAATAACATTTTCGAGTTTTTCAAGCAAATGCGGCATTCTTTATATTTCTTCAAGTCAGAAGCAAGCTTGATTTTTTCTCTTGAAAATCATCACAAAACGATAAAAGCATAGAATTCGAATTTGTTTTTCAATGAAAAGATCAAAATGAAATTCATGAGGGCTGTGCTATCTTAAAGTTTCTAATTTGTTTTTGTGCACCATAAAATATAAAAAGTAACCTAATAAAATGAACTTATCCAACAATATTTTTGTTATATTCCTGCCTTTCAACAACCTCTTTGCATGGAAAACCACCCCGCAGGAAAAAATTAGTTTTCTGGAATGCGCGTCCGAAACTTGTGCAAAAAATCACAAAATGATATAAAAGTACATAATAAAAGGAATAAAGTCACATATAATATTTAAAACCACCACCTGAAGTACCATGATCAGTTAATTTTTATCTGACTCTGAATTTCTTCATTGTTTCACATAACATTTAATTTGAAGTAATGAAAAAAAAGTATAGCACAAGTAACTGAATAAGAAATTTCCAATGAAACGACTTTAGTTCTGACAAAAAACCACTGCCTGACGTAGAAAAACCGCATCACCACGCATAAGGGTCACATTTCACCATTTTTTCATGTATTTTTCACTAAGTAAAAGTATTTCTTTTAAAAATCAAGGGAGCAATCGAAACGTCTAAAATAAGAACTCAAATTAATCGAAACAACAAAAGATTAAAATAATGAAAGCCTAAAGACTAAAAAACTATGAAGCAAACGCATTTTGCAATTATGTAAAAATCCTGTGACAATTGTCCCTTACTCATGGAATATAGTTGAGGTTAGCTAATGCAATCGTGTGCGATAAAATGATATTGAATTGGGGATTTCGTGAGGAAACAGAAGTTGACAGAATTTGAGTTCTTATTTTATGTTTCGATTGCTCTCTTGATTGTTAAAAGAAATACTTCAGAGGCAGAAGGTGCGCCGCACGTGAAACACAAGCGTTTGGCACCTTTGGCCCATCTAGTGTCTACTATAAGTCGCATGAGTAGTAAATGTTGTAATATCTCATACTTTTTATGTGAATACACAGTATTTTGTCTTTGTAGATTACTGTGCGCAGCTCGCATGAATTTTTAGCATTCATTACTCGAGTTTATAAGTTCAACTATTTGAACAGCCACAATTGCTAAACACTGGTCTCTTTCGAGTGCATGGCACCAGTTATTTCTCTCTGTGCAGGAATACTTGGAATATTATCCCCTATTTTTGAAGCCATAAATAGATTGAGACAAAAAATGATTTAGTTTAAATTTGAGATTTGAACTTGTTGTGACATCTATAAGATTTAAATGCAATTTAAGTTATGATTCTACAATTTCCAAGATAGTGACTTGATTTGATTTTGTATTTGATGCCACATTCCGATTTACAAGTTTCCATTACCTACTTGATGACTCAGTAGCAACGGTTTTATTATTATAAAAATGTGA
The DNA here is from genome assembly GCA_030998225.1 of Diplolepis rosae. Taxonomy (NCBI): domain Eukaryota; kingdom Metazoa; phylum Arthropoda; class Insecta; order Hymenoptera; family Diplolepididae; genus Diplolepis; species Diplolepis rosae. The sequence goes on along the minus strand of JAPYXD010000314.1, from coordinate 671,482 downwards.
ATATTCAAAAAAAAAGATTTAACGGCTGAAAGACGTTGAAATTTTCCAAAAAACTGAAAAAATGTAAGCGTGCAAACAGCATGTGCTAGGAGAAATCAAACCTCCATTCTATAAATGTATTTCTAGGGACCTACCTCGATAAACCATTCTAATAAATAAAACATGTTTTTCAGATCCGTAGTAAAAAATGGTCACCAAAGCTACTCCAATGACATTCAAGAAGCTTTTATCGTACAGCCGTCTGCAATAACTTTAATCCCGTCGATCAAGAAAGAAGCTACAGTCGTAATATCGACTTCCTTGAAAGTGGCCCAACCTTTCGAGACTGTTTTATTAAACGCTCAAGAATGCTTGACAGTGATGCCAAATACTGGCATGATCCCCACTGGTAGAAGTCTTCCTATTACAATAGACTGTAGAAAAAGAATACTTCGGGATTTTGACGCAGTTCTTAGGATATATACAGAAAACGACAAACGCGATATTATTATAAGAGTAAAAGCAACAGAAAAATAATGCATGATTCATTCCTAATTAAACTATTCTTTATTTTTAATGTATCAAGTTGCTTGCATTCTAAAAAAATTATGAGATGAATTTTGAAGAATAAATAAGAAGTTTTATTGATTTTTGATTTTAATTCTCTATGTGTATTGGCAATAAGATTATAAAAATAGGTATATTTAAAATAATTTATATATAAAATTATTAGTTATGTAGAAAGTATAAAAATTAATAACTCAGAAACTGAAAACGAACATAAAGATAGAAGCAAATTTAATTTTTTCAAAAAGATAAACTAAGAGATACAAGAAGATAGATATTCCAGTACATGTTGGGTAAGACGAGGAATAAAAAAAAGATAGATAATCTTAAGCACGGTTCACAGACAGCAGAAGATAGTTAATAATTGTAGAGGGATATATTTAGGGATGAAAAAAGATGGGTATTTCCTATTTATTTAAGAAATTTATGTCTTTTTCTATCTTTTTACTTCCAGCAGGGTTGATGTCATATTTTTATAATTTTATATTTTGCTGTGTATATTATTTTATAAAACAACATAAATGCTCCTTATTGTGCACTTTTGTTGTATGCTTTTATGTTATGCACAATTTTTTGTTCTTATTAGTATTGTGAGATTGATCGTGTGAAAAAAATGCGACATAAAAATCGGTGAAAAATACACGAAAAATGTACTTAGAGAAAAAAGGGGTTTTTAGACTAAGTGTGGGTCGCTGAAAAACAATCACTCGTTTTTTTCCAATTTAGCGTTTTCGAGATATTCGCAAAAACGTGTTTTTTGGCTCTTTTTTCAGTTACTGGCATAAAAATTGATAACACTTGACCCAAGTGACATAAACTGTGTTTCATTCGTATGATATGATATTTCACTTATCGACTATATTTTGTCTGTGTCGATCGGATTGAAATTTTTTGTGTTACAGGGGATGAAAGTAAAAAAATTGGATTTCTGTCCTTATTTGAAAATTACTCACTTTTAGTTGTTCGAGTTGTTTCGACTTTCATCGCCTGTAATCCAATGAATTTAAATCCGATTGGCACAAACAGTACATTGCTGAAAGAAAAATAAAATACCTTTCGAACGATATACAGTTCATGTTAGCTGGATCAACTGTTCTCGATTTTTCTTCATTATTTAGATGAGATGGTCTGTTCTTTTATTGGTATCGTCTTGTGTCAGATTGAAACTTCAAATCCATAGTAGCTTTTGTCGCTCTGTACATTGTACTTTCGTATTGGCCATTTTGTCGGGAATCTCTGCTATTAGTGGTATATTCGCTGTTCCCCTATTGCAAATGTGTCATGTGCTTGGTTTCTAATTCATGATGAGTTCTTTTAGTCGGTGTGATTTAATTATGTTATGAGTAAGAGTGTCAAATTAGTTGTTGTCGTTAGCCCCCTTATTACTTTTGCTGTTTGTTGTCTTCTTGATTTCACTGTTGTGATTGTTAAAATATTTTTATCGACATTATGACTATAGCTAGAGCTATGGCTAGCTATAATCATACTTTTAAAAATAAAAAAGGTTGGGTGAAGCCATTACGTTTCTTCATAATTTTGGTAGTTGAATACAAAATTTATAATAGGGTTAATTGTTTACTCTCCTTAGTTTTATCCTCATCCTCGATGATTATGCACTGTTTAAGCAAATCTAAGATTTGAAAGGCGAGAATCCATAAGGGGATAACCAAAATCTTTATAATTTTACAGGATGGAGAAAAAAATTTACTTCTTTGTTTCTTTATTATTATTTTCAATCCTTTAGATGTTTTCAGTTGAGTTCACATTTCCTCCGTTACTAATTAAATTTAATTAAAAGTACATGACTCAAAAACGAGACATCTGTGCGCATTTTTCTACGAATCCAATTACAGAAATTGACGCGTTTTAGGAAATCATTGCCGTACAAATCCTGATGTAATGACATACGATACGGATGGAACTTGTGTTGATTCTTAATACAGATCGCTGACTAATTCGACTCTTTTTTTCCATTTGCCTGCTGCTTGCATGTGGATTTAGTGCACCAAAAGCTAACATAGCAGCCGCATTATTTTCATTTACAATTGGTCGACGTTGAATCGTGTTTGTTTCACTCTACCGAAGCGACAGAACGGTCTGCTATTCGCTTAAAAGCCATGTGCGATTTTTATTGCCTATCCGGATAACGAGCCACATACAAATCTTGGGCGTTTCTGTAATGTTTACGGCATTCTCCCAGCACCATCAGCATATCAAAATATTCTTGAAAATCGTTCATTTTCGCGTTTCGAAGTACTCAGATTAGAAGGTAATGCGCGACTAACTGATATGTCAACAGAAAATGCTTACTTTCTGCCGATGTCAACAATACCCTATCGATATGTATTATTATGGGTATCGTAAGAAATGAAAAGAAATGAAAATAATTTTTCCACTATTTTCATACTTTGCGTGTCTAGAATGACCTTGCGTTGCAGGTCGCTGAATTCGTCTTAAAATCGGTAATAATATCATCGAAAAAAAATACATGGTTCCATTTGAAAAAGTGGAGTTGACCTTGACGTAGCTTCAGCGCCTCCACCGATAAAAAATAGGGTGGTCCAGTATGACGGCCTTCTCGAACACTGAAACTTTTGTCTGAAACACTTTTGGATATGATTAATAGTTTGAGTGCTATCGCTCTGCGACACTTTATGTGCCTTGCCCTGTATATAAACCAGATCATTTAATAAGTTCGTAGGATTAAATATAGATGGCGCCACTATTGGCGATGATATGATTTTTATGAAGTACCAATCTTCAAACGATACGTGTCAAAATTTCATGACAATTTGACGTTTAGTTCATATATTACAGTGGTTTTAGTGACGTTACTTTTGTAGTTTTCAAAACAATGGAAAAATCTTAATTTCATGCACTGATACCTTAAGGATATAAGAAGGCAGTGTATTCACCATTTTGCATGAACATTTGAACGTGAGAATGCTCTGTTCAAAATGGGCACCAAGTTTGCTCACAGTCGATCAAAAACAACAACGCGCGACGATTCAAAGCGCTGTTTGTAGCTGTTTGGAGCTGTTCTAGCGCAATTAAAATAAATTTTGCATGCGGTATGCGACAATGGGTGAAACATGGATCCATCACTACACCCTAAAGTCGAATCGGCAGTCAGCTGAGTGAACAGCAAAGGGTGAAAACCGTCCAAAGCGACCAAACACGCAAATGTCACCTGGGAAGGTTTTGGCCTCCGCATTTTGAGATGCGCACGGTATTTTATCCATAGATTACCATCAATATCACAACAATGGCAAAATTGCACGAATTGCTCTAATTGCACTTTGAGTTACTTCCCCGTCCACCGTATTCTCCGTATCTGGCTCTCAGCGACTACTACCTGTTTGCAGACCTAAAGAGAATGTTCCAGGGAAAGAGATTTGGTCAAAGATTCATAATTCCACAAAAAAGACATCGAAATATTAGAGAAGCGTTGAAATGAATGTATCACTCTTAAAGGAGACTATGTTGATAAGTGAATTCGAATTTTACCTAAAATTTGTTGTTTTATTAGTCATCCTACGAACTTACTGAGTGATGTGTTACATATATGTGTGTATGTACGTGTGTATATAAGTATGTGTAAAATCCGGGGAGGATCCAGTTCTGCATTTTCGTTTGTACACACACATACAATCCTACATAAATTACTCGTCATTTTTCTACTCTACAAAGAAAACCGGTTCATAAACATTTTTTGAAAAAATTAAAATTTCAACTCCATTTTTGAAAAATCAAAAATAAAATTGACTTCACGAAAATACCTAAAGAAAGATTCATTGGCTCATTATTAATACTATATTACTATTTATATAATATTTGATTGTTATATTAATTATTTTATTGTTAAGAATTACCATAAAATATTGCAAAGTGATTCAAGGGAAAATTAAATAGAATCTATGTAGAAACGCAAAGGTTTATTCAGCATTAGGAATTTATTCGACTTTTAGTAGAGCATATATATTTGTAATAGAATTCCACTTTTTAATTCTAGTACTCCCAGATACTGTATTTTTAACCAAATAATATTAGAAGAATTAATGTCAAAATACATGATTCACAAGACTCAACGATAAACTAATTTATGCCATGCTTACAAGTGATTTCAACTTGGATTTCCCAGCCAAGTATTCGTAATCGAGTATAAAGTCCTTAATTACCTGGACTTCCAACCGAAGTATTTCCAGTTGTGTGAAAAGTTATTACCTCATCTTGGTCCTACTTGGACACTATCTGACTGGAATCTAGCTGGATTTCCAAATTGAGATCCAACTTGTTTCAACTTGGATTCCCCAACCAAATATTCCCAGGCGAGTGCAAAGTCCTTACTTTATATTGATCCTACTTAGACACCAGCTGGCTGTAATCTATTGGATTATGAAGTTGAAATCAAGCTGGCTTGAAATTTTATTTCCCAACCCATTATTTTCAGTCACGTGAAAAGTCTACATTTCATCTTGGTCCTACTTGGATATTAGCTGCATGTAATCTAACTGGATTTCCAAGTTCAGTTTTAAGTGTTTTCAACCTGGATTCCCGAAACCAATATTTTTTTAGTCGCGTGCATAAGACAATATGCATATGAAGGGCAAAACAGCAAAAAAGAAGAAACTGTTTTTTTTTTAAATTTGACCCGCCCGGTAAGAAGACTTTCATTAAAATAAATTGAAGAATTTATTACTCTGTGATTGAAAGAGCAATCATTCCACAATTTTTTTTTCTTTTTCAGCAATAGATTTCGAATAAAGCGAGTATTTACCAATAAGGTTATGTAGATTATTGTCAAATATTGTGAGATCTTTTAAATTTTCATGTTTCATGGCTATTTCTAAATATAGAAGTCAAATTATCATCCTAATATTATTTGAGGTTGTGAGTCAACATATTAAAATTTTTAGATGTTGATTGCAATCGATTCAATTTCTCTCATTTCATATGTTATTTAATGGATTCGAAAAAAAATGAAGAACGAGCATTGAAAAAGATTCAACTTTTCAATCATTTTGAATGTATGCGTTTTTAATTGTGTTACGTCACAACTGCATAAATACTTACATTGATCGAAGGTTCCTCATTTTAAGATAGGAACAAGTGATCCTCGCTTAGGGATCAGGATAAGTCAGTAAAGAACACAATGATTAGTAAAGTAATACAAAATGAATTTATTTAAATTAAAACTGGTACAAACATAATGTCAAAATTTTACAAAGATTCAGATAATGGCACAGGGAATAGGTAAAAAGTAAAGAAAAAATAGATAGAATTTCCGGTACCTTTTGTGGAGTTGTGAATGGTCCCTTTCTTATGGATGATCCTCACAGGTGTGAGGGGGTCAGAATGATTCCTCCACTGGTGTAAAGAATACAGCGATATGTATCCCACTGGTGTGAGGAAGATAGGAACGAATATCCCACTGGTGTGAGGAGGACAAGAATAGCTATCCCACTCAACACTGACTCTAAAATCCTTTCAAAGATTGAAAGTGCAACATGGAGAATTTATGACACGGTTCTTTGGAAAAACTGACTAAACGCGTATCTCACGCTGTGAATCCTTTTAAGTTTTTAGAAATTTTCCGCACTTATTTCTGCTCACAAGATTAGCTTTACCCTTGGCGGCGTGTCCTTTTCGGAAGAAGAATACATTGGTTCATGTTTTTAAAGATGCATTGAATTTCTATTTTTATAAATGTTGCCGTTATAAACTTTTATTTTACAGTTTGTATCAGTTGTTACATTTTAGTATAGACATATATTACTGTGGGCAAAAACTAAGGTGAATTTTTAATTTATACTTCGCGGGCCAACCGATCTGGGCAAACTCTTTTATTTTATTGTCGGTCCTACTGTTACAGACAACTGCGCCAAATTTCATGTCAATGTCATCCTTTGTTATATAGTTACGATTGTGTTTTCTAAACGACTAAAAGTGGTTTTTTCGATTTTTAAAATGACTGAATTTGTTGAGTAAAGAAGTGCCATGAAATTTTGTTTGCGGAATGAAATTTTAGTTACGGAAACGTTTAGAATGTTCCAGAAGGCCTTCAGTGATTCAACCATGTCGCAGAAAAATGTTTATAAGTGGTACAAAGACATCAAAGAAGGCAGAGAACGTATTGATGACTTTGAACGCTACGGACGACCATAAACATCAACTGACGAGCAACACGTCAATCAAATCAAAGAATTAGTGCACAGAAATCGTCGATTGAGAATTAGAGACCTTGCTGACACTATTGGCATTTCAAGAGGATCACTCAACACCGTTTCAAAAGATATTTTGGGCAGACAACTCATGGTTTTTGCATCACGATAATGCGCCGTCTCACACTGCACTCGTTCTTCGTGACCATTTCACCAAAAACGCATCGCATATCGTTTCACAAACACAATATTCGCCTGATTTGGCTCCATGTGACGTCTGGCTATTCCCCAAACTCAAAAGACCACTCCGTGGACACCGTTTTGACACGATTCAAGAGATACAAGCCGAATCGAAGAAGGCTTTGAAGGCAATTCCGGAAAGCGAATTTAATAAGTGTTCCGACGATTGGAAAAAACGTTGGCATAAGTTCATTATATCGGGAGGGGATTACGTTGAAGGAGATGAAATTGATTTGGATAAATAAATACAGATTTTTCATTTTATAACAAAATTCACCTTAGTTTTTGCCCACAGTAGAATATATATATTTTTTTGAATATGATCATAAAATTTTTGATTGTAATATATAGTTTTTTAATGATGTCAACTTAATATTAGAATACGGTTACATGTGTTCCCTTCTGTTATCATCTAAATATATAAATATACATAAGTACGAACTTTTTAAATTTAGTAACATATATATTTTTTTTCTTTTCGTGGATGGTTAGCATCATAATTGTTTCATTATAAATACATATTTCTGATTGATCTTTTTTTATATGTTGTAAAGAAAATGGATGTTGCATGTGTGAACTATCGTTAGAAATAATCTAAGTTTTGAATATACGTTGAATATGTATATATATATATACATGTATAATGTATATATTAAATCTGGTAGTATTAAATGTTGAAGACTATTTTTTATATTTATTATTTCGTAAAAGGTTGCGGCAGTTTTGGGCTGAATGCCCTCTTTGAAAAAACCTTTCACAAGAGTTGGTCTATTTTTGCAAAGTTTCTTTACTGTTTTTATTGCTTATTTCTAAAATTTTGGATTCTGGGATCAAGTACTTTTCTTCTATTTCTTCCAAAAATACGTATTTTGTGGAAAGCATTTCCAAAATTTTATTGTAGCTGCTGCGTTTTGTTTAGCAGCTTTCTTTTGGGAAGCCGGTTCCCCAATACAGGCGTAAGTTTTGTTCTTTTTAAAAATTTTTCAAGTTGCTTAGAACGGCGGTAGTTCTTGGTGTTTGTCGAATGATTATACAATATATGAGGCTTCGGAGAAATCATATTCTATGCTTAACTCGTTTAAAACTTGTACTGCAGTACCTTTCGATAGGTCTCTCGTTTCTAAGGCCATTGTCCTGATCTGCAAAGAAATGATTAGGACATCATTTGTAAGTTTATTAAGAGAAATGTTGGTTTCATTATATAAATATTTTTTCACATTCAGTTTTTTTCCATGTGGTCTTTATATGTTCAAATATAGGTTCTGTGCGGGTAAAACAATGGTCTATTTTTAATTTATAAAATTTAATTTACAATCGTAGTTTGAGGCATGAGTTATATGGTTCTGTGCAACGAATATTTTTTATGAAGTTGATGAGAAGAATGATTTGAAGATTGTAAGTATTTAGGACGATAATTTTTTTCTAATGTATATTTTAGAATATTTTATATATATATTCATTTTTTTTATACAGTTGGATCCCACCAGAATTTGGTGGATTTCTGACGGTCGGAGATTGAAGAGGGCGTTGCCAAAGTTGGAGAACAACGTTCTTCAACCTCCTTTGGCATGGTCATCCAATCGTCGTATGAAAATAAACGATTGGATAAGGCCATATTATAAAAATCTAAGGAGTCCTTTTGTTTCCGGTGGCATGAGATGGAAATTACAGGAAGGTGAAATCGAACGGGTAAGTGTGAATAGTATTAATAAGAAATTTTTACTCTTTTTCAGTATTGGGACAACTGCGAGGAATGATGTTTAAGATAGTTTTGTATATTCATAGTTATTTATGATGCTTATATGTATATTTATTGTTACTTATGTATATTATAGTAGTAGTGTTGTATGTTTTGTAAATAGAAGTATATATAATAGTGATAATGTTTCTACGGTAATCATAGTGTGTATTATTTCAATGTAAATTTTATATTATTCGTAGTCAATGTTTAATGCTAAATCAGTGAGTAAAGGTTTTGTTACTGAGCTTAAAGGCGTTTTTTGGTCAAGTTCTATACGTGTTGGCGTTTTGTTTATTTTTTTAGATATTTTTGGAATTTTTAATAATATTAATCCTAAAATTCTAACCATAAGTAAAGTGATAATAATAAGTGCTAATGTTAATTTTTGTGCACTAGAAATGAAAATAGATGGAATAATTTTTTGAATGTGCATATTTTGTGAGGATAAAGACATAGTTTTCGAAGATTGATAATGGCATGTCTTCTTTTTGCTGAAGAAGAAGTAATACCTTTTTTAGTAAATGAGGCTCTTGAATAGAAATATTATATAAAAATGGTGAAATCATAGCGATGGAAGTAGTTGATTTGCTGACTGGAATCGAATTATCCATTACCAGGTCTAGAAGTATGAAACCGGAATATTTTGCAAAAGTTACACGTCTGTTGCATGAAAATGATCAAAAATATTTTATTTTAAGTAATCTCCATTGTTATTTACACATTTTTCCCACCTCTGCGGAAGGTGATGAATGCCACGCCAATAAAACTGTTCGTCTTTTAAATCAAACCAGTTATCCAGCTATTCTCGTACATTTTTGTACGAAGCGAAGCGTTGTTTAGCGAGAGCGTGGCCCAGTGATGCGAACAGATGGTAATCCGACGGAGCCAAGTCTGGAGAATAAGCGGCATGCGCCAGTATTTCTCGACTGAACATCTCGATCGTTTCCTTGACTCGTTTCGCTGTGTGTGGTGGGGCATTATCGTGAAGAGAAATGACTTTGTGCTGCCTTCTTCGATAATCCGGTCGTTTTTCTTGTGATGCTCGATTTACCAGGGGTGTTAGTTGAAGTTTGTCGGGTTTTTCAATAAAGAAAACACATAATTCTCAAAGGAATCTCAAAAATTTTTTATTCAAAGTATTGACCATTGGATTCTACACATTTTGCCCATCTTTCAGGCAAATCATGGATACCATTCCAAAAAAACTTTTTCTCTTTCAAGGCAAACCATTCGACGAGCCATTTTTCGACTTCTTCAAAATTGGCGAAGCGCTGCTGTGCGAGTGAGTGTCCCATCGATGCGAAAAGGTGATAGTCGGACGGGGCGAGGTCTGGAGAGTACGGCGGGTGCGATAATATTTCCCAATTCAATGCTTTTAATGTGTTCTTTACCACTTTAGCGGTATGAGACGGTGCGTTGTCATGTTGTATGATAACTTTGCCATGTCTTCGGGCCCATTCCGGTCGTTTTTCGATCAACGCATGATTCAAATTGATAATTTGTTGTTGGTAGCGATCCGTATTCACTGTCTCACCAGGTTTTAATAACTCGAAGTACACCACACCACACTGGTCCACCAAACACAGAGCATTGTCTTACGGCCAAAGCGATTTGGCCTTGGAGTCGATGGACCGACCTCACCAGGTGAAAGCCATGATTTTTTCCGCTTCGGGTTCTCGAAATAAATCCATTTTTCGTCCCCTGTGACAATTCGATGCAGAAAAGATTTCCTTTCAAACCGCTGAAGTAGCATTTCACAAATGGTTTTTCGATTTTCCATTTGTCTATCGTTCAGTTGGTGTGGTACCCATTTTCCATACTTTTGGATTTTTCCTCGTCTTCGAACTTTTTTGCTGCACCAGGATGTTCATTGTCTGTTAAATCGAAATCTCCACTTTTAAATTGACGAAACTATGTCTCACATGTTCTAATCACTGGAGCATGTTCACCATAAGTTTCTACCAGCAATCGATGAGCTTCAACTGCTTTTTTCTTTTGACGAAATAAGAAAAGAAACGAATGCCGCAAATGCGATTTACTTGGAACGAAACTCGACATATTCACTGAGGTAAACAACTATGATGCTATTATTTTGGCAGAATGTAATTGTGTATTTTTGAAGGTTATTATCCATAGAAAAATATGACATAGATGCCAAATTATAGAAATGTATACATATCTCTAGTGATATCTATGAGTAAAACCGGCAAATTTCAACTAACACCCCTGGTAAGTCGATCATTTGCTGTTGGTAGCGATTCGTGTTGACAGTTTCACCAGGTTTTAGCAGCTCATAATAGATAACACCGTTCTGTTCCCACCAAATGCACTTTTTTGGTGGTTTTCCACGATCTTCGTTTCTCACATCAAAATTGCCCCTTTTTATTTTTTTAAACCACTCGAAACACTGTGTTTTGCCAAGATTATGTTCACCGTAAGCTTCGACACGCATTCGATGCGATTCTGCAGCAGTTTTCTTCAAGTGATAACAAAAAACCAGTGCTGTCCGCAAATCGTAGTTCGTAGGCACAAAACTCGACATATTGATGCTTGTAGTAAATACACTGGTATATCGAACTTGCGTTGTTGTCTACTGAAAATCTTCCACAGCTGCTAGAGGGAGAAGATGGCGCTGCAGAAGCGGTCGTACGGTCCCTAAACTGATGGCAAGCACCATCAATTGGGAAATTTCGGTTTCATACTTCTAGACCTGGTATATTCAAATGGTTTTGGAGATGGTAATATGGAGTTGATGAATCTAGATTGCAACCTGAGTTTGTTTGCAAAATTCCTATTCCTTGAAGTGTGATTAAGGTCTTAGAATTCTTTAGACATGATAAGAAAATTTGTTGAGTATAGCCATCCGTGATAAAATTGCAATGGTGTTAGAAAGGGATATTCGCTACAACTGATGAAGATTTTACATTTGTATGGTTGAGAACTTAGAAATATTGATGTTTCACATATAGGATCATTATCGGTATTACATATAGATCTTGGTGGGTGACAAAATGTTTGGAAACCATTTTGATGACATGCATTGAGGAAATTTTCATTTGTTGTAAGGTACGGTTGGCTATTTGAAGAAATAGCGAGATAAGAAATTTGAGGTTTTATGTAAGTAGAAGAAATCACGTCAGTATTAAAGTCGAGATGTTGAAAGATGTAGGTCTTCTTTGTTAGATTTCAAGTCTATGAAGGTATCAGGAAGTAACATAGGGTGCCATAAATTAGTTGCGGCATGGGTAATGGCTTCTGTAATTTGGTCAAGGAGTAAAATAAAATATTGAGAAATTTCATGCAGGTCTTTAAGCCAATTTGCTGCTAATATTGGCTATAGGTGAATATTTGGATCTTTTTGAGAATTATGCCAATCTTTGTAGGTCGTAATATTGCCAAGTTTTGAAGAAAAATTCGTAACTTTTTGGAAAAATGGATGAGGAAGTAGGAATCAATTTTCTTGGAGCCAGTAAAGGGAGGTTTCCTGTCTTATTTCCAATTCTAAAAGTACTTTATGTATCTGTTGCAAGAATGAATCATTAGTTTCAGAAATATTCGTGATATTACGAGCTTGTATATATATAAATGATATTTCATGAAAAGAAAATAGTTGATTCGTTGTTCTATGAAATTAAGTTGTGTTTGATGGTCGTATAAATTAAGATTATCGGCAATATTTGAAAGTATGCAATATTCATATAATTTATGTGAGGAATCTATTATTTTGTATTTAAGTACGTTTGGTTGAAAGATATCGATATAAGATATAAAATGATATTTTTCAGGAAAAAGACGAACTTTTGAAATTGGTTCAAAATAAATCCCTGAAGAGTGAGAAAATTGTGAGTCTATGAAGTATTTTTCTGATTTGGAGAAAAAGAGTGGAATTAAAATTAAATATACTCCAGATGCTAGTTGATTAAGGAAATTCATTAGGCTTCTCGGAAGGATGAAAAATAAAGTTGGATTAATATTGGATAAAATAGGATGTTAACATGTGGTTGGATTTAGGTCTAGGTGTTTTTTGGAGAAAGAGGGAAAATAGTCTGCTAAATGTTGAGGAGTTTCTGGGTGGAAGTGTTACGTCCCGAGCTAAGGCGAGGGTAGGTTGGGAAATTAGGAAAAGGAAGGAAAGTTTGCTGATTAAATCAGAGTGGTAAATTCTGATTATTTATATTTTTGTGGGATCGTGGTCACTAGTCAAACCTATGCGGCTCGAGTTGTTCACAGTAATAAGAAATTTGATTATATTGCGGTGTACAAGCTTTATTAATTAAAAGATAGGTATACAGTAAGTTTTGAGATGCTTATGTGTATGACTTATACTACTTCTCAAGATGAGAAGGCAATGCTGAGAGTTTTATGCGTTTATTAGTCAATGATACAGGTTTTGAGATGCCTATATATGTAACTCACGCATTAAAAGTGTGCGTCTATATAGGTCAATAATACAGGTTTTAAGATGCCTATATATGTGACTTCCGCGGTTGATTGCGTGTGTTTTATGCTAATATACCAGGTTTTGAGATGCCTAGGTACACAATTCACGCACTATAATTGGCGTTATAGTTAATATAATAAGTTTTAAGATGCTTATATATATAACTTACGCTTTTTCCTTGCTTGAGAAGGCAAGAGAATGAGTTTTGTCGTATAGTTCTCCTTGTTGATAGCTGGATAACGGCACAATCCTGGCTGGAGTTAAGTAGTGCTATTTAAGTAGTACAGGAAGCGTATCAGACAATCCAACTTGCTTGCTAAACACTGGTTAAGTTCGTTTTCCGTAGATTTAACTCTCAGAACTCGACTTAATACAACGATACACGTATTTAACGGCACTTATTAATTCACGGCCACCGGACTTGCACCACTTAAGGACCAGGGATTATATTTACCAAGTACCGAGGTAATCCTTGCGTAAGATACCGATTAACGAATATCAAAGGGCCAATTCGTGACACCGACAGTATGACTTGCGGACGGAGTGATTACCGACATTAAGATCTTGAAGACTGAACAGCTACTAGCGAATAGACAACCTCCAGAGGCAGTGTTCGCAGAACGTGGACGTAAGCGGCCCCACCATGGACCCTACCAGCTCATGGCTTCTTCCTTGCTCCACTGCCATAGGTTGGTTGAACGAGAAAGACACAATGAGCTCGAAACATCTATGGTGGGCACCGTTTACGTCCACGTTCTGCGAACACTGTCTAGAGGTAAATCTGGGGTTTATATATTATTGATTATTTCTATAGTGGGAGAGTGCCTTCTAATTTGTAGATCGGCTCGTACGTTGCTAATTTGTAGATTGGCACGTACAATGATAAATTGTTGATCGGCACGCGTCTGGTGGCAATGTCGATGACCATGCTTGCTGACAGTCACGTAAACTCGTGAACTCGCGGCTAGTTTTCACGCAGGTCATACTATCGGGATCAAAGTTCATTGACGCTCGATGCGGTACATCTTTCTCTCGTCTTTTCAGCTATGTTACTCAATTAATATATGTTGACAGGTCGGTGCAATTGTACTAGGTTATAATTGCACTGACTCATCTATTATTTTATACCTTGGTTTATATTCTTATAGTATTTATGAAATACATGATTTTTTAGTGTCTATATTTTGAGATATCATTTAAGCTAGTTTGCGGATCCCCAATAATGTGATTGACTTTATTGATTGATTATCCATTATTAGTTATCGCTAAATATTATGTGCTAGTGTTTGATTATTATTATTATTATTAATCATTTAACGACTGTTCTTAACAATAATGAATGTTATTGTTATTTTCGTTAAATAATTATTAATGTTTATTGGCTTGGTTTTCTACATTACCGTCGGTAAGGTAGTTTTCCTATTTTATGCAACTCAACTGCCTTGTCGATCTCGAATAATTATCCTATTGACAAGTAGTTATCATCGCAGTGATGTGATTTACTTTCGTCAATCGCCTGGTTGTATGCCCGGTTGCCTTGCTGTAGGCGCGATTTTAAATTTTGTTAATTTTTACGGGATGTAACAGAAGTGGAGGGCGAAATTGGGTTGATTTGTCAACTTTCAAAATATTTCGTCTACGGCATTCTTTTGTAGCAAACATTTGAGTGTTACAGAATCTACAGGAATTTTCCTAAGGCATTAATTTTGGTCTTGGATCGGTTTGAACACTTTGATTTTTTGTTTGTTATATTTTTTATCATCATTATTATAAAAGTTTTCGTCGCAGAGATCGTATCGTTTCATTAGTAGTAACAATATTTTTAATGCTGCTCTATTTTCTACTAATTCGCTAGTAGGGCCGGCTTCTATAACAAAATGTTCATTTATATTAATTTGTGCAAGAAAAAATCACTTTTTTTCGAATTTGGGTCAGGAAAGACCGTATATTACGGTAACAACAATCCATATTTTATCGTCAAATTCCTTAAAATTTCTACATGATTTAAAAATCCCATGGAGTCTGTTCTGTATTTCTTTTTTTTGTAACTTGGTACGTTCTGAGTGCAAATTTGTTTAATTTCTTGCAGTTTTTACTCATAAAATTTGGTTTGACATTTTGATTGGTTTTTTCCGATTGATTAATTAAGGTTTGATATCAATTCCGTGCTACCCTTTGTTTGACATTATATTTATCTTTGTCACTACTCATAATTATGTAATTTTTATATTGTAAATTTACGTGAAATAAATACTCGTTATTTCGGGTTTTGTGGCGCTGAAGCTGTTAGCAGTTCTTGATGGCTCTCAGCAGGAGGTCCAGGAGGTCGATGGGTACCTAAGTGTAATAAGAGGTTGGTGACCGAATCCCAGAAGGCGCCTAGTAGATGGAGAAGCCATCCAAATAATCTGTGTAGTGCATATCCATGAATAATGGTATCCGCTATTAATTTAGTCCCTCTAATTGTTATAATTAATCCAAGTAGGCCTGCATTAGTAGTTCCAAAACTTGTGAAAATTGTCCAAAATCTACCCCATGCGGATTCAGCAATTTTATCAATTAGATCTTCATTAAAGAAATTCGTTAATGATATTCCTTGATTAATAGTTGGATGTCCTGTTATTTCTTTAGCTAAAGAATTTAGAATCATTGGTTTTTCTGCTGGAAAGATAATATGATCTCGCAGTTTATCAAGATCAGATTGAGAATAAATGCTACTTGTCGCTAAGTATGAAGGATTTGCATTTCCAGGTTCGCGGAGAAAGGAAAAAAGATTGATTTCCTTTAAATACTGGTAATTGTAGATAACATTCATCACTTTTGCGATATTTTACTTCAACCGGTATACATTTTACGATATGTACTACTTCTCCTGCAATTACTGACACATATCCTGTACTGGGCCTTTCATTAAATGATATGCAAATTCGTCTGGTTATTGGGTTGCTAAGGTTAATGTGATTCTAAAAACTTGCTGTTCGAGTATGCATCGTTGAGTAAGAACATCGTGATAAAGTCTATTTACTTCAGTGCGTGTGTGTCGTTCGACACATATAAATTTAGAGTTAAAGTATATAAAAATGTCCATATTTTCAACTTCTAAATGTTCATTCTTTAAAAATGAATTTCCAGGTCTGGTTTCAAAAATTAATAATTTTGGATGTTCGGTTTGCATTAAAACGTAACGACAAACGGGTTTTCTTGTTTTTCAGCCAGTACACAGGTTATATCTTCAGTACGTAATGAATGAAGGGTTTCAGAATTGTCTGTCGTGTTGTCATGGGTTTTATTTGCTGCTCCTTCGTAGATAACGTCATATTTATTAAAATTACATGCGTCATAAGGTAATGTATCCCAGAATGTTTGTCCAAATTCTACGTCTGTACAGTATGTAACAGAAGGTGTGCATATTATACCAGATCCTAAATGAATTTCATTTGAATTTAAATGAATAGTTGCGTAATGTTCTTGCAAAGTTATTTTAAATATTGCTTGGACTACGACATTATTCCATGTTCCATATGGGTCAGAACATTGTGTACCAGTAAAGTCTCCGTTAGGTGTTACAGAACCTGCTGAAGTAACGCTATCAAATGAAGTTTCGTTTACTTTTAATGTTGATATCTGAAGAGAAGGTGTTACTAAAAATGTTCCTATTATGTGCATTTGGTTACATTGATCTCGTGTAACATCTTGTATGTATTCGCTATGGCCATGTACAACTATGGAAATGTGCGAGTACGTACCACAATAAGAAATAGCACGTCGAATTTCTACTTTGCATTGTATTACTTTTGTATTCGAATATCCAGTTAATTATAAATGTTGTATATAAGTTCTTTCAACGTGTACTTGAGATTGAGGTAGATCGCATTCTCCTACCTCTAGTGAAGATAATGTCGTAACATTTGATTGATTTGAACCGCAATCAAATCCTATGATGGCATAGACTATTGTTATGTAGTTGAAGTTGCAAATGAGCAGTGTCAAAACGAAGCCTTGTATTCCCATCTCTAGAAAAAGGAGGTTCCAATTAGCAGCTGATTTTGCTTTGTGATATAAGAATAGAAAAATGTATTATCGTTATATATGTTCAATATATTTTTTGAAGTTAATGATTTACTTTTTGTATTTTGTGTTTCTAGTTCATTATATCCATCATGTCGGCTATGACAATGTGATCTGACAGCCGTAAACCGAGAATTAAATTTTTGTATGCGTCCGGACCTCTTGTTTTGATTCTTGAAAAAATGTCGTTTATTGCATCTGGATTGTTTAGGTTTCTGCTCCATGTGGGAAAATTACAGTCATCTTGGTTAAAAATTCCAGTTTGAATTAAATATGGCCAGAGAGCTACCATTTTGACAAAACAGGGAACTATTTCAATGACATCATCTATCCGTTTGCGATGAATTTGTTCCATTATATCTGGAATAATGTGTTATGTTAGAAATTTCATGATTTTTATTATGTTTTATATATATTTTTTATGTTATATATAAAATATATATTTTTATAAAAAAATGTTATTTTTTTTATTCTTAATACTTATCGACAAAATAAAATTCCATATCCTTGTTTAAATTGTATATGTATATCAATATATACACACATATTTTTTTATAATTAGGGTAAAGATATTTTTTGTTTTTATTTTTATTTATTTACTTTTGTACTTACACATGTGAGCGTTTTAATCTATTAATGTGAACTACAGTAGGTTTGCTTTTATAGCTCATTTTGACAATCCTTTTTCCTAAGACTTTCAATATTTAATAAGGCCCTGTATGATGGTTGTCTAGTTTTTTAATTTTACCTCCTGTTAATAAAAATACGTTATCTCCAATTTTCACTTCCAAAGGATTTATTTTTTTTATCATAATATATTTTCGATTTTTCTTGTGCATAAATTAGATTCTCTCTTGCTTGTGTTCGCATTTCGTTTAATTGTGTTACGAAATTAATTAAATAATCATCATATGTTTGTAATTTTTCTTGTGATAAAGGTTCACTGGAAGGTTCACGAGCTAGTTTACCAAAAACCAATTCATAGGATGTGCATTTTGTGCCATCATGTACACTAGTATTATACGAGAACATTGCTAGTTCAAGCCAATCATCCCATTCTGAATTTTCTGCAACAAATTGTTTGAGATATTCTCCTAAAACATGATGTGAACGTTCTAATGACCCGTTTGATTGAGGGTCAAAAGCTGTGGTACAAAATTGTTTCATTCTAAAACGTTTTGCCAATCTTTTTAATAAATTACTTAAAAAATCTCTGCCTTGTTCAGTAAGTACTCCTTTCGGTGATCTAAATATGCAAATAAATTTTTTCAGGAAAGCAACTGCTATCGTACTAGCTTGGTGATTAGGAATAAGTATTGCTAAAGAATATTTTGTAAAATTTTCTTGTATGGTTAGTGTTAAGTACGGATGGTAGGGATAAATAAATAATTAAATATTATAAATAATAAATTAATATTTATTTAAAAGATGAAAAGTGTACGCGGAGGCCTCATAAACTGTAGGACACTTTTGTGTCCCTTTTTTTTATTTTTAAGTAGGATAAGTCTATATTCAAATAAAATATTATAAATTGAGAACGATACAGCTTACCGATATTTGTAGTTAATTCTACCAGTTGGTAGGACAAGGGCTGGAGAAGAAGGCTGTCTTCGATGTCACCCTTGATTTTCTGACTCAACTGGGCTTTGTAAAAATTCTGTGATGCGTGACTAAAACTAGTCACTCTTGTTCATTTTTCACCGATTGCACGTGGTTGCAATTAACACACACACACGAATTCTCGACACTTTTGCCTTGTTCATTTTATAAAAATTAAAAGATGGATGGTTTCGAACCAGAAAGAAAACAGTACTTTTAAATTGTGTTCTTTCTCCACTTTTAATCGTTTATAACCTTAATGTGGCTTCTCGAAAAATATCTTCTTGTCGTTTTGAGATTCGACGACAGGATTATTTTTTGGAACTTTGTTTTTCAACGCCAGGCTGTACACGCACAGTTAACTCTCGCGGCTAACCGACCACCGACGCACTCAAAATATTATTTCAGAAGCGTAGTAATAAAAATTTTACTTGTATAATTTTTTAGCGCGACAACCCCGTGAACGGCTTTCTTCGGAAGAAAGATTTTAGAAGTATTTACGTCTGCCCAAGTAAAATCCCCAATTTGTGGCCCTGGCTAGGTCTTTTCACGAATCTAGGTCAACTATCCAGGTGATAGGACTTACTTGTTCCGAACCGCGGACGGGCGAATGCAAAGAACCGTGTCTTGCTCTTTAGAGTTCTTACCCGGAGTAAGAAACTCGTCAGGCTGCGTTTTTGATTTCAAATTGACTGATTTTTATGGAATTGTATCGATGTCATACAGGTGGGGAATAGTGATGACCTGGAATTATTTCTATGTGGCGTGATTTCTGTGAAGAGGAATTTTTGCTGAGAAAGAATTTGGAAATATTGAAGACCTAAATACTTGGTAGTTTTGAAATTCTTCATGTCTATTGCCAAGTGAGAATTTTTGTTGACTTGGCATTTTATTAGTTAATGATAATTTCTGGATTATTCCAGAATTTTAACAAGTCGTAGGTCAATATCAGGATTTTAGATTGACCTTTAGGATTTTTTGGAATCTGACACCTTTTCGATTTTTCATATTTTCAGAAAAACGTTGGTTCAGATTCTTTTGGTAATGTATTACTCACTGACCGAAAATTTTTCAGCTACTCAAGCTTTAGGTATAATAAATAATAGGAATAGTAATTTAAAGGATTGAGGTGGTTCCAGGAATACTATTGGCATAACATCGATACCAGCGATCATAGATTTTAGCTCGTGGTCTCTAACATGCGTAAGATCCGTCCAAGTCGGTGCGTACAGGCGAGCGTAAGCTGCTCACGGCAGACGTAAGGTTTCATGACGTCACCGCAAGGGTTATACCTGTTGTTGCAGCTACTAGGGTCCAGCTTACGTGTGTGTGAGCATTTTCCTTTTCGTTTTCTTCTTCCTTCTTTCTCCGTTATTTGTCCCACCTACCTGCATTCGCTGTTTTCTCACATTCTCTTCTCTATCGTTCTTTACAAATTTTAAACTTCCACGTTTTTCTTGATCTTCATTCATTTCATTTACATTATTTTAATTCATTCTTCCATTCTTACGTCTTGCCTGGTTAATCTAATTTTAATATATATTTACATGCAGACATTTAGGTGCCAATATCTGTTGTCATAGTTGGCACGTAAATATATGCACATACATTCAAACATGGACACAAATCTAAACGCTCAAATCGGCATTATTATGAATAACCCTTGTTATATTATGCATAATAATATAACAAAAGTATACAATGTACATACATATACATACATATACTATATACACAATATATAATATATATATATAAAATAGCATACACAATATATATTATATTATTGATCACATACATACACACATATATATATATATATATATACCTATAACTTTATTTATTATTATAAACAATCTTTTCCCCTTGCATGGAAAAAGTTGTTTTAATTTTGAGTTTTTCTTAATATGTTTAGGTCCTTGAACCGACTCCTTTACCTGCCTCTGCTGAGCGTGCAAAAGCGCTCAGGTTACGAGAACCGTGAATGAACTATTTATTGTTTATTAGAGTCTTGCGTAAAATACTTCGCGTGAGTGATAATAAAATATTTTTATGAAATTACAACTTATTATAATTTTTAATATTTTATTCACGGTTTGCTCGTAACAGTTAGAATATATAAGTTCCCGAATTTTGTCTCAGGTAGTGGACCAACAATGTCCATTGATATTTTTTCAAAAGCAGTAGTGGGTGTGTCAGTGATTACCATAGGATTTTTTGTTTTGACTCTGATTAATTTTTTCAGTTGACATTTCAAACAGCCTTGAATATATTTTTGAATGTCTACTTTCATATTTTCCCAAAAAATTTTTTTGCGAATTCGACTATAAGTTTTTGTGACGCCTTTATGGCCTCCTAATGCTTCTTCAATTGAATGAGTTCGTTGTTCTTTTGTTGGATATTGCGTTATTCCATTACAAACTATAATTTTTGTAGTTGAATTTAAAAATATTGAATCGAAAATTGATTTCACTTCTTCCCCAGGTATATGATTAATTCTGGAAGTTTTTGAAATACTAATTGATGGTAATTTAAATTTTTGAGATAATTTATGTAATGTGTGAATTGATAATTTTATATTATTTAAAGTTCCAGATAACTTATCTTTGGTTTCTTCTTCAATTGGAAATGCAAAATGGTAGTAGTTTCCTTTTATAATCTATTCTGCTATTCTCTTTTGTAAATTTTTAAATTTTGGTAAAGTTTCACGTTTTTTTAAGGTTTTTGATCCGTTATTGAGAGGGGTTCCATTTGTCGTAACAAAATATGCATAATTATCTTTTCGCATAGTTAATGATCAGGATCAGAGTCAGAATCTGATTCTACTTTTGTTCGGCTTTCTTTTTGCATATATATTTCTGTTAATTCATCTTCATATATTTTTTTTTCTTTCTTTTTGTTTGAGACGGAATATTATTCAAATTTGTAAGTAGATTCTATCTTGGCCTACCTCGCGGTTTTTTCACAAGAGGTTTAGAAGAAAAAATGTTGTCTAATTTTTCTTGATATAAATTTTCTGTTTTTTCTTGTTGTTTTTTCTTTTGAGCTCTAGTAGTAATAGGTTTTCATGATAAATTTTCGTATTATTTGGAAAATACTGGGCTTAATAAAAATATTGTCATAAAAATAAGTCTTGAAGCCAGATTTTTGAATACATTTGTGTATTTTAAAATATTCTTACTAGTCTCACTAAAGGATTTTTCACTAAGAAAGTCTTGAAAAAATTCTGGGATTTTTGGGTCAATATTTAATATTTGGGCTTCCGAAATTTCTCTAAAATGATTTACGTCGTCTGGTACGAGTACTGGATTTAAGTTTCTTCGTTTTAAAGGTTTTACCTTATTTTCAGAGTTTTCTTGTTTATTTCTTGTAAAAGTTTTCTTAGAAAACATTTTTTCTTCAGAAGTCATAAAAGTATCACTGTCATCAACTTGTCAATATTTTGATTTCTCTTTGTTATCATCAATGGGGTTTCTTGAGAGAGCGTCTGCATTTACATTCATTTTTCCTGCTTTGTAAATTACATCAAAATCATATTCTGCGAGTTTCAATCTCCAACGTGAAACTCGTGAACAACGGTCTTTAGAATTTTGGAACCATACTAGAGGTTTGTGATTAGTCACTAAAGTAAATTTTCTTCCATACAAATAAGGACGAAAATGAGTTACACAAAATATTATAGCAAGAGCTTCTTTTTTATATGTATCATATTTTTTCTCAGTATCACTTAGACTACGTGAAGCATATGCTATTGGCTTATCTTTACCTACTTTTCCTTGTGATAAAATACCTCCTATTGCAAATCCTGAGGCATCTGTTGTGAGTATAAAGGGTTGAGAAAAATCAGGTCGTTGCAAAAGTGGTTCTTCACATAATTTTGCTTTTAAAATGTCGAAAGCTTCTTGTTGTTTTTCTGTCCAATTAAAAGGTATATCTTTTTTTAGAAGTTGATTTAGAGGACTTGCAATTTTTGAGAATCCATCAATAAATCGTCTATAATATCCTGCTAAGCCTAAGATTTTTTTAACATTTTTCTGTGTTTTTGGAACTGAAAAGTTTTTTACAGCTATTATCTTTTTTGGATCTGGACGTACTCCATTTTTATTGTTACGTCCCAAGCAGAAGGCGAGGGTAGTTTGGATTTTTGGATATAAGGAAGGCGCTTAGCTGATTATGGTAGGTTGGTAAGGCCTGATAATTTATTTTTGTTTGTGGGTATGTTGTCACTTGTCAGGTCTATGGGCCCTGAGTTGCTCACAATATTAATAAAACACTAAATTTATAAATATATACGATAATTTATTATAAATAATTAAGATTTTGCATAAGTTTCCACACAGAACGATACTTAGGTGGTAACTTACTTGTCTACCTCTTAAATTAGAGGGCAAAAGAGAGAATTGTCGATTTTTACTCCTATAATTGCAAGTGAACGGCACAAATTTTTGCAGGATAGTTGGGCAACACAACGATAAATCTTGCAGGAGGTATGGTGTAAGGGATGCAAATCCACCAACTGGTAGCAAAATTATCCACTTACGTATCTTGCTAAGTACACGAGAAATGAACCAGGCATGCACTTGTTAACAAGATAGGTTAGTTCGTCCCGATTTCAGAAATTAATTACTATCAACCGACACGACTAAATACGACGGTACACTTAATCCAAAGGAACTATTTAGCACTACTTTTTCCGGACTTGCACCACTTAGGGATCAAGGATTTTATTTACCAAGTACTCCAGGTAGAATCTTGCTCATAGAAATCTACTGAGACTTACGTTTATCGAAGGGTCTGCTCACGACGTTGACTTACTGGTCCGAAAGGAATTGAGTTGACCGTACAACTGATCGGAACTTAATGACAAACCACCAGAGGTAAATCTGGGGTATATATACTATTGATGCTTCCAATAGCGAGAGCAGATCAAGGTAAATCGGTGGCACGGCGAGTACGAATTGCGAATCGGTGGCCAGGCACGATGTCTGCAAGAGTTCATGGGTTATTTATCATAGGAACACTATTATATGAAAATAGTTCTTTTGTCGTGCCTTGGTGCATGGCGTGTTGCCCTTGCACAGGGGCAACGTGAAAATTTTAATTTACCGGGATGTAACAGTCCTCCCTCCTTAGAATAATTATCGTCCTCGATGAAATATTAAGTGCCTTAAGTGAATAAATTAGAAAATAGTGTCGTGGATTTTTGCATCCAGATGTCAGCCTTATTTTTGTGGCGTGTACTGGACTTCCGGAATCTCCTTGGTAAGTAAATAGTTCTTAGTGAGTGGTGATGTAATTTTTAAGCTGCATGCTGATGACTGCAGGGACTGAAGCAATTTCCACTATAATTTGACGATGTGTTTTTGTCACTTTGTTTTTTCTGCTAAGCTATGTGTATCCTAAGACTGGTGTTATCCAAGGATTCAGATGATGTGAATTGATGTCATTTTTCACAGATGATAGATGGTTATGCTATGCTGCAGCTGCCATAAGTCAATTTTCTGTAGAAGTTGACATGGCGATTTTGGATCTTGTACTTTGTTGTAGTGCACGTGTTCCCCAGCCTTGCTGGGGTTTTAGGCTGATTTTTCATGGTTGACATGATGTCGCCTCGTTGCATACTGGGTCGTGGGGATGATTTTCTCCTCATTCTCCAGCAACCATGGCGGAATCTTCGCTACCCTCTCTCCCTGGTGAGGGGAGCACCATCAGTGCCTGAAGGAGCTGGTAAGTACCTCTTTCTTCAGTTTTTGTGTGATTTTTTCGGGTAGTGCCGCATTCGCAAAGTCTCTTAGTGCGTTTCGAAATGTCGGAAACAGAAGACTTCCTGGACTCCTTATTAGCCGAGTGGTTCGGTGCATCGGATCACTTTAGCCTTCAAACTCCCGGTTTTCCCACTGCACCCTCATGTGAGGATTCGTTTGTCGACTCGGTTTTGGATTTCAACCTCTCCTTGTTGCAGCCGAGTTCCTCGAGTTCGCCCACTTCTTCTGGGGACCCTGCGTTGTTTGTGCCGAACGCAACAGTCTTCAGGTGCGGGTCTCCGAAATCGAAGATAGACTAGGAGTTTTTTATGTGTCAGTTCGCGGTGTTCGTTCCAGCCAGACCATAGAGTCGATGGCTTGTCAAGAATTGTTTAACCCGTCTGTCTCCGGCGATTCCTTTTCCATAGTCCAGGTTGTAGATTCGAGAAATCCCGGTGTTCTGCTGCGTGTGGCATCCCTTGAACTGAAGCACCGCATTTTAGGGTGTAAGAAAATGTCTAGAATATGTCGAGGTTTAGTGGTGGGATTAGCATAGGTGCGTCGAATAGGGCGGTGTATTAGGACTAATTTATAAATTTGTGTTTCAGACCCGAGGCCCGAAGACGTACTGCTTCCGACGGAGGACCCGGTGTTGCCTTCTCAGCATTATTAATATTGTACATACTTATGTTTTATATATTTTATATACATACTTTTCTTTTATACCTAATTTAGTTGTAAGCACTTATGTTATATTTTATGTTTATACTCCTTTATATGTTTAACTTAATTGTAAATACTTTCTTTGTTCATTAAAAAATGAAGAATTACACAATTGCTTGAAAAACAGACAGACGGGGCAATCCTAATAAAATTTTGGTTTCCATTTGAAAAAATTCCCTTTCTTCCCGTCTCTCCCATGTTCGTGTCGTTATTTTCCTTTCTATTTTAATACTTGGGTTATATTAGTTAAATAAGTTCAAATTGGGTTCTATTTAAATATCCTCAATTCCTAATTCATTTTTATGTTTATTGATATTTCGGCAATTATACTAAGTATTGCATCGTTTATACACTTATTGTGTCCACTTTAATTTAAATTTTTGAATTTGTCAAACTTCTTATTCTCTTATATAAAAAATTATCAAAAACAACAAAATCGCTTGAGAGGCTGATAGAGGGGGTCATTGTAGTCTTATTTTTTGTTGTTGCGGGAACCCCCCTTCTGCCAGTTTCTTTTATTATTGAGTTTTCATTTTACATTTCCCTTACTTTATTTTATTAACTTGTTTTCTTTTTTTTTTAAGGTATAACAAAAAATTTCTATTTCTCTTACGACCATCTTTGGTTGTATAGCTGATCTTTATAGAATGGAAATTTATACCAAAGATGGCGTGATAGTAACTTAATTGTAATCTTAAGATTATTTATACTATTAGTTATTAGTTCTGATTCTAAGGTATTTTCAGGTTGCGAGGTGAATTTCATTAATTTTGTCACAGGACCGCCCGAATTTGATAGGGTCATCCACTAGAAATTTTTTATCCTCGAATATGAAACTACAGGTTTTGCAATTACTCATGATGCAAATATACTGTAAAAAAACAATTTTTTCCATTTATTTGCTAGAAAAGAAAAATTTATATTCGGTATATTGATTTCAAACTCTTGTTCCTGTCGCGCCTTCCCGCCATCTTGCTGTGAGGTCATCTGCTTTGAAAAGTTTGAAAACAAGCTGTGTAATTAATGTTTTTTTCAAAAAATGGAAAGACATAAATGTTACCGGTGGTGTTTTGTCCCAGAATGTAAGAGTACTAGTGTGAAGAATCCAGAAAAAACAGGTCAAACAGGTCATTTTGACCCCCCTTGGTAGTTCTAGTGTTAAAGTCGGTGAGGGGAAATTGAATAGTAATAATTAACTGTTCTTATATTTGATTAAAAGTCGTAATAAAATTCTAAAACAATTACATAAATTATATCCAATTTTTAAGCATGAAATTTGAAAACCGTCAAAATGACGATTTTGGTAGTTCTAGTGTTAACATCAACAATATATTGCTGTGAAGACCATTTTAACGTAAGTATATATTTCAATTTTGAATGTAGAATTATGAAACATGTATATCATTGTACGTACAGTAATCTATTAATTAAGGAGGGTCGACTCATTGACATAACCTCGAACTAAAAAACTGTTGACAGAAGCAGAAGGATCGAACCAGAATTTTAAAAAAATACAATGAATCAAATTGAAATGAATGTTCTAATGAACAAGCTGAGCTATATTGTTTATTGGGATTGGGTCAAAATTAAAATGAGTCACTGAGAGGTTAAGAAATACATGAAAGGTTGAATAACTAATGTCAATAAACAAATAATTTTTACTGAAAGTAATTTTCTTTAAGAAATGTATCACTTTCTCTTCGCATATACAGATTAATCAATTCTGATTCGATCCTCCCTGCTTCTGTAAACAGTTTTTTAGTTCGAGGTTATTTATAGTTGCAGGAAAATCTAGAAAACTATATGAGAATGAAAATGGATCCTACTGCTTTACTGAGGCTGAAAAAAGGAGTACTACCTCATTTATTTAAATGTCAGGAAGATAGGACTCGCTTATCTTCGAAGCCTCTAAAAACAGGAATGCAGAAATTGGCAAAAATTCGAATATTTAAAGAAATCGAAGCAGAAGAGAATGAAAAAGCAGGAGCAGAGCCGGAAGACAAACCGGAATCAGAGTCAAGGAATTTAAAGGAAGATACTCTGAACAACAACTTCGCCGAACCTACTTTTTTTGATGAAAATAGACTGCCAGCATCTGTTAATGAAATTGAGAAGATCGTAGAAGAAGAAACGATCAAGCTTGTGCGAAAGATGGTTGATATAAATATTCAAACAAACTTAAAACCTCCTAGACGCAGCAAAGCACTAATGTGTCAAATTAAACAACTAGAGCCGAAAACAAGGGATAAAGCTTCTCCGCCAATAATCCCGGTTATCTGTGACAGTAGTAAAGACGTTAAAATTATAACAAAGGAGAGTTGCGAGTCAAGAAATTCAAAAAGTATTCACAGTTCTAGTATTTCGTCATTAATAACGGGTACTCTCGATGATTGTGAGGAGTATTTACCATCTGAGGAAACAAGTGAAGAGCAAGTAAGATTCAGAGAATCTGAAAAAAGCGTCTCTCTCTACAAGTCAAAATTATGCATGTAATAGATAATCCAAGGCTCTACATGGGCATGACATCAGAAGCTCTTTACATTATCAATTTATTGGTGAATGAGACTAAAATAAGTAAAGGAAACATATGTTTAGTCTTGACAAAGATAAGATTAAACGACACATTTGAAAAACTAGGGATTGAATTTGGAATGAGTTCCAGTAATGCAAGCAATATCTTTCGAAAAAGTATACCAGTTTTAGCGAACTTTATGAAAAGATTGATAGTTTGGCCTTCGTCGAACTCAATAAAGGGTCTACTACCAATAGCCTTTCGTTGTAGGTATAGCAACGTTCAAACAATCCTCGATTGTTTCGAAATTAGAATTCTGAAACCATCAAATGCAATACATCAAGCTCTAACGTGGTCTGATTACAAAAAGGATAACGCATCAAAAATTTTAATTTCGACCACACCTGATGGAACCATTAATTTCATATCCGAGGGATTTGGAGGAAGAGCTTCTGATGCTACAATAGTGCAAGAGTCCAAGTACACTGAGGCTTTATGTGAAGGATGCGATTGTATGGCTGACCGAGGGTTTAAGGACGTAGAACAGAGCCTAAGGAAATAAGGTTGTCGACTTATCCGGCCACCAAGCGTCTCTTCTAATCATAAACAATCACGAGAAGAGGTTCTTCAAACGAGACAAATCGCTAGCCTTCGAATTCACATCGAAAGAACCATCAGGAGAGTTAGGGAATTCGATATGCTAAAACCTCATGCAGGGCTGTGTAGTGCGTGCTTAGATAATGTGGATTATATTTTGCAGATAGCAGCTAGTTTAATTAATCTACAACCACCCTCAATTAAACAATAATGTTTAAAGTGTGTAGTGTAAAGCTTCAATATTCTTGTATACTAATCGAAAAATATTCTATGTTTTATTTATGCTTAACCATTCAAATAAAAAAATCATTATTACTTGAATTATTCAAAATCAATTATAAGTCCAAAGCAAAATTTTGGTTCTAGTAATTTTTGGAAATTCTTAAATTATCATCATCTATTCATAGATAAAAAAATAAAAGTTCCCGATGAGATAATAATAATACGAGCTCATGTACTATATGTTGATAAAAAAGCAAAATGGTTTTGAATAGAAATTTGTATCATTGAGCGTTTTTATTTTGATAATGTCATTGCAATTACAACTACATTTCATAACTATTTTTACATGAAATTACTGGTTATTTCTTACAGAATTTAATATTATTGGGAAAACATTTGTTTTCCAAAATTTCATTGCTTTTTCTATCATGTTCAATGTAAAAATAGCATCGTATGGGACATCATACAAGGAAAAGCGTTTCGTCTTTTCGAAGTTATGGCTTGCTACAAGAAATTCTCCATGCTGAACTTTCGCCATGAACATCTGTAATTGAAGTTGCCCATAATATTTATTGGAAATTTTTCTACTTTTATTGACGTAGCGACTACTTGCACTTATAGAAGCTGGACATTTAACTTCTATAACAAAATCTTTTCCGACACCATCAGGTGAAGCTTCTAAAATGGGGTACTGTGCGTCCAATAATAGTCCACTAGGATAGATTTTAGTCTTCGCAAATACTTCGAAAGCAGTTATGACATCTTTTTCTAAACGCCTTCCTCTTTCCATGGTTACAGTTAACTTTTGAAACCCCTGTCATTTGTTCAACTAATGAACCACTACTCGTTTGGCACTGAGCTACTTCATATATTCTTGAGCCCGTTGCTCGTCCGTAACGTATTTCTCCCCAAATGTGAGTTTTATATTGATCTACAGTGGCTTTATTGATCAAAACACAGAGTTCAGGTTTCAAAATCTCACTTGCAAGTTTGAGGAATTCTGTTACATCTGTAGAATTTCCTTTACAAAATTCAATCATCATTTGATGAACTGATGCAGTTCTCTTTATATCAAAGACCATAAAATGCCGTGAAAGCTGGCAATCGTGATTACGTTCTTTCATCTCTTTTAATACTAAATCTAAAAAATGACTACTATCTTTCGCGTCCATTTCCTTCGAATTGTTCTTCAAATCTTTAATTTTGATGTACTTGACGTGAGTAACTGCTTGTGACAGCGGGGGTTTTTTCCAGTAGCAAGCAGTCGATGTTGGTGCTGGTTCTTCGCTGCGACGATGCATCCACATGATAGCTATTGCGTGCTTGCATCCGCCTAAAAACACATTTGTGTTCGTCAGAAATTTTTATTCAAATCTCTAATACACTTTTGTTAGCTTCTTCGGATGTTATTGAATTTCCATTTTATAAAACAATTTTTAATTTTTAATTTTTTGAATCTTAATAAAAGATTCACCAAATTCACATTATATGTTTATAGGGAAATAAATATCAATTTTCACATTTAGAATTGTGTCAATCAAATTAGATTATTCGCACAATACTTTAGACGAGCATTAACTTTCAATTGTTAAATGGTGAAGAAAAGTGTCGATTATTTATTTACTAGTTGACCTGTAAATACTTTAATACGTAAGTTTGCTCACATTTTGATTATTTATAAAATAAAATTTGATACTGAAGCTCAAACTAATTTTATAATTATATTACAGATAATGTGAATTACACATTTTCTCAAAGTCACTCTATTTCTTTTTGAATTTAAGTTAAACAGGAAATTCAATTTACTTAAGGCTCTATCAGCCTTAAGGAACACATTCTCATCATGACGCTCGCGCTTCGCGCTCGATTTTCTGTATACATTTCAGTCACTTTTTAATAAATTACATGATTAAAATAATTTATTTTCTTCCAAATCTCTCAAAAAGAAAAAACAACCGTAGAACTTATTTAAGGAGACGATTTTACAGAACAACGCGTATTTCGTATCTCACATATTTTGGTGAAAAAAATCGAATTTTTTTAATATTAAAAATCAAAACATAAAATATACATCCTGTCCCGAAATGACTTAATGAGAATTTGTAAACCTCATTTGGGCAAACAATTTTCGATCTAAACATTTTTTTGTATCTCACATATTTTGTCTAAAAAAATGGAATTTTTGAATTTTAATCGTATTTTTTGGAATTGAAACGAAAAATATATGTTTTATCAGAAACTGTGTGAGACAAAATTTGTAGATCTTTTTGAAACGAACAACTTTGTATTCTTACGTTTTTTTCGTATTTTACATATTATTGTTAAAAAATTGAATTTTGGATTTTCAATAGTTTTTTTTTTTAATTAAAAAGAAAAATATGCATCTTATGAAAAAATGATACAATTTAAATTTGTAGGACTTTATGTATTCAATAATATTGTATCATAATGTTTTTTCGTATCTCGTATAATTTAACTGTAAAATGGAATTTTGATATTGACTTTTTTCGAATTTGAATATGCTGTAACATTTCTAATTTTGATTTGATAAAAAAATATTATTAGAATAATTTGTAGAGATTTATGAGCACTATCAAAAACCAGTGTTGAAATTTTTGATTTTTTCAAAAAGTTATTTTCAAAAACACAAAAGTAGTGCTCAATCCCTCAATTTTGATTGGATGTGGCTGGTTAACGAACTTGTCCTTACTTTTCCGGCTCCGATAAAGTGTACCAAAGCTCAATTCAATCTGATGATTCTATCGAGAGTTATGCCGCACACGACCTACAGAAAGACAGACAGACACTTTCGTAAAAACCGTTTTTTCTGACTCAGGGGGTCTCAAAACGTAAAGATTTGATAAAAATTTCAAAAGTCATTTTTTACATAAAACCAATACCTTCTCATCCATGATGAGAATGTAAAAAATGAGGAACTCTAAATTCCATTAAAAAGGTTATGTTTATAAACTAGAAAGTAAATCCTCTAGAGAAAATAATGTGAGATATAAAATGCACACTGAAACTATATTTTAAATTAATCAAGTCACCTATTAAACTACACAATACACGAATTATGTATCAAAAATAATTTATCTGTCAAGGTGTTTGTATACAAACGTTCGAGCCGGCTGAGCTGTATATCGAACATAAAACTTGGGGTTAGATTCCTACGTACAACTGGTATATGGTATGATTCCCCTTAGGCTATGATAATTTTTTCAAATTTATCATTTAAGAAATTAATTTTTCTAAATTTTAATAGTATTTATTAA
Organism: Diplolepis rosae; assembly: GCA_030998225.1. Classification (NCBI taxonomy): domain Eukaryota; kingdom Metazoa; phylum Arthropoda; class Insecta; order Hymenoptera; family Diplolepididae; genus Diplolepis; species Diplolepis rosae. The sequence continues at coordinate 639,613 of JAPYXD010000314.1, read as the reverse complement.
AATTTACTTACTTTTTTGCTTTTGCTCCAGGACTCTTTGCAATATTGAAACTTGACCACTTTGAAAAAAATTCACTAATCATTAATGGATTTACATCCGGTAAGTTATCTGAGCTTGCTTTCACGTATTAAACCATTTCAGAGCGTTATTATACTTACAGAACAATGGGTATATACAGAATAACACTAAATTTAATTATTCATGGTATTTGACACTTGTATTTTCTTTAATGTTTACTAGCAGATGACGTCACAGCAGCTCATTCGCGCCGTGAGGGCGCCACGAGTATATTTCAAAATATCGACATTCGCAGTTCATATTTTATCATTTTTTAATGACTATTTATAAATTATTCAATTTACGGAACGTAGTTTAAATTTCACATTTACACTCTTTGGCAATCAAAGTTTATAAAAAAATTAACTGAATGAATACAAAATTTTGTGGATGACTCTATTGTCCGTTTAAAATTTTCTGACCGGATAACATACCCTATATGGAGCTCGCTGTTCTGCATAGCTATGTGTATCATTTGTGCCTCCATGGTAGTTGTTTGTCCAACAATACTTGTATATTAGGTGTTCATTGTTACGGGGCCGCCATGGAGTTTTTTAATGATGACGGCCATGTTGACGGTGCATATATTGGTGTAAGGCCCGCTGCAATATGAATTTTTGGCAAGTCTAATAATGAACTTGTAATAGGAATTCATGTGGGCACAGGAGAACTGCTTAGTATATAATTCATTCTAGGCGGTCGCGGGTCTTTTTATTGCTGGGCCGTTCGAGTTACGCTCTGGACATGTTGTCGGGAGTCATGACTGCTGGTGATACGCTGCGTTCTGTAAGGTGCCACATTACACTTTTTTATATGATTGGATTATAATTCATTATGGTTTCTCTTGGTGGGCGTGATTAATTTCTTTCTCAAGTGGGTGTGGTTTGTTAGCTTGCTACTGCTAAACTCCTCGTACTTTCTGTGATCCTTATTCTTTTTCCTCTGTTGTTTCAATTATTAAATTATTACAGCTGTCATTAGGTATTGTGCTCAATTGCATTTGTTTATGCATTTCTAACATTTGTTGTTGGACTTGTTAATACTCTTCGTTGGGGGTGAATTTCTTCTGTGTTTGCTTGGTTGACTACCGAAAGGAGTTGTAGTTCTACTTCTTCTTGGTTTTCTTTAATGTTAAAATTTTTATTGTTACAGATTTTACAGTTTTTGCGGATAATTCCTTATGTAAAGTATATAACAGTTGTTATTATTAATAAGGTTAGGATACTGGACCCTCCTAGCCAATATTTTTGGGCTAATTCATTTTTATAATGATTACTTTCCAGGTCGAGAAGCTGTTCTATAGTAGAGAGGGATTCTACTGTATGCAGATTTTTCGATTTTTCATCATTTTCAGTATTCCTGAATTTGTAATATGTCTGTTTTTCCCTTTTTACAGGTGATGCTGATTGGCTCTGGATTTTTAGTTGAAAATATCCATGCTTTTAATGATGGAATATGCTTCGAAAAAACTGAATTTTTTGTGTTTATTTTAACATCACATTGCTATACATGTTTCATTGAAGGGCGTGTAAGCATTAGACATTCACAGGACGTAGTTGTGACTATCTCGTGTATTTATTGGGTGCTTTCGCAAATCATGTGATAGATGGTTTTCTGACAAGTGTCATAGTGATCTTTATCTACCAAAAAGAATTTTCTTTCGTCTTCCGTCAGGGTAATGTATTGTTTTTTGGGTAAAATGTAGACGGCTTTTGTATAATTTTCTGAAATGTTCTGGTACTCAGGAAATGGATCAATTTTATATAATTCTAGTGCTTTTCTATCTAGCAATGGAATGTCTACTGATATTAGTAGATTTCCAGATGTAATTTTGACGTCCGCTTTGCCAATTTGTGAAAGTAATTCCACTCCAATGTGTGAAGTGGGAATCGGAAATTCGTAATCATCCATTTTAATGTGTATTTCGGTGATTACTTCTTGTAGTTGCGCTTTGGAAATTGTCGAAGGGTGTGATTTGCCTTCTCGTGCGTATTCTATTGTTTTAATGAATTGTTTTAACATTTCGTATAAATGTTCTAATTTTAGTTACAAATGTGTTGACCATTGGATCATTTTTTCGTTATACATGTAGTCATTCTAATATTGTTCTTGCGATTCTATTTTGTGAATAGTTTCATTTAGTTCTGTTTGAATGACTTAAATTTGTTTAGCTTTCTTGTTTAAATTAAATTGAGTCGATCAAATTTTATCATGTCCTTGCAGTTAGTACTTTTCGAGCGATTTGGGCAAGTTTTGTAAATTTTCTGAATTTCCGATTTCATTTTGTCAAATTGAAGATGTTCCTGTAGTTTTTGAGGATCCATGAATATAACAAACCTCCAATTGTTCTGGGTAGTGCGGATGGTTTCTACTTTTCCGTAGAACAATCCTGGATTGTTATTGACAGGCCGGATTTCATAGTTCCGTGGATTTCCTAATGTGCCTGCCATGATGAGTAGTATTCCTATACAGGTCATTGTTGCTTGGCCTAGGATCTGGGTAACCATGCTTCTGTATATCGAAAATGTTATTTTGGAAAATTTATTAAGGTATTATCAGGGTTTCTATCTCCTGTTATCTTACCATATTGGTAAGGGAAGAAAGAAAAAGGTAACCTACATATCCTCTCCCTTGATTTCTTTATTCCCTTACTTTCGTGAAATCAGGATCAGTTAAAAAAAATAGCAAAAATTATAAATGTCGTATACATATGTAGTTATTAAAGTAAGATTTAAGTGAAATTCAAATATAAATGTGTGTGTGTATGATAATAATGATGATATATAATGAAATTATATGTGATAATAACAATGATATATAATGATAATATTATATAATAGTATTAATAGCGATATTGTGTAGCTATAAACATATACCGATGCATAATGAGGGTAGCCTAGCAAAATATTATTATTTATTTATTTCTCCCCCTTTTTTTTATTATAATTTTTAGGTCGAAGGGATACATCTCTAGGGCGTGAGATAGATTAAATTTGTATTTTCTTCCCCTTCCGGAGGACCCCATAAGTCTTCTTCTGTTGGTTCCTGATTGTCGAGAAGCCGTTTGTTTCTCTTAACTTGTTTTTTACAATTCGCCATAGTGTGGCCCCTTAAATAACAGTGCTCGCAGCAGTTTTCCCATTTATATAGTTTGATTAACGAAATCGCGGGGTTGTCCAAGCAAATTACATAACATTCGTCTATACTATTACAGGTATTTTTCTCCTCGCTAAAAAAATACAATTTCTCAAGAATCATTAACATTTTCTTCGCAGCCTCATGTTCTGCGCTACGCATTTTATTTTCCCCGTTGCTTACGGTACTAAATTTATTTTCGCGTTTTTGATCCTCTACCACGCATCTAACGAAAATTTTTTTTGCGTTGTGAGATTCCACTGTTTCTTCTAGAGCATATTTCGGCTTTGTGAAATTATACTCAGCCGTCAGCTTCTCTAGCTGCCCCTTAACGAATCACAGTTTTTCTACCTCCCCTTTAGGATGTAGGGTGGTGGGGTATATCTCTCCCTTGGGTGGTAGGGTGCTAATAGCGGACATGAGTTTCCTGTAAAAGAAAACTGTGGTTAAAATTTTTAATTTTTAGCTGTATTCTAACTTAAGTTTATCAAAATGTTTCTGGAATAGTTTTCCGTCGAGTTTTTCTAAGATGGCGTTGTTTTTGTCTAGGATTTTTACAAGGGTCCGTGGTATTATCCAGTTTTCCGTGTGTCTTGGCTTCCTTCTTGATGTATACCTGATCTTCTACATTCCTTAAAAATGGTTTTACCTTTTGATCATAGTTTTCTTTTGAATGTTCTTTTGCGGTGATCAAATTTCTAGCTGCTATCAATTTTATTTCCGATAATCTTAATATTAATTCCTGCAGATAGGTCCCGTAGGTTTCTAATTTTTCGAGATCTGGAAATGAACTGGGGCTGCTTGCGATTTTACTGAATACTACTTCAAAGGGTGTAAATTTAGTGGCTTCGTGTACTGATGTATTGTATGCGAACATTGCGAAGGGTAGAAGTTGGTCCCAGTCATCGTAGGTTTCTGCGTATGCTCTTATGTAGTCTATTAATACTGCGTGGGTCCTTTCCAGGGATCCGTTTGATTGTGGTCTATACCCTGAAGTGGTAATCTGTTTTACTCCAAAAATTTTTGATAATTTTCTGAGTAAATTATTGAGAAAACTTCCTCCCCTGTTTGTAAGTATAGCCCTAGGGGCTCCGTGTTGTGAGAATAAGTGCCTTGCTATCGCATGAGCGACAGTGGTTGCCGAAATATCAGGTATAGGGACGGCTATGCAGTACTTAAATAAACTGTCCTGCATTGTGAGAATATGTTTATTGCCATCAGGGGTAGTAGGCAATTTTCCTACTGTGTTTAGGGATACTTTGTCGAAGGTGTCGAGAGATGTATCGGTGATTAACATGGGTTTATGAATTTTAGCCCTGACAATTTTTTGTTTTTGGCGAATGTCACATTTTCTGACAAATTCAGTGACTTGATCCTTAAGTCCTGGCCACGTGTACCTTTCTCTAATTCTTTGATACGTTTTATTTATCCCTTTGTGGCCCCCAATTTTACTTTCGTGGTTTTCGGAAATAATCTGAGTGCGTAGCTCCTCTGGGGGTATATTTACGTTGCCGCAACATATTGTTATTTCTATTTTAGAATTAACGAATTCTTGAGTTAGTAACTCACGCAATTGCCCTTTTGGTAACGAATCACTGATGTCTCCATATTTTGAAATACGAAATTCCGAAATATTTTCTTTTTCTAAAGCTATTCTCAAATTATGTACGGCTACTTTAATGTATTCTTCGTTTATCTGTTCAAAATGGTTTTGTTTAATTATGAGTGAATATACGTTGAAATGTCTACGAGGAGTGACAAGCACTTCTCCTATTTTTGGTTTTCTATCCTTCAGGTCCTGGGGGTCAACTGCTCCCAGGTTCGCAAGTAGTCGGCTTACGGGGGTGACAAACTCACAGTCAGTTGAGAGAAAATGTACATAGTTACTTTTCAAATAAGTGATATTCTCGCGGCTGCTATTCAGTCTGACCTGTTCGTTTTTACTACTGTGCGTGTCAGTTCTACTAGACATTTCACAGGCTTTAGACAGTGCCGGAGGGATGCTGGTGATTGACGGTCGCGAATGGTCAGACGGCAAACTAGTGATATCCGCAGTAAGTTCGTCTGAGTATGTAGGTATATTTATTCCCATTCCGCAAATGCCACTTTTATCAGTTGATAGTTTAAAGCTAGGGTTGTTATCAAGTTTTTCTGGAAATGGCGTGGAAATGGCTTTGGGTTTTCCTAGTGCTGAGGGGGTATATTTCCCTGAAGCAGCGGGGGTTGAAGCTATTCCAGGGTCGAAAGTGACACTTTTTCTGGTGTGAGCGTGTAGATTTCTGGTAGAGACTTCTTCATCTGAAGATGAAATACTGGGGTCCAGATTTTCCTTACTTTCACAATTTATTACTTTTCCTTTTTCGTGAGTCTCTTTTAATAATTATTCAGCTATTTATTTAGCTAGTTATTTTCTCCTTCAAAAACTGCGGTGACGTCAAGAAGCGGGGCTTCTTTATCCATCGCTGTCCTTTCCAGACAGTCTTCATGTGCCTTTAAAGATTGTTCAAATCATGGAAATGATTTTTCTATGTTTTCTTTAGTAGACTTAGATTTTTCGTGTACCACTTCATCCTTTTCCTGTTCTTCTTCGTCAGAATTTTCTACGATTGGATTCCTTGATAGGACATCAGCGTTAGTATATAATTTACCTGGTTTGTCATTAAATTCATATTTATAATCTCTCTATTTTAATCCCCAGCGAATTAGTCTTTGGCCTGGATCTTTTACCGAATTTATCCACCTGAGAGGTTCATGATCACTCATAAGGATAAATTTTCTCCCATAAATATAGGGTTGGAATTGATTTGCCGCGTAAAGTACCGCAAGGCATTCCTTCTCCGTTGTGGAATAATTTAATTTAGGTCCAACCAACACTCTTGACATATATGCTACAGGGAGAACCATTCCATCTTTTTCTTAGCTTACGACGGCTCCTATTGCATAATCCTAGGCATCAGTGGTTACTGTAAAGGGTTTTCCGAAATCAGGGTATTGTAGTATGGGGCTTTCACACAGAGCCTGTCGTAGATCCTTGGAGCTCTTTTCTTCTTCCGGTCCCCATTTAAATAGAGCTCCCTTTTTTAATAAATTTGATAGGCGTTTTGTTCTCGCTGAAAAGTCCTTGATGAATCCTCTATAATATCCAGCTAGTCTTAGGAATTGTTTCATGATTCTTGGTGTTTTTGGTCGGGGAAAATTTTGAACAGCCTCGATCTTTTCAGGATCTGGCTTTACTCTCTAGTCACTAATTATGTGCCCTAAATACGCTATTTCTTTTAATAGAAATTCGCACTTTTCCGGTTGTAGTGACAGGTTAGCTTCATTCAGTTGTTTGAGAAGACGTCTTACCTTCTTACTGTAATCTTTTAAGTCTTTAGCATATATCACTATATCGTCTAGATAGACAAATAGTTCAGTACCCTGTAGTTCTAGTAGAACTTGGTCCATTAGGCGTTGGAATGTAGCCGGTAAATTTTTCAATCCCATGGGTATTCTGACGTACTCATAGTGTCCATTCAATGATGAAAATGCTGTTTTTTGTCTATCATTTGGGTCTAATTCTATTTGATGGAAACCACTGGCTATATCGAAAATAGAGAAGTATTGTGCAGTAGCTAAATGGTCTAAAATATCTGAAATATTTGGCAATGGGTATGCATCCCCAATTGTTTTTTCATTTAAAAGCCGAAAGTCAATTACTATTCTCCATTTCCTTTTCCCGTGGCGTCTATTAATTTTCTTAGGTATCATCAGTAAGGGTAAATTATAAGGAGATTTTGAATTTTGAATCGCTCTATCTGACTTCTTCCCTTTGAGAGGGTGAAAATCGGTATGGTCTGGTGTTAATAGGTACGTCGTCTAAAGTGTGAATTTTGTGTTTTACTAAATAAGTGGGGGTTAGGGGTTCTCCTGGTAGGTAAAAATTATCAGGAAATTCCCGATCTATCTCCAGTACGTGATCTTTTTCCTCCGGGTTCAAATAATCTAATCGAAGGTTTTTTATTACTTCCTCAGCCTTATTCACTGGGGGTGAATAATCTTCGTCTACAGAATCCTCATCAAAATCTTCTCCTGGCAATTTATAATATTTAAAGGGGATGATTTCTTGTGGGGGTAGTTCTATCTCGAGGTCATTGTCTGTGATGTTGATAGCGGACACTTGACAAATTCCATTCAAGTTGGTTACGGCTGCTTCACCTATTAGGACGCTTATCACTGCTATTGGAATAACTCGTCGAGTCCTGGCTCTTACCTAAATTGGTCCTGGTAGAGGTCCTTTGTAATCCGTGATATTCTCTAAGGCTACCCTAGATTCATTGTTAATAAACGGTATAGGTTTTGTAGGTTTGGAATGCGTTACAACTGTGTTATGCCAGAAGGATATTTCCACATTTTCTTGTCGAAGATATTCTCGACCTAGTATTCCATCTGTGCCTGTTGGGAAATCAGAATATACAACATGAAAAGTGATTTTAGAGTTCATTAATTCGATGTTTACAGTGCCTATGGTTGAAATTCTACTTTGCGTAATTCCTGTAATTTCTACTGCTTCATTTTCATTGACCACAAGGTCTTCATCTAAAGCATCTAATTTAATTACATTTATGTCAGCACCTGTGTCCACTAAAAACCTTGCCTTTGACCGTAAAAGTTCATGCGACGAAAGCTCCACTACTGGGGATTCTCGACTGCGTTTGGTGCAGAAGATTTTTCTTGTTCTTGAGAAATCTCACGCTGGTCTGACGCTCTGTCTTCTCCATGCCCGTCGTTGCGTCTGTTCGGCGAGCGGAGTCGAAGTTTAAATCATTTTTATTGACTGGAGCTGGTGATTGTGCTCTCGGGGGTGTATTGGTTCCTTTATAGCGGAAATTATGATTAGGATAAGGATTGTTTGACGTGTGCGTACCTGAATAGTACGGATAAGGTTGATAGGGTAAATAAGGTGGATATTGAAATGGGGGTGCGTAGTTACTTGGGTAATTAGGCACTATTGGTGATGTAGGTCTCCTTATTATCCCTGTCGGTCCTTGTCTGGGTTCCATTGTTCTATTCCTGTCCGGTAATGATACAAACCTAACATGAGGGCTCAGGCTTCTATTCCTAGTTCCTGCATAATGCGTAGCATATCGATTTCTGTCATAAAACTCGCTTACACTTTGACTGCGAGACATTCTAATTGTGGATATCTCGTGGAAGTACCACGAGTAAATTTTGTGGGGGCGTAAAGCGCTGTTTAAGATGCTGTATTAAATCAGTTATCGTAGAAAATGTTTTTCCGTGAGTACTATCTCTTGCAGCACCCTTTAATCGTGCTAGAAACGCCATTATGTACTGTCTTTCGCAATTTGCAGGTACACTGGATTCTCCGTTCAACACATCTTGGATAAAGTCCTTAACGGGTATATTTTTTTCGTTAAAAGTGGGTATAGTCATCACTCCCTGCTGTATAGCAAAACATTCCACCATTGACGTGACCATGGCGTCGCTAAGGGTGCGGGAGATGTTTCCTGTGAACTCTCCACCCTGTGTTTTGTCATGAATGGTACTATTTTTTTCGTGAGGCATCTTGATTTGATAGTTATCCGGAAATTTGAATAAAATTCCTAAAATCTAGTTCATATAGAAAACAGAAATTCTGATCGTTCATTATGTGCAAAAAAATTATGTTAAATTTAGTACCTAATACCTAAATTCGATTATTGCTGGAAAACCGATTTTTTCTAAAAAATCCTGAATTAGGTTTTCCAAAAAAAATGTTGTTTTATTCATAAAATAATTTATAGATGCTACCTTACTTTCTTTTTTTGTTTGTTTATTATGTGCTATTCAAATAGGCAGTATAATGTCAAAATTTATTTTTGAATCAACCAATTAGTCCTTCAAGAATTAAGTTGCCCAATATAAAATTTTTATCGTAATAATTACAGTGATTTCCAATGTTGCAATTTTCTAAGGATTATTTACACTTTGTCCGGAATATTTATTTTGAGTTCATGGGTTCATCTCTTCTATTGCCCAATTTTATTTCTAGTTTCCAAATAAATGCCGTTTGAATTATTCATTTCTCCATTTATTCGTCTATGCTTTATATTATTTATGTTATAAACTATGCTTAATAATCGACTGCCAATCATCAATCAATCAATCCTTCATTTATGATCCATGATCAATAATCGACTTCCGTCGATTGATCCCGATTGATTATCGGCATTCAATACCTAATAGCATTAATAATGATCAGTACTACATAGATAACCAGGATTTTAATTGATAATTGTAACATCACATTAATATGATGATAATTAATTATAATAATTACCTATGTATAATATATGTATAGATAATATATTTAATGAATCTGTGCTGATAACCTCTCCTTCTTTCATTAGATTATCAACACAGCATCACTACTTTATCGACACGCGGTGTGACTTTCTAACTCATTACCGCGGGTGCAATTACCATGTGTAAAGAGCGCTGCTCTTCGTTACTACTTGTTACCATGTGTCAACCGATCTGCCGATGTGAGGTATACATTGGTTTACCTCACGCGAGCAGTTTCTCGGTCCACATGATAATTTATCATAGGAACACTATTATCTTCTGCTAAATTATTGAATTTAATTTCATGCTTTTCTAGAGTATTTGCATATATGCTGTTTTTAAACCGAAAGGCATTCGATCGAATTTATCATTTTTCCGAAAGTGACTTTTAAGCATTTCTGCATTGTCCAAAAAAATTCACGCCTAGAGACGTTTGAGAAAATAAAAAATTCACTTTACTTTTTTTTTTATATTAAAATGATCGAAGTCAAGTATGGAGGTAACCCAAGTGCTAGCACGTGGCCAAAAGGGGGTAACCCCTCATTGAGTCTTATGGAAACTCGAAATCGTTCATTCTTTTTCCGACGTTCTGAGCGAAAATATTGCATTGAGTTGACATTTACTTGTATATAGATCAATAATATCGAAGAAGCGTTGCGCGTGCGTCATCTGTGCATAAACAATTCTTCCGTGAGCTGAGTGAAACTCAAATTCTTGCTTTTATAGATATTTTCACGCTAAGTAATGTTTCTTGCACGCATATGAATTGTTCAGCATGGTTTTCCGAACATTTTGGTGAAAGTTTCATTTCTACACAGTAAAAATTGGCAAAGAAAATGTCTACGGTAATTTTTATAACTCTGTATTTGTCATATTCCTTGACGAGAAACTTGAAAAGTATGTGATAGATTTTACGAAATTTTCTCGATTTACTTAATTGACATGTATTTCTAGGATGACCAGAAGCGACTGACTTAAAATCACGCAGGGATCTGACCTTGAGGCTAACGTAACCTATTTTTTAAAAAACACTATTCTAATTTGTTAACTTAGTTTTAATTTAAGTTTAAACAAACACACAAAAAAACAGCACACGAGAGTATAAGTCCTTTTTAGATTCGTCGAACGGTCACCATTGATTACAAACATTGGGTAAGGCAAAATTCGAATCGCTTGTAGTTGCATTGTTCATAACTTTTATTTCCATTTTGTTAAAGAATAAAATATTATAAATTACAAAGACTGACCAAGGATCTGAGCTTGAGCCTAACTCGTCCAATATAGAAAAAAAATGAATTGTGCATAACTCGAATCTTATCTGTTCCTTGTTATAAACAATTTTATTTATTTATGAAACAATTTATCAGCTGTACAAATAAGTTTCCGTCGTTTTTTGATCGAAAATTGGGCATTTATTGTGAAAGAACGGAACCTTATTCATTATTCCACATCTTCGTACACTTTCGGGCTTCCGTTACGTTCTTTGTCTTCGATGTCAAATTCAGCGTTCTTAAACTTTTGAAACCACTCACGACAACTTCTCCCACTTGAGGCAGCCTCACCATATGTTTCTACAAGCAATCAATGCGCCTCAGCTGCAAATTTCTTCAAATTGAAGAAGTAAATCAAAAGTTCCCGTAAATGACGCTTATTCTGCTCAAAACTCGAAATTTTCGCACACAAAAGAATAAATTATACTGATAAAAATTCATTAATATTTAAAGGTAATGTTGTTGACAGATGTCCAACTTTACGGCAGTGACGTTTTACATCTGTCAATTTCAACCAAAACTTACCCAGAAAACAAAATGTCTGCGTAATGGGGGGCATGACGCACACAGGAGTGAGGATTAAACCGCACGGGTGAACTCAAGTCACACAGTTGCGCGTGGCATTGCCACGCATATGTCTCGCACGTCGTGGTCCGCACGTGTGCTTTCAGAATGCGCGATTCCGAAAAAATATATATATTTATTTTAATATTAATTTTATCAGAGAAAATGATGGGAGAATAAATAATTCGAACAATTTTGAAGATCAATAACAATCGTTCGACACACATTGAATGGACATCAATTGAACTATAACATTATATCAATAACTAACATCTTTTGAATGAAATAACACTTTCGAAATTAATTTATTCATATTTTACATGAAAAATGTAATTATGCATTTAATATTTTTCTTACTAAAATCATATATTAATACAACTGCCTTATTCAATGGAACTTTCAACATGATCATCATCAATTGTAACTTAAATGTAGAGTACATTTCTTGTATTAAATTTTTATATATTCCAAAATTAATTCTCATCAAAAAAGTCAGTCAGAATTGAAATGAGTATTAAAAAGTTTCAATCCTAATGATGTCCATTTCTTTCAAATCTCTGAAATATAGCAACCGATAATGAGCAGAATTCAATCCCTTTGAATGCCGTTTTAAGAATCTCAAAACTTTTTAAACATACAATTTTTTAATTTAAAACTTTTTAAGTAGTCTGTAGACCTCTACTTTCAGTACAAGTTCAGAATGATATTCGTTTTTGTGTATCTCTTACCGTTTTATAAATATCTCAAAATTTATGGCATCAAACAGTTTTTAATTTACAAAATCTTATTAGTGGATAAGTAAAATTAATCACTTCAATCAAATTTTGCAAAAGGTTGATCATTTTTTGATGTTTGGAAATTTCATATTAATAAATAAAACAGATTCGTAGGTAATTGATATATTCAAGATTTTTTTGTATGAAATCCAAAATACTGCTAAATAAGTTAAGTGATTAAAGATTTAATTTAATTTAATATACATCAATTTTCTGTGCGTCTCACTTGATCAGCTTGCGTGCCTACATGAGTAATCGCGTACTGCGACGCACTGATATGCCCCTCACGCCTTTATCGTGCGGGCGTCGTGCCGCGCTCGATTGTTATCTGGGTTACTGGTGTCACCAACTTTTGTCAAACGGCGGAAACTTATTTGTACACCTGATATAATTCAACAAATTAATAAAATAAATCATTAGAATTTACAACAAAAAAGCAAATGTAGTTGATATGAAAATATACAGGGTGAGACACAAAGTGTTACAGAGCGATAGCACTCAAACCATTTATCATATCCAAAAATGTTTCAGATAAAAGTTTCAGTGTTCGAGAAGGCTGTCATAGTCGACCGCCCTATTTTTTTATCGGTAGAGGCGCTGAAGTTACGTCAAGGTCAACTCCACTTTTTTAAATGGAACTATGTATTTTTTTCGTTGACATTATTCCTGATTATAAGACAAATTCAGCGACCTAAAACACAAGGTCATTTTAGTCACGCAAATAAAAATAGCCGAAAAATCATTTCCATTTCTTTTCATTTCTTACGATACCCATGATAATACACATCGATAGGGTATTGTTGACATCGGTAAAAAATAAGCATTTTCTCTTGACATATCAGTTAGTCACGCATTACCTTCTAATGTGATTACATCGGAATACGAAAATGAACGATTTTCAAGTATATTTTGATATCTTGATGGTGCTGGGGAATGCCGCAAACATTACAGAAACGCCCAAGTTTTGTATGCGGCTCGTTCTCCAGATAGGCAACAAAAATCGCACATGGATTCTAAGCGATTAGCTGACCGTTTCTGTCGCTTCGGTATTATTATAAGTAAGTTTCATGTATGATTCATATGAACATTATTTTATGAAATATTAGCAAAGTCTGAGACAAAAAATATAGATATATGTAAATTTCTAATAATTTCGGGAAGCCTCATAATTTAGTAATTTTTTCTCGAAAACAACTCTTGTAATCGAAAAAAACATCAAGAATAATTTTGATTTTAAATTTCTCGTAGAATGTGGCAGTATTTTTTTATTTCAGGAATATCAAATTTTACATAACGGGTCCGCCATATTGGATCAGCCATTTTAAATTTCGAAAAACTCACCTAAGATTCGAATTTAGTGATGACTAAAACCTATGAGATTGCTAATTGGCAAATTTTACACCATCGTGGTTTGTAAAAAAAATCGAAATATACGTATTTCTACTAGCTTCATGGCAGCCGCCATCTTGAATTTTAATTTTATGGGTTAATATTGCTTCCGCCAATCACAATCGGTGAGAAAAAACTCGTAATAACTTATTTGTATGATCACACTACAAAGTAACCTGGAAAATCCGAAATAGGATCAATATTCTCAATTTCAAAAAATTTCAAACGTCCAGACGCCATTTTGAATTAGAGAAAAAAGAAAAACAAACTATTTAAATGCATATTTTAAAAGTACAAGTCTCGAGAACACGTTTCTGAAAAGTTAGAAGTTGCCTAAGTGTCGGGAACATAGTGAAAATTTAAATTAAAAAAAAAATCGTACCCCAAAAATAGCGTTTTTTTGGGTATTTTTGGGAAAATAAAGGGGTTAGCGTCATTTTTTGAGAATTCTAACTGTGCCATTCGAAAGAGCGACCCCAAAAACGGTAGGATATGGAGTTTCCGATCCTTTTTCATCTTTTTTCTATAAATGGTACGACATTGTAGTCAACGTGAAAATTCTGCACATCTGGGCGTTAAAGGGTTAACAAAATCCGGTATCCAAACAAATTGAAATCCTTTCCTTCCACCAATGTACCTTTTTGGAGGAACCTGGTACAAATTATTTCTAAATTCTGTCGAATCCATAGTACCAACTATAGTTAAACCTCTCACAAAAGCAACCTGGAAATACACAAATCCTTCATCCTTAGCGACAAGTGGCATTTATTCCTAATTTGATCTTGATAAACTGCGAGATCATATTATCTTTCCAGCAGAAAAACCGATGATTCTAAATTCTTCAGCTAGAGAAATAACAGGACATCCAACTATTAATCAAGGAATATCATTAACGAATTTATTTAATAAAGATGTAATTGGTAGAATCGCTGAATCCGCATGGAGTAGATTTTGGACAGTTTTTACAAGTTTTGGAACTACTAGTGCAGGCCTAATTGGATTGATTATAATAATTAGAGGGATTAAATTGATAGCGGATACCATTATTCATGGATTTGCACTATGCAGATTATTTGGATGGTCTCTCCATCTACTAGGCGCCTTCTGGGATTCGGTCACTAACCTCTTATTACACTTAGGTACCCATCGATCTTCTGGACCTCCTGCTGAGAGCCATCAAGAACTGCTAACAGCTTCAGCGCCACAAAACTCTAGAGAGGCACCTAAAAGTTCAACACATATCAAAAATATCAATTCAGGTAAAGATCATAATACTACACATTATTCTATCCAAATCTAACATCTTACGAATGTCGTATGTTCCTTTTACAACTGTATCAAACAAACTTATTCAACAAAGAGGAGATCCACCCCTCAATTATAAAATACTTATTGAACAAACCAGTAATAATGAGTATCTGTTTCACGTCAATTTGCAATATAAAAATTACATTATCATGAGTAGTGGCAAAGATAAGGAAAATTTAAAGCAAAAAGTAGGATAAAACTTATATAAAACCTTAGTTAATGAATCGGAAAAAACAAATAAAAATGTCCCACCAAATTCTATTAGTGAAAATTGCAAGAAATTAAATGAAATTTGCGCTCAAAATGAATTTTAATATCCAAAATATACAGTATTATGAATAAAAACTTCATTAGAAGACTCAATATACATACCAATTTTTTTTTTAATGACAATAAACAAATAGGAATATCAAATACAATTGAAAGAGTCAAGGATTTTGATGCGATAAAAATGATAAATTCCCTTTTGCAAAAAGACAAAAAATGTGAAGTAAAATTGATAAACTCACTAGAACATTTGCATGTCAAGATTCAAGAATCATCTGTAAATAATCCAAACCTTCAACAAGTAATCAGACGACGAAACCTATTACATTCAATAACAATCGTTTCAAAAATACAAATCCTTACAAAATAAAAGGAAATAACACTTCTTCTACATCACCCATTTCTGGGAAAAGCTTCAAAAAATGTTTTAAATGCAGATATAGACCTTCCAATCAGTACACAAACGATCATTTTGTTGTACAAGTGGGTCCTACTAGCGAGTTAGCCGAAAATAGAGCGGCTATAAAATTAGTTCAATTATTGATAAGATCTTATAATCTTTCCGATGAGGATTTTTACAATAATACTTGTAAAGGAACAAGAAAAACAAAAGATCAAAGTGTTTAAACTGATCCAAGACCGAAATTAGTATCATGGAAAAATTCATATAGATATTTTAAGACTCAAATGCATGATACAAAAGAGTGCCATAGACGGAATATTTTTAGAGCTGCCAAATCAACACAATTTCCCCCTCCACTTCCACCTCGAAATCCTCAACATTTAGTAAACTATTTTTCCCTTTCCTACAAAAAACGACTAGACCTAAGTCCAACCATATGTAAGCATCCTACTTTATCCAGTATTAATACTTCTTTTATTTTTCAGCTCTTCGAGAAGCATAATGAATTTCCTATGTCAATTAGCATCTGGAGTATACATCTGTCAAAAAAGTACCAGGAATTAATCATTCAGAAAGCCCGCTTACAGAGATCGTCAAAAACCTTTTTGACGCTAAGTTGGCACCACTGTCCTCTATACTGACGTGGATTTCGAGCGCGATCTGTCATTTAATTTGTTCACAGTGCTCGATGTTGTCAGTTTATCTCAAGTGTGTTTCTCGATTTTTTCAATGGATAAGAATATCGAACGAAGGATTCGTCTCAAATTTTGCATTGCAAATGGAATTTCGTGTGCGGATTCGCTGAAATGGTACAGAAGGCTTAGGCTGAATCGACTTTATCAAAAATATGTGCATATGAGTGGTAGAATGCATTCAAAAGCGGTCGAGATGTGGTGGAAAATTTGCCTCGCTCTGGTCGGACATCAACGTTTTCAACTGAATTTAACATCGCTAAAGTGAAGGAAATGGTTACTGAAAATCGTCATTCAAGTTTAAGAGAGATAGCCGCTGAACTTTCTGTGTCTCAAGAATCAATGCGTATCATTTTAAACGACTGTTTGAGCATGAAACATGTCGCAGCTCTAGTTCCGAAAGACCTGAATTTTCTTCAAAAAGTCAACCGTGTAAAGGCCAAAAACTCAATGAGTATCATTAAACAACCACCGTATTCACCTGATATGGCTCCGGCCAACTTTTTTCTCTTTCCAAAAGTCAAATTACTATTTCGAGGCACCCGTTTTCAGTCGATAGAAGACATAAAATAGAATTCACGGTGAGAACTGAATTCGATCCCGGAAAATGCGTTTGAAAAATGTTTCGATGATTGGATTATTCGTTGGCATAAGTGTATTCTTTCGGGAGGGGCATACTTTAAAGGCAATAAAATAAATTTGGATGACTAATAAATAGTTTGTGTTGTTTTGATCAATTCCCGGTACTTTTATGATAGAATGTATTTAATTTTAACCTCGCTCATCCTTTGAAAAGCAGAACATTTTTAGATAAATTCACAATTTTCTTATTCATTAGGCAATTATTTTGAACCTATTTCAAAAGTACGCCTATTTTCAGAAAATTATAATTTCATCTCTTATGTTAACATTTTTCAACCAAATATTCTTAAACATAAAATAATTGATATTTCTCAAAAACTTTATGAACATTGTATACTTACAGGTAGGCCAATAACTGTAATTTATACAATCACAAAACTCAGCTTAAATTTATCAAAAAACGTATAAATTATTTTCTCGGAGAAATATAATTTATATCCAGACAGGCTCGTCAAATCACTAATATTTCCAAAAATAGTGATCCAATTTTACACCAAATCCAAAAAGTTCTTTTACAGTCCAAAGTGAGACAAAAAACTTCTCTTTATTAGCCTAAAGAAAATTTGTTCCTACTTCCAAATCAATTTTCTGAACAAATCGCAATCTTTTATCCAAACTTGACAGTGTTGCGATGTACGAATACTGGCATTAATTAAAAATTTACCCAAATGTTTACATTTGTAGACTTCTTGCAGCAAATTGGCTAATAGACTTGCATGAAATCTGCCAATCCTTTCTTTCACACCTTACACAACTTACGGAAGCTATTACCATACCGCTACAAATTTATGGCACCCCATGCTCCTCCAAGATACCTTCCTAGACTTTAAATTAATTGTGCTTTGTATAATTTGTTCGTAAAACTGTTATTTTTGGCTGGTACGAAATTAAAAATAAAAATTAATTTGTAATTCGGGGTGATTTTTTGGTGAGTCCCCTCGCCTCTCACATCGAAAATTGAGTCAAATAAATTGCTTATTACAGTGTATGTGCACTTCTCTTTCTCCTTTGCCTCACAGTTTTTTTCGAGAAAACATCACATTCTAATGATGACGAATATTTTCTCAACATGAGAGTTAATTCAGCAGAGGGAACGAAAGAGTGATATTTTTGTGTGTCAGGCACTGTGTTTGCTGATGCAAATCTATTCTTAAGTTCTTGGGCTGTGATGGCGTGATTTTGTTTGGGACTAAAGAATACTAAAGTTTCAACTAAATTTTTCTTTGCTCATTGATACAAGGCATCATCAGTCAAAATCGGATCATTAGATGACGCTTGTAGGCTAGCACGCGCTGCGAGTTTTTTTAAATTTCCCTCAATACCATCACAAGGGCCTTTTCCGTGCGCCGTTGCATGGAAATGCCACTCGGCTGGAATACCAAAATCCATTTCATGGTGGAGCAAATTGATGAAGTTATATTTATTTTTAAAGTGTTGGGCGGCGCCATCTGTAAAATAAATCATTTTTCTGGGTTGAAAATTCTCTTTCAAATAGTGTGTAATAATTTTTTGAAATTCGTACACAGCAATTGTGTCATGAGTCAAACAGTCTGATAACATAGCAAGACTGCGGTGCTTTAGAATGTTGTCCTCTTTATAATAAATTACCACTGTAAAAATGGTAGCTTGGTCATTGTTCCAATGAAATGACTGAGCTGCATTCTGGACTACAAAGGCATAGTTTTCAGCGAAATCACAAAGGATAAGAAATTCTCTTTCTTTCAGTGTGTCCTTAAGGCTTTTGAAGAAATACGACTGTTGTTTGACTGTAAAAGAGTGAGGTTTAAGCTTAAGCAAGCGTTCGAAAATCTGTTCAGCAAAATCTTCTGCGTCTGTTATTTCTGTGAGTAACGTACTTCTGTCAGTTTATTGCCAAGTCTGGAATTCTACTCTGTTAATACACTAGTCTGCGAGAACTGATGTAATAAAGTCCTTAAGTGCGCTTGTACCAGGACACGCTGTGCATTCATTCAAGTAGCATTCTGAAGTCGGAACGCTACACATAATCCTGTTCATAGCATCATGATAAGTGTTAATGGGGGAAAATTTTCGCAGGTTGGTTCTTAATATTAATTAATATTAAGATATTCTAATATTTAATATTAATATATATATTAATAATATATATATAATATCTTAATACTCTAATATTTTATATATATAATCATAAAATAGTTCCCGGTTTATCCGTAGCCAAGTTGGCGTTAACAATTTTCTGTGAGAAAAGTTGTGGAACCTCCGTAGCTCAGATGACAGAGCATTCGACCGGCAATCGATAGGACCTGGGCTCGATACCCAGCGGAGTGGAAGCGTTCCTTTTTTCGCAGAAAAATTTCTTCAATTTATATTGGAAAATACCATCTAGTTTTAAATAACGTTAAATCAATTCTGAATCATAGGTTGATAAGGTCGATATAGTAGAGTTCCGTTATCACGTACAGTGATACACTCTTCTAATGATCGACATAATCGACTGAAATGATTTAGAAAAATCAGATAAAATATCACATCTCATCAAGCGAACGGTTACATGTCTGAGTCAAAATCAGCCTCTACACAAGAAGGGTACTACTTACCTCATCACGCGGTTTTAAAAAACTCTAGCTTAACGACACAACTGCGTGTTGTCTTCCTCGGTTCATCGAAATCAGCGACAGGGCTATCATTGAAAGACGTTCTCATGACAGGCCCCACTATTCGAGAAAATCTTTTTTCTCTGCTAGTGCGCTTTCGCTCGCATGCATATGTTCTGACAGCTGACATAGTACTTATAAACAATAGTCCACCCCGAAGATCGTAAATTCCAAAAAATTCATTGGTGCAATGATCCACCCCAACCTGTCAAGACTTTTGAGCTGAATACCGCGTTATCTGGAACCTCCGCGGCCCCTTTTTTAGCAATTCGGTCATTGCATCAATTAGCAAACGATGAATCAGATTCTTTTCCTAAGGCTGCAGCAATATTAAAATAGTATATTACGTGCCTATGCGCACAATGAGGGTTATTGCGCGACGAGCGACAATGATCGCAGGAGATCGAAGTCAAGGCGTAGGTGAGGCGTAGTCAAGGCGTAGCCGAGACGTAGCTGAGGCAAAGCCGAGACGAAGCTGAGACGAAGCCGAGGCGCGATCAGTCCTGCGATCATTGGCGCTACTCATTACACTTGATATTTCGCGACTAGTCCCGGCCACTTTGATTTGTCAAATATACAAGGTTTTGTCAGTATAGGGTGCTAACGCTGTACAAAGAAGAAGAAGAATAAGAAGATTGTGCTCCGCCGTATGGCTATAGGCACATGCGCAGTTTAATTTTTACATTTCATTCCTCTGTATCACAATACACAACATTGCGCTACTCATAACTGTAGCGAAAAAAACGAGTTTACGCGCCAGATGCACATAAAATGATTTTTATGTCGATTACATGCTCACCGGCGCATTGACATGCGAAGAAGCAGAGCTTATACGCGATGAGCTGATTGGAATCACACGTAAGGGAGGTTTAAATTTGGGAAAATGGGCTTCAAACGATTCTCATTTAATTAAATCATTGTCGGAAATTTCAAATGAACCATTTTTTCAATTAAAATGGGACACTTCAACGAAAACACTAGGTATCCATTGGAATGCAAAACGTGACTCTATCATTTTTAGCATAAATCAAAATCCCGAACATAAAACATTAACTAAACGTATTATCCTTTCTCAAATCACTCAATTATTTGAACCTCCTGATCTGTTGGGTCCCATCACAGTGCATGCAAAGGTCTTGATGCAAAAACTGTGGCTTTTAGATTTAGGATGGGATACTGCTGTTCCGACTAAAGTCTATAATTCTACTAGATAAATGCGTAAATGTACAATTGCATGGATTAAGCGATGCTAGTGAAAGAGATTATGGTGCATGCCTATACATTCGATCTAGAACTTCTGAACTTCATTGAAATCAAGGACTCAAGTAGAGGGAAAACTTAGTAACTTAGTGCCCTTTATTGATTCGGAGGGAGTTTTGTGAGTGGGAGGGGGTGGGGGGGGGGGTAGGCTTGATAAGGCCAATCTTCCCTTTTCACAGAAACATCCAGCCTTGCCACCGCGACATCATCACTTTACTGATGTTATAGTTCAGGAAGAACACGTAAAAATGATGCACGGAGGCACACAAGCAACGCTCAATGCTCTTCATAGAAATTTTTGGATAGTTAACGGGTGGAGTGCGGTCAAAAGGGTAATTCACAAATGCGTTCTTTGTTCTCGCGAAATATCTGCTCCTCTTCAGTATGTGATGGGGGATCTTCTAAAAAAGCGTCTCTCTCTTGAACGTCCATTTTAAGCTTGTGGTATTGACTATTGCGGTCCTTTTTTTATGAAAGAAAAACGACATCGAAATCGAAATAAAATCAAAATCTACGCTGCTATTTTCGTGTGCTTCGCGACTAAAGCTGTTCATATCGAGCTTGTTAGTGATTTAACCACCGATTCTGACAAGGGTATAAACTTTATGGGTGCTAGGAACGAAATCAATTATATGGTATACAAGAACTTTTGTTATCTCATGAACATAATGAACTGGTTAAACAAGCACTCGCGAACTATTATATTGCATGGCACGTAATCTCACCTCGATCTTCACATTTTGGCGGGCTTTGGGAAGCTGCTGTCAAGTCATTCAAACATCATTTTTTGCGAGTCGTCGGTAATACTCTTCTTACCTACGGAAATTTACTAACATTAACCACTGAGATAGAAGCAATATTAAACTCACGTCCATTAACACCCATCTCTACTGTTCCTAAAGATCTATCTACCTTGACACCTGGGCACTTCCTTATCGGTGATTCTCTTAAAAGCATGTCAGAGAAAAACTTTTAAGATCTACCAGAACAGCGTTTATCATCTTGGCAACATGCCCAGCAGATGCGTCAACATTTTTGGAAACGCTGGTACAAGGAGTATCTTCATGAACTTAATGTTCGGAAAAAATGGCACAACGGTAAGAGCATTGAAATCAAGATGGGTGATCTTGTAACACTCAAAGAAGATAATGTGGCCCCAATGCAATGCATTCTGGGTCGAATCATTGCAGTACACCCGGGGGAGGACAACGTTATCCGAGTGGTCACGGTAAAGACTTTTCGGGGAGAATATAAGCGAAGTGTAAAGAAAATTTCTCCCTTGCCAATAGAAATAAATAGTAGTTCCTAATTCACTTTAATGTGTGTACATTTGTAAGGAATAAATGTAATTCATGTATGGAATTAATGTACTTATGCTACGTTAAAATTTTTAGAGTCAATTTCACTATTTGAACGTGACCGTTCAAGGGGGGCGGCAAATGTTGAAGAATAAACTTAATCTTATAATTGAATTCTAAAATATTTCACGATTTCTCTTAAATATCTGTTTTTCTAGAGTCTAGCGAATTTATGACTCTTGAAACTGACAATTGTTAACCTCTTCCTAAATTTTTATAGTCATTCAAACATTACAAGGTAGACCAGATGTTCTGTCTATGCATTTTAATATGTCTATTACTTCCTGAGTCACAACGAACCATTGTAATGCTGCGCCAAACGGTCTAGCGTCTTGTACCACGAACCGATTTTGGTTTTTCCTAATACTGTAAATCTTGCAATAGACCATTGATCAGTACATCGAGCTTCTGACCTTTCACCTAATTGGTCAGTTTTCTACCCTACTTTTTTAAATTTTGAATCTTTCCTACCGCTTGAAATGTCGATGTGAAGTTAAATCTTAGAATTCGAATAGAATCTGAAGCCAGATTCACTCCTCACCATTTAGACACTCGCGAACGTTGAAATTAAGTTTATCAATAAACATCTCAATTTACTAACATATTTTAGTACAATTTTCTTAATGTGAACCTTGTTAGCATAATAGCTCACGGAGTGTTCGACGACACTCAAGTAACGAAAAAACTTGAGTCCTGTTTTCGATCCTCAACGCAACAAATTGTATAACTCCGCTTGAAAAGGTCGGATTAAAATGTTTTTCAATGAATTTTGAAGAGCTTGAAATAGGCTTCAAAACGGTTGTTATTATAGCCAGCAGTCCTGAGATCCTCTACCTTACAAAATTATTTCTGCTAGTCCCTCATGTCTACGTGCGTGTTCTATCAATCTGTCGCGGCACCTCTTTATACTAGTATATATGCTTCGCTTTTCTTTCACTGAGTTTAAAACTTACTAATTTGTCACCTTATTTACCCAACTTATTATTAATAGTTTCCTATAGCACCACATTTCGAAAGTCTCTAATCTTCTTTCTTCTTCAAAATTCCATGCTTCACAACCATAGAGTGCCACGTTCCATAACTGGAAACACAGGCAGGATCTTCACTGGGAAGTATTACGCTTCAGTACTGCAATATCGCAAAATGAAATAATTCCACTGCAAACCATTCGCAGTATAACACATCACTCAATAAGTTTCCGGTCTGACAACCTTCAAACATTAAGTGTCAAAATTTCATGACAATCTGACGTTTAGTTCAGAAGTTATAAAGGTTTTGGTGAAGCAACTTTTGTCATTTTCAAAGCAATGGATAAAAAAGAGTTTTGAGTGTTAATCAAACATTGCTTTTTAATGGGGAAAAATAATGCTAAAAGAATGCAGTGGTTTGATAAGCGTTATGAGGACTCTGCAACAGTGAAATCAACAATCATTGAATGGTATGCCGTATTTAAACGCGGTCATACAAACATCGATGACGCGAAACGCTCTGTTCGCCCAAAATCAGCAGTTGTTCCGGAAAACATAACAAAAGTCTACAAAATAGTTTTGGGCGATCGTAAATTAAAGTTGCGCGAGATAGCTGACACCTTAAAGTTATCAGAAGGTAGTGTGTTTACAATTTTACACAAATCTTTGGGAATGCGTAAGTTATTTTCAGTGTAATTAAAAGATTAATTCAAAATTCCTGTAAGGATTAAAATATAGGAAATAATGCATAAATGTAAAGATTACAATTAAACTGGCCCGGAAAGAGTCAAGGTCACAAATAAATTAAATTAAATTTTCAAAGTTATGTTTACTTTTTCAAAGCATCTCAAAATAAAACATAATTCAGAGATAAACTATTTTATTTTTATTACTAAATATACTCAAATAACATGGAGTCCCAAAAATACACGCTCTCGTCCACCTGTACGAAACTCCGCAATCGTTGCGAATTTCTCAACTAGGTATATTTTATATATCATCAAGGAAGAAAAGAACCTCTCAGGATAGTATTAAAAAAATATATATAAAAAATTGTCAGTCCGTAAAGCCACATGTCCCCGGTCGATTTTTCAAACAGTTTTCATCTGGACGGCGAAGTGAAGAGCTCGAACGGTGAGAGAATAAAGTAATGAAGTCCTCAGAAAAGTTTCTAAAATTAAAAAATTGTTCAGGATTCATATCACAGTAATACAAAAAAAACTGCATGAACTTTTCAAGTGACCTAGTGGAGGTTGTAGGTCTGGTTTGGTATAATATGAAGCGGTGTATGAACGTTGTCTAACATCCTCAAAATTTTAATCTGTTGTTAACAAACCGTTTTTACGTTCATTCACACACTCATAAATAAGTTATTCATTCAATTTTAAACCGAACTTCGATTTCTCAACGGTTTCACAAAGGGGAAATATAGTCCTTTCGAACAATATGTATTGTTTTGGGAAATTTCTGCAGTTACTGTGTCTATTTATCAAGAAAATGCGGACTTTTTTACTTTTTTTCACTTTATTCAACTTTGACGATGTTTTAAAACGTGTTTTCGTCAAAAATGTTCCTGCTTACATTAATATTTGAAACTTACGTACCCTCACGAGTGAAACAAGTGTTTAATATCGAAAGTCCCTCGTTAATTGGTCAAGTTATGAAACATTTTCGAGAAACAAAATGTTCGCGCTGTCACTCGGGCACTTTATCTTAAAGCATCAGTTTTTATTTCACTCATTCTTATACGCCTAAAAAATTGTATTTCGAACAAACGCAATATGTGCGATGAGCGCAATCAGTTTTGTTATGCCTGTGGCTTATTCGTTGATAAACAACACCGTTTAGACTTTAAAAAAAATCAAGCCATTGTTGAAGCGTTTAACCTGTTCTTCAGCCGCTCGCACGTTGAAAGTGTTTGGTATGAACTCAAGGATGTTTGTTCGATGTGCATTACAACACTAAAACAATGGTTATCTGGTAAATGCGATAAAAATCGTTTGCCATTTGTAATTCCTATGGTTTGGCACCGTCAAATATTTTATAAGCCGAAGGATTGCTACTTCTGCCAAACAAACATTGTTCGTCATCACTACAAAACCCGCAACCGCATACAATATGCTAATGTGCTGACTATATCGAAACCAGTCCCAAGAGAGAGTCAAGATGAGCCAGTTGCAACAGAAAACCCTGAAAATCCTCCTTAATCCAACGATGAAAACTCTCCTCGTGAGAAAAATGACGAACCATATATTCCAACTGGAACAAGAGCAACGGAACGACATTTAATGTCAAATCAAGATTATAATGATCTCGTGCGCGATTTGGGGCTATCATCAAGACAAACAGAGATTTTGGCGTCCCGATTGAAGCAATGGAGTCTTGTAGAAAGTCTTCATAGTGACATGCGCACGAGATAGGAACCTAACTTCGTTCGAACAAATTTTCAAAGATGATGATACTGACAACAAGCGTGTATATTGCGTAGATGTAAATGAATTGTTCGTTTTTCATAATCACGAGCACTGCCCAAAAGATTGGCGTTTATTTTTGGATGGTTCATGCAAAAGTGAGTATTTTATCGGCATCCCTTACTGAAATCACCCTCAACTTTTCAGGGTGAACCTTCAAATTTCAGGGTTATTTCGGGGTCAACACTCAACTTCCAGGGTTAACCCTCTACTTTCGGTGTTAAACCTCAATTTTCAGGGTTAAATTCTCAACTTCAGAGTTAACCCTTAAGTCGAGGGTCAACCCTAAAAAGTTAAGGGTAATTTACGTAAGGCATACGTGTGTGAAAAAAAATTCCATCATAATTCTAGGATTTACGTTCGATTTACATATATCTTAGGTCTCAAAGCAGTATTATGACACAACGAAAATCAGTTGCCATTAGTTCCAGTAGCAAACGCTACTGATATAAAAGAGACATATCAAAACAATGAACAAAATTCTACGATTGATCGATTACAACAAACATCAATGGCCGATTGTGTCTGATCTCAAAGTCCTGACAATCCTACTCGGAATGCAAGGAGGCTACAGTAAACATCCATGCTAACTTTGTGGATGGGACAGTCATGCGAAAGGCCATTATAAGTGTAGCTACTGGCCACCAAGAAAGTCTTTTCAAATAGGAAAAAAGAACGTACTCAATATTCCATTAGTTAAGACCAATAATATTATTTTGCCGCCATTGCACTTAAAGTTAGGCTACATGAAGCAGTTTGTCAAAAGTCTGGGCAAAGACAGTAAGGCTTTTATACACCTAAAATCAGTATTTCCTAGATTGAGTGACCTCAAAATCAAAGAAGGTATATACAAGAAATGTTGTGTCCTACACGAAAAAAGAGCACTTACACGCATTTTAATGCTTTGATCATTTTCACAGGTGTTTTTTGTCGGACCACAAATTTGAAAGCTTGTGATTGATAAATACTTTTTGAAAAAATTTAATCTAGTAGAAAATAGAGCATGGCTTAGTTTTATTTGTTTGTGAGAGAACTTTTTGGGAAACAAGAGAAGCGCTAATTACATTGAGGTGGTAAACGAATTTCTGGAGGCTCGTGGAGAAATGAGATGCAACATGTCCATCAAAATTCATTTTCTGCATTCTCATTTGGGATTCTTCCCAGAAAATCTCTGTCAATTCAGCGATGAACAGGATGAACAATTTCACCAAGAAATATCGGCTATCGAAAAGCGCTTCGAAGGAAAGAGCCAAGTCAAAATGCTAGCTAATTACTGCTGGTCGCTCAAGCGTGAAACTGACGATTCGTCTTATAGTATAAACGTAGAAGATCAAGTAAACATTTTTAATGAGAGAAAAACTTGTATTAACAGATGAAAATGGACAAAATAAATACATCAACAAGACTTGTTTTATTCGGAATTGATAGCACTTTAAGAATATTTACAAATAAATATTTGTTTTTCGAAAATTGTGAAAAACGAATAGCTAATTAGCAACGTGCTGCAGCTGCGGTGGCCAGTGCGCGCGGGTGGGCTTGCCCGAGTGACAGTGCGAAAATTTTGTTTCTCGGAAATGTTTCATAACTTGATCAATTGACGATCGATTTTCGATATTAAACACTTATTTCACTCGTAAGGGTACGTGAATTCCAAATATTAATATAAACAGCAATCGTTTTGACAAAAAAAAAAACGTTTTAAAACATCGTCAAAGTTGAAAAAAGTGGAAAAAAGTAAAAAAAATCCACATTTGCTCGATAAATAGACACAGTAATCGCAACAATTTTACAAAACAATAAATATTGTTCGGAAGGTCTCTATTTCCCCTTTCTAGAACCGTCGAGAAATCGAAAATCGGTTGATAATTGAATGAGTAACTAATTTATGAGTGTGAAAAAGAAAGTAAAAACGGTTTTTTAACGACAGATTAAAATTTTGAGGGTGTTTGACAACTTTCATAAACCGTTTCATGTTGTACTAGAACAGGCCTACAACTTTCACCAGGTCACTTTAAAAGTTCAGAATGACTGCAGCACTGTGTATTTTATGTTGCTAATTAAAATTTTCGATATCCTTTCAAACTCTTTACGGTCCGATTTAATTGTAAATTACTAAGTAAATACAGTGAATTCTAGATATTTACTTAATATATGATGTGAATACTGGACTACTTCATTTCGAATTGCAAGCTATGAGAGAAGTTTTGAGATTTATGATATTGATTATTTCCGTTATTTGCTCCATTTCAATCTTTACAGAAATCTGAATTAATCTTTACATTTATGCATTATTTCCTATATTTTAATCCTTATAGGAATTTTGAATTAATCTTTTAATTATGGTACTCAAGACTATTAAATGGCATTTCTGGATCGATTGGGCGCAGAAATAAAGAAAAAACGGCCTCACATGCAAAAGAAAAAAGTGCTATTCCACCAAGACAATGCACTGTGCTACAAGTCCATGAAAACGATGGTCAAATTGAAAGAATTAAGCTTCAAATTGCTTCCCCACCCACCATATTCTCCAGATTTGGCCCCCAGCGACTACTGGCTTTTTGCTGACCTGAACAAAATGCTCCAAGGAAAGAGGTTTGTCTCCAATGAAGAAGTGATTACCGAAACTGAGGCCTATTTTGATAGCAAAGACGAATCATTCTACAAAAAAAGGCATCGTAAACTTAGAGAAGCATTGGAATGAATGAATTAAGCTTGAAAGAACCTATATTGATGAATAAAGTCGAATTTCTCGAAAAAAACTGTCTTTGTCTCAGTTAGACCGGAAACTTATTGAGTGATGTGTTAATTTGTGCAGGATTCTTTTATTATTTTTTCAGGAGAAATTCAGAGTAGGTTACCCACACTCACATTAACCGTCAGATTGACAACAATTACAAAATCAGCATTCTGTTTTCAAAGTGTAATAAAACATACAGCTCTAAAGCGTCGGTTGGTGTAAATGAGAGACGATTGAATGAATGATTTGAATTACAGTATTTATTTAAAACTGTTAGTGTACAGCTCTTTCATAGTGTCCATGATTCAGTCTTACTATTTTTTTGACTACTTTATCATAATTATATTTATGGTAAAGTAATACAATGAATTTTATCTTATAACATACACATTTACGATTGAAGTTCATGGTGTTGATAATAAATACCTTTATTATGATTCGTAAGATGCGTCGCAGGTGATTTTTCTATTACCGAGACACCAAACTGGATCAGTTCCTGAACAAAGCACATGCTATAAATGCAAAAGAAGGGAAAAGGTTCATATTAGATTATTAGCACTCGAATATAACTATCTGACTAGTTTTTTGTATGAGAGCAGAATTGTGGATTTTTTCTGAATATTACTAAAGCGCGTTTCAAGATAAGCAGCGAGTTGCAAAAATAAAATTTTACGAATATTGTCTAATTATTTTACGCACCTAAAATAATCAAAAACCAATCTTGAAAACCACCTCGTAATCATTATTTTTTATTCAATTTAGCATTTATAACACAATGACCACATCTTCTATTAACTTCACAGCGATCTATGTTATAAGATGAACTTAATCGAAACATGAGAATAAGTGCAAAAATGCAGTTCAGTTAGTAAATCGTCTAAATGTACTAGAATATTACAAATTTTGTTTATGAAATTTTATTGAATTGGAACTAAAGCCCTTGACCGCATAGTAGACAAATACTAAAATACTAAGAAAGTCTTCAATTCATTTATTTCCTCCTACAACTCCAGTTTTATCTCAGTGATATTAATTAGTTATTTTCATGGATAGCAATAAGGTAAACAAGTAAATACAAAGTATAACATATTAACCCTTCGCGGTCGAGCACTTTTTCAAGAGCGCTTTTCGCTGGGTCAACCAAATTTTGTTGAAGAAAGCGTTATCATGTACTAAAGCGTTAAATATATGAAGTTAATTGAAAAATATTTTGTTTAATGGAATTTTAGAATAGAATATTATATTCTAGTGAATAGAAATGTGATGCCGCTTGTGCGACGACATTTGTCCCCAAAGATTTAATTTTAGTCAAATTAATGGAACGAATGCAAATGAAGGTCCTATCGTCCATTTTTAATGACTTAGATAATCAGATCCAGAATTAACTAGTCTAGTTTCCTGGTGATTATATGAATTTAAATATTTCAAAAATGTAAATTGATCAAATATCCTTGATTAGTGTAGTCGACGTTCCATAAATATTGCGCATACGGAAGTCTTGGGTTGAAACTGCTGTCTTTCGATTACAAAATTATAGGATATTTACAAGCAACATTTTTGTTGCGAGATTCAAAAACAAAATTATTTGTTCAAAATAAATAAACGCACTCAGCAACTAGCCATGGTGGTGTCGATAGAATTAAAAAGTTCTAGGTTTAATGCAAATACCATGCCAGTTGAATCGTACTTGCAAGTTCAAATGAAATTAAAGTTGTGATCTCGTCGACCTGCAAGGTATTGTAAAAGACGTTGAAAAAACCTCATCAAAGGGTCGAAGGGCTCGAAAAGTAGATAAATATTCGATTAAAAATCGAGTTCCAAGACAACATTTAAACTATGGTACAATTGTTAGTTCCTTAAGAATTCTCATAAAAACTTTCATAAGAAAAAGTGAGAAAACTGTGAAGAAGATAAATGAATTTGAAAGCAATCTTTCATAAAGAGCTGTATTTAATTTTAGAGCCTCATCTTCATTTCATGGTGCAGAAATACCTATAATGATCTTAAATTTGGATTCTTAAAATCTAAGTTAGTGTATTTCAAGCCCTTCGATTTATTCATTCGCGCGAGAAGTTCAAGTTTTACTCAAACAATTTGGGAAAATGAGAACAAAGCATTCACGCTGATTTGCATAGCAAATACACGCATGTGAACATGCTTGCTATAATACAGCCAGGATATCCCTATACTTTTTCGGCATGTTTTTTTTACGTCTATGCACATTCATTTGCTTTAGATTTACTTAAATATAAAAATACATCGCCAGTCTATACAAAGACTATACAAAGTGGCACAGTGAACTGGATCATCAATTGTCCTGGATGGTTAACTGCCACTTTCTATGATCGTCGGTGGCTCTGAATCATCTCCGTAATTTTTTCTTGTATTGATAGAATCTGAGAGTCCTGAAGTTTTTGGCAGAATACCAGTTACACTGTCACTGCTAGATGTCACGGAATTACCGGAGAATTTATCTATGTCTTGTAAACGTGGAAACTCTGGACCTGCTAACAGTAACGTCGTTTGGGATGGGAAATTTGTCAATGAGACCATTCCCGGTGCCATTATTTGTTTATTGAAACAACAACGCAATGCTTCCTCTACTAAATTTGCTATCTTGTCACGATCGCTCTGCAATACAAAAAAATCAAAATATTAACGAATATGAAAAGTATGGACAGTATAATAAGATAATTTTCAAATGTTTTTTTTTTGTAAGAACATTTTTTTCGAAAACTTATAATTTCCGAGTTATTTTGGGGTAGTATTACTTTTCAAACACCCCGTATGTTCCCCGCCTTTTATATACGCGGTGTGATCAAACAGTAACGATAAATTTAATTTTGTCAGAAAGTGTGTATTTATTCTTTAAGATTTATATTGTCCCTTTCGAAGTAGTCCCCCTGTGATATTATGCACTTATTCCAACATAGCTTCCAGTCTTTATCTCATTTATAGTTGAAGAACGTTGTCCTTTGAGTGTCCGCTTGAGTTTGGGAAATAGGAAAAAGTCACAGGGGGTTACGTTTGGAGAATAGAGTGGTTGCAGTATCACAAAAGTTTTGTGCTTCGCCAAGAACTGTTGGATGAGTAACGCGGTATGTGTGCCGGCGCGATGTGATGGTGCAAAATCCACGAGTTTCATGTTCAAAACATTAGTCAAAATTTCTTCGCATGAGCCGTATGAAATTCCTATTTCTTCAGCAACCTCTCTAATAGTGACTTTTTGATCACCCAACGTACGTTGTATAAACAAGTGACTTTTCAAAATCAATAACCTTACCGCAACTAACTTCAAGTGGCACTCATCTCTTTTATGAATTCATTTATTTATTTGATGTCTTCACAATATTTAGTTTCAATAAAGTAGTTTTAAAAATACAAATACAAGGGTTATTTGATAAATTTGTGTAAAAATAAGAACAACGTAATTTTTCGGTGCAAACTCTTATTATTTTTCAACATAGCCTCCTCTTAGACGTATACACTTCGCCCAATTCTGCTCCACTTTGTTGATCCCATTGGAATAGTACGACTGTTGAAGAGTGAGCTGGCGCTTTGTCGTGTTAAAAAAGAACTTTCTTTTTGGCTAAGTGGGGTTGTCTTTTTCGTTGATTCGTTATTCAAACGATCCAGCAAAGGCACATAGTACGCTCCGATGACTCAGGTGTTCCGTATTGAAAATCTGGCAGCCCTATTTCAGTAAGTAACTAAAATCTATATATAGTTACAACTAGGCTAAAATCGTTTCTCCAACAAGGAAGGTTAAGTTCACAGTTTTATGGGATGCTCATAGCCACTGATCTCTATAATACCACTGGATCAGAAGTAGAATATAAAACTGCTGGCCTCCTTAGTTGTTCTGTATTGAAGACCAGGCAGCCATGTTTTATTAAGTAACTTTTTCACATGTATTGCATTGTTCGGATTATTCCTTAGTATTGACGCTGTAAGGACTTATCAAACAACTCTCGTACACTCATTACAACTAACTACTAAATTATTACTTGCCGTAAGTAAATATTGATGCAGAAGAATAAAAGATTATCACAAAAATTGTCATTTGTTTTTAGGTAATATAGTCGGTGAGTTTTTTATCTTTAGACATCGACATAACTGAAGAAAAAAAATATTAACTTCCGACAGTGCCACACGTTGATATATTTTTTTTCATACTTTGTATAATTAAAGCCGTAAAATCTTCTATTTATTCGTGTACTTCATATAGGAAAAACTTGAGTGATTCTTCAAAGCGAGCTGAGCGCAGTGGCAGTGTTCGTAGTTCAGTAGGCAGAAAACTACGGATCTCATGTCGATTTGTGTGATATATTCACTTCATAATGCAATAATATGATAATAGTAATAATGTAATTCAAAAAAGCTCTGTTTGTCAGGTGTGCGAAATGTGAAGTCAGTTTATGTTTCCCTTGCTTCGACGACGAGTATCACTCTGGTACATGCAAATGAAATTCTGTAACACTTTTACAATTAGAACCTTCATAATGTTCGATGTGAAATTGAATAATTGAGGTTGAACCATTGTTGCAGTAAAAGATAATAAAAAATAGAAAAGAAGCGATTTTTAATTGACAATATTAATGTAAGAATATGAAAGTTACAAGATTTTCAAGTGTGTTTTAGGATAAACTACACAAAATAATGTTTGCGTAAATAAAATAAATTCAAAAATTTTTTGAAAAATCCATTTACGGAACAAGTATTTAACCCGGAGTATTTTGCCTAGTAGACAAAAACGATGTCGCTGCGCTAAGAACGCTTTGCAAAAAGAGACAAGTTTTGGCTATATCAAGTACACGGATAAATATGCGCTGATGAACATAATCTATAATTATACAAAGTATCAAGAAAAAGAAAAACATTAACGTTTGGCGGTCCCCATGAGAATATAAAATTAAAGAATGATAATTGTTAACAATAAAATGTCAAACTGTTTTTGGAAAATAATCAACATTGTACTAGCATTTGCAGAAAGTTTAAAAGCGAAGGGGCGATTGTCAAAAAATGTATTCTATACTTGCACTCAGAGTCACTGCATGGGATCTCGTTAAGTCTGACACTCACCGTGTGGTTGAGGTAAACCCCGGGAGGGCGTCCCGGCGCCCATAACCTGCGAGGTAAAGGCTTTGGTCACCAGAAGAAGAAAGGATGCTTTGTTGGAGGTGCGGCGATGCGACGAGGAAAAAACTTTATATAGATTATTTCTAAAGATAATCTTTCTTTGGAATTATTTTTAAAATCTGAAATTTTTGCTTTGTTGAAATCAAAATTATGCTTGCAGGCAATAGCGTGTTCTAGGAATTCTGTATTGTTTTCTTGATTTTTAACCGATGTTGCATGTTCAAGCATTCTGGTGTATAAGGATCTACTGGTTTGTCCAATATATTTTTTATGGCATTGGATACATTTGACTTCGTATATCGACGGCTCCATTGCAGAGTGCTACTCAGTCGAAAAGATTTAGGAGCAGGGCTGCAAACATTCATATACGAAATAATTATTGAAAATTGCGAAGATTGAAGTTTTGAGATCAAGGTATTATGTAAAAAATTAAATGTTACAACTCTCTCAATAATTACTCTCTTGTATGCATATCTATTCAACCCTGATACAGAATCTTTCGATATATGATCGACACATAAACTGGCCACCCTGTGGGCTGTAATTACCACTTGACCACGTGTTGCTTTGTGAATTTAAGGTTAATGTAGGCGAAACGAGGTCGGCGTACATTCCACGTGTGAAGGTATTGTGATAAAAATATGATACAGAAAATCCTTAAATTTTCGTGATGAAAATCATGAGGGGATTTAACAGACAATGTCAACGAAATGAAGATTATGAGTTTTCAATTAATCATAAATGAAGAAATTATTGATGTTTATAAGGTGGGTTATTTTAAAGTTAAATCATGCTTTATATTTATTCAAGGTACTTGATTCTAATGTGGATATTGCGGGAGACTTCAGAAGACGGCAGAAAGCAGGACGAAAAATAGAATGCGACCTGACCACTTGGGAACGAAGCTTAGCAAAAAAATCTTGTTATACGGGCCAAGAACGATGGGTCCGCGCTGTCTTGACATGAGTTGCCTTGATGTTGGTTTATTTCATTTTCACTACTTGAATAAACGAAAATTGGAACGTATGACCAAAAAATTATTTTCTCCATTTGTAGACTTGTATACTAAATCAGAAGATTAGTATGCAAGATCAAAAAAATATTTTCACGGAATTTTGGAAAATTGGCGATCATTCCACACAGTGGGATTTTATAAATAAACACATTGAACTTTCTGAACTACATAGTGTGATCTAAAAATAACCGGACTTTAAATTTAAATCAGAGGACACGTAGCGCCATCTATTAAATGTTGGCAGCCTTAGAAAGATACATTTTCCTTCTTTCAGTTACGCACGTTTTAATGGCAATAGTTTTTGTGGTTATGTCGTAAAAACGTAATGGAACAAAGAGCAAGTATTAAATTTTGTTTTAAACTCAGTAAAAAATTTGCTTAGACTTAGGAATTATTAAAAAAAGTTTATGGTGATGATTGTATGAGTCGCACTCAAGTTTACACGTGGTTTACACGATTTAAAAATGGCCGTGGCGATTTAAATAATGATCCAAGACCTGGACAACCAAAAGCATCAAATCGTGCTGAGTTAGTGGAAAAAGTACATGAAATAATAGCCATCGATGCAAATTTCAATGTGAGAATGCTGGCAGAAGAATTAAATTCATCTTATTGTACAATCTACGCAATAATAACTGAAGATTTGGTTAAAAGAAAGGTCTGTGCACGTTTTGTTCCACATCAGTTAAATGAAGATCACAAAAGTAAACGAATGTTTGATGAAAAAACAGATTTGTGTCATCGACCACCCTCCGTATTCGCCTGATCTATCACCGTGTGACTATTTTCTGTTCCCAAAACTGAAAAATGTAATACAAGGAGCTTTTTACGATGACGTTCCAACCATTCAAGCAGCTGTGACACAGGTGGTAAAAAACATCCCAAAAACCGAGTTTAAAAAGTCTATGGATAAATTTGGTTGATCGTTCCAAACATTGAATTGAGTTAAATGGTTCCTATTTTGAATTTTGACGATAGAAAAGCTTTTTTGTAAAGTATTGTCAATTGTAAAAATGATTAGTGATT
This sequence comes from Diplolepis rosae, assembly GCA_030998225.1. Classification (NCBI taxonomy): domain Eukaryota; kingdom Metazoa; phylum Arthropoda; class Insecta; order Hymenoptera; family Diplolepididae; genus Diplolepis; species Diplolepis rosae. Next base: position 604,178 of record JAPYXD010000314.1, on the reverse strand, counting down.
TTGATTTTTTGAAAATTCTGCAAAGTTCTTGAAAATTTTGGATGTATGGAAGTGTTATGATTTTTCTGTTGTCTTCATTGTCCATATTATCAGTTATATTATCAACTTGTGTTTATATGGGCAGTCAAGAAAACAAAAAAATCATAACACTTCCATATATCCATAATATTCAAGAGCTTTGCAGAGTTTTCAAGAAATCCAAATTAAAAATCATTCTCACAATTGACAAAGCTATACAAAAGAATTTTTTTCATCGTTAAAAGATAAAACTTCGCCAAAATATACATATAATCTTCTATACGAAGTCGAGTTCATTCAATGTAATAAAAATCAGGGGACTTTTTATAACTTTGGCCGAAACGTTTGCCTTGCTTTCTTTTTGAGTATTTTTATATGTAATAGTGAAAATTTTATTCGAAGGAAATAAAAAGAATCTGACCCTATGCCAAAATAACGAGAAATGAACAAAAAATTCTATGAATTATGGGTCAATATAATAGAAGACATGTTATCAAACATGTCACTTTAAAATTTTAAAATGGCACATTTAGTATAAAGGTTGAATATCTCATAGTTCTGACCATTTTCGGAGCAAACTAAATCTATTAATACTTCGTAAAATGTGATACTTGATATCACGAATACTAAAATTGCATTTTTGTTATTTTTTAAAGATAAATGTAGTATTTTTCAAAACATCTCAGAATAAATCTGAATGCAGTAATAAACAACATTCAATTTTTTTTTATTTATTGCTTAACATACTTAAAAAGTATTGAGTAAAAGTACATGTCTAGATATTATAATAATTTATGTTTCTGTAATGCCTTGCTTGCAAATTCAATGTTAAATGGATTGTCCTTGAAGCTGATATAAAAAAAAATCGTTTCTTGAAAAATACACGCCTTCGTCCACTCGTAAAAATCACCATAAACGTTTCGAATTTCTTTACTAGGTATAGGACAATAGTCTTCTTCAAGGAGCAAAAGAACCTCTCAAGATTTCTTATATAAAAAAAATTTTCGGTCAGCAAAGCCACATGTCTTGAGTCGGTTTTTAAAACAGTTCAGATCATTCTGTGAGAGACTCCGGTAACAAAGTCTTCACGAAAAGTTTAAAAATGTAAACCTTGTTCGCGTTCTGCCATTGATGAGCGATTTGGCATCCTTTTTTAATAAAAATTTTTTTAAATTGCGGTCGGTTCGTGTGGAGAAAATTTTTTTATGTTTCCCGGTTTATTTGTTATCCGGTTTTGTTCGCGTTCTGCCATTGATGAGCGATTTGGCATCCTTTTTTAATAAAAATTTTTTTAAATTGCGGTCGGTTCGTGTGGAGAAAATTTTTTTATGTTTCCCGGTTTATTTGTTATCCGGTTTTGTTCGCGTTCTGCCATTGATAAGCAATTTGGCATCCTTTTTTAATAAGAAATTTTTTTTAAATTGCGGTCGGTTCGTGTGGAAATTTTTTTATGTTTCCCGGTTTATTTTTTATCCGGTTTTTTATTCACAGTGAACTCTAAATATTTTTTCGAATCGTGATGCTGCATACTGGACTACTTCATTTTGAATTGCAAGCTTTGAAATAAGTTTTTGAATTCTATGATAATCCTTAATTTCATTATCTCCTATATTCTAATGTTTTACAGAAGTTTTGAATTAATATAATGTTTGTTCATTTCTTTGGCATAGAGTCAGTTTCTTCTTATTTTCATTGATTAAAATTATTATTACATTTAAAAATGCGCAAAAAGAAAGAAAGGCAAACGTTTCGGCCACATATGGGGCCCTCTTCAGTGCCATAAATTTAAAGATTAATTCAAAATTTATGTAAAGAATTACAATATAGAAGATAATCAAAAAAGAATTATAATAAAAATTAAAAACTTATCACATAGCTTGCAATTCAAAATGAAGTAGTCCAGTATGCAGCATCACGAATTGAAAAATTACGTGAAGTTCACTATGAATAAAAAACCGGATAAATCAAAAACATAACAAATTTTGCACACGAACCGACCGGAATTTTTTTTTTTCAAAAAATGTTTATTATTAATGAATGATGCCAAATTGGTTCACAATGGCAAAACGCGAACAAGTTTTACATTAATGAAAACTTCTCGTGAAGACTTTAATACCGGCGTCTCTCACAGAATGATCTGAACTGTTTTAAAAACCGACTCGGGACATGTGGCTTTGCTGACCGAAAATTTTTCGCCTATAAGCAATCCTGAGAGGTTCTTTTCCTCCTTGAAGAAGACTATTGTCCTGTACTTAGTTAAGAAATTCGAGACTTTTATGATGATTTTCACGAGTGGACGAAGGCGTTTATTTTTCAAGAAAACGATTTTGTATATAGGCTTCACGGACAATCCATTTTATCCATTTTAATTTAATAATAAATTCAAATGTGATAATTAATATCACGAATATTCAAGTTTCATTTTTATTAATTTTTAAAGATAAATTTATTATCATTTTTCCAAAACATCTCAGAATAAATCTGAATGTGAAAATAAACAACTTTCAATTTTTTTAAATATGGAGTAAAATTACATATATGGATATTATAATATTTTATCTTTATGTAACGTCTCGCTTGCAAATTCAGTGTAAAATGGATTGTCCGTGAAGCCTATATACAAAATCGTTTTCTTGAAAAATAAACGCCTTCGTCCACTCGTGAAAATCATCATAAAAGTCTCGAATTTCTTAACTAAGTACAGGACAATAGTCTTCTTCAAGGAGGAAAAGAACCTCTCAGGATTGCTTATAGGCGAAAAATTTTCGGTCAGCAAAGCCACATGTCCCGAGTCGGTTTTTAAAACAGTTCAGATCATTCTGTGAGAGACGCCGGTATTAAAGTCTTCACGAGAAGTTTTCATTAATGTAAAACTTGTTCGCGTTTTGCCATTGTGAACCAATTTGGCATCATTCATTAATAATAAACATTTTTTGAAAAAAATTCCGGTCGGTTCGTGTGCAAAATTTGTTATGGTTTTGATTTATCCGGTTTTTTATTCATAGTGAACTTCACGTAATTTTTCAATTCGTGATGCTGCATACTGGACTACTTCATTTTGAATTGCAAGCTATGTGATAAGTTTTTAATTTTTATTATAATTCTTTTTTGATTATCTTCTATATTGTAATTCTTTACATAAATTTTGAATTAATCTTTGAATTTATGGCACTGAAGAGGGCCCCCATATGTGGCCGAAACGTTTGCCTTTCTTTCTTTTTGCGCATTTTTAAATGTAATAATAATTTTAATCAATGAAAATAAGAAGAAACTGACTCTATGCCAAAGAAATGAACAAACATTATATGAATTTGGGTCAATACAATAATAGACATGTTACCAAACATGTCAATTTGAAATTTTGAATTAATCTTTGAATTTATGGCACTGAAGAGGGCCCCCATATGTGGCCGAAACGTTTGCCTTGCTTTCTTTTTGAGTATTTTTATATGTAATAGTGAAAATTTTATTCGAAGGAAATAAAAAGAATCTGACCCTATGCCAAAATAACGAGAAATGAACAAAAAATTCTATGAATTATGGGTCAATATAATAGAAGACATGTTATCAAACATGTCACTTTAAAATTTTAAAATGGCACATTTAGTATAAAGGTTGAATATCTCATAGTTCTGACCATTTTCAGAACAAACTAAATCTATTAATACTTCCTAAAATGTGATACTTGATATCACGAATACTAAAATTGCATTTTTGTTATTTTTTAAAGATAAATGTAGTATTTTTCAAAACATATAATAATAAATCTTAATGCAGTAATAAACAACATTCAATTTTTTTTTATTTATTGCTTAACATACTTAAAAAGTATTGAGTAAAAGTACATGTCTAGATATTATAATAATTTATGTTTCTGTAATGCCTTGCTTGCAAATTCAATGTTAAATGGATTGTCCTTGAAGCTGATATAAAAAAAAATCGTTTCTTGAAAAATACACGCCTTCGTCCACTCGTAAAAATCACCATAAACGTTTCGAATTTCTTTACTAGGTATAGGACAATAGTCTTCTTCAAGGAGCAAAAGAACCTCTCAAGATTTCTTATATAAAAAAAATTTTCGGTCAGCAAAGCCACATGTCTTGAGTCGGTTTTTAAAACAGTTCAGATCATTCTGTGAGAGACTCCGGTAACAAAGTCTTCACGAAAAGTTTAAAAATGTAAACCTTGTTCGCGTTCTGCCATTGATGAGCGATTTGGCATCCTTTTTTAATAAAAATTTTTTTAAATTGCGGTCGGTTCGTGTGGAGAAAATTTTTTTATGTTTCCCGGTTTATTTGTTATCCGGTTTTGTTCGCGTTCTGCCATTGATGAGCAATTTGGCATTCTTTTTTTAATAAAAATTTTTTTAAATTGCGGTCGGTTCGTGTGAAAATTTTTTTTATGTTTCCCGGTTTATTTGTTATCCGGTTTTGTTCGCGTTCTGCCATTGATGAGCAATTTGGCATTCTTTTTTAATAAGAAATTTTTTTAAATTGCGTTCGGTTCGTGTGGAAATTTTTTTATGTTTCCCGGTTTATTTGTTATCCGGTTTTGTTCGCGTTCTGCCATTGATGAGCATATTGGCATTCTTTTTTTAATAAAAATTTTTTTAAATTGCGGTCGGTTCGTGTGGAAATTTTTTTTATGTTTCCCGGTTTATTTGTTATCCGGTTTTGTTCGCGTTCTGCCATTGATGAGCGATTTGGCATCCTTTTTTAATAAAAATTTTTTTAAATTGCGGTCGGTTCGTGTGGAGAAATTTTTTTTATGTTTCCCGGTTTATTTGTTATCCGGTTTTGTTCGCGTTCTGCCATTGATAAGCAATTTGGCATCCTTTTTTAATAAGAAATTTTTTTTAAATTGCGGTCGGTTCGTGTGGAAATTTTTTTATGTTTCCCGGTTTATTTTTTATCCGGTTTTTTATTCACAGTGAACTCTAAATATTTTTTCGAATCGTGATGCTGCATACTGGACTACTTCATTTTGAATTGCAAGCTTTGAAATAAGTTTTTGAATTCTATGATAATCCTTAATTTCATTATCTCCTATATTCTAATGTTTTACAGAAGTTTTGAATTAATCTTTGAATTTATGGCACTGAAGAGGGCCCCCATATGTGGCCGAAACGTTTGCCTTGCTTTCTTTTTGAGTATTTTTATATGTAATAGTGAAAATTTTATTCGAAGGAAATAAAAAGAATCTGACCCTATGACAAAATAACGAGAAATGAACAAAAAATTCTATGAATTATGGGTCAATATAATAGAAGACATGTTATCAAACATGTCACTTTAAAACTTTAAAAAAAAGTTATATCACAGACCTCTAAGTGCATACAGATGTGATAGTGGCGACTGGACAGACACCGGAATGCTTGAACATGCATAATTAGTTAAGAATAAAGAAAACAAAACAGCACTCGCAGAACACGCTATTACCTACAAGCGTAATTTTGATTTTAATAAAGCAAAAATTTCAGATTTTGAGAATAATTTACAAAGATTATGTTTCTGAAATGATCCATATTCAAACAGATGAACTTTTATATTTTACGCAGGTTCAAATGAGATTAAGGGGTTAGGCCACCCCTAAGACGAAAAAATCTTGCCCTATTTAAAGTTTATTTTTCGCGAAAACAAAACAACAGAGAAAATCTATTTATAGAGTTATATTGTGCATTGAATGCAGTGTAAAAAAAAAGTGTTATGAAAATGAAAAAAATGCGTTTTTGCGAAATAATAGTAATATTTTTCGAAGGAAACAACTTAATAGATGTGTATAATTTAAGATTTTTTCGTTCAATTAGGACCTATACGTTACAAAAGGTGTTTAATTAAAGTATTTGATTTTTAAAAAATGTAAGAATTTGAATGTCTGTATTACATCCTGCATAAGTTTAAATTATTAATATTAATATAGAATAGGAAATTAATACAGCGATTCTTGAAATTTTCGGCCACATAGTATATACGGGAAATAGAAACTTGTATGCAGCTGACTCCGACTGCAGGAGCGCAATAAACATGTCAAAGTGCATGATAAGGATGCTCCCCTAGTCTCAATGCACTGCACTTAGAGTACTCTTCAGATTTCTTAAAGAATTTTACAGATTTTCTTTAAAATAATATTTTGTTTATTTTCTTTTATTTCAACTATTTTGTCGATAAAGTCGCGCATAACTTCAAATTACATATTCAAGGATGTAATAAATTGTATTCTAGTTCTTAAGGTTTAGATTAAGGATAAGAAAATAATGTATAAGAAAAGAGTTCGAATCAAAAATATAGCACCTGTGTTAATTTTGCATGCAGAAAATATGAAAACATAAAATAAACAATAAACAAGCGAATAGTATCGTTAAATAATAAATTAAATTTATAAGTACAAAAGAAACGAGAAAGGGGTGAAATTCACGAATGCGAATTAATTAAATTAGCAACTCAGGTTAGACTCAAATGAAATTTATCGGATACAACTTAAAATATAAGAAAATCAAACAAATTAGGCTTATTTTTAAGGAATATTGTAAAAGGCAAAGTTAATATGAGGACACCCGGTATAAACCAAAACAGTCCTCATGCTCTCTTTGTCTTACTCATAGAACATATGGGAGCCAAACCATATAAATACGGCGACAATTTTCATGGAAAATCAGTTCAACTTGGGCTTTAGCCCCAAATCAAGCTTTTCAATTTGTGTTACCAAGACCTCATCGACAAGAGAAAAATATTGTATCAGAACTTCTTCTTCATAAAATAAATCCAAGTAAGCCAAAATTTGTTTATTTCATTAACTCAATTTACAACAATTTTTTCTATTTTCAAATTTAAGCCGTTTCACGCACTGAAATTTAATCAAATAATTATATAAAACATTTCTTCGAATTATTAAACATTGAGCAAATTATTAGTTCAGTGTTAGTGTATTTTGTTTATTTCAACTTTCAAATTAAACATTGAGCAGAATTAGTTCAGTGTTAATGAATTTAATTTGTTTATATCAACTTTCAATTTAAACATTGAGCAGAATTAGTTCAGTGTTAAAGAATTAAATCTGTTTATTTCAACTTTCAATTCATACATTGAGCAAATTATTAGTTCAGTGTTAGTGTGTTTAATTTGTTTATATCATAAATTTAAACATTGAGCAAAATTAGTTCAGTGTTAATTTATTTAATTTGTTTATAATAAATTTCTTAATTCGAACATTGAGCAAAATTAGTTCAGTGTTAATTTATTTAATTTGTTTATAATAAATTTCTTAATTCAAACATTAAGCAAAATTAGTTCAGTGTTAATTTATTTAATTTGTTTATAATAAATTTCTTAATTCAAACATTGAGCAAAATTAGTTCAGTGTTAGTGTGTTTGGTTTGTTTATATCAATCATTAATTTAAACACTGAGCAGAATTAGTTCAGTGTTAGTGTGTTTGGTTTGTTTATATCAATCATTAATTTAAACATTGAGCAGAATTAGTTCAGTGTTAGTGTGTTTGGTTTGTTTATATCAATCATTAATTTAAACATTGAGCAGAATTAGTTCAATGTTAGTGTGTTTGGTTTGTTTATATCAATCATTAATTTAAACATTGAGCAAAATTAGTTCAGTGTTAGTGTGTTTGGTTTGTTTATATCAATCATTAATTTAAACATTGAGCAAAATTAGTTCAGTGTTAATTAATTTAATTTGTTTATAACAATTTTTAAATTTGACATTGAGCTATTTAATTAAGTTCAGTGTAATTTTCCTTCTTTATTTCAATTTTGACACTGAGCTATTTAATTAAGTTCAGTGTTAATTGATTTAATTTGTTTATAATAATTTTTTAATTAAACATTGAGCTATTTGGTTAAGTTCAGTGTAAGTTTGTTTCTTCTTTTCAATTTTCAATTTCAACATTGAGCAATTCAGTTCAGTGTTAATTGATTTAATTTGTTTATAGTAATTTTTTAATTAAACATTGAGCTATTTGATTAAGTTCAGTGTGAGTTTGTTTATTCTTTTCAATTTTCAATTTTAACATTGAGCAATTCAGTTCAGTGTCAATTGATTTAATTTGTTTATAACAATTTTAAATTAAACATTGAGCTATTTTAATTAAGTTCAATGTGAGTCTGTTGATTTGTTTATTCCAATTTTCAAGCTTGACATTGAGCACAGATTTCGTTCAGTGTGGGCTTACACGTTCATTTAGTTCTAAGGTTCTTCAATTCAAACATTGAGCAACCCACACAGTTCAGTGTTCATATACTTCGCTTAGTTGCAAGTTCCCTAACTAAACATTGAGCAATTCATAGTTCAGTGTTTAGATATTTTGGTTGTATGTTTTGGAAACCTTAACAAACATTGAGCATATTTTCGTTCAATCTTAGTTTGTATTTTGTAAACCTTAATCCTTTAATTCAGCATTGAGCATAATTAGTTCAGTGCAAGATATAGTGAGATAGGTTTATTGTTCTTACGAATGAAGCATAGATTCAATGCATTGGTTCAATGCTATCATTCGAGATAGACTATCTCAAAACGATTTTGGGACCCTATAATTCCATGCAAGTTTCCTCAAGGGTCATTCTCATTGTATTTCAATCAGTTAGTTAACTGGATTTTCATGCTGCAAACAGTTAGTTGAGCTTGCACCAAGTTCACTCAAACTGACTTATTTAAGCAATCAAATATTAGGGAATAAATAACATTTTCTTTTTCGTTATTCAAAACGTTATATCGTGACACTGGAGCGTTAGGGTTATCTCGCTGATTTCGATTCAAGGGGCTGATTTGCGTATTATTCTCTTCTCATAGTTAGGTCTGATTCCCAGGTTATAAAGCGCGAGCTTTGACCTAAAAATCATTTTGCGTAGGACACTATTGCGTTTTCGGACGTAACATCTGCATATCGGAAAAAATGTTTTTTTTTTTAATTATCGCAAAAACAAGAGCTGATTGATCAAAATGATGGTCATCTTTTAATTCAGTGTGCCCAGATCAACTTAAAAAAATTTTGCCTATCTTGCAACAAAATGGCTGTTGTGACCAGTGTTATAGATCTTAGACAATAAGTAATAGATTAGAAACAATCATAGATCTTTAATAATTACATAATAGATCAATAATTAAAGCCTTTCTATTATAAATAATGAGTCACAAGTAAATAAGTTATAATGTACGAATAAGTAATAAGACGCAATTCACGTGACGTACGTGACTTATCTGAAATTTGTTTTAGTATGCTTTCTCTGCTTCCACCAGAGATGCCATCCAGTAAACGAACAGTTGGCGCACACGCGAAGGCGCGGAGTATCGGTGAGATCGAAAGAGCGCGTAATACCGCCGTCACTATATATCCGTCCTTTTTGCGTTCCCCTGGAACGGTCTCAGGAAGCCAGAGAGAACGCGGAAACGGGCGCATGCATAATTTTTCGATTCCCAAATTACGTTCTGAACATTATTTTTGAAATTAAACTTTCGAATTTTGTTTTTACAAAACTATACTTTAGCAATTCAATGTTCGTATTTCAATTCTTAAAATCTCGTTCAAAACAGCTTCTTTTATCTTCGATTTTTCTGGATTTACCTCCAGTTCTTTGTCCTTAAAGTACTTATTTAGGTATTTTACCATTCTCTCTATTTCCTCTTTCGTTTCTGCGATTATCGCCAGGTCATCTGCGTATGCCAGCGCGTAAACTCTCTTGTTCCCAATTGTAATTCCTCCTCCCTATCTTTTCCTTAGATATTCTTCTATATCTGCTATGAACAGTATCAACAGCAGCGGGCTCAATAGGCAACCCTGTATTACCCCCTTCTCTGTCCAGAACAACTCTGTACAGTTCTTTCCTATTTTCACCTTGCTTTTCGTTTCTCTGTATATCCTTTCTATCTTGTACATCACGTCAGCCTTTATACCTTTTCCCCTCAAATACTTCCATAGCTTTTTCCTTCTAACCTTATCGAATGCCGCCTTTAGGTCCACAAAAAATGAAAACAATTTACCTTTTTTTATTTATCGTCTTTTTTGCTGCGATATTTAATAAAGGGTTTTCCAATAGGGACATAACAATTTCGTATCTTTATATGAACGCACCCTTAAACTTTTTAAATGAACTGTCAATGTCAAAACGTTAGTTAAAGTCAACATTTTCATCATGGTAAAGTTCACGAACCAGCAACGTTTGGAAATTATTAAAAATTACTATCGAAATTCTCAGTCAGTGGTCGCAACTTTAAGAGCGCTTACTCCAATTTTCGGCCGTAATAATCGTCCAACCCGACAGGCTGTGCGTGCTATAGTAGATAAATTCGAGACCAAATTTACACTACTGGACGTTCCGGTGCCAAAAAGACGTCGTATTGCTCGAAGCGAAGAAATAATCGCAGCCGTAAGTGCATCGGTTCAAAATGAGCCAAATCAGTCTATTTGTTAATGGCTTTGTTAATAAGCAAAATATGCGTTATTGGTCAGCAACAAACCCAAATGTGCTTCTTGAGACACCGTTGCATCCGCAAAAAGTGACTTTTTGGTGCGGTTTTTATGCCGGAGGTGTGATTGGGCCGTATTTTCTCGTGGATGAAAACGACCGTTATGTTACCATCAATGGAGAGCGCTATCGTGCTATGCTGGAAGATTATTTGTGACCAGAATTGGATGAACTTGCTATCAACGATATGTGGTTTCAACAAGACGGTGCCACTAGCCCCACAGCACGCGTCACAATCGATTTATTGAAAGGCAAATTCAATGAACTTGTTATCTTGAGAAATGGTCCGGTCGAATGGCCGCCTCGTTCATGCGATCTAACGTCATTGGATTTCTTTTTATTAGGCCATATCAAGTCAATGTTCTATGACAACAAGCCAGCAACTTTAGACGACCTCAAAGACAACATCCAACGCGAAATTGCCAACGTTCCGGTTCGAAATGTGTGCCAGTGGTGGAAAATTGGGTCCAAAGAATCGACCGCTGTAAACGGGCTCGTGGTGGTCACATGACCGATATCGAATTTCATTCATAAAATGTAATGCTTGCACTACACCCACAATAAATTTCAACTCAATATCTCAAATATTTCTGTGTTTTATTCATAGATAAAATTGTTATGTCCCTATTGGAAAATCCTGTATATAGATATTGTCTATGCCACTTCTTCCTTTTCTAAATCCCGCCTGCGTCTTTGGTAATAATTGTAACCTGTCTATCTCCTCTTTTAATATTTTTTCTGCTATCATTGCGTATATCTTATACGCTGTGCACATTAACTTTACTCTCCTGTACTTGCTTGCTTTTACTTTCCCTCTTTTCTTATATTTTGGGCATATTATACCTTCCTTCCAGTCCTCCAGCCACTCTTTAACCTTCCATATCCCATTCATAATCATGCTTATTCTTTTTTTTTTTTAGCTTTCTGTTACAGCGGGAGAGAAAGCAGCTGGTCGGTTAGGAAGGAACGCGAGGAGGCGGTAAGTACAGAGGAATAAAAGAGAGATAATAATAACACCGATAGAGAAAGAGAAGAGAAAGAAAGAAATTATTAATTTATAATTATTTATAAATCAAAAAGTTTCCAGGTTCGGCGAGTTGGGTTAATTTGCAGGATTCGAGTAATTAATTCCAAACTAAATAGCGCCAGGTTCAGCAAGTTTTAGATTAATTCGTAGGTTTGGAATAATTATTTCAAAATTAAACAGCTTCAGGTTCGACGAGTTAGATTAATTTTCAGGATTGTGAAAATCACTTTTGACTTTAAAAATCTCTATGTTCGGTAAATTGAAATTTAAAAAAAAATGTCCAACCTACGTTTTCGTGCGAACAAAACTCAAAACAAATCTGAATTCGGGTCCTACAGCCTCTAAGCAAGCGTGAAAATCGCTTTCACACTTGGCGATTTGGGAATTTGAAAATTAGGTATGCACCCCTCTCCACGTCCTCTCTAGCTTCCTTTGACCGTGCCGGAGAACGCAAAAAGGACGGGTACATCGTGACGTCGATATTGCGCGCTCTCTCGATCTCACCGATACTGCGCACCTTCGTGTGTGCGCCAACTGTTCGTTTGCTGGATGGCGTCTCTGGCTTCCACCATGTTAAAATCTAATAATATATATATCTCAGGTTCACCCCTGGTGGTTGTCATCTAGTTTCGAGGAGTTTTACAGTCAACTCGATTAATTTAGGACCATCATAATCAACGTCATGAACTGATCCTTCGATACTTTGGAATGACTCAATGGTGAGCCTTGTTCTTTCGATAATCAATGCCAGCAAATCGGTGCGTTGAAACTAAATATCTCTTGTAACGTAGTAAAGGACATTTATGGTACTTAGGTTCAACCGACAACGCACAATCAGGAAAAAATTGCGAAATGTCTTTCGAATTAGTAACTTAAAATTGTAAAATTGTAAAGAGGTATAGTCCTTAGGCTTGCCATCATTCAGTAGAGGCCAGCACCTGACGGGTCTGGAACCAAGTCGTCGACGCATCGATCGTCTTATTTACCCAAGAATATTAACTATAAGATTTACCTCCGGTTGATAGTAGTTTCATTAAAAATATTAATAAGAATATAATGGCGATGCACGACTTATTAGTCATTTGACGTGACAGGCCTATTTTGCGCCAGCTTTTTCAGCTGATGTAATGAAACCGCGCAATTCATTTGACGCACAGCTTAATTCTGTCATTTTTCTGTGCGAGGATTGCACTAATCCTTTTATTTAAAATAAACCCTTGAAAAAATAAAATAATGGCCAATTAAAAGTCCTCTCATTTCGATTTGGACAAATTACGACGTAAAATCACGGCCCGAGGCCCGAAATATTTCCAAACAGTATTCCGGGTGCCTTCTGTTTCTAGTCTTATTCAAAACGTAGCCCACTCTCAGGCTTTCTTAGCCTTATATGTGCATTAGGCATGACGCCTCACTTTGATTTATGGCTCTCACCCAATTGTAATTATCTTATTAATCGCCCTGATTTTTTATTTGGGATTCATTTTAATTTTATTTCAAGCTAGGCTCTTAGCTAAGCACCCGAGTAAGTTCCTTCGTCAATCTAAACAGAAATTCTGATCGCAAGCTCGCGAGTCCAACCACCCTAGCCGGTGATCAACTCCGAGCATTTTTATCTTTTCACTGTTGTAAAAACAAACTGACGCCAGCCCCTCCCCCGTCGTACACAAAATTAAAAAAAATCATACCTCATTTATGAAACCAAAATGTACAAGTTCTTGCGCAAGGAGCATTGGAGTATCTGATTGATTCACAGGGCAAGTCAACTGCCTGTTCATTTTATCATCCATTCGTAATAATATAGTCATCTGGAAGGGAAAGAATACTGTATTACAACAATGATATCATACCCAAAAATATATTTATAGGACTGCATAATGAACATACATTCAATTCGCTACTATCTTCCTTAGGTTTTACGTTACACATCATATTTACTACTCTGCGAGACTCTTCATCATAAGGTTCTGGTGTCACAGATTTAACAGACTCCGTAACTTCAGGCGATATCGCTCTAGGACGAGCGGGTGGTGGAAGTTTCGCCATAAATGCAGTCAAAGGATAAATTCCATATCTGAAGGAAAAAAAAGTGTTATTTTTTTCTGCTCAAAATTTTTTTAACTTTTTGCGCTTTCTGCTGCATTCCCACATTATTACCCCTAGTCAGGACATCTCACTTTTCTTGCCATCTGAGGGAAATAAGCAAATTGCTGAAGGAGTGCATCAAATAGGAAAAAAGGGCGAAATAATTGCTAACATGACTTTTTTTAAACAAAAAAGTTCATTTTTCTTTATAATCAACCGATCGAAAAATTTTACACTTTGTTTTAACGTAGATACAATGCACTATAAGGACAAAAATATTCCCCTTGCGTTCACTTGAAGAAGTATATTTATTTGTAAAAATACAAAACAGCATCCATTATTTAGCACAATACACTATAAGAGAAAAACTACTGTTCTTGTGTTCTGTTAAAAAAGTATATTTATTTGAAAAAATGGATCACAAATAACTACGAAAAAATTGCACTACCCAGGAGACCGTAAGGGTCATTTAATAAAATTTTGTTCCACAGAATCTAGAAACTTGAGTTTACTTTTGGAGTGCAAAATCTCAACATTATTCCAGTCAAAGTCATGACCACCACTTTTTTCAAATTCATTCAAGACGTCTTTACTCAAAGTTATAAGTGCGAAGATATACAGGGAGAGTTCTGGCTACATATTTCTGTTACCGACATTCGAGAGCCTTCGAACGAAGTCAGGTCATAGCCTTATACATGAAGGCCAGGGAGGTACTCGAAGGTGATACCGATACACTCAACACTTGATACGGCTCTGTTTTGGTTTCAATGCATGACTGACTTCCCTTCGATTACTGAGACACCATGCGTGAATAGTCCTAATAACCAAGGTTTGAGTCCATTTTGCTAGTAACCCTATTTTCCAAATGAATAAGCATCCTGTAATACTCAATTAATAAAGGGTTTATTCTGTAATGAATGGAAAAATCAAAAACTTCTTTTAAATTTAGTATTGGATCTATAACTTAATTCATGCGGTTTGCTAAGAGATGGCGTAACTTGATTATTATTCCATCGTTCCAATATTCCGAACATGCGTCATACATTTGAAGCGTAAACAATAATTTTTTTCACTCAAATATGTCGAACTTTGTGCCTGAAAAAGTGTTTTTGCGGGGAGTTCTTCTTCATTACCTTAATATGAAGAAAACTGCTGCCGAAAGTTATCGTATTTTGGTGGAAGTTTATGGTGAACATGCTCTAGCTGAGCGAACGTGCCAAAAATGGTTTGCACGATTTAAAAGTGGCGATTTTGGCTTGGGAGACGAAGAACGTCCTGGGCAGCCAAAAAAGGTTGAAGATGAAGAACTGGAAGCATTACTCGATGAAGATTCTTGCCAAACACAAGAAGACCTCGCAGAATCTTTGGGAGTCACTCAAGCAGCCATTTCAAAACGTTTAAAAGCAGGCGGATACATTCAAAAGCAAGGAAATTGGGTTCCACATGAACTCAAGCCGAGAGACGTTGAAAGGCGGTTTTGCATGTACGAAATGCTGCTGGAACGCTACAAAAAGAAGTCATTTTTGTATCGGATTGTTACTGGTGATGAAAAATGGATCCATTACGACAACCCCAAGCGCAAAAAATCATATGTGAAACCCGGCCAACCAGCCAAATCCATGGCGCGATGGTTATGCTCTGTATTTGGTGGGATCAGAAGGGTGTGCTGTATTATGAGCTGATAAAACCGGGTGAAACCATCATTGGAGAACGCTACCCAACACAATTAATCCGTTTGATAAGACAAATAGCCGAAAAACGCCCGGAATATGCGACCAGACACGAGGCAATAATTTTCCATCATGAAAACGCTCGGCCCCATGTTGTAATAACGCATAAGATTCTTAACTTAACAATATATTTTTTCTAGTCTTAGGTTCGAATTTGGTTTATCAAATTAGAAAAAATTCTACACTGAAAATTTTTACAACGAAGTTTTGAATTTTTGGACACTTAAGATAATTTAACTCACACTTACTTCACATCTTCCACAAATTTTTCTAATTTTTCTGCAACTGCTATGTCACTAAATCGAATTTCTTGTGGAGGCCGATTCTTATATCTTATTTGAGCAACTATAGTATCAGGCCCATATAACCTTTGCAAAACTTCGTCCGTTATAGTTTCTGAGATATTGGCTGAAAAAACAAAGCAAAAATAGAATTAAATAATAAAGTATTTTAAAGAATATTCGCGAATTACTATTTTTTTTAAAAATGAAATCAGCTCACTAGCTGAATTGACCAAAGCGTGTGCTGAAAGTAACTTAAGCGAATGTACTTCAAAGAGTACGGGGTGAAATAATAGTTCCCTCGCACTCGGTCTACTGAGTGGGTCCGGTTGAAGACATTTGCTGATAAAGTCTTTTTGTTGAACATCGTCTAGTGATTCTATTGTTTTCCTAATATTCTCATCTGTAACAACCGTGCCACTTTCACCATTCCCTTGGATTTCTAGTGCTGCCATTTCCAAGGCACACATTCCAAAAGAATAAATATCTATGGCAGGCGTTAACGAACCTGTAAATGAATTTTATATGAATAACTGTTTTTCTCATGCTTTTGTAAACAGTACCGATATTACTCACTTCCGTATTCTGGCGCGACGAAGTGTATATTCTTCATATTGTCTCTACAGGTTTTAACATGCTGATGAATCGCATCAGGTGCCACTGTAATGATGAGTAAGCTATTATTCTTTCTTTGTAATATTTTTTTAGTTTTTTGAGATACAAACTTTTTTTAGATAAACACGAAGACAAATGAAAAATGCGAATAAGTATTAATAAAAAGAAATTCTAAATAGAAAACCAGGATATTGTATAAAAGACAGTATTATTTTTGAAAAAATGGTATTTTGTTTAAAAAAAGTATCGTTTTATCACACCTTTATCATAAGTGCGAGTTTAGCGCAGCTGAACGATTCCCAAAGCAGCGTCTATAGGCCTAGGCATAAAATTATTTACTTAGGATCCTAGGACTTTATAGTAGCAGACGTACTGTAATCTAATTGACATATATGATACAGGTGTGATAAAAAATAGTGTGTGACGCTCGACCCAAAGCAGCATTTTTCACTCGTGTGAAGTTACAGTACTTGCCGTCATCTTGGCTACGCTTCGGCCTGTACTGCATCTTCACAGTCGTCTGAAAAACTGCCATTTGGGTTCCTTTTGCCACAAATAATTATTTTGAATAACTTGAGTCCTCGTATTAGAAATTATATTTTTCAAGTAAATCATAAAATTTTTTCTATTTTTGTATTGTAAGATATATGTATTTCTATAAATAGTATAGTATGAATATGGTTTTTAGTAATATCTTACAAGTAATTAATAAAATGTATCCCAAGAACATAAAAATGAAGAGAAATATGGAAAATCTTTTTTTTAATTTTAGAGATAAAGAATTTAAAGATCCATACTAGGCGGACTGAACCGTCAAAGTTAATGTTTATTTAATGTAATACAGAAATATACCACAAAATTAAAAGTAATTTGAAAATGCATTTGCGAACAAACGGGCATCTAAAAAATTACGAAGATGTACAGGAAAACAAACAACCAAAATGGATAATGATAAAAACAATGATTTGTGTGACATGCTTTTAAAAGCAAGAATATCTATATAAGAACTAAATAAATCTATTATGAAGGAATCTTTGCACAAGGAAACTGGTACAGAAGTCCTGGACGAATCAACTTATAGAAAAAATTACATACATTCGATATAAAACAAAACCTTAGGGGATTTAGGGAATAAAATTGGCAATAATATCTGGATATTCATTGACGAAACTACTAACTAATGCCAACGAAAAGTTGCAAATGTAACTCTTGGTTCTTTAGATAAAAACAAACCCTAAACTTGTTATTTAATAAATTGTAAAGAACTTTCTACTGTACGTAAATAGTGAAAATATTGTTTTCACAAAACATGCCTAAAATGTGCCACTCCAGGCGCATGTAGAGCGTGCCAAAAATCACGAATTTCAGGTCAACGCGAGGTAAATATTTACCACTGTCATGCATGCGCACTTAGAATTCTACACGCATATTAGTTTCTCACATTTGTACTATTTTCATACATTTGTTATGAAAAATATCGTGCGTGACAAGTAAGGAAATAATGCAGTCCTGACTAATATCAAGTAATTGTATACGATGCTGCATATTGCATACGAGTAATAAAAGCAGGTAAAAGTTTGAAAAATGCTTTACTAAATTGTTATACGTTACGTGCGTTGCACATAAATTTTACCGGGTAGCTAAACGATTCGCTCATTCTACAGCGCAATAGTCGATAAATACATTTTTAATGAAAAAAAAGTATTTTTGAAATCTCCTTTCCGAACTGCTGTCTTCCATGTGATATGTATATTATTACGTTTCGATCCGTCTGATGCAAAATCTATTGAAAAAACTCAATTACTATTGTAAACCGAGCTTCTTTTTCCTTAATCACTTGAGGTCACTAAATCCTTTCTCTTGGATTTCTATGATCAACACCTCTATTCCTTGAACTACTAATACTACTACTCTTGACTATTCACAAGTTTCGTCTTTCTTCCACTCACTGCTCCCTTTATCTCCAAATCTTGTCACTAGACATTACAGCTTGTCTTATTTAAATTGTATAACCCATCAGTTGCGGGTATCCTTAACATTTGGAAGCCATATACAATTCTATTATTCTTCGAATATAATTTCCTTAATTTATTTGCTTTTTCTTCATTCCCGAAGCTTTTCTTCTGTCACCTTCCTTTCAAGAGAATTTTCTCTCATTGTTGATCTTTCCTCTTCCCTGGATTGCTCTGCGAATCCTCTTTTAAAATCATCATCCTGAAATTCGTCTTCTGTCTAATTCTCTACTGTTTTTAGGGTTTGAGCTTTGAAGTATGAGCCGTAATGATATAACTGCGTACCTCTATCCTTCTATCGCCTTGCATTTGCCCTTGCTTTTATTCGCCGAATAAAAACTTAACTCACTTTCCTTGCCTCGTATTGCATCTCTTAGGGTGTCATCGTTGGTTTTTGGTATCCTTACAGAAGCTGTGTAAATGTAAAATCCAAAATTTGTCTCATTTGCCATGAAGGTTTGAGAGGGTATTTCTATGTAATTTCACGCGCTAAATATGAAAAAAATACAATAGTAAAAAAATTACCACAGACACCCTTGACCTTGAAAATCACCAATTCAAGGTCAAATTTTATTTCTAATATAAGCCAAGTTTTTAGAAGGTTTTCGTATGTAGTTTGATGCGCTGAATACCCAACTCCAACTTTCACTTATGCAAAAATGAAATGTGATCTTGACTGTAGACATTCAAGGTCAAGGATACCTCAATGATTTTTTTCAGTATTTTTTTTCGTATTTAGTCCATCAAATTACGTAGAAAAACACTCTGAAATCCTCGCTTTTACTAGAAATGAAATTTGACCTTGAAATACCGATTTTCCAGGTCAACAATGTTTCGAGGAATTTTTAAACTATTTTTTACGTATTCAAAACATGAAATTTTGCCTAAAAACATTAAATATTTTGTGCCGCTAGATTGGTCGATATATAGACCAACCCCGCAGCTAAAAGGTTAAAGGTGTCTTTAGCAAGTAGATAATATGTAAGCGTCAATAATCTTGATCATTTTTACCTTCAGTGGAAAATTTTAGGGTCATTTTAAGGTCGATGTCAATTTTTTTCAGTAGAATCTAGTGATACATATTTGCGGTGCTTTATGATCGTGAGTCACCTTGCATCTTACGTTTGGGGTGATTAATGATCTTGAGTCCCCTTGCCTCCTACGTTTGGGGTGCTTTATTATTGTGATTCCCCTTGCCTCTCACCATTACTGTAATTATATCATTCACCAGCGGCGTAATTGTTCGAAGTTGCCTCTGTTGGCTTCAAGACACAAATTGAAACGTCTTTCAAAATTATGTACAGTATTAAACAAAGTAGCTCTACGAATGACCGTGCAGGGTTTATGAATTCGTTCCATTAATGGCCATTTGCGGATTTTCATTTGACTAATAATGACAATTGTGTCCATTGAATTGTTCGTCGCCGTAAAATTATGCCTTGTCGGAGAAAAACACATACTTAAAAAACTGAGGATCATTCCGTGTCATTTCTAAAGCCCAATGGCAAAAAGCAATACGCATTAAAATATGATTTTGCCTTAAAGCTTTGGTTAGAGTGATGTGATAGGGATAATATCTTAGAATTCTTAAAATTCCTGCAACTGTACTACGTGGTATATTGATTTCTCTTTCAATCTGTCGCGTAATAACCTAAGGATTAAGATGAAAAATCATTAGAATAGTTATAGCTCGCGCATTATTTTCGTTATATTCATGACGCCGGCATTGGCGAACAAGACTTCCATTGGAAGCTCTTTGAGTCAAATTTTGCATTCTCGAATTAGTAGGATGTCTCCTGTCTAGAAAACGTTCAGCATAAAGCATTGACGCCGCATCGTAATTGTTATGAAATTTCCCAAAATGAATATCATACCAACAATTTCATTAAGGGTATAGTCAGCCATACTGGAAATGTGTTTTAAAATTTAGATTACCTGTATGGAAAAATTTAATTCCAAGTGCTTGCTTCATCAAGATTGATTGAGCTTATTATGGTTGAAAGACTGTCAATGCTTTACTGAATTATTTACATTACATTTACTTACATTGTAGTTATATTTTAGTTAGTTGTGTTGTGATCGAGTTCTATTCTTTTAAAGTTGATAAATTAACGTAAGTCTTTTATGTAAACTATCATTAAAAAGAAACAGAACTTACTACGTCGAGAGAACTCTTGAGTATGGAAAAGAAGCAAGTAAAGGTTGTTTAAGAGACCTTGAGTGATTTTGAAAGTCACACCTGCTGACGTAGAATCTAGGATTTGCATACGTAGATTTCGCGATCGATAAATAATAAAAACGTGAGTTTTTTTATGCATCTGGTCACTTAAAATAAAGAATTGGTTACGCGAAATTTTCCCCCTTGGTGGGACCCAATTGTGAAATTAAAATAGGCAATTTTGAAGCCGAATAAGGTCAAAATTGGCATCCAAAATATTAAAAATTGATGAATTTTGCACACGCGAAAAGCGAAACGTTTCAGTACCTGGACGCGACATTATCCATGCTCTAGGTGCAAACTCCCACCTATTGTACGGCCGTGTCAGTAATCACGACGCTTGCAGCAGAACAATGCCTTGCAGCAAGATGGCATGATGAACAGACCGGGAGATGGACATACCTGGCTGGATATAAAGCACGGCGAAGCCGGCTTCTACCTGGCGCAAATGCTTTCGGGCCATGGATGCTTCAATATGCGTACCTGAAGCGCATTAAGAAGAGAGACGAAGAGTCGTGTCGCTACTGCGGTTCCCCTGTGGTCGATGCGGAACACACACTCTTTGACTGCGCCAGGTGGGGTGTGGCAAGGGAGGCAGTTTATCGGGCGGTGACTGCTGAGTTCACTCCTGACACAATGGTTCCTCTCATGCTCCAGTCTGAAGGTGTTTGGAAGCACATTGAGTCATTCATCACATTAGTGATGAGGACGAAGGAACTCGATGGGCGTAGGGAGTGCAGCAATGGGGAGGGCCAGTTAAAATCGCATTGGGGCCTGCACCCGCGGTCGTGCGTCCCGGACAGGTCGGGCTGTCGCACCGGTGGGGAGAGCAATTATTATGCTCTCCTAGCTGGCGCAGCGCCCCGGTTCCGTTGAACGAATGCGCAAGCGCGGGGGAGGGTCTCTGGCGAACGGATGACGGAAGAGTCGTTTACGACTTAAAACTGGAACCAACCGTTCATGAAGTTTAAAGCCGAAAGACGGTCCCGCGAGCGGCAATATGGTTCGAGAGAGGGTTTTTTCTTATTATTATAACTGAAATGTTATAAATGTTGTAAAATGATTGTGGACTAGTTGATCAAAAATGACATGTTGTCACTGTTACGTTAAATACTTATGTAGAAAGAGCATCTGAATTTACAACTAGTATTATTTTTTATGCTAACTTCAAAAAGACTAATACTTCTGGGGTTGAAAAAAAATTAAATTTCAAGAATTTGACATTTTTCTGTGGAAAAAGTGGCGTTTTCGACTGAGTCACTAAGTTTAATTACGGAAAACTAGATAAAATATCGGAAATTTCAAGAAGTGCTCATCATAATAAACGACTTCACCGACAGTTTCAATTGATTCGAGCACAATTTTTTTCAACATTTATTCGGGACTGTTTGAACTAAGTTAAAAGAATAATTTTAAATTTGGGAATAACACCATTTATTGTTTGTTGTTATTAGGCAGATAAATTATTCTTTTAAACGAAATTCATGTCCCAAAAAGAAACATATTTCAAAAATAAAACACGTGGGACGTAGGATTTTGCGCTAAACCGAGAATCACCAATATAATATAATTCATGATTGCAGTTCCATACATGATAGCATTTGAGGATTTCCAATTTATTCGAATTTAATCGTTTTGGAATAATAATTACGTAAAATTTGCGACTTATTTAAAAAAAATTTGCATCTAGCTTACCCATAAAAGAGATTTTAAAAAAATTCACTTACCGGAGCCTATTTTTACTAGTCCATTGTGTTGAATAAAAATAGTGTCGCATGTTAAATTCCCATGGATTATAGGCGGAGAACAAGAATGCAAGTAACTGAAAACGTTTAAAAAATATTGAATTTTTTTTTATAATATAGTAGAGAAAATAGGTTCTTTTGGACTCATTTATTCTTAAAAATTCTACCGTCTTACCCGACAAAAATCGGCATATAATATTTATCTGAAGGCTGATAATAAACATTAAAAACTTCAATAAAAATTATAAAAATAAACATTTTGACTTAATTTGAAATAAATAATTACATACCTTAATAATATTTCTAAAGGGAAGGCGAAACGTCAGTGAAATTCGTAATAATGAACAAGTCCAGAAGAACCTGTTTTCTTTATGATACTGTTATCAAATTACCTCGGACGCAAAGTTTAAAATTATTTAAAATTTGTTAAATTTAACATATTTAGAGCAGATATGGAAATTTTGTATAAAAAATTCTTAAGTTCTCCAGAATACAATAAGTATAATATAGGTACTTTCCAAGTTCTGAATATTCATATCTCCACATTTTTTTTTTATTAATACATTGCTTAGTGTGTTCTGCAATGGAAAAATTTGTAAACTACAAAATATCAAACTTTGGGATAATTAAAACAAACATAACCAGCAAATTTTTACTTGATTTATAAATTTTTTTGACAAATTTATTTCTAATACTTGAGTTTTAGGCTATGGATTAATCGAATCACGTAACCAGATTTATATCTTATCGGCATTTTTTGTCTCTAAACAAATTCTGTTTATTCGGAATGCGATATCGAGTTCAAGATATGTAAAATTCAAAAAATGATACAGATGTTTAATGTACGATTTTTTTAAATTCGCAAATAATAGTATATTACGTGCCTAGGCGCACAATGAGAGTTATTGCGTGACGAGCGACAATGCTCGCAGGAGATCGAAGCCAAGGCGTAGCCGAGACGAACCCGAGACAAAGCCGAGACGAAGCCGAGGCGCGATCAGTCCTGCGAGCATTGTCGCGAGTCTCGTAATTTCTCGAATTGTGTGCATTGGCACGTATTCTATTTTATGTGACTTCGGTGCGGATACGAGTTTTTATATGTACACTCGAATCTAATCTAGTATTGTAGTTGTTTGCGGCGGTAGTCATTACACTTTATATTTCGCGACTAGTCCCAGCCATTTTGATTTTATCGATCTTGTGTAGTAGTAGCTTGTTTTAATAGAGCATTCGCAGTTCAAATGTACAAGGCTTTGTCAGCTGTAACGGGAAAACGAGTTTCCGCGCCGGAGGCACATAACAGAATAAACCTTATTTTATTTGAATTCAATAATCGCGAAGGCTTCAAACTGCAAGAAAAGATTTAATATTCTTAACCCTTCTTATTGCGGGATCTTTATCTCACAGCCGCTAAGAACAACAATTAATTTGTTTCGAAAAATCAAACACATTGAATGTAAACGATACTTGTTGTACTTTACCAATGTAGACTTCTTAGGTCTAACACACCAAGGACAATGAAGGTGAAGGAAGAAAGAAAAGAGGATTCCCCCTAATATCGCTTTTTTCTCCTCAAGTAGGCTGAATCTAGTATTACTGAACTTCGTTGTTATATAAAAAAAAGAAACAACTCTTGCCTTAGTCTCGCACACACTGACACACTCGAACATACCTTCCCGTTACCTTCAATCCGATTTTTAAATTAGAGGGTGAATCAAAACAATTTACTTCGAACAAGGAAAGTCAACGTGCTTTCAAACGAAATTCTGCTCTTTGTTTGATTCTGCCACAATTTAAATCGGTATGTTATATGAAAATCTCTTGTTCTGAGATTCCAGAGGTTTAGTTTTCTACGATCTCTCGTGTTCTCCTAAGCAGTTTTCTATGTGCACAAAGCCAAAAAAATTCCGGTTTCATTGAAAGTTTCCTTCAGCAAGGATTATGATTTTCAGAAAACTGAATAATTTTAATGACTGTATGCTGCGATATTTCCACGTATTTTAGCAGAGCGATTCTAATTATTATGGTGAGCATTTCCTTTCTCCGGTTACTTTAAGAACTTTAACTGACTTAATAAAGCTAAAAGACCTCTTATTACACAATTCAATGAAATATGATCAAAATTGATAATTAACATTTGAATGCTATAGTTACCGTAAGGTTGGCATTTTCATCATGTGCGCTGAATAAAACTTTTTATCTTAAAATGTGTTGCAAAAGCCGTAGTGGCAGTTTTTGGCAGCTGGATTTTGGATATGTCATTACTGAATGTTAACCACTTTCCAGCCAGAATTAAGACAGGAACTTGCAAGGAGGAATACATAGGAACATATAGGAATGTCTCTTGACTCTAAGATTTTAATAATAATAACTTAAATTTGTTTGGAAATTTTTTTTTCCAAATTATCAAAGTCCAAGTGTTGACGAATCTTTCTTAGTCTTTTTATGAATCCTTTAAATTTTGAACTCGTTACAAAAAATGCCAATAAGGTAGCAATTTGATTACGTGGTCCGGTTGATCCATGGCCTTAAATTTTTCGACTATTGTAACTCGTGCTATTAAATGTTTTACTACATTTAAAAGTCTTACAAGCAGAGCATAATTGAATTTGAGCAAAATGTATCTGCCTAAATCATTATAAATTTTGGAAAAGACGTTTTGTCTTCTGTCTTTTTTTCAAATTTCAGGCCTTGTATCGATATCAATATCCTTTTTCATGATTATTGAAATCTCACCTCAGTGCAGAAAGAATTTGTGTACACCACCGCTTCCACGCTTGAAGAGGTAATTTTTTAACATTACGTTTAGTTCGTTTTAGAAACTGCTTTAATGATCCAGAAGACATATACTCAGTGATGAATATTACCTAATAAATAAAAATGATTAATTATAATACTACAAGTAATTTTTAAGAACAATATAATCTTAAGTAAGTAGAATCTACAGACTACTTAGAGATACGAGTTGCTCACCCGAGGTTTATCATTGTGGGTGTCAGTCCAATATCTATGGAACTTTACAATGTTCGGATGCTCTAACTGAGTCAGATTCTCGAACACCAACTGTATCTTTTCCTCCTGAGCTTTAAAATTTTTCCGCTCGGAAAATTGCACCTCATTCCAGACAACTTCTACTCCTTCCTCAGTATCCATCGCTAGGTAAGCGCAATCTATGCCCGGAACATCTCGTTGTTCAACCTACGCCCAGAATGATAAAAACTGTTAAATTTCACGGAATGATTTTGAAGTACAAACATAATTATTAACAGAAGACAATAATACATTTTATTATACAGATCTACCTAAAACAGACTAGGATCATGTTGCCCTGAAATAAAGGGCATAGCAGGATAAGTATGCATGTGCTGTCCCCGCAGAAACTTTAGTCAATATTTTTTCCAGAAGTTGAAGTTATTATTTTGTTGAAATAATTCACCCAGGATATCAGCTGGTTTAGTGATTTTTTAAAGATACCGGGCATGAGCTAAATAATCATCTATACATTTCCCGATTAATGTGACGAGATGGAACCCGTAATTTCAGTATGTTGGATTCTTCTTTCACGTACTGTACTTTAAACTGGCCATTCTAATACTGATACTGCTTGAGGTAATTGCTGAGTTCCAGTAAACAGAATTGTCAAATCTTTAATAGTAATTTCGGGGAAGTCCAAGATGTCATCTGATGAGATACTTTGGAAGAATAGCTTCTTACGACACCAGCCTTTTTATTCTACCTCAGCAGCCAAAGTATTCTTAATATTCTTTATGGTTCTCATGTGTTCTATAATTTCACTTGACAATTCTGTATCAGATTCTGTATCTGTTTTTCCGACTTAATTATGAATGAATGATGCGATGCGGAAGTACGTTCCAATGTACGGAAGTAGTTCATTATCCAGTTTATGATCTAAGAGTCGGTATTTCTGTTTTAATATATCGTGTACAGCTTAAACTGCCCAACGGATTTTTGTCACATATCGGGGAAAAAATTGATTCTTCGGTTGTGAGTTGTTTACGCTTTCCTTTTAAGGCAGGCATCAATACTTTGATGTTTTTAGACTCTAGCTCATTTTTTACATCTTTTCACACAAAATACTTGCGCAAATTTTTCGGATCTCCGAGAAGTATTTTTAGTATCTCTTTATCATTAAGATTCACAGGATATGGAACTAAGATATCAACTACGTATCCGTCAGTTGTGCAAATTGTAAAAGGCTTGCATAGCGGAACCTTCTTTTGACCTGAATAAGTTTTTCTCTGAAATTCATTGTTTGAACTTTTTTGATGACGAGCGTAAGTTCTATCACATACGGTCTGTTCAAAAAGAGCGAGTTCTCGATTTTTCGAAAACTATTACAGATTTTTAAACTTTTTTTTTGTAATGAAAGGACTACGGCGCAATTACCAAGGCGATTCAGTAGCGCTCGAATCATCCGAGAGAGTAAACGTGAGTCATAATGAGTTCTGTGTACGCGAAACGTTTTGAAGCGGTCTTCTTGTGTACCCATCCAAAGGGACCACTTATGTCCTATACAGCCGCTGCTAAATATATCAAAAAGTCGAAATCGTTCGTGAAGCCAATAAAACAGTCGACAATCTGCCTGAAAGAGGCAAATCGCGAGCAACAACGAGCAAGAAGGATGAAGCGATCGTACAGCTGTTCGAGCGTCTCCCCACTCTACGGTTACGAGAGGCCAAGGCTATTCTATGAACAAGTCTTCCTGAATATCAAACAAATTCTTAGCGATATCGGTTATATGGTTCTTAATCAGGTCCTCCCTGATTGAAGAAGTTATTCCAGAGTGATGCGGCAACACATCTTCTTTAAAAGATTTTACAACTACTTTGAGTATTCGGAAATCGTCTATTCGTGTTCAATTTGAAGAATGGATTCTAACACCATATTTGAGTCAACTGTGCGGAACTTAAAAAGAAACACAACAAGCGCTTGAGTGACTGAGCGAGTGTGCCCATCTCGCATTGATGTCAATATGTACTTAAATTGCCTAATATTTCCTCATGTCAAATCCGTAAAAAAAAAGCTGTTCATCGGAAAGACTGAAATCTCCGATCTGACCATAGAGAGTAGAATCACATCTAATCGAGAGACGTTTCATCTCTCAAACGCTAAGACTTGACGAATTTGAATGTACTCTTAAACAGCTTAGATCTTCGTCATAAAAACAATGTTTGATCAAGTGGCTTTGATAACACCGATTACCTGCTGGTATATAGATCTTCATCTTTATAAATGCTTGCATACGAGCATCTTCAGGGACGACAGTAATAGTATTTTTAGAAGAAAAAACACAACAGTATTTGTGAGTCAAAAGTGTCCGCTGAATTTAAACTTCAATTCGTTCATCGTTTGATTTGTTTACTTTAGGTTTAAATCGTATATTGACTGTCGGATCATCAGAAGTTGATTTTCATTGTTTCTGTCTTCAACATCGGCATCATTTTCTATTCTTTTACTTTGAAAAAGTCGACATTTTTTACACAAGGTGTCGTTAACAGCGATCGTGTGTTGAAGCATATTGCCAAAATGAACTGCTCCATCTTTAGTTTTAATTATTTTCCTTTGACCAGGTACTCTATTTAAGAACTTATTACACCCAGCGCACTTCAGTTGTTTCAATGTCACGGACATTTTAGCTACATATACAGGGTGAGGCACATGAAGTGTTACAGAGCGATAGCACTCAAACTATTGATCATATCCAAAAATGTTTCAGACAAAAGTTTCAGTGTTCGAGAAAGCCGTCATACTCGACCACCCTATTTTTTATCGGTGGAGGCGCTAAAGCTACGCCAAGGTCAACTCCACTTTTTTAAATGGAAACATGTATTTTTTTTCGATGACATTATTACCGATTTTAAGACGAATTCAGCGATCTACAACACAAGCTCATTCACAAAACGTTAGTGGATCCTTTGAAAGCAATTATTCCAATATGTTTCGATTTTCCTACTATTTTCACACATTGCGTGACTAGAATGACCTTGTGTTGTAGGTCGCTGAATTCGTCTTAAAATCGGTGATAATGTCATCTAGAAAAAATACATGGCTCCATTTAAAAAAGTGGAGTTGACCTTGGCGTAGCTTTAGCGCCTCCACCGATAAAAAAATAGGGTGGTCCAGTATGACGGCCTTCTTGAAAATTGAAACTTTTGTCTGAAACATTTTTGGATATGATCAATAGTTTGAGTGCTATCGCTCTGTAACACTTTATGTGCCTCACCCTGTATATGAAGTCAAATCAAGAATAAGAAGAAAGATACCTTCAATAGAAAATCATATAAATATAAGGAATAAAATGCAGATCAATAATATGATTTATAGTCACGATTTATGAAAGAAATAAAGAGATATCCGAATACTCAAATGAATACAGGGGCCTCCGATTCGCAATGGTTTTCAATAAATAGAAATAAAACACAATTCGACAAATTACCAATTTCTTGTTTTGCACAGCAGTTATACAGTACCCGGCAAGTCATGCATAGTACACTGAACAATTTTTGTTCAGTTAATATATGTTTTTTCAACAAAATCGATACAGCCGTTCTCGAGAAAAAAAATGTTCTCAATTTTTTTTCTTAACCCCATAACTCTCATAAAAGTTTTATTCACATCTAATCTTTTGAGAAGTTTCAACTTACATCAATGTCAACTTCTGACAAAAATATTGACTAAAGTTTCTGCGGGGCAGCACATGCATACTTATCCTGCTATGACCTTTTCGCGAAAAAAATAAAGGCAAGCATCAGGTTACCAACTAAGGCCATTGGATTCGGGAGCTCGAGATCAATTTAAAGGAGGTTAGAAAAAACTTAAGCTAAAAGTTCAGATTAAAGCAAAATCAAAAAAATAAGCAGATGATATAAAATTAAAATAAAAAAGTTTGAATTAAATCCGGTTTCCATCAGCTTGAACATCATAATAGCGCCTCCAAGAAAGCCTGAGAGCCACGCACTTTATAAAGAGAATAAGAATGAGAACCCGGAGTATGACCTTTAAGGACTTATCGGGCTTCTGGCCGTGGCCTCGCGCCTGATTTTGTTCGAATCAAAATCTCTTGAGTTCATAATAAATTCTTTCTTCCTTTTGAAAAAAGGTACGCGGACAATTAAAAACGATGAGGTTTATTACCCTGTTGACAACGACAGAATTGAGCTGCACGTCTAATGTGTCGACGACGAAACCAGGCAATCAATAAGCTGAAGCGTCAACGGATTGACCTGCCCCGTTAGCTTACAACGTCCAGAAGCACTTGATTATAACGTACAAAATTACATTGTCACTTCAACGTTAATTAATTATCCTACTGAAAATTGGACAGTAGGTTCCTCACCTCAGGTGATCAATAAGGCGTACGTCGCAATTAA
This sequence comes from Diplolepis rosae, assembly GCA_030998225.1. Lineage (NCBI taxonomy): Eukaryota > Metazoa > Arthropoda > Insecta > Hymenoptera > Diplolepididae > Diplolepis > Diplolepis rosae. The sequence continues at coordinate 574,586 of JAPYXD010000314.1, read as the reverse complement.
ACAGTTATTAACAAATCCACATGGGTTTGCTAGCGGCCCGTAATAAATTTTATAATTTATGTCCTGTCGTTGTCGGTAGAGGAAAAGCATAACCTAATTACACCAGGTTTCGAAGTATATTAAACCAAAAATGTTTAGTCCGTATAGATCTACCGATCTAATTATGTAACATTTTGCCCCAGCTGTAACAGTTTATGAGAGTTTAGCAAATTTTTCCTGAAATAAATATTTGGGAATAGTTTTTCTGAAAAATAACGCAAGATACAGACAAAGGTGTCATGATGCAAAATAGTTAAAACCTCGAGATCTAGCGATTTCGTCGCATCAGATATAGGTACCCATGACGAATACCAGTGCATTTATACAAGAACTTTAAAGCTGTCATTACCAAAGCCTTTTTGCTATGCCTGTATACAAATTTTTTCTTTCCGTGGCAAATTTTGTTTGGTATTCACTTTTTTTTCTTTGACTTTTTTTTCAAACTACAATTTTTAAGCCGAAATTGTAGGTACTTCACAAGTTCCCGATACAAATCCACCTCAATAATAAGATTTTAAAAGAATGTTGATAAAGTTTTATTATGTTGTGAATTGAAGACCATATATCTAGATTTATTTTCCACTTGTGTTACTCATATATAGTTAAAAAGTTTTTTTATAATGAATAATTGAAATACTTATTTTGGCACGAGTAAAAATTCGTGTCATAACGGACGGAACGCTCGGACGCATTGCTAGCTTCTTTTTTCGTAAGATAACATGACGACAAAGCTATCTTAAATTTAAAATTCGAAAAAGCGCGCAAAAAATGTAAGCTGAAAGAACTTACAAAGACGCGTATTTTGTTCTTACAAATTTTTTTTTTAGGCTTCTGTTCTTCGTAATAAAAATAATTTTTTTTTCGCGTTCCGAATATTGAATCCCCAATAATCAATTTGTGATGTCTCAAAATAATATGTATGGAAAAATTTTAAATTTCACTTGCGTGCTCATAAAATCAAAAAAGGAGCGATTGAACATTAAAATGGTCAATGAAAAGATAGGGGAGATTAGCGAATTTTCGGCTATACGACTTCACTGGCAGGGAATTTTAAGTAACTAAATTAAAGCCAATTATTCTGCAAATTGTTGAGAAAGCTGAAAATATTGGATTACGTGTTAACATCACAATGTCTCAAATGGAACCTTCCAATGTTGCTTCCACGAAATCCTTTGGAGTAACAGCTGGTAAAAACAGGAATATTGAAAACTCTATTCCTCACCCATTTCCAAAAGAGGATTCAGACGGAAGGCTGTTTTTCTTCCCAGATGTACCTCATCTATCAAAAAATATGGTTTCACGTGTTATCGAATATAAAAAAAATATATATTCTTGAAGATTTTTAGAAGACACGATATGCCCACCAATGACGTCTATAGTGAACATAAAATAGAAATGTTGAAAATAAAAGAGGATTTTGATTTCACACTAACGCCGGGCCTCAATAGTTTAAATGTTAATAAAACAATTACATGCTTATAAATGAATAAATATATGTATGTTAAACATTTAATTTAAATTATAAAATATTTATAATAGTATATTATGTGCCTAGGCACATAATGAGGGTTATTACGCAACGAGCGAAAATGCTCGCAGGAGATTGAAGCCGAGGCGCGATCAGTAAAAATTTTTGTCACACTTTTTGTTTTAAAAATGGTTTATTTATTTGCTTATTTATTCCTTCTATTACGCGGATTGTAGAAATGTCCTGAAATTGGGCATTATTATAAACTGGTTTAAGCTAATAACATAATTTCGCTTGATATTTCTATTTGTATTTATTGTACACTTTTTCAATATTTCAATAATTCATATTATCGTTTTTTTTCTTCATATTTTTGAAAAAACTGTACACAGTTGTTGAATTCAATTTGAAAATGGTGCGCTTCCAACCACTTATGGTCTGTTTTGATCGCAATCAATCAAAAGCGGGGGAATCTGTGTCTAACTCTCCCTTGAGGATCTAGGTTCTCAGAAAAAATTGCTAGTATTGTTAAGTATGCCAAAAAAATAAAGAGTCGTTTTCGTTTCATTTTTTATTTTATTATTTTAAAATTGCAAAATGCCCTGCATCTTCTGGAATTTTCTTAATATTATGAAACTGTAACCCAGTTTTTATCAAATTTATCATAAAATTATAATTCTGCCAAAAAATTTCCTTTTTCATGTCACTGCATAAAACTTTTAGTACTGTGTTATTAATGGAGATATGTTTATAGTTCGGAAAAACCCTTATTTATGTGGCTTAATTCCGATTGATTTACATAATTAAAGGTTTATAGGTATTGAGTAATGTACTTTTTTATTCTTCGCGATTATCATTCAATTATTATTAATTAATTAACCAAAAAAAAAAAAATATTAGGTGGCCATTGTTGCGGGGCTGCCATGGAGTTTTTGATAATGATAGCCATCTTGTCGGTGCATCCATTGGTGTAAGGCCCGCTGCAATATGAACTGCTTAGTGTATATGATTCATTCCAGGCGGTCGCGAGTCTTCTTATCGCTGGGCGCTTCGAGTTACGCTCTGGCCATGTTGTCGGGAGTCTCAACTGCTGGTGATACGTTGCGTTCTGCAAGGTGTCAAATTGCATTTCTTTATATGATTGGATTATAATTCATTATGGTTGCCCTCGGTGTGTGTGATTAATTTCTTTCTTAAGTGAGAGTGGTTTGCTAGCTTGCTACTGCTAAACTCCTCGTACTTTCTATGATCCTTATTCTTTTTCCTCTGTTGTTTCAATTATTAATTTATCACAGCTGTCATTAGGTATTGTGCTTAATTATTATATCTTTATTGTGGTATCCATAATAATGTATAGTACTTTATTCTTATTTTTGGCAAAAATTTTGTCTACTTGGGTGCTTGTCCTCTCTCCTTAAAAGTGTCGTTGTCCTCAACGACTTGCATTTGTTTATGCAATTCTAACATTTGTTGTTGGAATTGTTAATACTCTTGGAAGGGGGTGAATTTCTTCTGTGTTTGCTTGCTTGTCTACCAAAAGGGGTTGTAATTCTACTTCCTCTAGGTTTTCTTTTATGATTAAATTTTTATTATTACAGGTTTTACAGTTTTTGCGGATTATTCCTTGTGTGAGGTATATTACTGTTGTTATTATTAAGGTTAGGATACTGGACCCTCCTAGCCAATATTTTTGGGCTAATTTATTTTTATTATGCTTATTTTCCATGTCGAGAAGTTGTTCTTCTATGGTAGAGAGTGATTCTTCCGTATGCAGATTTTTTAATTTTTCATCTTTTTCGGTTTCCCAAAAAAAATGATTTTATCTTAGGAATATGCATCGTTTTATAGATTATTGGGGAAATTTCTGATATATTCAATGAAAATCCTGGGTTGTAGATAAATTCTTCTGAGTTTACATTTATTTGGGTTCCAATCGAAGTTGTGTGTTCCGTTCTGGTAATACACCTGCACTTAATCTCAATATTCCTAAAATTGTATTATGTCTCTTTTCTGTTTTTCCCTTTTTACAGGTGATGCTGATTGGCTCTGGTTTTTTAGTTGAAAATATCCATGCGTTTAAGGATGGAATATGCTTCCAAAAAACTGAATATTTTGTGTTTATTTTTACATCACATTGCTGTAAAATTTTCATTGAAGGGCTCTGAGGCAAGGCATTAAGAACAGCCGACTTCAGTGCTGGAAAGACTTGATCGGTGAGGTCGAGAAGGACCCATGGGGTCTCGCCTTCAAAATAGTCACCAAGAGATTGGTGACTAGAAGGAAGACCCCGGGCCTGGATAATCCCGATCGAGTCAAGTACATCGTGCGAAGCTTGTTTAAGCACGTGGAGCCGATCCGAAGACAGGATCGAAACTCCTGCGTGGTCCGGCGCGAAGAACTCTTCACTCTCGAAGAACTCAAGAGAGCGGGTGGAAGGCTCAAGGCAAACACAGCGCCGGGGATCGACGGATTGCCGAACGAGATCCTCAAAGAGGTGATCGGGGCATACCCGGAGATCCTCCTAGAAGTCTTTAACTCCTGTCTTTGGGAGGGGAGATTCTTCGCAGACTGGAAGAAGCAGAGGTTGGTCCTGCTGAGGAAGGGCAACAAACCTCTAGGGGATTCCTCATCGTATAGACCAATATGTCTATTGGATACAATGGGGAAGCTTCTGGAGGAAATGATTCTACAAAGACTACAGGGCCATATGGTCGGCGAGAATGGTCTCTCGGAAAACCAGTTCGGCTTTCGGAAAGGCAGGTCCATAGTTGACGCCATCCAGGCAGTGGTGGACATCGCCACTAAAGCAAGAAGAGGAACTGGTAAGCGTAAGGGATTCTGCGCGTTGATCAGCATTGACATACGCAATGCGTTCAATACCGCGAGATGGAACATCTGCATCGAAGCGATGGTGCGGAAAAAGGTTCCAGACTACCTGTTGCGAATGATAGATGACTATCTGAGCGACAGGTGGGTGATATACGAGGGCGACAAATGGTCTCTCAAAGCAAAGGTTAGATAGCAGAGGCCTGAAAATGGCCCCTGAAAAGACCGAGGCTTCGCTGGTCACAGACAGGAGATCCTTCCAATATCTGAGGATCGTTATCGGGGAACATAAAATCGAGTGGAAAAAGTGCATTAAGTACCTGGGAGTGCAGTTGGGTCGAAGGCTTAGCTTCGGCGAACACCTGCGGATCGCGACTGCTAAAGCCATCCAATGTGGGGCCGCCTTGACTCGGCTCATGCCCAACATTGGTGGACCCAGGGAAGCTAAGAGAAGGCTGGTGGCGAGCGTGGTAAACTCGAAGCTGTTTTATGCAGCTCCGATCTGGACAAGTGCCCTTAACAACCATGCTATCCTGGAGAAGCTGTTCTCGGCACAGAGAGGTGTGGTGATGAGAATTGTCTCAGCATACCGAACTGTGTCGACGAGTGCTGTGCTGGTCCTGGCGAGCGTCCCGCCAATTGACTTATTGGCGGAAGAAAGGAGAGAGACCTTTCAGCTCCGTAAGGAGCTGACCTGCCTAACCAACCTGCAGGAAATCGCTCGCGCGAAGGAGGATTAGACACCGTCTAATCCCGGAGCTCATCACCTGGCTGGATAGAAAGCACGGTCAAGTCGGCTTTTACCTGGCGCAAGCGCTTTCAGGCTATGGCTGCTTTAATGCGTACCTGAAGCGCTTCAAGAAAAGAGATGATGAGTCGTGTAGCTACTGTGGATCCCTTGTGGACAATGCAGAGCACACATTCTTTGTCTGTGACAGGTGGGGCGCGGAAAGGGAGGCTGTCGGTCGGGCAGTGGGCGCACAACTCAGCCCTGACACGATGGTCTCTCTCATGCTCCAGTCTGAACAAAAATGGATACTTATTGAGTCATTCGTCACCCTGGCGATGAAGACGAGGGAGCTCGATGGGCGTGCAGAGCGCGGCAATAACGGGGGCCAGTAGAAATCGCATCGGGGCCTGCACCCGTGGTCCTGCGTCTTGGGCGGACTTGGCTGTCCGCGTCGTTCGGGGGAGGAATCGCTTTGTTTCTCCCCTGGCCGGCGCGGCTAGTCGGTCTGCCTGACGGATGTGTGGCCGCGGATGGGAGTCCCAAGCGAACGGATGACGGAAGAGTCGTACGCGACTTTAAGCTGGAACCAACCACCCGTGAAGTTTAAAGCCGAAAGGCGGTTCCGCGGGCGGTGTATTGTTTCAAGAGAAAGGTTTTTTTGGTTTTAAAAGGTATGCCTAGACCCGTCCTAGGAGAGTCCTGTACAACGTCTATAAAAGATTTCGCCATTTTTCCCTCTCACCAAAAAAAAAAAAAATAAATAAAAATAAAATTTGGCAGAAAAATTATTTAATGATCATCCTGTTCAACGGAATTTCAGGAATATCAGCTAATACACCCATCCATAAAATTGCCATATTATTACAAATTATTGCCATTTTACTGATTGATCAATAAACTTAATTTTGAAATGCGGAGATTTGAAATTAAAATTAGACCTGCATGACATAATACTAACATCTTAAACGACTATAGAAGGAAAACAAAATTAGAAGTTGAAAAGTTTCTTCTTAATAGTTTAAATAAACAATTTATAGGCATATTAGTTACAATTAATAAATCTTATAATAAAATGTAAAATTTTAATATTATAGAATCTGTAGATAATTTCTAGGTTGAAAGTTAGTTCAGATTGAAGTTAATTTCAAAGGCTGTATTCATTGGGACAAAGAAGTACGTTTTTGATTATTAGAATTTGATTTTTTTTTTTTAAATAACTTCTGAATAGCAAATCATTTTTTGGTTCCGTTTACTATCATGAAGTATTTAGTGTATTAAAAGAATATTATTCAAATAATTGTTTACCTTAATTAAGATATAAGTCTTGCCACATGAAATCTGTATTTGCTTGAAAATACTCTTTTACAATTGAGAATTCACTGTTAATTAAATCAATAATTGAGTTTTATTTTCACCTTAAATAAGGCATGATCGACAATTAATAATAGTACAAAATTTAACTGTATGAGGCAGATGCTCCAATTAGCAGTGAAAGGATTACAAAATTATTGTAAACATTACCTTTCAAATACACGTTAGAAAAATCGTAAAAATAGGTGAGAATTGCCATACATATAAACTTTGTAAGTTATTCATGTCACATTATTGCCTGGGAGTCATCATATTGTCCGGAAAGTGATTATAAGTCACTTAACCAATACCACATAGCTCCCTTTCCAGTGTGCGCTGGAGTGGCTACTGTGTCCAGAACAACCCGTGGATTTTAAGATTAAGTTGCTGGTTGTATCCCTTTTTCAGCTCCACAGGCATGTTAATAATCAGTGCTGTAGCGCGGTCAGGCATAGACAAGGGCGTTTGAATGTCAGCTTCAGGTGATGCAGTAGGATAGCGGCTTGATTGATGCGTATGAATGCTTCGCGATTTATAATGCTTATATGATTCCGTTAACGCATCTTGCGACTCTTCTGTAACTTTTGCAGTCTTTTCAGAACCATTAAATGATGTCCTGGGAATATTAGTATTTAATAAGGTTGATGCTTTTACTATTTTCAGAGCCAAAGGGGCTTCACTTTGAGGATCCGAAGTACTTCTTTTTCTTTTTCTGCATTCATTTATAACTTTTTCTTCTCTTATCAAGTTTTCCTTTTTATTTATTTCCTCGATTACTTCTGAAAGATTTCCTGACAATCTTTGCAATCAAAAGCATTCTGTTAGTTAACAAAGTTAAAATGAAAGTAATAAACAAATACAATGCAAACACTTCGAACTTTGCCTTACCCAGTCGATCGTAATCGATGATGACCGTTCAACGAATCTAAAAAGGACTTATACTCTCGTGTGCTGTTCTTGTTTTGTTTTAAACTTAAATTCAAACTTAGTTAACAATTTGAAAATTTCAGTCGTACGAAATTAGACAAGCCAGGCTCAAGCTCAAAACCTTGTGTAATTTTAGTACTTTCAGAAATTCGGATTACTTTAATATTTTCAATTTAAATATTCAATGCTTAAATACCGTAAGTTTATTCAGGTAAGGTTTTAACACAATCCCTGCGTATACTTGAAGTTGAAAAAGCCATGAATTTTAAATGAATTTAACTCAATAAATGATGTTATAATTTTTCTACACTTTTTTAAACCCTTCACTTGCACAATCTTGCTACAAAGAATACATGCAAGGTTTATTCGGGGTAATTTGATGATGTTATTATCGATGGCAGAGCTTGCGATTACGCAAAATATACCAACGCTTAAAATATAAAAATTTATTTTAAGATTTAATTCCAAATATTTAAATTTTGACAAGTAGAAATATCTTATCTAATTATTTCTACTAAACTTATAATTTTGTAATTTTGGAAATTCCTAAATTTTAAAGCTTTTATTTATGCACAACTTTTATCCGAAATAAATTGCACATATAATTTTGAATAGCTTCAATTGAATAATTTTTAAATTATTATCAATTGTAACAACAAAAGTGACAATCCCATCGCTGCCACCAAATCAGCTGTTACGTCCCGAGCAAAATGCGAGGGTAGTTTGGATTTTGTATGTAAGGGAGGCGGTTAGCTGATTATATCAGGTTGGTAAGGCCTGATAATTTATTTTTGTTTGTGGTTACGTTGTCACTTGTTAGGTCTATGGGCCCTGAGTTGTTCACAATGATAATAAAACACTGAATATGTAAATAAATGAAATAATTTATTATAAATAAATAAGATTTTGCGCAAGTTTTCACACAGGATGATACTTAGGTAATCCAAAGGAACTATCTAGCGCTACGGTTTCCGGACTTGCAACACTTACGGACCAAGGATTTTATTTACCAAGTACGGAATGTAGAATTGCTCATAGAAATCCACTAAGACTTACGTTTATCGAAGGGTCTGCTCACGAGGTTGAATTACCGGTCCGAACCTAATAACCGTACAACTGCTCGGAACTTAATGACAAACCTCCAGAGGTGAATCTGGGGTATGTATATTATTGGATCTTCCAATAGTGACTGCAGTGGGAGTGGATCGCGCAAAATTGTATAAAGTCACGCGCCGTGCAAATTTGTATAAAGTCACGCGCGGTGCAATTCTGTATAAAGTAACGTTTGATCAAAGATCTATATTTTCTCCCACCACGGTCTATTACTATTGGTCAATGTTGATTTGCAATTTGGATTTTATATCCCTTCTATTCTCTCTCTTACCTATTTTTATTTCTAATCAACAAGTAGATCCAGGTATGACTAAGAATACCTGCATCTACTTAGTTGTAGCTTATATTTTATGTGTTACAGCCCATGATTGATTGATTGATTGATTTTCTATAATCAATCAATCCTTATATTTATGATAACATGTTTTCTTACTTGTAGATTGTTTATGATTATCTGCTAAATTATTAATGATTTTTACCAATATTAATAATAATTGTATGCTTAAATACTAACGGGGATAGTATAATAATTATTAATTAAAGCAATAAGTCAATGTTAATGGCGCCATGCCATCAACCTGTTACCGTCTCACTAGGTTACTAGCGCTGCATCACTATTTTATCGACGCGCGGCATGATTCACTGACTAATTAACGCGCGGGCAATTACCATATAGACCGAGCAAAGCTCTTCTTTATCACTTGTTACCAAGTGTCGAGCCGATTTATCGATGTGAGGTAGCGCATTAGTTTACCTCTGTAGAACAGTTACCCGGTCCAGATAGTAATTACCATAAGACTGAATTTAAAGAATATTTACTACTTAGTTACGCTAGTGTATGGCATATTGCTCATATGCAGGGGCAATAATGAAAGTTAAAATTTTAATGTCACCGGGATGTAACATGATTGTTGGTCTGATAAATTTAATTTTATTATTTCCTTCAACATACACTTTTTCAGATTTTCACGACATGACTTAGCACTCATTTGGTGATTTTCTTGTGTGATTGTAACTTCTTTTGGGGTAGTTTACCCCCATAAAATGTTTCTACTAAATTGAGCAATTTATATTTTTAACCCTCTGTGTGTAAGAATTTTTTCTGCTTAATTTTGTACGCGAAATTTACTTCATTTTGTAGAAATATAATAACATGCACTCAAGGGTGGTTACCCCTTATAAATTAATTTCTCATGAAAATGCAAATTACGTAAACTTTAGTTTATTATTACGTGCAACATATATTTTTTCCAGATTTTTCGGGTTAAAATAATGTCCGTTTGAAAATTTTTTTGTATAATTAAGACTTATTGTGGGGTAGTTTACCCCCCAAAAATCTTTTTTATCAAGTTGAAAAAATCGCATATTTCATCTCTCATAGTGAGGATATTATTCGAGTTGGTTTGATTGTGAAAGATTCTGTTATTATATGTGAAACAATTAAATGGGTATTTGGTACTGCAATTTTCGGGAGTGATTTTTACCCCCTAAAACCCATTTTGGGCACGTAAAAAAAAACACGTGTCGCTTGGTTTTTTGAGTACTGCAACATATGCACGAACGAACAAAATCGAAGGAGGACACCTACCTAGGGTTCCTTGTAAGTACAAGCAGAACAGAGATGCATGCATACATGAAACATGGAAAATCGACAAAGACGAAAAGATATGCTTCTTTAACTGTTTCGCTTATAGGGTCTATTATTTAAAAAGTTCAAATATTTTTATATTCTATATAGATTCAAATTGTAAATATTTATTAATTTCAAATTTCCATTTTAAAATTATTTTTAGAAACACATTTCTCAATTTTGACTCGATAAACGACAACCTGAAATCTAAAACTTGGAACAGTTGAAAACGCATGCATTATAACGAAGAAGCGAGGAGAATAAGGGGAAATGGAAAGAGTCGTTCTCGCGTGCGAGAGGGACGAGGAAGGAAAAAAAGGCAACGTGCCCGAATTTTTGTGTGAGCGAATCCTGACTTCTACGTCTGTGCGCGTGATTGATAAAATCTACAACAAAAAGAAAAATTGAATCCGAGGTCACGAATTTGCGCTGTAGCGCTGATGATGCGAGCACGTTTTAATTTTTGGGAAATTTTACTACGCCTGAGAATAAGAGTTTGGTTGACTTGTGGATTTATACAAGGCAACTATGCCCAAATTCAATTCAATGCGCGTCCCTTTCAGCCTCGCGTGCCCTTCCCTTAAGAGTCTAATCTTATCTTTAAATGCGGAAAAGCTCCTCCAGTATAGGCATTAGCTTTCCATGTGCACTGATACCTCATGGGCTTACACTTAAAGAAACTATCATCATTTGTCTTGGAGAAGACATGAAAAGAACAAAACAAACAAAATAACCACCCACGATAAAATTTGTGAGTATGTGGATTTGTTCCCCGAGTTTCACTGCAGAAGGGTCTCATCAAGTACACAGGTAAAGTGCCCCGTTGGGCTATGGCACCTGCGCAACGACTTTTAAAAAAAATCGTGTCATCTGGCAAGTAAAGTGCCCTGTCGGGCTACGGCACCTGCCTAACTAAGTATTCGAGGGTCGGGGGACAAATCCAACACAGGTTGAGGTGATGCAACCAAACCATTAAAGTCTCGCGAACCAAATAAAAAAAAAAGACGGAAATAAGTAGCGAGACGTTAAACCTACAAATCCCTATCTATTGAGGAGGCTGGGGTTCATAGGCGATCTAGTTCTTGAATACTGTTCGCCTGATCTATTGATGCAGGTGAACCCGTATGAGCCCACAATCTATTTTTATTTGCCCAGGGTGATATAACCTCACCTTTAATGAGTGTGGCACCGGACTGAAACTCGATGATCAGCAACTGAGCTCACCACCTCGGATTTCCACCTCTCTGGAGGTTTTTTTGCGTGCGAGCTCACGCTTAATGCGCTCAAGCCTTCCGCGCAGTTATTTTTACGAGTTATGCTCCATTTGTTTCAAAACAAGACTGAGAGCTAAGACCGGGTCATCTCAATACGATAAACTTTACTGTCTTGTTCTCGTTTGCCAAAATTTGATAAGAAATCGAAATTTAAAATTTACATACAAAGTGAGTCGAACGTATAAGCTAATTAATAATGTTGAGGTTGATGGCCTTTCTGGTATTTTTTAAAAAGATGTTTTGCAGGAAATTAATACTTCATTCTAAAGTCCTTTGAAATTGAAATATATTTCTTTCCTATTTAAAAGTCAACGTTTCGACTGATACTTCAGTCCCTATCAAGACTAAAAAATATAACACAAACATGGGTTATATAAAAAGAGAGATAACAAACATAAAGACCAAACTTACAGTAAAAAATATCAAAAAGTTTTTACTTTTAAGAAATCGTTGCGTAGGATTAAAATTTTTTCAAAAATTCAGACATAAAATGGCGTATAAATATAACAGTAACTGACATAGTTAAACATTAAATTTTCGTAATAAAAATTGTACATTTTCTAAATATAAACATTGATACTATATTCCAAAGCTGAACAGTACTATAATTTTTTCTCAGAATTTAAACATTCTGTCAATTATATAACCTACAAGATGAAAGTTTTTTGGCAATTTCGAAACAGCATAATTAAAATAAATTTAAAAAAATGTATCATAAGAAGTTGATATCTCCTGGAGTTTATACAATGTGACGGATTCTCTACAAAATTTTTAAAAGAAAAAGGAGAAAAAGCATAAGAAATGTACAATTTTAGACGATTAAATTTCTTACGAATTTTCATAAAGCATTTTCTTTGCTTAAAACATTCATAACAGAACATAATAAACATGATAAAATGAACATAATAGCTCAGTATTCTCGAACACAGGACGACTCGGCAAAGACAAGCTTCGGAAACATCTTTAGGAAACCAGGCTCATAGATGAGCTTGATTGGGCTAAGTCTGCTGGGTTGTTGGAGGACACGGTGCGGGCGGTGAGGCGGAAAGAGATCGCAACATGTGACCCCTCGATGCCTCGCTGCGGGCACAGGCGTTCCGGGGCCTCGATGTACTGGTGAGAAGACCAGTTGCCTGTCCTGCGTCGGGAATGCCTCGCAGCACGGCGGAGATTCACCCGCTCAAAGGGTGATTCTCTGCTGCGCGAGGCATGTAAAATAGCAAAATCAGCTCTGAGGCAAGGCATAAAGAAAAGCAGACTTCAGTGTTGGAAAGACTTGATCGGTGAGGTCGAGAAGGACAATTCAAAATTGTTACCAAGAGATTGGTGAAGAGAAGAAAGACCCCCGGCCTGGATAATCCCGATCGAATCAAGTACATCGTGTAGAGTTTGTTTCCACATGTAGAGTTATTCCTGAGACAGGACCGAAGTTCCTGCATGGTCCGTCGCGAAGGGCTTTTTACTATCGAAGAACTAAAGAGAGCGGGTGGGAGACTTAAAGCCAATACGGCGCCAGGGATCGATGGTGTTGCCAAATGAGGTCCTCAAAGAAGTGATCGTGGTATAGCCGGAGATCCTTTTAGAAGCTTTTAACTCCTGTCTTAGGGAGGGAAAGTTCTTCGACGAATGGAAGAAGCAGAGGTTGGTTCTTTTCAGGAAGGAAGAAAAACCTCTGGAAGATGCCTCATCCTATAGACCTATTTGTCTATTGGATACAATGGGGAAGCTTCTGGGGGAAATGATTCTACAAAGACTACAGGGCCATATGGTCGGCGAGAACGGTCTCTCGGAAAACCAGTTCGGCTTTCGGACTATCCACTAATCAAGCCATTTTTCGATATCTTCATATGAACGGAACTGGTGATCAGACAGAGAATGTGCCATCGACCGGAACAAGTAATAATTGGACGGCGCAATATATGGGGAATACGGCGAGTGGAGTAGGACTTCCCATTTGAGTTTCTAGGTAGGTTTTAACGGATTTGGCAACATGAGGCCGAGCGTTGTCATGCTGTAAGAATCACTTTTTCGTGCCTCTACTCGTATTGTGGCCGTTTTTCGCGCAGTGCTCGGCTTAATCGAATCAATTTCGTTCGATACCGTTCCCCAGTGAAGCGACGGGACCAATCAAGGCACGTTGTTTCACTTAAAGCAGTATCTTCGTAAACTTTTTGGAGTTCTCGATGCGCTTCAGCCGCCGTTTCTTCGAATGAAAGATGAAAATCATCAGTTTCCGTAAATGACGAATATTTGGCACAAAATCAGATATTTTCACATAACCAAAAGTATACAACGCCAAAACAAAATCACCAATGTGTCAAAACGGTTTGTTTACCATATCTCTAAGCTTGGTTAATGACGTTTTGGATATGTCAAAATCAACCAGCACTTACTGCTGGAGCCTTCGATTGATAAACAGCGGGAACCCGTGCCCAAATTTAGTTCATACATTCTTAATACCGAATAACTAAAGATATATTTCCATATTTCCAACCCCACTTAAGTTGGAATTTAGAGCAGAAAATAATTATTGAATAGAGCCGACGCATAACATCTGTCCACGGAATATTTTGTCTTCCTCAAATAAATATTTTTAAAAAATGTATTAGAATATTCCTACACTCCAAATCTGAATCAGCGAGATTCCGTTGGTTATCAGCTATACGTATACCACTCAATATAATCAGCGTATGTACGCTAAGGAATCCGTAAAATTCAACTGATTTATCAGCGTATATACGCCGATTGTAATCAGAGGTATAATCATCGCTGATTCATATATTCAGAGTAAAGTCAACTTGCTCAGAATACATTTCAAGACTTCAAAATATATTTTACGCGGTATTTAGAGACGACAGATATGATTCAGATGCGTTGAATCTCAACCTCTGCACATACACTCTTTTATAATTCCTTTAAATAGATATTGCAAAGAAATGTATTCGAATATTTTCAAAAACGACTCACTCAGAATACATTTCCATATTTTAAATGGTTTTTTGAATGGTATTTAGAGACGGCAGAAATTATTAAAATGTGTTACATCTTAACCTTCCGGAATTAAATCTTTTATAATTCCCTTAAATCGATACTGCAAAAAAAACGTATTGGAAAATTCTTAAAAACGACTCACTAAGGATACATATTTAGATTTCAAATTGTTTTTAGGTAGTATTTAGAGACGGCAGCAATTATTGAAATGTGTTGAATCTTAACCTCTGCACGTATACTCTGTTATAATTCCTTTAAATCGATATTGCAAACAAAATGTATTGTAATATTCTTAAAGACGACTCAGTCATACATTTTCACATTTTAAATCGTTTTTTGAATGGTATTTGGAGACGGCAGATATTATTGAAATGTGTTGAATCTTAACTTTCGGGAATGAAATCTTTTATAATTCCCTTAAATCGATACTACAAAAAAAATTTATTGCAAGATTATTAGAGACGATTCACTCAGGATACATATTCAATTTTCAAATTGTTTTTCGGTGGTATTTAGAGGCGTCAAAAATTATTTAAATGTGTTGAATATAAACCTATGCACGTACACTCTTTAATAATTCCCTTAAATCGATACTGCAAAAAAAAAATGTATTCGAATATTCTTAAAAACGACTCACTCAGGATACATATTCAGATTTCAAATTGTTTTTCGGTGGTATTTAGAGGCGTCAAAAATTATTTAAATGTGTTGAATATTAACCTATGCACGTACACTCTTTAATAATTCCCTTAAATCGATACTGCAAAAGAAAATGTATTCGAATATTCTAAAAAACGACTCACTCAGGATGCATATTCAGATTTCAAATTGTTTTTAGGTGGTATTTAGAGACGGCCGAAATTATTGGAATGTATTGAATCTTAACCTCTGCACATACAATCTTTAATAATTCCCTTGAATCGATACTGGAAAAAAATGTATTCGAATATTCTTAAAAACGACTAACTCAGGATACATATTCAGATTTAAAATTGTTTTTAGGTGGTATTTAGAGACGGCAGCAATTATTGAAATGTGTTGCATCTTAACCTCTGCACAAACACTCTTTTATAATTCCTTTAAATCACGATATTGAAAAAAAATGTATTTTAATATTCTTAAAGATGACTCAGTCAGGATACATTTCCACATTTTAAATCGTTTTTTGAAAGGTATTTAGAGACGGCAGAAATTATTGATATTATATTATATTCTAATACATTTTTTTTGTAATATCGATTTAAAGCAATTATAAAAGATTTTATTCCTAAAAGTTAAGATGCAACACATTTCAGAAAATTTTTGCCGTCGCTAAATACTATTCAAAAAACGATTTAAAATGTGGAAATGTATCCTGCGTGAGTCGCCTTTAAGAATATTCCAATGCATTTTTTTTGCAATATCTATTTAAAGGAATTATAAAATTAATAAAAAATTAAAAATAAAATAGCGTTCCTTTTAGCCGTTTACATGGAGTGCCTCGCTCAAAGGAAGAAACACAATTATGTACATCTTAAATCTACTCAATTAAAACTAAGAACACAAAAAAGCAAATGGTAGACCCTGACAAGGAAAAAAAGGACTTAATCACTACAATTCAAGACAAGTTGTACAGAAGAGATTCACTGAGCATTGACCAAATGAGATTCAGAAACAAAGCACGATGTGAGTGATTATATTATCATAGGTCCACATTAAAAAATCTGCCCGCTTCGCGGGCACATTCTCATTGCGCGCTTCGAGCTCCATAATACTCGATCGTCGCGCTGCGCGCTCCGGAATTTTCGAACGTCGCGCTTCGCGCTCGGTCCTGTACTCTTCGCATACATTTAAGTTTATTTCTTATAATTTAATACTGAAGCTCAAACCAATTTAATGATATTAAAGATGATGTAAATTAGTCATTTTCTCAAATTCACTAAGTTTCTTTTTCAGTTTAAGTGAAACAGGAAATTTAATTTACTTAAGGCTCTATCGGCCTTAAGGAACACATTCTCATCATGACACTCGCGCTTCGCGCTCGATTTTCTGTATGCGTTTTTGTAACTTTTTAATAAATTACATGATTATTGATAAATTTATTTTCTTCCAAATATCTCAAAAAGGAAAAACAATCGTAGACTTTAATTAAGGAAACGATTTTGCAGAACAACGCTTATTTCGTATCTCACATATTATGGTGAAAAAAATCGAATTTTTTCAATATTAAAAATCAAAACATAAAATATACATCCTGTCGAGAAATTTCTCAATAAAAATGTGTAGACCTCATTTAGCCAAATAATTTTTTATCTAAACGTTTTTTATGTATCTCATATATTTTGTCTAAAAAATGGAATTCTTGAATTTTAATCGTATTTTTTGGAATTTAAACGAAAAATATATGTTTTTTCAGAAACTGTCTGAGACCAAATTTGTAGATCTTTTTGAAACGAACAACTTTGTATTCTTACGTTTTTTTCGTATTTCACATATTATTGTTAAAAAATTGAATTTTGGATTTTCAATAGTTTTTTTTTTTAAATTAAAAAGAAAAATATGCATCTTATCAAAAAATGTTACAATTCAAATTTGTAGGTTTTTATGTAAAAAATAATATTGTATCATAACGTTTTTTCGTATCTCGTATAATTTAACTGGAAAATGGAATTTTGAAATTGAATTTTTTTGAATTTGAATATGCTGTAACATTTCTAATTTTGATCTAATCAAAAAATGTTATCAGGATAATTTGTAGAGATTTATGAGCAATATCAAAAACCAGTATTGAAATTTTTGCTCAATCCCTTTAATTTTGATTGGATGTGGCTGGTTAACGAACTTGTCCTTACTTTTTCGGCTCCGATAAAGTGTACCAAAGCTCAATTCAATTGATAATTCTATCGAGAGTTATGCCGCACACGACCTACTACAGACAGACAGACAGACACTTTCGTAAAAACCGTTTTTTCTGACTCAGGGGGTCTCAAAACGTAAAGATTTGATGAAAATTTCGAAAGTCATTTTTCGCATAAAACCAATACCTTCTCATCCATGATGAGAATGTAAAAAGTGGTCTGAACTTTACATGTGACTAGGCTACCCTTATCGATTTCGAGCCACTGAAACCGAATTCGATATCAGAATTTTCCCTAGACCCCACAATTTTCCCCTAGCTTAGGGGAAAAAGTGTATAACTTAGCAAAGCTTGAGGTTTCACGGAGGTTTTATTTATGCACGAAAAAGCTGATATCTTTCCGTATTTTGAGTTACTGAATTCATATCTGACCCTAGAGAAATTCTGAGGTACTGTAGAAAAATTCGCCAAATCCAGCGACACGAAATCTGTCAAGATGTTTCATCATGCCATCAATTCTTAAATGCATAAGTTCGACCCACATAGAAACACTGTTTTATTAACTTTCACATGAATAAATATTACTTTAACGGAGACTGAAACTTCCAAGATTCCAAACTTTTTCCCTAGGCTAGGGGAAAATTGTGGGGTCTAGGAGAAATTCTGAGACCGAATTCGGATTCAGTGGTTCAAAATCTATAAGGGTAGCCTAGTCACATGTAAAGTTCAGACTACTTTTTTTGTGGGCCTGTGTTATGTTTTGGAACCGTATAAAATTCATAAACAAATGGCAATGTGATGAGAAATTAAATCCCGATGGAATTCAGAAATTCAATCAACCACAAGTTCGTTTAAAATAATCTTGCCATATAGAAGCATTAAATATTTTAGCATCTGTTAGATTGTTTTGGACATACATACCTTCATTTCGGAGACATCGTTTTCACCAACTTTTGACACTGCAAAGTTAGCGCCTTCTCCTAGGGAATACTTTGTACCTACATAGACCTAAAATTTTAAGAAAAGACACATGTCATGTACTACAAACTTGTGATTTTCTCCTAAAATAAATTTTTTTTAAAGTTCTGAATACAATTGGATAATTTGGCAGTTCTTCGAAATCACACTTTAGAAAAAAATTAACTCACATGGAAATCCCCAAGTGAGAAGTTTTTGCAGCAAAATGCTAAACTTTGAAAAACTGTATTACAAAAAAAACGTTTTTGGCACTTCTTGAAATGTTGACAAAAAAAAAGTGACACATAAGCTCATGATGTACTACGCACACAGATCGCTTCACTTGCATACTTGAGAGCGCCTGGGGCACGTGCTTCGGTGGTCGCACTTTGCGCTCCAGTATAGGTGGACCTCGCACTTACAGCTCGGTATTGCATAACATAACATTTTTTTGTTCCTTATATATTTTAATCAAGAAATGCAATTTTTGATTGTCAATAGTATTTTTTCAAATTAGAAAGAAAAATCTACATCTTATAAAAAAGTGTTTACATTAAAATATGTAAATTGTTTCCTAGTAAAGGGATTAGTATCATAACGTTGTTTCGTATCTCGTATAGTTTTATTGGTAAATTAAATTTTTTTTTTCAAGTGTTAAACTACTCTAGGTTTTCTAATTTTAGTTGAATTGAAAAATTTCATTAGCATAATTAGTGGAGCTTTTTAAGCACTATGAAAAATTAATATTGAAATTTTAGATTTTCTCAAAAAGTAGTTTACAAAATTACTAAAAAAAATTTAATTTTCGAAATTATTCTCCGGTATGGCTGGTTGACCAACTCGTCCTTTCTTTTTAGGTTCCAATAATGTGTATCAAAACCTGTTTCAATCTAATCATTATTTGAAAATTCATCGTGTCATGTGAATATTAAAAAAAAGGTAGATATCAAACTTTACATAAAAGTAATATTTTCTCATATGTGATGAGAATATGAAAAAAATCGTGCTAAACCATCCCACACTATTATTACATGGTTTTTTTCATCACAGATTTAAAGCTCTAGGTACAAGATTTCATTTGAGTCTGCTGCAAACATTCTATCTCGTTGTATTATTATTATTATTATTATTATTATTTTTATGTATAAATATATATATACAGAGTGAGGCAGATGAAGTGTTACAGAGCGATAGCACTCAAACTATTGATCATATCCAAAAATGTTTCAGACAAAAGTTTCAGTGTTGGAGAAAGCCGTCATACTCGACTGCCCTATTTTTTTAACGGTGGAGGCGCTGAAGCTACGTCAAAGTCAACTCCACTTTTTAAAATGGAACCATGTATTTTTTTTCGATGACATTATCACCGATTTTAAGACGAATTCAGCGACCTACAACACAAGGTCATTCTAGTCACGCAAATGAAAATAGTCGAAAAATCATTTCCATTTCTTTTCATTTCTTACGATACCCATGATAATACACATCGATAGAGTATTGTTGACATCGGTAGAAAGTAATAAAGATAGGCACCAAAAATCGCACATGGCTTTTAAACGATTAGCTGACATTTTCTGTCGCTTCGGTACAGTGAAACAAACACGAGTCAAACGTCGACCAATTGTTAATGAAAATAATGCGGCTTCTATCTTAGCTTTTGCTGCACTAAATCCACATGCGAGCAGCAGGCCAATGAAAAAAGAGAGGAAATAGTCAGCGATCTGTATTAAGAATCTTACAACACAAGTTCCATCCGTATCGTATGTCATTACATCAGGATTTGTGCTGCAATGATTTCCTAAAACGCGTCGATTTCTGTAATTGGATTTGTAGAAAAATGTGCACAGATGTCTCATTTTTGATTCATGTGCTTTTTTCTGATGAAGCTAACTTCGCAAATACGGGAAATGTGAATAGGCATAATATTCTTTTTTATGCAAATGAGAATCCTCGATGGATGAGAACTGTGCCATTTCAATATCCGAGGTCCGTTAATTGTTGGTGCGGCATTGTCGGCGATCACGTCATTGGTGCATATTTTTTTGAAGGTCGCTTGACTGGGCAAGTTTACGGAAACTTTCTGCAAAACGTACTGCCTCAATTAATGGAATACGTGCCCTTGCATGTTCGCATGAACATGCGGATGCAACACGACGGTGCACCACCCCATTATGCTCTGTGTTCAAGACAAGTGATGAATGAGATTTTTGACGAAGAGTGGATAGGACGAGGCGGCCCTGTAGCTTGACCACCTCGCTCGCCAGATTACTTTTTATGGGGTTTTGTCAAAGAACGCGTAATGGCAGTAGCACCTACAATACCACGCCTGACGACATGAAAAAAAGAATACGCCAGTATGTACCGAAATTACACCACAAATGTTGGCTGAACTTAAGCGGTCTTTTCATCAGCGAATTAATAAGTGCTTACAAGTCGACGGTCACCACTTCGAGCATCTTCTGTAGGTTGACCTAAACCAAGGTTAGTGGATCCTTTGAAAGTGATTATTCTGATATGTTTTGATTTTTCGACTATTTTCATACTTTGCGTGACTAGAATGTCCTTGTGTTGTAGGTCGCTTAATTCGTCTTAAAATCGGTGATAATGTCATCGAAAAAAAATACATGGATCCATTTTAAAAAGTGGAGTTGACCTCTACGTATCTTCAGCGCCTCCACTGTTAAAAAAATAGGACAGTCGAGTATGACGGCTTTCTCGAACACTGAAACTTTTGTCTGAAACATTTTTGGATATGATCAATAGTTCGAGTGCTATCGCTCTGTAACACTTTATGTGTCTCACTCTGTATATATATAATTATATTTCGAGGAGGTTCCAAAAAGTACCAAAAACTTGTTTTTTTACTCGTTAACCCCATATTTTTGCTAGAAAAACTATAAATAATAGAAAATTTTAGATTTTAGATTCGTAACCTATGGAAAGAAGCCAATCGCAATAACATGCTTCTTCTTTTAGGAAATAAGAGATATCGAAAAATGTTGACTAGTGTAAATAGTCTACTGAAGGTAGGCTTTTGATTATAATCGATAATAAGATCAACATTAATATTTCGGTAGTTATTATGTGAAAAGAGCTCTTCTAAAGAATACTTACGTGTTTAATGCTTTGCCGTTTTGTTTCAGCTATGGTAATATTAAGGAAAAATGTCATGCATTGAAGCAAACTAAAAATTGGTGAAAATTTCAGATAAGTCTTCTTTTCACATAATAAAGATCATATGCGATTTTAGTATTTGCCACTAAATAGCTTGGAGGTTGATAACACAGGTCTGCTAAATTTGAGGTATTGTCAGTTACAGAAATGACAGGGGGTGAATCTTGTAGATTTTTTGACGCTGAAAATGAATCTGGCCCCAGAAATTGTCTTTCAAGGTTCTTTTGGTGGGACCATGATGCATTTTTTAAAATGAGAAATAATAATTAAAATTGTGATTGGAATAACAAACGTGGAATTGAGGGTAGGACTTCGATGAAAAAGATCGTAACCTTTTGACTTCTTAATTAAAGCGGAAATGCTGATGAGCCAGACCGTTCCGATCGATCGACACAAATGGTAGTCGGAAGGAGCAACGTTTGGAGAGTATGGCGGATGGGGTAAGACGACCCATTTCAGCGTTTCCAAGTATGTCTTGACCAGTCTTGCGACATGTAGCCGAGCATTGTCATGCTGGAGGATAACTTTTCCGTGTTTCTCTTGATACTGTGGCCGTTTCTCCGTAAATGCTCAGCTCAAACTCATTAATTGCGTTCAATGCGATCCCCTGTGATGGTTTCACTCAGTTTTAACAGCTCACAATACACCACACCGAGCTAGTCTTGGCACCTTGGTACCATAAATATTCGGTCTGGTTGTCGACGTGGAGGCATGTTTGCATATCCCCCGTGATTTTCTGTGCTCAGGATTATCGCAGATGATCCATTTTTTGTCGCCGGTTACAATGCGATGTGAAAACCCCTTCCGATTCTGTCTTTGAAACAGCTGTTCACAAGGAAAGAAACGCCGTTCAACATCTCTCGGCTTCAACTCGAGACGGAACCCAATTTCCTTGCTTCCGAATTATTTCCATGGCTTTGAGCAGTCTCACCGTTAGTACTTGAGAGCATTCGATGAACCTTAGCCGCAGTTTTCTTCAAATGAAAGCAGAAAAACAAATCTTCCCACAAATGATGAGAATTTTGATCGAAAACTGACATCTTCGATCAAGAATAAATTTACGATTCAAACACAAATTGACTAATGTGATGCTGTCGTTATGTTGACAGATGTCCAAGCTTACTTTGTGACACTTTTGGTCTTCCTATTTCAACCAGCACTTACCGCTGCAGCCATCTATCGAAAAACGGCGAAAGTAAAGTTGTACACCTATTATTATATTGTATTTGTTGCTATTTTTTGTTTCAAAATAAAACTATTTGCCTTAACCTTTTAATGGACAGTGGGCCACATTTTTTCCAATTAATACATCTAAAAACAAATTTTTGTTTATTATTATATCACATACGCGGGTGGATCAATATGTACCAATGTTAAGAATGAAGACGCAAGTTTTCCACTAAATTTTTCTTTATTTTTCAACGTAATGTCTTTTTAGGGCGATACACTTTTCACAGCGTTCTGGCCATTTTTTGAAAACCTTTAAAAAATACGATTTTTCAAACTCGTTAAAATTGGCGCAGGGAGCTGGTGGGTTTTATTGGTGTAAGAGCACTTTTTTCTTTGCCAAATGGGGTCGTGTCTCTTTTAATTTCTCATCGAATCGGCCTAATAATTCACTGTACTACTGCTCCTTGATCGTGCGTCCTTTTTCCAAAAAGTTCAAAAGGATTATTCCCTTCGAAATACAAAAAACCGTAGCCATGACCTTTCCGGCCGATGGGACTGTCTTTGCCTTCTTCAAAGCAAATTCGCTTGGAATACGCCTTTTGTGATTGTCGCTTGGTCTCTGGCGTATAGTAATAGATTCAGGTTCCATCAGCGGTGACGACTCGACGCCAAAAGTCCTGCAGATTTTCCTTGAAGAGGTCTAAACACTACTTCAAAGTTGACAGCCGTATCCGCTTTTTATCCATCGTGAGCAATCGCGACACCCATCGGGTCGAATATTTTCTTATTCCTAACTTATCATGTAAAATATTGATTGCTGTTTCGTATGACAAGCCTACAGCATCTGCTGCTTCGCGCACTTTCGTTCAACGATCAATAAGAATTATGTCGTGGACCTTTTAAACAATTTCCGCAATAACCACGTCCACCAGACGACCTGGGCGCTCCTCATCAAAAATAGATATACGGCCACGTTTAAATTCGTCAAACAAATATCTCACGGTTGTCATAGATGGTGAAAGGTCTCCATAGACCTGTCGCGAAGAAAGATACGTTAGGGCGCAAAAATAAATTTTTGGGTTTTGGCATTTATAAGTAGTTCTTATTTTGTTCTTTCCAATGGACGAATCGAAAAAATTCTGACAAATCTACTTTAGCCGTAATGAAATTGCAAAGTACCCGGAAAATAGCGATCTTGGTTGTTAGCCACTCTTTTGAACTCTCGCCTTGAAAAACCTTGCCTTTCTCCCTAACGTCCCTTTCTTCGCGACAGGTCACATATATTCAGATCCACCACTCATCCCATAAATTAAATCACTACAAAAAAGTCGGCCGTTAAAGAGTTAATATAAATTCCGAATTATAAATAAACTGAATAAACATTATATAAATTACGGAAATCGTTACCAATAACACTTGAATGAATAACAATGCAGAAAACATACATAAAAGGGCATAGCAGGATAAGAATGTATGTGGTGTCCTCGCTGGAATCTTGTTGAGATTTTTACTCTCGAAAAAGGCTAAACCAATTTTTTAGAAAAATTACCTTTCATGGGTTTCAATGCCACAATGTTATACAAAAATTACGGAATTTTTTATTCTAAAAATACGGGGAAAAAAATTTGTCAACATTTTTTGTATTTTTTATATGGAATGCACTTGAGGCACTGACACCATTTTCTGCCTGAATAATTTATATATACTCTAGAACATGTCCAAGTTTCAAAACGATCGGAGTACGTGTAGCACCTTAGCATTCGTTTATTTCATGTCAATTGGTCCACCTCCCAAAAATTAAAGTTTCGGGAATTTTTGCAGAATCGACGACATGAAAACCAACGTGCCAGAACCTTCCTTCACATCGGAGAATGAAGCTTGACGTGTTTATTTTAAAACCATCGTGTCAAAAATTCAATTGCATATAACCTTAAAGTTCTTGTGCGCATTTTTTTTCAGAGGTGTTACGGCGTAACAATTATAAAACTAAAATCTTCAGAATATTAGACTAGAGAATTGTCACAAATTCAATAATTTTTGTTCAATAGTAAATCCACAGTCTGAAGTAACCAGTGTAACATATTTTCTATAACCTATAGTGTTTAGAAGTCCTCAATTTCTTGCAAATTCTACGACTTAATTGTACATCGCCTAGTGTTTAGAAATTTATGATATTCTAGTGCTTTAATCCTATAGATGTCTTTCAACTCAGATAGTGTCTGTTCTTAAAGGTTTATGTTTTTATTATGGCAAAAATTTGTCTCCGCCCTAGGATACGTTTGTGATCTTGCCTAACTACATTTACTGTGCTTTACTGTAAATCGTACCTCACCGACGCTGCTACACAATGGTTGGGTTTTTCTAAATTTAAATACAAAGTCAACAAAATTTAAATTTGGAAAAGCTGAAGTAGTCGACAACGTCGCGACGAGTTACGCAACATGGCTCTATCATTATGAGCGAGAAATAATACGGCAGTCAACAGCCTGGTGCTTTCCCGAGGACGAACCACCAACTAAGGTGCGAAATTATCGCAGTGGAAGAAGAAAGATGATCGCTTCTTTCTTTTCAATAACCACTGTTCCTCTTAAAAGCCAACGTACTGTGAATGCAGAATAATACTCAACACACTGCCTTCCTAAGGTCAACAGAACTTGACAATCACAGCACCCCAAATCAAAGAAGGGACATTTGTTTTTCCATCATGACAATGTTTCCTCGCACATCGCCCTTAAAACTGTGGACTTTTCGGCGGACGACGGCATCTGAGTGTTGTCTCATCGACCTTACACGCCTGATTTGGCCATATGTGACTATTTCCCCAGATGCAGCTTATAACATTTTGGAAGAAGATTCAAATTTTTCAAAATGTAAACAATGGTTAAAATATGGGAGAAAGATCATTTGGTGCAAGAAATTTCTAAAAATTAACAAGAACATGCTTCATGTGTTACTGAAGTGCAATTTTGCATCATCAATTACAGCTTTGACCGCACTCAACAGGAAAGTAAGCAAATTGCAGAAGAAAGTTGAAAGTATTTTGGCTTCAAAGCGGCAGAGAGACAGAATAACTTTGGACAGATCAACAGTTGAGAAAAACTTTTTTATTACTCACATATTATGATATCCTTATCCTGGTTGTTAGTATAATTCAAAAGTTCAACAAGACAAGTAATCACATATTACCGATGGTGCGGAGTTAAAGTGAAAAATGTGATATTATATCAATGGGCTATGGTCCATAAACCTTCTTATATAATTTTTGCTTTGGATTAATCTTATGGTAATATAATCGGGGTTTTAAAATCTTATAATTATTGTATTTTTTAAATGAATGTATTTAATAGTTTTTACGAATTTATAAAAAAATAATTTTCTCTCATATTTCAGATTTTCAATCTGAATAAGGACATATATTTCAATATTTTGACATATGGTTTTTACTACGACTTGACATAATATCCTTCTCACTATGTTTATGACATTGATTTAGCAAACAAAAAATATTAGCTTTGTTCGAACGATGCAAATTGGGCAAACGTTATAACTAGATTTGTAGCTTCACAAAGTAAAATTGTACTGAGCTAGCATGATGATAAAAAGAAGATCCTTTCTGGAACAACTGACATCCAACCATGGGGTTATAAACAAAAATTCTTCTTATCTTCCATGATGTCTCTTGGATATATCATTTACTCTGTTACTTATCTTCATCTCACAATTCAAATTCAAGAAAGATGACTGAAAAAGGTTTATCAAATAATTTTCGCGTATCTAATTTTTAAAGAGTATTAGATACAATTTTCTGAATCATCAATCAAATGTTAAAGCGGAGGACATTTCAGATCCAATCTATAAATTACATTTGTGGATGGTCTGACAAAAGGTTCCAACTATTTCTTTTTCTATAATCCTATTAGGTACATTGATAAAAAAGAAAATTGAAAGGTCTTCCTGATTTGGCGCCATTAACTCACTGGCTTATAAGGCGACAAACTAAGGAGCCTTTAATATTTCACCCCTAAAATTTTAATTCTAGGTTTTTCAAAACCCTTTGTTTCTTGCCAAGACGATCCTTGCTTACCCATTTGAAAGACATTATAGGTGAATAATGTCTGAATATTGTAAAAATTCGAACCTAATGCTCGCTCAGGCACGCTAAAGGTACAGTACCGGTCAGAATTGTGGGACCACCTCTTTTTCGATAATTGCTTAAATTATCTTAATTTCAATTCTGTGAGTGATGAAATTTGTACTCTTAATAATGTGAAAGCCATCAGAATTATCTTTAAAATTAGTCTTAAATGAAGTCGTTTCGTTAAATTTTGAAGAATTTATTGTAAAAAAAGTACTAATTTCAATGTTTGTTTAAATTTTAAATAACTTTCGAAATAATCAACATTTTTTAATTTTCTTAGGCTCATTTTAAAGCTAAATTTCTATAAAATCGAACCGAATTCCTAGAATTAATGTGTAATTTTTTCCTTACACACTGCTCGAGGTTGAAGTTCAAATAAAAAAGTTGGAAAAATTCCAATATTGCTTTTGCTGAGAAAAACATTTCTGTAAGATATATAAAACATATAATCATGAATTTTGTATTGAATTCCCTTGAAATATATATTCATATGATCTTTTTTATGATTCATCTCCAGATGAAATGTTTTCGGAATTTCCCTAGTTTTTTGTTACAATTTCAACTCTTTGCACTATGCAAGAAAAAAATTGCAGATTTATAATGACAATTTATCGCGATTCTGTAGAATCTTAGCTTTAAAATGAGCCTAAGAAAATTATAAAAAGGTTGATTGTTTCGAAAGTTATTTAAAATTTAAAAAAGCATTGAAATTAGTACTTTTTTTACAATAAATTCTTCAAAATTTAACGAAACGACTTCATTTAAGACTAATTTTAAAGATAATTTTGATGGCTTTCACATTATTAAGAGTACAAATTTCATCACTCACAGAATTGAAATTAAGATAATTTAATCAATTATCGAAAAATAGGTGGTCCCACAATTCTGACCGGTAGTGTACAGCTGCATGGTCTATGATCACTAAGTGCTCCGCCCACTACTAACGGGTGTTCCAAGTATTGCAAAATAGCACGTAATCCAAAATTATAATTATTTTTTATAGTTTTCTGGTTTTCACTTACATTATCAGTTTTTTCTTTCTCTCTCAAAATTCCTATTATGAAAAAAAATTTTAATTAATCGTCAATACATCGACTTGCGAATATCTATAATGCATAAGTTTTTATATTCTTTTTATTAAATTACTCGTCAGTATTTTTTTGTTTACCACACTTACTCTGGAGGATAATCATTAGGAAATTGCGTTGCCCCTCAGACCAATAATTTAACCGAAAGATCCGCATAGTAACTGAAGATACGGACATTATGTATATATATATTACTATACTAATGTATTATACTTTATATTAATAGGAAGAATTGGCTGAAAAGTTATTAAAGATTCTTTCACAGTAAGTGAAAGACTGACAGAAGGATAGAGTTTTTTCATTTCTGATTATTGTTATATTAATATCTAATATTTCCGCTAGACCAAATTTCTCTCTCAATATTATTACACTGTATTAAGTACTAAAATAAGCTGTTTAAAATATAAGATTAATATTAATTATTTACGATTACTCGAGAGCGGAGTAGAAATCGTCGAACGTTTTCCGAGTTTGTCAGTGAATTGATTCAATTGGCCAAAAATTTTAAGAGGGAGCAGACGCGCTGGGTAGGCAGTTAACCATGACTGGTTTGGGTAACCCGCGAGTAATCTGCGTGCGACCAAGCGAAGAAAGTGTAAAGGGAGGTGCCACTAGCACCGAGAAGCAGACAACGTCCGATCACTCAACCGGACACATCGAGAACAGTTCGCTCTAACAACGACATTCTCCAAGCTTTGAAGAATAGAGCTATTCAATTATTAACAATATACTTAGTTGTCATTAATATGGAAGAATATCAGTCCTTTTTAGAACTAAAGGACAAATCGTTCAACGCTTCCCGGGGATTTCCACCGATCAATGATTTGTGATAACCTTCGGGCGCCATCCTTACTGCTAAAGAAACTCCGTATGGGGCAAACTAGCCGACACCAATCGAAGCTACCTTCTCCAGGCAGCTTAAGATGCCTTCCGGGTAACATTCTTGCTATAACGGGAAGAATCCAGATCAGTAAATTGGACGACCAATAGGATCACCTGGCTATAGGTGTTTCTACTCGGCAATCTTTGATACCTCGCGTATGCCATCACTCCCACAGTGCAAATAAAAAAAAACAAATTATATTTCATTTTTTGAATTTAATATCTGAATTATAATTTCAAGTTCTATTTCTGAGTATTCTGATATTTTTATTGAATAACGTGCTGAGTGTTAAATACAGCCATGTAGCTATTAGAAGATTGAAATTTAATTATTACATTTAATCGCGAAATGAGCCGAGACTTTAATATAGCCATGCAGTTATTAGAAGATTCAAAATATTATTATTACATTTCACCGAGTTACGTGCTGAGTGTTCAGTACAGCCATCCAATTATTAGACAATTCGAAGCTTTATTATTACATTTTATCGTATAACGTGCTGAGTATTTAATACAGCCAGGCAGTTAAGAGATAATTCGAACATTATTACTACATTCTATCCTTTAACGTGCAGAGTGTTTAATACAGCCAGGTAATTTTTGATGGATTCAAATTTTATTATTACATTTTATCGAGTAACGTGCTCAGTATTAAAGACAGCCAGGCAGTTAGAAGATTAAAATTTGATTATAACATTTGATCGCGTAACGTGCTGAGTGTTTAATATGGACAGGCAGGTATTAAAAGATTAAAATTTCATGATTACATTACATCGCGTAACGTGCTGAGTGTTTAATACAGCCATGCAGTTGTTAAAAGATTCAAATTTTATTATTACATTTTGTCGCGTAACTTGCTGAGTGTTCAATGCGGCCTGGCAGTTATTAGAAGATTAAAATTTCATTATTACATTTCATCGAGTAACGTGCTGAGTGTTCAACACAGACAGGCAGTTATTAAAAGATTCAAATTTTATCATTACATTTTGTCACGTAACTTGCTGAGTCTTCAATGCGGCCTGGCAGTTATTAGAAGATGAAATATTCATTATTAAATTTCATCGAGAAACGTTCTGAATGTTTAATACAGCTAGGCATTTATTAGAAGATTAAAATATTAGGCAGTTATTGCAAAGATTTACATTTCATTATTACATTTCATCGAGGAACATGATGAGTGTTCAACACAGCCAGGCAGTTGTGGAAGGATTCAAATTTTATCATTACATTTTGTCAAGTAACGTGCTGAGTGTTTAATACAGCCAGGCAGTTATTAGATAATTCGAACTTTATTATTACTTTCTATCTAGTAACGTGCAGAGTTTTTATCGCAGCCAGGAAATTGACAGAAAATTCGAAATTTTAACATTACTTTTTATCGCGCAACGTGCTGAGTGTGTAACGCAGCTAGGCATCTGTTAAAAGATTTAAATTGTATTATTACATTTTTTTCGCGTACCGTGCTGAGTGTTCAATGCGGCCTGGCAGTTATTACAAGATTAAAATATCATTATTACATTTCATCGCGGAAGATGCTGAGTGTTTAATATGGCCAGGCAGTTATTAGAAGATTAAAATTTCATTATTACATTTCATCGAGTAACGTTCTGAGTGCTTAATACAGCTAGGCATTTATTAGAAGATTAAAATATCATTATTACATTTCATCACGTAAAGTGCTGAGTGTCAGTTGCGTAAGATAAGAACGCTCCCCTAGTTTCTAGGAACTGCACTTAGAGAAGTTTTAGAAAATTTTAGATTTTCGTCCAAATGATATTTTCTAAATTTTCTTTTAATTAAACTCTCTTAATGATATAACCACAGAAATCAATTGTATTTTCACTTCAAAGGTGAAATTGAATTTTATTTCGGTTATTCAAGTTTATATTAAAATTAACACAATCCAAACTCAGTTTCCATTAAGGATTAGAATTTAAATATTTTAGTATGTACAAATAGGGAAATGTAATGAAATGTTTACGTTCAAGATTTAAAATTAAGGCAGTTGAATGTTTAGGCCGAATGTTTTAAGACTGCATATAATTTTACATTAAATTCAAAATATATATAAATACTATAACTTAACTCATAGTAAGTACACTTTCTCTATGTATGAAATAAATATCTACAACATTTAAATAATAAGTGATGAAATTGAGTTCAATTAATTAAAACTCTATTAGATAAGTAATAGTAGAGGTATAATTTAGAATGATAGTCTTGTAAAGACTAAGAAAATAAGAGGACACCCAGTATAACATCTGTCATGTCTCTTAATTTCTTCGTATTACACATTGGCCTTATGGGGGTCAAAGTGTATATAAACTGAGTCAAAATCAAAAATGACACACTCCGAAAAAGGACTAGTTCTGGACTTGAACCTCAGCTAGCTCCTAAAAGTTTGTTTCTAAACTGTGGCCAGTGTACGATTTTTCAACATTCGCTTAATAAAAATTACAAGTAAGTGTAACTACCCAAGCATTTAATTTCTTTTTAAATTTCCAATCTTGTTCAATTTTTTATTTGAATTTCTACTTATTTCAAATTGTGTGAAAGTATGAAGGGTAGAAAAAACGACTTTTTCAGACTATAATAGGTAGAGTTGTATTCAACGTTTTGAAGTCATATACGACTTCCTCATCAGGAACAAAATTGGCATTCGTCAGATATAAAAATTAGAGTACATAATCCGTCACCTCCAGGAGTAAAAACATAAAGCGTCGAGAGCGGTCAATTAAAAAAAAAAATATACAGTATTCGTATCTCTGTATGAAAGAAAGAAATTAGAAAAAATAATATAAAATTGATAACAAAGAGTTTTAAATTAAAAAATCGTTGAGCGGGTATTAAATTAACAACTAATATAAACACAAAAATTAATTACCTAAAATTCCATGTAAGGTCATTATAATAGAATTTTTTTGAAAAATATCACAAGCTATTCGATTTAAACAAGTAACAATAACAATTTGTTTTAAACATCATATTAAAGTGATGGAAATAAATATATAGTAAATATTAACGAGACAAGAGATCAAGCTGTACTGAAGAAAGGCGAGTAGAGAGGACAGAAATTTATAAACAAACTTAGAGTAGGTGACATATTGAACTGAGAAATTGGAAAGTGCTGTAATGTAAAAATAAGAAATATTATAAAATACTGAATAAAATTAGTATTTAAATTAAATTAAAATGAATACAGATTAATAATAGGACGAAGGAAACTAATGAAGACATGGAAACAAAGAATGAAAAAGAGATTTTTCTATTTTTTTATTATTAACATTTGGAATTTAAGAGTTGTTCCAAGATCACATTATAGGAAGGGATATAATTCTTTAAGTTTGTAATAACATTCAAGCAATTATTTCCTTCTTTTTTTATGTAAAAAATTTCTGCTAAGCATCTCTTAAAATAATTATTTTCTTTGTGTAAAATTAATAAGTTATCCCAATCAAAGTCATGGTCAAATTCTAATATATGTTTGCTAACAACGTTATGATATTTCTCATTCAGTTTAATATTATTACGATGTTCATTTCGTCTAGTTCGGAGCAATCTACACTGAAAGAAATGGTATTGTGTTTCTACCTAACCGAGTTTGTTAGAGAATTTCTATGCAAATTAGAAAGAAAATCTTCTTACTTCAGTTATATTATTTTGTGTGTTGATAAGTATGAATAAGAAATTAACAAATACTAGTTGAGCTAATAACATGTCTTTAAATTAGCTATCAGCTCAGGAAACTTTCATAAATGTCCTTCTGACTGTATTATCCATCGACTGTTATGCTGATTTAGCAAAACAAAATGGTTTGTTTCAAGGATGTATATTGGTGTGCGTTCAAACGTTTGCAGAGTGATCGTATGTGATCATGCAAACAAAACACGTATTGCTGGTATCGATTTAATTTTTTTTTTTTAGATTTATAAATTTTATGTAAGGTGTACAACTTTGCCGCTTACTGTGTGACAATTTTGATTTGACGATTTCGATTAGCAATTACCGCTGCAGCCATCTATCGAAAAACGGTGAAAGCAAACTTGTACATTTAATAATACAATAATTCATATATAGATCTATGAAATTAGTTATTTGATACAGTCTTGAAATCTTAAAATCAACCACTGATATAATAGTTTACTGACCCCTAACCTCTGAAACTACTACGCATCACTAGCAGACAAGCGTCTGTTTGGAGTTGAGCTGATTTTCCAAAACAGAGTTTGGCTAAAGGAACCATAACCATTTTTCATCTGTTGCAGCCATATCAGTTTGGATGTGTGTATTGAAAATATATTACTGGCGCAGTAGTATCCCTTCAATTATAACTGTTTTTATGAAACAACCATACAGTTTAGCTGTATCTGAGACAGCCAAACTCTTTTGCTAATATAGCCAGAAAATTGTCTGTACTCACGATAAATTTCTTTCAGTGTACCAGTCTGGCCTATATATGTTTTTTTGCATTGTTTACAGGTGATCTTGTAAACTACATTAGATTGTTCCAAAATATCCAATGGATCCTTACCCAGTTTAATCATATTATCTAACTTTGAATCAATTCTAAAAATTGTATTCAAATTAAAATCAGATAATATTCTTTTTATTGAAAATGAGATATTACCAAAGAATGGAATAGATACCAATCTTCTAGAATCAAATTTTTTATTTTCATTATTGTTAGTAAAAATGTTGTTATTATGGTAATTATATAAAATTCTACGTTGTATATGATAGTCAATGAATGTAGCTAGATAATTATTGAGTTTTAAAGTGACATGTTTGATAACATGTCTGCTATTATATTGACCCAAAATTCATAGAATTTTTTTCATTTCTCATTATTTTGGCATAGGGTCAGATTCTTTTTATTTTCTTCGATTAAAATTTTCACTATTAGATATAAAAATACTCAAAAAGAAAGCAAGGCAAAATAGTGAAAATTTGAATCGAAGAAAATAAAAAGAATCTGACCCTATGCCAAAATAATGAGTTAAATGAAAAAAATTCTATAATTATTATGCTCTAAAAGTTTTTTAACTATTGATAAATTTTTCTGGTGAAAAGAATGATGTGATAAGAGTATGGCCGAGTCCACTAAATTTTTAATTATTGCAGATTTCTGTTTTATCGGATGATTTGAAAAAAAATTTATAAATTTACCAGAATATGTGACCTTTCTGTGCCAATCAGTAAGAATAGTTCCATCTTTGCATTTAATAATTTTAATATTCATAAAAGAAATCGAGTTCTTACTCTCAATTTCATGAGTAAATTTTAAGCGAGGGTGGTAGGAGTTGAATTTCTGTAAGACATAATATATTTTATTATCAGGAATAATGAGAAAGGTGTCATCAACATAACGATAATAAGTATGTAAATGAAAATCTAAGTTATCAATAACTTTATGTTCAAGATCTTGCATTACAATATCAGCTAGAATAGGAGAAATAGGAGAACCCATAGGGGTACCAAAAATTTGTTTGTAAAAAGATTTGTTAAACTGAAAATAAGTATGTTCCATTAGAAATTCAACACCCTTGATGAATTCAGATTTAGGTAAACGAGTATTCAACTCTAGAAGAGGCCATCTATTAATAATACCTTCTTTAATTAATTCAAGAGGAATGTTAGTAAATAAGGAAGTCACATCAAAAGAGACCATCAGATGGTCCGCTGGAACTGTTTTAGAAATGATGGTATCCCTAAAAATATAAGAGTTTTTTATTTGTGTAAGCGGGGTTTTTAAGGATTTTTTGAAAAAATCATTAAATAATTTTGCCATATTAAACGTAGGTGCATTTATCAATGAAACTACTGGACGTAGTGGACAATTTTGTTTATGTATTTTAGGAAGTCCATAAATTCTCGGTAAATTGGTATTTTCACATAAAATATCTTTACGTTTTAAATTATCACCCAAATATCCTTTGGTCCTCCAAAAGTTCATGATTTTAAAAGTATTTTTCTTCAACATATTTTCAGGGTTATCAACTTTTTTATAGGTGGAAATGTCATTTAACAGCTCCAACATCTGACCATGATAACTATCTCGATTAAGTTCAACCGTTATGTTACCTTTATCTGCATGAGTTACTAAAAGTAATCATTACTATTTATTATCATTATTCCTGATAATAAAATATATTATGTCTTACAGAAATTCAACTTCTACCACCCTCGCTTAAAATTTACTCATGAAATTGAGAGTAATAACTCGATGTCTTTTATGAATATTAAAATTATTAAATGCAAAGATGGAACTATTCTTACTGATTGGCACAGAAAGGTCACATATTCTGGTAAATTTATAAATTTTTTTTCAAATCATCCGATAAAACAGAAATCTGCAATAATTAAAAATTTAGTGGACTCGGCCATACTCTTATCACATCATTCTTTTCACCAGAAAAATTTATCAATAGTTAAAAAACTTTTAGAGCTTAATAATTATCCAGCTAAATTCATTGACTATCATATACAACGTAGAATTTTATATAATTATAATAATAACAACAATTTTACTAACAATAATGAAAATAAAAAATTTGATTCTAGAAGATTGGTATCTATTACATTCTTTGGTAATATCTCATTTTCAATAAAAAGAATATTATCTGATTTTAATTTAAATACAATTTTTAGAATTGATTCAAAGTTAGATAATATGAATAAACTGGGTAAGGATCCATTGGATATTTTGGAACAATCTAATGTCACCTGTAAACAATGCAAAAAAACATATATAGGCCAGACTGGTAGATTGCTCCTGACTAGACGAAATGAACATCGTAAGAACATTAAACTGAATGAGAAATATCATAACGTTGTTAGCAAACATATATTAGAATTTGACCATGATTTTGATTGGGATAACTTATTAATTTTACACAAAGAAAATAATTATTTTAAGAGATGCTTAGAAGAAATTTTTTACATAAAAAAAGAAGGAAATATTTGCTTGAATGTTATTACAGACTTAAAGAATTATATCCCTTCCTATAATGTGATCTTGGAACAACTCTTAAATTACAAATGTTAATAATAAAAAATAGAAAAATCTCCTTTTCATTCTTTGTTTCCATGTCTTTATTAGTTTCCTCCGTCCTATTATTAATCTGTATTCATTTTAATTTAATTTAAATACTAATTTTATTCAGTTGTGACGTCCTAAGTTTTAAATTATAATATATATTTCCTACCTAAAGTCTTGAGCCAATTACCCTAACTATGTTCCTCTGTTTATTGTTAAAATTAACAATTAACCGGGTAGAGGACAAGCCAAATGAATCAAATTACAATTATTGGTAATAATAATTTATTATAAAAAATATAAATTTTTTCAAATTAATTAGTTGAGTTTGAAATTTTTGTCACTGCCTACATTATCGGAGGATCACTAGTCGCGTATCAGATAGGATACGTTGTCGACAGGTGTCCTCGTAGACAATTTCAAACTCTTATATCGCAAATAATGCAAATAAATTCAATATTTAAAGAATTTGAAAATCTTTCTGTGGAAAAAATGACGCTTTCGACTGCGCTGGGATTCGAGCCCAGGTCTTTCGATTGCCGGTCGACTGCTCTTCATTTTTTCCACAGAAAGATTTTCAAATTCTTTAAATATTGAATTTATTTGCATTATTTGCGATATAAGAGTTTGAAATTGTCTACGAGGACACCTGTCGACAACGTATCCTATCTGATACGCGACTAGTGATCCTCCGATAATGTAGGCAGTGACAAAAATTTCAAACTCAACTAATTAATTTGAAATCATTTACAGCCGCAAGGCTGAGCCACTAGGCGATATAAGGAGATCTTCCTGTGGAGAAAGAGATGTCGGACGCCTGTGTAGCTCAGTGGTTAGAGCAGTCGACCGGCAATCGAAAGACCTGGGCTCGAATCCCAGCGCAGTCGAAAGCGTCATTTTTTCCACAGAAAGATTTTCAAATTCTTTAAATATAAATTTTTATTTAAACCCAAGCGACTTTTAACTGTTGGTTGCAGGCCGTTTTCCTTTGGTTGGTCGAGTCTGATTGGTCCAATCTTGAAGAAAAACACACCGTGAGTCTAAAGGGCTCAAAAAGAAAAGAGAACTTTAATAAAAACAATGTTATTTTTACTTACCGGTTGTTCTTGATGAGGTGGCCTGTTGAAAGCGATAATCCCTTAGGTTCTGTTTATCCTCTGCTAATCGGGTACCTCCCCTAATTATCCTTGTTGACCAGTAGTGGCAGGTCAATCCTTTGTTTAACAGGTATCCTTATTTTGATACCTCGATGACAATGGCACTAAATCCAGTTTTATCGAAATTCACTCCGTTGTTATTAGATTGGTTTTCCCGAACACGTGGAAATTACGGCCACTTAGATTTATTGCGGTACGGCGACGAAAACCGGTTCTAACGATGCTGCTCGATCGTACGCTCCCTTAGACTCGTGTTTAGACTAGACTTGGACTCGCTTAGACTCGCTTAGACTCGTGTTTAGGCCTTGCAGCCTGGCTTATATTGTCGTCTGTAGTCTCAACTCGTAGGTAGAAACGTTGAGTGAAGATAGGTATAGAGGAGACATCGAGGGCGATTGAATGGTTCAAACCTTGCGGGGAAAGACGCCAGGGGTAGGTAAAGTTCCAAACCCGAACACCAGGATCGACACTTTCGAAAATCGCCAAAATCTCACGGATAAGAAGGAAGTTGTAGGAGTAAGGCCCAAACTCGTGTTGGTGAGTCTGCTGTATTCGTGATGGGTCAGGTAGTCCTCGTCAATTCAACCCTAGCTTGTCGACAAGATTTTACAAAATAGCTTTTTACCTCTTTTCCTTCTACTTCGCTCTTTACTAGTCTTTTCCTAAGATCGGATATATATTTAAAATATACATATATATATATATATATATATATAAATAAAATAATATATGTATAAAATATTTTATATTATAAATTTTATAATATAATATATATATAAAATATTTTATATTATAAATTTTGTATTATAATATATAAAAGATTATATATAAAAGAACAATTTATTGAAAATAACAATTTTTTTTTTATATTTATTACATATTTATTGACAAATTGTTTTCAATATTCTTTCATTACCTTGATTACAATTATAAATAACTGGCTTATATCGACCCTCAATAATATTAATAGATAGATGATTTTTTACTTTGGCTTTAGGGTCCAGAAATAATGTAAACTCAGGGTTTCATTTTTTCCTCAAACGTTTCGACTCAGATTGGAGTCCTCATCAGTGGGATTTATTTCTATAAAAATACAAAGAAAGAAAAGAAAAAAGAATTAAAGAATAAAAAATTGCACGTGTGACGGATAAACATTGTGTTGACAAACGATATAAATGAATTGCACTTGTGAAACTATAGAATAGGTCTATCTAAATTTACGAATAAAAAATTGAAAATTGTACACAATTTGCTATAAAAATACATAGGGAAGGGACTTAAAAAATATGAACACGTGTGATGGATAACATTATGATAAAATTGCACATGTAAACCATATAATTGGTCCATACTAACTAAATTCGAACAAAAATAAATAAAAAGTGTGCAGAATTTTTCTATAAAAAATGCAAAGGAAGAAACATTAAAAATTACACATGTGACGGATAGACATTATGTTGACAAACGATATAAATGGATTGCACTTTTGAAACTATAGAATAGGTCTAACTAAATTTACGTATAAAAAATTGAAAATTGTACCAAATTTGCTATACAAATACATAGGGAAGGGACTTAAAAAATTTGAATACGTGTAACGGATAACATTATGATAAAATTGCACATGTAAACCATATAATTGGTCCATACTAACTAAATTCGAACAAAAACTAAATAAAAAATGTGCAGAATTTTTATATAAAAAATGCAAAGGAAGAACCTTAAAAACTAAACATGTGACGGATAGACATTATGGTAAAAAATGATATGAAAGAATTGCACGTTTGAAACTATAAAATTGGTCTGAATAACTGAGTTTGCGAAAGAAACTATACAAAAGGTTTTTTTGTGTGAAATTACATCCTGTGCAAAATTTTCCCCTATAAAAATGCAAAGGAAGAACCTTAAAAATTGGTATTAATTGGAAATAAAAGAGTTGCATATATGACACTATCAAATTGGTCTAAATATATAAGAATACATAATGAAGAAACTTAAAGAATTGAAGTGTGATGGATAAACATTGCAGTAACACAGGACGGAAAAACCATTGTGGTAAAAAAAATTTATAAAAAATTGGACGTGTGAACTGTAAAATTGGTCTGAATAACTAAATCCACAACAATATAAGCCGTACATAATTTGTTCTGTAAAAATACAAGTGGAAGAAACTTAAAAATTGCAAGAGTGACTGAAGGTTAGTCTCAATTATTTTTTAGCTTCTAATGTTTCTATTAAAATAAATAAAAAATGGTATCTATATACAACTTCCTGATGAGGCTGAAAAATTTAGAATTTATTCCCCCTTTTACCACAATGTTAAATTGTCACTCTTGCAATTTTTTAAGTTTCTTCCACTTGTATTTTTACAGAACAAATTATGTACGGCTTATATTGTTGTGGATTTAGTTATTCAGACCAATTTTACAGTTCACACGTCCAATTTTTTATAAAATTTTTTTACCACAATGGTTTTTCCGTCCCGTGTTACTGCAATGTTTATCCATCACACTACAATTCTTTAAGTTTCTTCATCATGTATTCTTATATATTTAGACCAATTTGATAGTGTCATATATGCAACTCTTTTATATCAGTTTTATCACAAAGTTTTTCGTCACAAGTGTAATTTTAAGGTTCTTCCTTTGCATTTATATAGGGGAAAATTTTGCTCAGGATGTAATTTCACACAAAAAAACCTTTTGTATAGTTTCTTTCGCAAACTCAGTTATTCAGACCAATTTTATAGTTTCAAACGTGCAATTCTTTCATATCATTTTTTACCATAATGTCTATCCGTCACATGTGTAGTTTTTAAGGTTCTTCCTTTGCATTTTTTATATAAAAATTCTGCACATTTTTTATTTAGTTTTTGTTCGAATTTAGTTAGTATGGACCAATTATATGTTTTACATGTGCAATTTTATCATAATGTTATCCGTTACACGTATTCAAATTTTTTAAGTCCCTTCCCTATGTATTTGTATAGCAAATTTGGTACAATTTTCAATTTTTTATACGTAAATTTAGTTAGACCTATTCTATAGTTTCAAAAGTGCAATCCATTTATATCGTTTGTCAACACAATGTCTATCCGTCACATGTGTAATTTTTAATGTTTCTTCCTTTACATTTTTTATAGAAAAATTCTGCACACTTTTTATTTATTTTTGTTCGAATTTAGTTAGTATGGACCAATTATATGGTTTACATGTGCAATTTTATCATAATGTTATCCATCACACGTGTTCATATTTTTTAAGTCCCTTCCCTATGTATTTTTATAGCAAATTGTGTACAATTTTCAATTTTTTATTCGTAAATTTAGATAGACCTATTCTATAGTTTCACAAGTGCAATTCATTTATATCGTTTGTCAACACAATGTTTATCCGTCACACGTGCAATTTTTTATTCTTTAATTCTTTTTTCTTTTCTTTCTTTGTATTTTTATAGAAATAAATCCCACTGATGAGGACTCCAATCTGAGTCGAAACGTTTGAGGAAAAAATGAAACCCTGAGTTTACATTATTTCTGGACCCTAAAGCCAAAGTAAAAAATCATCTATCTATTAATATTATTGAGGGTCGATATAAGCCAGTTATTTATAATTGTAATCAAGGTAATGAAAGAATATTGAAAACAATTTGTCAATAAATATGTAATAAATATAAAAAAAAATTGTTATTTTCAATAAATTGTTCTTTTATATATATATATTATATTATAAAATTTATAATATAAAATATTTTATACATATATATATATATGTATATTTTAAATATATATCCGATCTTAGGAAAAGACTAGTAAAGAGCGAAGTAGAAGGAAAAGAGGTAAAAAGCTATTTTGTAAAATCTTGTCGACAAGCTAGGGTTGAATTGACGAGGACTACCTGACCCATCACGAATACAGCAGACTCACCAACACGAGTTTGGGCCTTACTCCTATGACTTCCTTCTTATCCGTGAGATTTTGGCGATTTTCGAAAGTGTCGATCCTGGTGTTCGGGTTTGGAACTTTACCTACCCCTGGCGTCTTTCCCCGCAAGGTTTGGACCATTCAATCGCCCTCGATGTCTCCTCTATACCTATCTTCACTCAACGGTAGAAAGTATGGGAATTTGAGTTCCATGGTTTCAATAGCTTTTTCGAAGTCCATTAGAATCTTAGGTGTCAGTGTGGTGAGTTGAGACTATGGGCCAGTTTGCTGGTGTGCTGCGTTGGTGAGCTTAGGGACTCACACCGATTTTCCAAGTCCGTGTGGGTCATGCTTTCGTGGTGTGGGTGTACTCACATCTTCTCAAGGGCTGTGTAAACCCGTACCATCAGGTTTTTAGTTAGATTTAGTCGCAAGGGTCAATGACATTATTTGTATACATAGGTAAGTAATAAAGTAACTATAATACTATTATTGTTGTACATAAATGGTGATTATGATTTGTTTATAATTCTATTAATCTTTATATTTAAACATTGCTTTGATTTATAAAATAACATAATAGTAATAGTTATTAAAAGAACGTATTTTATAATTAATTGCTGATTGTTGATTAACATCAAATAAGAATATTAAGAATAATGATAATTATTATAAACATTATTATTATAAAATTTGAAGTAACATTATTATAATATTTATTGCAAATTTTAATAACAATATGAAATAATTATAATGAAAGTGATTGATAATTATTACAAATCAAGAAATTGAAGTAACATAGTTATTATTTAATATTTGTTGCATTTTGACAATTATTGTTAATAACAATATTAAATATTAATAATAATAGTGATTAATAATCATTTTAAATATAAAGGTTGAAGTAATATTGTTGTTATATAACATTTGTTGCATTTCGTTGATTGTTATTATTAACAATAGTAATAATAATAGTTAATAATAATAAAAGGTAATATTTGTTGTAATTAGTATTTTACCAATAAAATCAATTGTTTATTGACATTGTAGTTAATAGTAATAGTGAAATTATTTATAAAAACAATTACATGTATCTAGCAACGATATTTATAGCAACAATAAAACGTGTTATATGATATAATAGCATAATAGTATTATATAATTA
Organism: Diplolepis rosae; assembly: GCA_030998225.1. NCBI lineage: Eukaryota > Metazoa > Arthropoda > Insecta > Hymenoptera > Diplolepididae > Diplolepis > Diplolepis rosae. The sequence continues at coordinate 532,713 of JAPYXD010000314.1, read as the reverse complement.
TAATATATAATATATCTGTCATGGATATGTGACACCGTATTTTATAATATTTCTTATCTTTACATTACAGCACTTTCCAATTTCTCAGTTCAATATGTCATCTACTCTAAGTTTGTTTATAAATTTCTGTCTTCTCTACTCGCCTTTCTTCAGTACAGCTTGATCTCTTGTCTCGTTAATATTTACTATATATTTATTTCCATCACTTTAATATGATGTTTAAAACAAATTGTTACTTGTTACTTGTTTAAATCGAATAGTTTGTGATATTTTTCAAAAAAATTCTATTATAATGACCTCACATGGAATTTTAGGTAATTAATTTTTGTGTTTATATTAGTTGTTAATTTAATATCCGCTCAACGATTTTTTAATTTAAAACTCTTTGTTATCAATTTTATATTATTTTTTCTAATTTCTTTCTTTCATACAGAGAGACGAATACTGTATATATTTTTTTTTAATTGACCGCTCTCGACGCTTTATGTTTTTACTCCTGGAGGTGACGGATTATGTACTCTAATTTTTATATCTGACGAATGCCAATTTTGTTCCTGATGAGGAAGTCGTATATGACTTCGAAACGTTGAATACAACTCTACCTATTATAGTCTGAAGAAGTCGTTTTTTCTACCCTTCATACTTTCACACAATATGGATTCTCAGACGTTTTTAACATCAACTTCATGATCTACTTAATTCAAATTACATTTCGTTTGTGCAACGCTTGGCGTTTAATATCGTTATGCATGAATTTTAATTTTTCGTTTAAATAATTGATGACTAGACTTATATTGTGCTAGGCGTTTAATATCGCTAGGCGTAAGTTTCAAATTTATTATTAAATTAATTGATGATTATACTTTTATTGTGCTAGGCATTTGAAATCGGTAGGTGCGTATTTTGAATTTATATTTGCCGTCGATTTACATTTAATATGTGCAACGCTAGGCGTTTAATATCGTTAGGCATAAATTTTAAATGTATTATTCAGTTAATTGATAATTATTCTCTCATTGTGCTAGGCGTTTAAAATCGCTAGGCGCGTATCTTGAATTTATATTTATCTTCGATTGACATTTAATTTGTGCAACGCTAGGCGTTTAATATCGCTAGGCGTCAATTTCAAATTTAATATTCAGTTATTTATAATTATACTCTCATTGTGCTAGGCGTTTGAAATCGCTAGGCGCGCGTACTGAATTTACATTCAAGTTCAATCAACATTTAATTTGTGCAACGCTAGGCGTTTAATATCGCTAGGCGTAAATTTCAAATTTATTATTCAGTTAATTGATAATTATACTCTCATTGTGCTAGGCGCTTGAAATCGCTAGGCGCGCGTTCTTAATTTATATTTATCTTCGATTAACATTTAATTTGTGCAACGCTAGGCATTTAATATTGCTAGGCGTAAATTTTCATTTTATTATTCAGTCAATTGATAATTATACTCTCATTGTGCTAGGCGTTTGAAATCACTAGGCGCGTAACTTGAATTTATATTTACCTTCGATTTACATTTAATTTGTGCAACGCTAGGCGTTTAATATCGCTAGGCGTAAATTTCAAATTTATTATTCAGTTATTTATAATTATACTCTCATTGTTGATAATTAAATTTGATCGTTTTCGGACGTAACATCGCGTAACGTGCTGAGTGTTCAACATAGACAGGCAGTTGTTAAAAGATTCATATTTTATCATTACATTTTGTCGCGTAACTTGCTGAGTGTTCAATGCGGCCTGACAGTTATTAGAAGATTCAAAATTATATTGTTAGATTTTATCGATTAACGTTCTGAGTGTTTAATACGGCCAGGTAGTTATAAGAAGATTATAATTTCATTATTACAGTTCATTGAGTAATGTACTGCGTGTTTAATACAGCCAGGCAGTTATTAGAAGATTAAAATTTCATTATTACATTTCATCGCGTAACGTGCTGAGAGTTTAATACAGCCAGACTTTTAAGAGATAATTCGAACATTATTACTACATTCTATCCATTACCGTGCAGAGTGTTTAATACAGCCATGCAGTTATTAGATAATTCGAAATTTATTAATACTTTCTATTTAGTAACGTGCAGAGTTTTTAACACAGCCAGGCAGTTGTTAAAAGATTCGAACTTTGTTATTACTTTCTATCTAGTAACGTGCAGAGTGTTCAATACAGCAAGGTAGTTGATAAAAGATTCAAATTTTATCATTACATTTTGTCGAGTAACGTGCTGAGTGTTTAATACAGCCAGGCGCAGTTATTAGAAAATTCAAATTTTTATTGTTGAATTTAATCGAGTAACGTTCTGAGTGTTTAATCCAGCCAGGCATTTATTAGAAGATTAAAATATCATTATTACATTTCATCACGTAACGTGCTGATTGTTTAATATGGCCAGGCAGTCATTAGAGAATCAAGATGTTATTATTACACTTTATCGAGTAACGTGCTAAGAGTTTAATACAGACAGGCAGTTATTAGACGATTCAAAATATTTTCATTTCATTTTATCGAGTAACGTGCTGAGTGTTTAATACAGCCCTGCAGTTGTTAAAATATCCAAATTTTATTATTACATTTTATCGAGTAACGTGTCGGTGTTTAATACAGCCATACAGTTATTAGATAATTCGAACTTTGTTATTACTTTCTATCGAGTAACGTGCAGAGTTTTTAACGCAGCCAGGAAATTGACAGAAAATTCGAAATTTTATCATTACTTTTTATCGCGCAACGTGCTGAGTTTGTAACGCAGCTAGGCAGCTGTTAAAAGATTTAAATTTTATGATTACATTTTTTCGAGTAACGTGCTGAGTGTTAAATACAGCTAGGCATTTATTAGAAGATTAAAATTTCATTATTACATTTCATCGCGTAACGTGCTGAGAGTTTCATACAGCCAGACAGTTAAGAGATAATTCGAACATTATTACTATATTCTATCCATTAACGTGCAAAGTGTTTAATACAGCCATGCAGTTATTAGATAATTCGAACTTTATTATTACATTCTATCTAGTAACTTGCAGAGTGTTCAACGCAGCAAGGCAGCTGTCAGAGGATTCAAAATTATATTATTACATTTTACCGAGTAACGTGCTGAGTGTTTTTTTAATACAGCCATGCAGTTTCATTAGATAATGCGAAATTTATTAATACTTTCTATCTAGTAACGTGCAGAGTGTTCAACACAGCAAGGCAGTTGTTAAAAGATTCAAATTTTATCATTACATTTTGTCGAGTAACGTGCTGAGTATTTAATACAGCCAGGCGCAGTTATTAGAAGATTCAAAATTTTATTGTTGAATTTAATCGAGTAACGTTCTGAGTGTTGAATACGATCAGGCAGTTGTCAGAGGATTCAAAATTTTATTATTCCATTTTGTCGAGTAACGTGCCGAGTGTTTAATACATTTCAAAATTTTTAAACTGATTGATTTATTGAAATGAATGTTACTAATAAATTTCCATCTTTACCTCCACGGTTAAATACTAACGGTTGATCTACGCCGTTTTTTGTCGTATCCTAGATTATGGCGCGCAAGCTTTGACCTAAAACAAGATTCGACACCCTTGAGATCGTTGCTATGCGGTTTTGGACGTAACATTTGGTAGTCAACATAACTCTAGTCCTGCGTACTTTAATTGCTCCCGACATGAACGACTCAACTTAGCAGAATGTAGCTGTTTATCTGAATCTTGGTCGGATGTCTTCTGATCATTTTTCCACAACGATTCTACTACTGCTGCCATCTAACGTTGTTTATGGATGCTATGTTAACATCGTGTTGCGCGTGTTGGGTGAATATGCAGTCGTTACTCAATTGATGCAACATTGCAAATTCAGGTTCAGTGATAAAAATGTATTTTATTTACAAAGAAGACGGTGTTGGAAGTTTTGATGATTTGCGCAAAATAATTGAGGAAACAGACAATTTTTTCTTGGTCTCGTTGCCAAAGATCTTTAAAGTTAAATAGATCGCAGTATATGAAAATAATTTTTAGTGGATCGACTCCACGATCGATTAATGCAACCATGACATCAACAAATGTGACGCGATCCGAGAAAAGGAACCTACTATCCATTTGACGTAAGAGCGTTTTAGTATATACTAACCACTAGAAAAGCGACCGTACGTCAAATGGATAGTAGGTCCCTTTTCTCGGATCGCGTTACAAATGATTATTCTCACTGGATCTAAGATATCAGGTTACTCAAATGTTTAATCCAGTTCCATACAATAAACATCTCAGCGACGAGACGAAATTCCAAGGAAAAGTGATAATATAGTGTTAAACAATATTAATTGCATTATTTTACTCTCACTCTCCAGTTCTGATAAATAAGTCATAAATGGGGGTAAAACAAGTCTCAAAAAGTAGATCCATTTTTCTGAAACGTTTCATAGTGATTTGTTCTTCACTTTGATATTTTTCTTATCTACTTTATTACCAAAAATATCCTGAGTCTTAAACAATTTCAACTTAATTTTTTACCCTCATTTTCTAATTCTGAGAAATATTTTTTATATTTCATTTATTACAATGAACATCCTAAATGTTAAACAATATCAACTGCATTTTTATACCCCATTCTCCAATTCTGAGAAATATTTTTCAGTTATTTGTCTTTTAGATTGACATTTTTTATATCTAATTTTTACCATTACAATTAATGCCCTGAAGAACAAGACGATATTCCAAGAAAAAAAATCATAATCACAAGTTCTTGTGTACTCGGAATAATATTCTTTGCGCATTAAAAAAATAATGCACCAGCTTTGATATGAAGCAAATAAAGTTTTCGAAATGGTTTATTCAATCTAACTTGATAGCAAGCAGGTAACGTTATCTAATAAAACATATCACCAGCCGATAACCACAGCTTATGCAAAATTTATTTAATGTAACTTTTTACCATGATTCGAAGATAACGTTATTACTACAAAGCCTCAATACACCCTGCTCTTATTTGTCCTTCAACGAAAACACGTTTTAACAAGCAATCTACATCGAGTTCTTTCTTGAAACTTCGATATAAGCGTTCAACAACGAAATCATTTCTTGAGCTACAAGTACAGTTTACCTTCGAGAACCTTCTTGTCTTCGAGCACTTTTTATGATACATGCTTCGAGACTTTCCATGGGGCAGAGCCATTTTACAGCTATGAGCAAGGACAATCTGACTCTTCTAGGACACTGGAACGCGGTAGTAGGAGAAGGAAAAGAGGGAAGTATTGTAGGAAATTATGGTCGAGGTAAACAATATGAACGCGGAGACAGGTTAGTAGAATTCTGCACGAAACATAAGCTGGTCACAGCAAACACTCTTCAAAAATGACAAACGACGAAGATATACGTGGAAAATGGCTGGCGATATAGGGAGATATCAGATAGACTAAATTTCAGCTAAGCAATGATTTAGGAACCAAGTCAAAGACTGTAGGAGCTATCCAGGCGCAGATATAGACAGTGACTACAACCCAGTTATTATAAAATGTAGTCTTAAGTTTAAGACAACAAAAAAGGTGACAAGGACACATAAATTTAATACTGGGAAATTGCAGGACAAAGAAACAAATAAACTTCTTCGGAAAGCGGTAAGGAATGAATTCGTAAACACAGGAGATTGACGAGTAGGTAGTATTAATAACAGATGGAAAAATACTAAACACAGTATTCTAAAAGCTGCAGAAGAGGTATTAGGAAAAGAAGCAAGAGTAGCTAAGAAAGCATGTATATATAGAAAAACATTCGAACTGATAGATAAGACAAGAAGATACAAGAATGCCAGAGACGAGGAAGGAAAAACCCAATATGAGACTTAGGAACGAAGTGCAGAAAAGATACAATAAAGCGCGAAATAACTATAAAGAAGGAAAATGCAAGGGAGTAGAAAAGGCTATTAAGGACTTACATTGGTACCTCTTTTCGATCTCAGCGATGTCATGATGAAATCTTTCCCCGCGTTCATTACTAACTGCTCCCAAATTTTCTGGAATGAAGTTCAAGGAGAATGATACGATTTGTAATTTGTAATTTTGTAATTCATCATAGGGATTCTTCTCCGATTGCAATCTGGCTATACAAAACATTGTTACTTTCTATACACCTGGGATAGCAGAGCATGAGACCAACATTATAATATTGAAGTTTGGCAACGTAAAAAATTTCGTCAAAGCGATGGATAAAAACGGAGAATGTTTTCGTTTCATGAAAAGAAAATTTCCTAAACTTAGTGAAGGTAAAATCAAGGAAGGAGTTTTTCAAGGGCCACAAATCCGACAACTGATGTTGGACTGTGATTTCGAAAAAAAACTTGACGTACCTCGAGAAACAAACTAGGTTGTCAGTAAAAACTGTTAATAATAATGTTAATAATTCAAATTAAAATTTTAAGAATTTGAAATCTTTCTGTGGAAAAAAAGACGCTTTCGACTGCACTGGGATACGAGCCCAGGTCTTTTTTACCACAGAAAGATTTCAAATTCTTAAAATTTAAATTTAAATTTGAATTTAATTTGCATTTATTTGCGATATAAGCGTTTGAAATTGTCTACGAGGACACCTGTCGGCAACGTATCGTATCTGATACACGACTAGTCATTCTCCGATAATGTAGGCAGTGGCAGAAATTTCAATCTCAACTAATTAATTTGAAATCAGTTATAAATAATTTCTTGGGGAACACGAAACCCAGAAAGTACAAACACCTAGTGAACACTATGGTGCACAACATCCAGGAAATAAAAGTGAACATGTCACTAAAGATTCACATTCTTCATTCTCATTTGGACTTCTTCCAAGAAAATTTGGGAGCAGTTAGTGATGAAGACGGGGGAAAATTTCATCAAGACATCGTTGAAATCGAATAGAGGTACCAAGGGAAGTGGGGTGAGAACGCTTTAGCAGACTGCTGCTGGAGTATCATGACTGATAAACCAATTGCTCATCATCGTCGAGCATGCAAGACGAAAAGTTTCTAGTTAGTAGAAGCAGCTTATTATCATATTTTGACAAGAGCTAACGTATCCTAAAGTAGTGATATAACTCAAGAAAGCGACAAAATAAATATTAAACTTGCTTGTATCCTTATTCTACAATTTCTCTGTCATGTGTCTTCCGGACAGTTAGAGCTGGAACTATAAACTTTTTAGAAATTTGTTCAGCATCGAATAAAGAAGAGAATTACACGAAGTTGAATAGAAAATAAATAATACTCAGTTAAATATAAGGTTTTTTCTAAAATCATTTTTTGTTTATTTTTTAGTTTGTTAAAATTATCTCAGGAACTGTATAAGATATCGAAAAAACGAAACAATCAATGGATTCTGCGTTAAAAAACGCATCGAAATCATGTATTTCTCTCCGTTTAAAAATTTGTTTACACCCTTCTATCACACAATTTGTGATTTTTCCAAAAAAATTTTAACTAAAAAAATCTCAAAAATCTGACGTGTTGGCAAAAAACGAGGGTCAGATTTGGATTCAACACAGAAAATTGCTCTAGAAATGATGTCAAAAAAATATTTTCCTAGGTCGTATATTAAATATATGTTTGTTTTAATCCAACAAACTGTTCTTTGGATTTAGTCAGATGAATTTTATTTTTTTTATCTATTCTCACGTTGAGTCGAAAGCGATATCCAGCAGTAAAAGCGTGGTTGATATTGCAACAAAATCGCTGTTATTACATACAATGACGATTTTCGAGGACTGTCAGATGTCATAAGCACACTTCAACTGAAGATCAATTCAGAATTATACAATTATTCTATGGAAGTCAATCAACGTCGAATTAAAGCCGTAACCCGTTCAGGATCGAAACATCGAAAAAGCGCTCGGAAAGGCCTTGCGTCACTTAAAAAAGAAGCAGAAGAGCAAAATTCATGCTTGGAAGGGCAGTTATATGGTCATGGGATAGCAGAGTAAAGGTAGAAAAATTTGCAAGTCGATATTTTGAATATTTCATATAGTAAATGCGTTTTGAAACTTTCAACGGGTTTTTCTCGAAACAATGTTTTTCAAATTGGCGTACATCGTAATTCGCTCAATTTTTGTCGGATTCACTTAAAATTTTAGCTGTAACTTCTTAGATAGATTATCTAGGAAAGTACACAAGATTTTTAAGGTTGATAAGTAATTAAATTTTTTATAAACAATTCAGTCGATTTTTAGCCAAAAAATGAAAAAAAATTCAAACTGATACCAATTTGCGAAGCTTAGAAAAAACTTATAATCGTGGGTACTTCGCTAGAAAAACTAATGCAGATTAACGACAAATTTTTTTTCTGCTCTAGGTGGTGTTCTGACACTGCTATATTGTACGCAGATTTCCTCTTCGGAAAAAACACATGTTTAAGTTGCCAGGTGCCACGACGCCAATTTGTATCGTAAATTTTAGATAAAAAATGTTTTATATACCTTAATAGATGCATAATAAAGTCTCAAAATTTCATTTTAATCCACTGACTAGTTTTCGAGACAAAAATTCCCAAAAAGTGGTTCATTTCTCAGTGTGCTTGGGTAGTATAACTTCTTAAAAGTTACAAAATTTTTACAATTCGTTTACTACATAATAACTAAAAATCTGAAGACATAGACAAATAGGACGTAAAAAAATGCCTATTGTTTCAAAATTTCGTTTCGCTAGTCTACATATTTTCAAAGTAATTTGAAAATTTGCTATTTATTTTATTAAATGTCCACTCAATAACTCTCCTAACGTGTAAATTATCATGTCCCAACCCTCAGGATTGAGATCTGGATTATAACCATTGGATAGAGTAGGACATAACTACTTTTGTCTCCCCGCGAAAAAAATTTGATCTTGTCAGATCTAACTTCCCAGATCTTGATTTTGTCGAGATCTGACTAGATCTGATCAGATCTCCCTAGATCTATTTATCTAACAAGATTTTGATTTTGTCGAGATCTGGTTAGTTAGATGGGAAGTTAGATCTAACCAGATCTAACAAGATCAATTTTTTTTCGTGGGTCACTCCATCAATTGTTACGCCCGACCTCAATCGTGACAGTGGAAACATGGTATATGGTTGATTCACAGTACAAAGAAAATTATTGATCCTTTGAGTTGTTATATGCGTTGTTTTTTATTAAAAATAATTTAAAAAATTACTTCAGACGATTCTAGAATTTTTTTTTGTAATTGATAGTGCAAATTTCAAAACTTTTTTACAATGACCCTTATTAATTCTTTAATCAATAAGGGAATTTGAACGGTTCCAAAATGGATTTGATCAAGGGAGATTTTTGTCGGCGATCTTTTATTAATGATAGAGGCAAAAGTGTTCTGAGAAACCAAAATAAAAGAAATTTACCTCTTCCCGTCGTTTAAGCCATCGTCCGCAGGGGCTTTCTTCCAAAATTTCGCTTTCATCCTCAGAATCCTCACCACTTTCCCGCGGTGACTTGTGCTCTGGGTCGGTACTGGCACGACTTCCGGGCATCACACACGCGTGAATTAATTAATGTAGCACCACCGAAAAGAATGATGCGGGCAGGCACATCGGTGCTACGCACTTCAGTTTTGCATGAGAGCCTCAGTGGTATGAATCTTACACGTGACGAGCGATTTCGAAGGTTATATAAGAGTGCTGATTGACTGCTGACTGGTTTACATTTCACATGCAGAGACACATAGAGCAGAAACCTGAGCTACGAACCAGTGGGTCAATATTTCTGTTTTTACAGCTTGTCAAGAGTCAAATATACTCTTGTTGCTTATAATCAAATCTCGAGTGGTGCACTTAACAACGAACACAGTACATCCACTACTATGTATTTTAGAAGGGTACTTGAAAAAGTGAAAATGAGCATCAGCGCCGCCAAGTTATGATAGCAAGAACTAATATCAATGCAAATGAAACCCCGTTACCCCGCCAAGAGATGATAGTTTAAATGTAAGCATTCAATGGTATTGAAATGTCAAAATCGGCTGTAGGTAAATTGTTCGAAGAAACAATTATCAGTCGATAAAATATCTAGGAACGAAAGTATCCAGGCAATGAAGTTATCTTGTAGATGCGGCCAATTATAGTTTGGTAGACTTAAATGCAGACGTCGCTTTCGGCGTGTTTTTACCGGTCCCCTCTTGCCCTCGACGCATCGTAGGATACAATTAAATTAGTTCCTCGAAAGCATTATAGAGGCGCTAAATGTATCTCCCTCCAATCCCCACCGCCAGCTGAGATACACAAAAACAGTAAGCGCGCTTTAAAAATTTAAATTTAATTTATATATATAGAAGAAAATTAAAAATTGGTAAACAAAGCAAGGAAAAGCGACGTGTAAAGTGTTTCAATGTTACTTTATGTGTATTTTATTTTGCTTTATAGTATCATTTTGATATTGAAATAGGTTACAGTGAACATGCATTGCTAAATTAACTTTCTGTCAGTGATAGATAAGTACATGAATGAAAAACCAATATTTAATTATTATAATTTGAACATGTATGTAATAGAAAGAGAATTAGTTTCTTATTTTTAAGAGGTTTAATTTTTAATTTTCATATTTTCGTATTTTTAATTCTTTTTTTTTACATTCTCATCATGGATGAGAAGGTATTGGTTTTATGTGAAAAATGACTTTCGAAATTTTCATCAAATCTTTACGTTTTGAGACCTCCTAAGTCAGAAAAAACGGTTTTTACGAAAGTGTCTGTCTGCCTGTAGTAGTAGTAGGTCGTATACTCGATAACTCTCGATAGTATTATCGGATTGAATTGAGCTTTGACATATTTTATCAGAGCCGTAAAAGTTGGGACAAGTTCGTTAACCAGCCACAACCAACCAAAATTGTGAAAATTAAACTAAAATTAGAAACGCTATAATACAATATTATTTACTACATAAAGAGTTACAAATTTAAATTGTAACATTTTTCCATAAGATGCATATTTTTCTTTTTAATTTAAAAAAAACTATTGAAAATCCAAAATTCAATTTTTTAACAATAATATGTGAAATACGAAAAAAACGTAAGAATACAAAATTGTTCGTTTCAAAAAGATCTACAAATTTTGTCTTATACAGTTTTTAATGAAACATATATTTTTCGTTTCAATTCCAAAAAATACGATTAAAATTCGAAAATTCCATTTTTTAGACAAAATATGTGAGATACAAAAAAAACGCTTGGTTGGAAAATTGTTTGCCTGAATGAAGTCTACAAATTCTCATTAAGACGTTTCAGGACAGGGTGTATATTTTATGTTTTGATTTTTAATATTAAAAAAATTCGATTTTTTTCTCCAAAATATGTGAGATACGAAATAAGCGTTGCTCTGCAAAATCGTTTCCTTAAATAAAGTCTACGATGGTTTTTTCTTTTTGAGATATTTGGAATAAAATAAATAAATTATTTTAATCATGTAATTTATTAAAAAGTTACTGAAATGTATACAGAAAATCGAGCGCGAAGCAGGAGTGTCATGATGAGAATGTGTTCCTTAAGGCCGATAGAGTCTTAAGTAAATTGAATTTCCTGTTTCACTTAAATTCAAAAAGAAATTGAGTGACTTTGAGAAAATGTGTAATTCACATCTGTAATATTAATATAAAATTGGTTTGAGCTTCAGTATCAAATTATAAGAAATAAATTGAAATCTATGCGAAGAGCACAAGACCGAGCGCGAAGCGCAAGGTCCAGAAAGAATGGAGCGCGCAGCACGACGATCAAATCGCGCGCCCTAGGCGCGCTCAAACTTGCGCGCGATGAGAATGTGCCCGCGAAGCGGGCAGATATTTTTCATTATGAACAACTTCTAGTTTCCAGGATTTTTATTCTTTTCAAATATTATTCAAATTAATAATTACAATTATAAAAATAAAATTTTAAATTAATTAGTCAATTGAAAATTTAGACATAAGAGCATGTGATACTTTGCCATAAGAGCAATTTAGTTCACACAGTTGTTCTTCCACAATTTTTAATTTTTCAAAAAAATAATAGTGCACAGACGTCAGTGTTAATTATCTTTACGTCTCGGCACTATTATTTTTTTGAAAAATTCAAAATTGTGGAAAAACAACTGTGTAAACTAAATTGCTTTCAAGGTAAAGTATCACATACCCTTAAATCAATATCTTACCAGTTCAAATGTTGAAGTCTTCTCCTTTTTTTAAGCTCAATGTTTACAGAAATTTTTTTTGAAAATTTAAAGAAGAAAGTTGTCCGAAGCTCAATAATTTGTAATTTCTGAAATATTTGTTTGACTCACACTAGTCAGAATGTTTTAAAATCTCATTGTAATTTATAGCTAGTTCTTGTATTTTCTTATTAAAAAAGTGATAATTCCACACTTTTATGAAAAAAAAAATAGATCAATGTTTTTCAAAAAAACTCAAATGAATTGATTTATAAACATTTATAATAATATGTATAAATAAATAAATTGCATTTAATGAAATATTTCAAATGAAACAATTACTTTTTGTGCCCTCTTTTGAGGATATTGTTAGAATTTCCTTTTCTCACAATTTTACTGGGAATTCTTATATAAATCAGGATCACCTCCGGTAAGTATACGCTTTATTTCACTATCTAAATCAAAATAAGTGCACTCAGAAAAACGATTTGATTGAATCAAAGAAAATTATTTGCTTGAAAGACTTTCTTTGATTTAAAGAAATGATTTGTTTAAATGAAATAAAATTTGTTTAATTCAAACAAAATGTCTTTAAACGAAATAAATATTTGTTTGAATCAAATTAATTTTTCTTCAAAACAAAGAAATTAATTCAATGATATATGGTCAAAGATATAAATTGTTTGATTAAAGGCAGAAATTTATTTGATTCAAACAAATATTTATTTGGTCCAAAGATGATTTGTTTGAATCAAAAAAATTTTGTCTCAATAAGGTAGTTTTCATCATCGAAAAGTAAACCTCAGGCAAAAATTGATAATTTTGCCTTTAAGAATAGCAATATTATTATTGAAGGGCTATTTTGAAAGAGAAAAGATTATTTGCCATAAAAAAAATTTAAAACACAGAAAAATAATTTTATTAATAAATTTTATTTTGGACCCAACTCTTTTTCTTATCGCTTCTTATAAAATTTTAAAAAATTATGCGATTCTAATAAATCATGAGTCATTTTTTCAGAGAAAAGATTTCCCACAACTTCACCGTTTCTGATTTTTAAAAATAAATTCTTTAATGGCTGAAACCAATAAAAAAACATTTTCCAAAACGAAATTTTTATAAACAAATTGCTGAATTTGATAATAATTTATTCATTTTCGAAAATTGGAAATCGTCAAGTTGTGGGAAATCTTTTCTTTGAAAAAGTGATTCATGATTTATTAGAATCGCATAATTTTTTGAAATTTGGTAAGAAGCGATAAGAAAAAAAGTTGGGGCAAAAATAAAATTTATTAATAAAATTATTTTTCTGTATTTCAAATTTTTTTCATGGAAACTAATCTTTTCTCTTTCAAAATAGCCCTTCAATAATAATATTGTTATTCTTGAAAGCAAAATTATCTATTTTTGCCTGAGATTTACTTTTCGTGGATAAAAACTACCTTAATGAAACAAAATTTTGTTGATTCAAACAAAATATCTTTGGACCAAATAAATTTCTGCATTCAATCAAACAATTTATATCTTTGACCATATATCATTGAATTAATTTCTTTGTTTTGAAGAAAAATTAATTTGATTCAAACAAATATTTATTTTGTTTAAAGACATTTTGTTTGAATTAAACAAATTTTATTTCATTTAAACAAATCGTTTCTTTAAATCAAAGAAAGTCTTTTAAGCAAATAATTTTCTTTGATTCAATCAAATCTTTTTTCTGAGTGCACTTATTTTGATTTAGAGAGTGAAATAAAGCGTACTTACCGAAGGTGATCCTGGTTTATATAAGAATTCCCAGTAAAATTGTGAGAAAAGGAAATTCTAACAATATCCTCAAAAGAGGGCACAAAGAATAATTGTTTCATTTGAGATATTTCATTAAATGCAATTTAAAATGATTTCCATGAATAAATTTACTAGTTTTCTAAAGTCCGAGGACTATTTCAATTTTTTCGATATATAACTAAAATTACTTTAAATTATATAGATTTATTTTAAAAACGCTTGAAAATCGAGGATATTTTACAATTGGAATTGTTTGCAATTAAAATTGTTGCAAAGAGGAACTACTATAATTATTTGCGTAGATCTTTTTATTTAAATATTCCCAACTTAGACAATTTAAAATTGGAAATATTACTATTAAGCAATTTTCAATACCTCATTATTTTTTAATCTGTCCACTTATGATTTTCTTGTAAGCTTTTAATTAATCACTTGTAAAAAGCGCTTATATCCTTAAAAAAGCCTTTGAAAATTAAAAAAATTTTGAGTTCAAACGATTTTAAAACTCTTTCATCTTTAGATCATTGTATCATTAATTCATCTGTTTACATTGTACTTTTGTAAAATTTCAATAACTGTAATTTAATTTTCTTTTGCAAGACTGTAAGAGTATTGGATTTAAATTCTAAACTCAAAATTTCAATTTCTCAATTCGATCAAAAATATTATTAAAAATAAAAAATATTATTACCATAAGGTATAGGTAAGAATGAATATTAAATAGTTATTTCCTGTAAGTAATTATTTATTTAGTTATTTCATAAATTTCGGGTCGGCTGCAAAGTTTTTCCTACGTAAGCAAACTTGAAGCTAGATTTCCACATTTTATCTTTAAAGGAGTCTTTTTATATTCTCATAAAATAGAATTACAAGAAAGGTAATTATGACAGAATTTATTAATTAAAAATGATTATTATTTTTAAAATTTACATAAAAATGCAATTAATTAACGTTCTGAATTTATAATATTCAAAATCAATTGAGTGAAATCAAAGAAAGTTAAAAAATAAAACTACTTGAATACAACAGGTTATGAACCTAACCTCAAATTCTGCATTCAAATTCTACAAACAATCAGTATGTTGATCTTTTTACGTCCGAGAATATTAAAAATTCAAGTGTAGTACACATCAAATGTGTTTGAAAGAAGAAACGACGCTTTCGGACCAAGTCATTTTATTTTAAAAACAATTCCAACGTTTCGAGAACACAATGTATCTCCTCATCAGAAAAAAATTTTTGTTTTTTTAAAAATGGATTTTTTACATCTTTTATGAAAGGAATTCCAAAATAGCATTATAAGATTGGTTGAAATGTTCCAAATCTGAGACTTTGTTTAGACTATTGTTTTTTTCTTTTTTTATGAAAACCATTTCTGCGAAAGCTCTTATTTGAAAATTTTTTTCCTGATGGACAATTTTGAAATCATTCCACAAAATTTCATGTGATGAACTATTTTTATTATCAAGTATGTGTTTGGAAATGACATTGTGATATTTTGGGTTGAGTTTTATGTTATTTTTATGCTCATCTCTACGATTTTTAATTTTTATTATAATTATTAATATAATTAATTCTTCTCTTACAATTTTTTTAAGGTACTTACTTTTTATATAATAATAATTTTATAATATTTTATCTGATACAATCGTTAAAAAACAATTTATTATTACGTCATCAACATTATTTAAGACTTTTTACAAAATTTGTCAGCTGTCAAATTTTGTAAACAGAAGTCGCCGGGCGAGCAGACGACGAGATGCATGAGACATCGAATCGAAGAAATCGCAGAAACTCAGAAAGTTAGGGAACCCTTGCTTTTACTTTATTTCGTATAGGCACCGTGCGAAGTCATGGTAGGGAGAGTTAAATCGACGCCAGCGCACGCAGTGGAAAATTTAGGCGTTAAAGGAGGCTGTTTTATATTTCCGAGCAATCAAAATACATGTGCAAATCTAAATTTTGTTTTAATTAAAAAAATATAGCTGAAATGAGCGACCGAAGTTGTTGTGTTGTGATTTGTAAAAATACAAGCAGGAAAAGTGAGTGTAAATTTTATAAATTCCAACGTCTAAATGGAAAATAAATCAAAGGAATAAGTGGGTACTGTAGGGTGTTGCATGGACTGATGCTTGTCGAATTATACGAGATTTTATTAAATAACTTTCATTATTTCTACGGAACTCTTAGACATCTCGTACGTGTTCTGCCAGAACGAGATTTTTACCTTTAATTTTCGTTTGTGGTTGAAATTCTATTGTATGTTTAATTGATTGAAAACCTGTTTTAATAATTATATCCATGATGAATTTGAATCTGAAAATAAACAATTAATATCTATTTACTCAACAAGTACCTAAAAGTGTCATCATGAAATTACAATTCAATTCTTTATTATTTTTCTAGTCTGTTTTGATCTGTCATTAACTTAAGGTAGTCGTCATGCCAAAAAACAGTCTCTGGGAAAAGAAGTTTTTCTATGATTTCAAGACTGAGAATTATATCATCAGCCGTGACATATGTAAGAAAAGACACTCTTTTTAATGAAAAAATTACGAAAAATAATATTTTAATAATGTTTTTTATAATAGAATATTTCTTTACTATCGCTTCTTACCAATTTTTTGAAAATGATTGAAGTTTCTTAAATCATAGCTTATTTTTTCGGGGGAAATATTCTCTACAACTTAACCGTTTCCAATTTTTGAAAATAAATCAATTATTATCAAATACAGCAATTTGTTTATAAAAAATTTGTTTTGGAAAATTGATTTTTAATTATTCCAGCCATTAAAGAATTTATTTTCAAAAATTGGAAACGGTCAATTTGTAGAGAATATTTTCCCCGAAAAAATAAGCAATGATTTAAGAAACTTCAATCATTTTTTAAAAATTGGTAAGAAGCGATAGTAAGGAAAAATCCTAGTACAAAAAACATTATTAAAAAATTATTTTTCGAAATTTTTTCATTAAAAAGAGTGTCTTTCCTTACATATGACACGGCTGATGATATAATTTCCAGTCTTGAAATCATAGAAAAATTTATTTTTCCAGAGACTGATTTTTGACACGACAACTACCTTAACCTTATATTTATTGGTTTCTATATCATTTTTATTATGGAAAATACTTACTTTTTACTGCTGATTTCACACAAATACTTCACAAGGAAAAACAATCCGATTTTAAAGTGAATGAAATTTATTTTTTGTTTATTTTTTTATTGATAATAAACATTTTTATAACTAAGTCCCATTATAATACATTATAAAAGTTCTCGAACAGCCTCCTTTAGTTCACTCATGCTATGGCGCTGCAATCACGCACGGTGCCTATATGCTATATATAGACGAAATAAGGAGAGAGCCGAAGTCTCCCGAAGATTTTCGAGCATCACCGTGTTTTCGAATTCAGAAGACACTGCGAGAAACACGCGTCGCCATGGAAACGGCTGAAAGTTGTGAAGAGGGCAGCACCTCGATACCCAAGAAAGAGTGATGTTCTATATATATCGTTCTCCCACTCCAGCCCTGTCCGACTAAAAACAAAATGGCGGTTCCTTAGTGATTATAGTTTCTATGTTCGAAGTTTTCTCACCAGAGCGACGCTGCACACAGCACGCTCTACAAAAGCATTATTCTAATAGACAAATATTTAAAAAAATTTAAATAATTAAGTTTGTGAACAATATGAAAAGAAAAAATGTTCCTAAAATGATTCTAGGACATAAAATACACATTTTCCATAAATGAATTAATACAAACTAAAAAAAAGAACACATTAAACTTCGTAAAATATATACTGTGTATACGCAGGAAGAATTCTTGAGACCCTGAACAAAATTTTTTTTATGTTATCCCCATATAACTGAAAATATATTTAAAAATAAATAAAAAGCTTAAGCTTCTAAATAGAAGTATTTTCCATTTTTATTTTCCAGCTTCAAACGAATGAAATGAAAAATAATTATTTTGTTAAGCCCTGTGTTCAACATAAAAAACCGTGTCAAGGGAAATATATACTCAATTAAAAATTTGTAAATGTAACAAAAAATATTCATTACTATAAAATTTGCTAGTACATATTTTCAACACATTTTAAATTTTTAACATGTAAAGATCGATGATGACTAGTTAAGTGTCGCAAAGCTTGGCTGCTTTTTTCTTCAAGACGCTAACTGTTTTAATCTCAGCCATTTCCTGTCTTACGAATAGTCTCATCCGTATTTGAAGATAAAATTGAATTATATATGCTAACATCTCCACAGCTCCATTGGCATGTTCTTTGCATTGAAAACTAAATTTTGTTTCAGATGAAATTAAATCGTCTAGAATTAGATCAAAAGAATTGCTAGACCGGCAATGTTTGTTAAATAGATATTCGACAACTGTGATAAGCTTGTATAACTTAACATTTGGATGTATGAAATCTTTATTTATTCTTGCAAATCTACTCAAACATTCAGGTAACTGATCACAAGAAAAAGATATCGTATCTGCATGAATTTCAGAAGTAGTCAAAAATGCATTTAAGCATGTCGAACACTGAGTGTGCAGTTTAATGTAAGCAATTATACGACCAGTTGTGTAAAAAATCAAACAATCTCTAACAGCTGGTAAAGCATAATCGTGCGACTGCATCTACGAAATCACTCAAATCAGTGTCTTCACAATTGATTATTGTTTTCAACTTTTCTCGAATTTCTTGAATTGCGCTTTTACTATTCGACTGATGTAATTCTTTCAATTTTGAAATTGTTATTAAGGGCTGCGGAGGGTTGCCATCGAAAGTACTACAATTTTAAAGCTTTGCAGGTTTCAAAATGCTAAAGGCAGCTAATATCTTGTATATTTGCAAGAAGGTTGGTGTACAAAGATGATCATTTGTTCCTCCAGCTAATCGGATAGTTCCAAAAAATCTCTAAACAACAGGAAAAGAACAAAAAATTAGTGAAACTTTTAAACAGTATTGATAATAAGCCATTCGAAATCTCATACTGAATAAAATATTCTTATCTTGTTCAGTTAAATTTTCTGAAATTAAGAAAGCTAAAGAAATACTAAATGGTTTTTGAATGCAACATCAACGACACTATATTTCTTATAAAAATCCATTTTGTAAAAAAATATTAAAGTGCTTACTTCGATATTTATGTTTCACTGGAAGAATTCGGATGAAATGGAATGGATATTTATATTTATTTTAATTACTTTATACTTAGTATTTTTTACGCGAAGAATAAAATATCTTTATATAAAATCTGGTCTAATATTTTATTCCCAGATACGTTCATATTAATCATCACGGTACTTATTTAATTCCAAAATTTATCTTTATATCCCTTTAATCCATTCCATTTCATCCGAATTCTTCCAGTGAAATATAAATATCGAAGAAAGCATTTTTATATTTTTTTACAAAATGGATTTGTATAAGAAATATAGTGTCGTTGATGTTGCATTCAAAATGCATTTAGTATTTCTTTAGTTTCCTTAATTTCAGAAAATTTAACTGAACAAGATAAAAATATTTTATTCAGTATGAGATTTCGAATGGAATATTATCAATAGTGCATAAAAATTTTACTAATTTTTTGTTCCTTTCCTTTTGTTTAGAGATTTTTTGGAACTATCCGATTAGCTGGAGGAACAAATGATCATCCTTGTACCCCAACTTTCTTGCAAATATACAAGATATTAGCTGCCTTTAGCATTTTGAAACCTGCAAAGCTTTGAAATTGTAGTACATTCGATGGCAACCCTCCACAGCCCTTAATAACAATTTCAAAATTGAAAGAATTACATCAGTCGAATAGTAAAAGCGCAATTCAAGAAATTCGAGAAAAGTTGAAAGCAATAATCGATTGTGAAGACAGTGATTTGAGTGATTTCGATCCGTACATGTTAAAAATTTGAAATATGTTAAAAATATGTACTAGCAAATTTTATAGTAATGAATATTTTTTGTTACATTTACAAATTTTTAATTGAGTATATATTTCATTTCACATGGTTTTTTATGTTGAACACAGGGCTTGACAAAATAATTATTTTTTCAATTCATTTGTTCTAAGCTGGAAAATAAAAATGAAAAATACTTCTATTTAGAAGCTTAAGCTTTTTATTTATTTTTAAATATATTTTCAGTTATATGGGGATAACATAAAAGAAATTTTGCTCAGGTTCTCAAGAATTCTTCATGCGTATCCACATTATATATTTTACGAAGTTTAATGTATTCTTTTTTTTATTTTTTATTAATTGATTTATGAAAAATGTGTATTTTATATTCTAGAATCATTTTAGGAACATTTTTTCATTTCATATTGTTCATAAACTTAATTATTTGAATTTTTTAAAATATTTGTCTATTAGTATAATGCTTTTGTAGAGCGTGCCGCGTGCAGCGCCGCTCTGGTGAGAAAACTTCGCACATAGAAACTATAATCACTAAGGGAATCAAGTTCTCGCCGTTGCAGACAGGGAGTCAGATGGGGGTGTCCCACTCCGAGGCCACTCGCCACATCTAGGTTTATAATATCTTTGAGAAGGATGTATGCCCCAGGCAGCGGCGCTGAAAATGAGTCTGTGAGTGCTTGTGAGGAATGAGTGAAGTGAACGAATGTCAGCGCCGCATGACTGTGATATGTGTCCTTCGAATGTGAGAGGAGAACCTATAGACGGTCTCCCTCTTGAAAGAGACTAAGAGCGAATTGGTGTATGGAATCTCCTGGGGGACACTGCAAACCCCCCGCAGTCTGTGACCAAGAACAGTCCAAACGTTCGTTTCCGTATGGCATCCCACTGGGAGTGCTTCTGCTCCGAGTGGTGTCTTCCCCGGCCCACGAGGAGGCGAGGCTGCTGTGAGCCTAGCTTTGCCGAGGTGGTATGCCATGCGGGATCAGAAGCAAGCCCCTTCGGGACCTTGATCAGGTAGTGCGTATTGAACACAGTTGTCGGAGCCTGCATTGCTTCGAGCGAGTCCGGTGTGTCCGTGTATTCCGGGACCGGCTAAGCGGAGGTTGGGCCTCAGGGAACTGGGGTAGGACTTCGGTCCGAGGGTACACCCGTTCCCAACTATTCCGACCCGCTCCTCTACGCACGATACGCTGGTAAAAATGATTTATGGATAAAAATTCTGAAACGGTGGGGAATACAGATTCGGGTGCTTCTTCGGGAGCTGAAGGATGGAAGGACGTCCTTCAGCTCCTGAAGGAGCAAAACGATAAAATGGAAAAATTGGCGAGGGCTCTCAGCGTCATCCAGCAGGGTATGCTGAGAAATAACCCTCGCCACGTAACAGATAGTGTGAATGAGACCACTGAGGTGTTGGGCGGAATGCTCAACACCCATAAGTGCCTCCTAGAAGGCGGGGTGAGAATCCAAAAGAAAATGGAATCCCACCCCGCCATGAAGAAATTGGGGATCTTTCAGAGACCACGCTCGGCGTCTCTGGGAGATACCCCAAAAAATCAGGCGAAGGGCGAAAAAAGATCTGCGCCCTCTCCCCCTCTGGAAAAAACTCCTAAGAGGGGAAAGGGTGGCTCTTCGCCCTCTTATGCCGAGGTGGCCACGAGCCAGCCCCCGAATAAAGAAGGGGACTGGCATGTGGTCACAAAAAAAAAGAAAAAAAAAAGAAGTTAAAGAAAAAAAAGAGAAGATGGAAAAAAGGAGAAAAGGGTGGAGGACCCTGCGCAAAAAACGCATTAGGGACCTCGACGAGACCGTTGAAAAAGAGGAGGTTGTGTCTGTCCTGTGCTTGGCATTGGGCAGACCAGCATTTGAGGGGTCCTGCAGGCTCTTCATCCGCTTTGGTGGGGTGAAGACTGCAGTGATCCGGCTAGCCGAGGCAGACGCCGCGCGTCTGCTTCAGCAAGGTAAGTTGAGGATCGGGTGGGTAGCGTGACGCATTCGCGAGCACGTGGAAGTCGCCCGCTGCTTCAGGTGCCTTGGATACGGCCACGGGTCCCGGGGCTGCAGCAACCCCGACAGGAAAAACGTCTGTTGGAGATGCGGCGCCACGGGGCACTTTGCCAGGAGTTGTAAGGCGCCACCAAGGTGCCTGACATGCATAGACAGGGGCGACAAAGATGTCGCCCATGTGTCAGGGAGCGGCTCCTGCCTGGTCTTCCGGGAAGAGCTTCGGAGGTTGAGAGGCAGGAATTGAAGTTCATGCAGCTCAACCTCGGAAGGGGGAAGGATGCCCAGGACCTCCTGATGCAGACTGCCAGGGAGAGGAGGGCCGATGTGCTGCTCATTAGTGAGCAGTAACAGTGGTCCGAAAACTCTGCTTGGTATCAGGATGCATCAAGGAGGGCCGGCATCCTTGTTTGTAACCCTGATTTGGGCGTCGGGGACTTCCTGGAGACCGACGCGGGGTTCGTTTGGGTGGAAGTGGCAGGTGTGCGTGCGTACAGCTGCTACTTCTCCCCCGGCGATCCCTTCGATGTCTTTGAGACCCAGATCCTCCTCCTTGAGGAAAGCCTCAATGAGGCCATCGGGCGATCCCTCATAGGGGGTGACTTCAACAGTAAGTCGCCCGAGTGGGGTGAGGCCAGCCTAGATAGGAGGGAAATCTTGGTTGGCGAGATGGTCGCTAGGAACGACCTGATCGTCTTGAATCAGGGCGGGGATTTCACGTTCAGACGAGGAGCGGGAGGGTTAATAATTGACCTCACGATTGCAGCACCTCGCCTCGCTTCAAGGATAAGCGACTGGTCGGTCCTCGAGGTAATAACCTTGAGTGACCACCGGTGCATCGAATTTAGTCTAGAACAAGGGTGTCAAGCGGTCGAAAAGGGTAGGGGCGGCGAAGGAAGGAGCCCTTCCTGGAACACGAGACGACT
Organism: Diplolepis rosae; assembly: GCA_030998225.1. NCBI lineage: Eukaryota > Metazoa > Arthropoda > Insecta > Hymenoptera > Diplolepididae > Diplolepis > Diplolepis rosae. The sequence goes on along the minus strand of JAPYXD010000314.1, from coordinate 509,968 downwards.
CAGCAGGGAAAGACTACTCGATGCCTCGCCGCAAGCGCAGGCATGCCAAGGGTTCGATGTACTGGTGGAACGACCAGTTGGCAGCCCTACGTCGAGAATGCCTCGCAGCGCGGCGAAAATTCACCCGTTCAAAGGGGGATGCTACGCTGCACGAGGCATGGAAGGGGGCAAAAACAGCTTTGAAGCGAGGCATAAAGACAAGCCGACTTCAATGCTGGAAAGACTTGATCGGTGAGGTCGAGAAGGACCCATGGGGTCTCGCCTTCAAAATAGTCACCAAGAGATTGGTGGCTAGAAGAAAGACCCCGGGCCTGGATAATCCCGATCGAGTCAAGTACATTGTGCGAATTGTGCGAAGCTTGTTCCCACACGTGGAGCCGTTCCAAAGACAGGACCGAAGTTACTGCGTGGTCCGGCGCGAGGAACTCTTCACTCTCGAAGAACTAAAGAGAGCGGGTGGAAGGCTTAAGGCAAATACAGCGCCGGGTATCGACGGGGTGCCGAACGAGATCCTCAAAGAGGTGATCGGGGCATACCTGGACATCCTCCTAGAAGCCTTTAACTCCTGTCTTCGGGAGGGGAGGTTTCTCGCGGATTGGAAGAGGCAGAGGTTGGTCCTGCTGAGGAAGGGCAACAAACCTCTAGCGGTTGCCTCGTCGTATAGACCAATATGCTTATTGGATACGATTGGGAAGCTTTTGGAGGAGTTGATTCTACAACGGCTTCAGGCTCTCTTAGTCGGGGAAAACGGGCTCTCGGAGAACCAGTTCGGATTCAGGAAAGGCAGGTCCACTGTGGACGCCATCCAAGCTGTGGTTAACATCGCCACAAATGCACGAAAAGGAACGTCATGTACGATGGCTTTCTGCGCATGGACCTACCTGCTGGAACGAGCATCGTCGAGCATCGAGCATCGTCGACTTCGCGGATGACGCACTTGTCGTGTGCGCCGCTGACGAAGTCAGAATCCTAGAGCTGAGGATCAATGAAAGTCTGTGGCGAGCGAAGCGCTGGTTGGATGGCAGAGGCCTTAAAATGGCCCTTGAGAAAACCGAGGGTTTGCTCGTTACGGACAGGATCGTAGGCTTAGCTTTGGCGAACACCTAAAGATCGCAGCTGCCAAAGCCATCCAATGTGGAGCGAATTTTGCCCGGCTTATGCCAAACATTGGTGGACCCAGGGAAGCGAAAAGAAGATTGGTGGCGAGCGTGGTCCATTCGAAGCTGCTTTATGCAGCTCCGGTCTGGGCCAATGCCTTGCAAAACCATGCTATCCAGAAGAAGCTGTTCTCGGCGCAGAGACTTGTCGCGCTGAGAATAGTTTCGGCATATAGAACTATCTCGACGAGCGCTGCGCTGATCCTGGCGAGCGTCCCGCCAATAGATTTATTGGCGGAGGAAAGGAAAGAGACCTTTCAGCTTCGCAAGGAGCTTACCTGCGCAGACCTGCAGGAAATCGCTCGCGCGAAGGAGGCCATCCGCAAGGATGGAAGGCGCAGACTCGTCGAGAAATGGCATATGAGATGGCATGGTAAGCAGACAGGGAGATGGACCTACCCCCTGATCCCGGAGCTCGCCACCTGGCTGAATAGAAAGCACGGGGAAGTCGGCTTTTACTTGGCGCAAGCGCTCTCGGACCATGGCTGTTTTAACGCGTACCTGAGGCGCTTTAAGAAGAGAGACGAGGAGACGTGTTGCTACTGCGATTTCCCGGTGGATAACGCAGAGCACGCACTCTTCGTCTGCGCAAAATGGGGTGTGGCTAGGGAGGACCTCGGTCAGGCGGTGGGTTCCGAACTTACTCCTGACACTATGGTCCCTCTCATGCTCCAGTCTGAACGGTTCTGGACGCTCATCGAGTCATTCGTCACACTTGTGATGAAGACGAGAGAACTTGATGGGCGTCGAGAGCAAAACAACGGGGAGGGCCAGTAGAAATCGCATCGAGGCCTGCACCCGCGGTCCTGCGTCTTGGGTAGACTTGGCTGTCCGCGTCGTTCGGGGGTGGAATCTATGTTTTCTCCCCTGGGTGGCGCGGCTAGTCGGTTTGCCTAGTGGGCGTGTGGCCGCGGATGTAGGTTCCGAGCGAACGGATGACGGAAGAGTCGTACGCGACTTTAATTTTTCTTCCTCACCAAAAAAAAAAAAACCATTTCACTGAAAGTTTATTTTTGAAGTATTCAAATCTCCCGTTATTTTTACAAGATCTTCAAGACTTTTATTTCAGACAAAAAATTTTTGAGTTTGAAATCGATATTTTATATTTTATGATAAAAAGTATTTTCATCTTACGTTTTTGTAACCTATGCGGAGACTTTTAATTTGAAAATTGAGATGATTTACAAACAAGAAAAATTGTGTTATTAAAGTAGTTGATTCCCAGAGCTTGAAAATCTTTCACTTAATATTTCAATTTCAAACATTGAATATTTATTGACTTTGAATTGAACTGACAACTTTTTTTTGAAGTTTTAAAATCTTTTTACAATATATCAATTATTGACGAATTTTTAGCTTTGTCAATCAAAGTGTTATTTGGAAATTTTTAATTTTCATAAAAAGGTGAAATACTTATGAATTTCTTAAATATTCGCGTACATTTAAAAAATATCGAAACAGAGAATTATGTGCAGAGTATTTTCCATTAAGAAGAGATAAACATATGACATAATAAATTTAAAATCTACATTCTTAGATTTATGGTGAAAAAATTTTTATCTTATTTTTTTGTGGCCTGAGCACAGATTTTGAATTCAAAATATAAAAATGCTCTACAGAGCTGAATTACTTTCTGAATGAAGTAGTTTATTTACAAAGCTTCAAAATTTAGTAATTATAATCTTGATATAGAACTTTGAGCATTTATTGACCTTGAATTCCATTGGAAATTTTTTTATTACTGTTTAAATCTTCCCCCGATTTCAGAAGAACAGACAAACTAAAAATTACAAAATATTTCATTTAAAAGATTGAACTCGTCCATATGATCTTGTCAAATTGTAACAAGATTTCAACACTTCGAACAACAATTTTCATGTAAAATTTGATATCGGTAAATATTTACATGTTATATTTACATGTATATTTACATTACAATTCGTCACAAGTTTGGGTCTGAGACGTCTCAAACTTCTATATCATAATTTTCTTTCACTATTTTTTTTCAAGAATTATAAAGAAATAATTGGATTTTCATGAATCATCGCTCAATTTTTGGGGAGAATATTCTCTATACAACTTTACTGTTTCCAATTTTGAAAGTAAAGTTTTCAGTCGGTGAAATTGTCAAAATTGTATTTAAAAAGAAAGTTTTTGAAATAACTATATTTGGAGAATATTTACTTATTTTCAAAACTGGAAATAGTAGAGTTGTAGAGCATGTATTTTCCGAGACAAATAAGTCATGACTTATGAAAACTCAATTATTTTTTAAAAATTAGTAAGAAGCGATAGTGAGGAAAAATTCTATTGCAAAAAACATGATTAAAAGTATCATTTTCCGTAAGTTTTAAATTTATTTTATAAAAGAAAAAAATTTTCCTTCATGAAACACAACTAGTTTTATCATTTCAACTTTTAAAATCATAGAAAAACTTTTTTCCAGACACCTGTTTTTTCGCACAACAACTACCTCAAGAAAGTCTGTAACAATGTTGTGAGCAAATTTATGAAAATAACATTTCATTGAAAATAAATAATGCTACAAATGCGCCGAATTAATTACATTTGAATAACGTTACATTTTATATCCGTTTTTTCAATTTTTATATAGTATGTCAAAGCGATTCGTGTCACATGCAGTTTCTGTTAAAGAACGCTCATAGAAACCTATTAGATCAAATTGTAGAAGTTGCACAAAAATATTTTCATGATTTTCTTCTACTTAAGAAGGTTTGAGTTGTTATCTTCAATTCATTGGAGAAAAACTGAAAAATTAAAAAAATGTCATTTTTAATAACAATTACTCTATGTCAAAGTTCACTTTTTAAAAATGATCAGATTTCAAGGCATGATGGCTCATTTTCTTATTCAGACGTATTTAGAAAACTCCAGTGTCTTCGATTTGTAAATTAATCTCTTATTTTCTTACTGCTAATAAAAAATGTTGAAAAATCAAATAAATTGTATAAAAAAATAGCTTTTACTAAAAAAAGACATTTTATATATTTAAAAATTTCCCCCTGATAAATCGAACGTTCTTCTCTAATATTGTGTATTGAACAACAGCATTAATATTTTTAAGGTGGTAATTAATTGAGTTTTTCAAGGGCTTCCTATCAAAGGTCGAACCTCCTTAAGTCCTTCTTAGATCCGGTTAAAAATAATTTGCATGTGCAAATATTACATAAGATTATTATTATTATAAAGGACAGTAATATGATATTTAATTTATAATCTCATATTTTCTAATAAACTGCATGGATGTGATTTAGTTCTTTTATTTTATTGCACTAATTAATTCTTAAACCATAAATCGCGATAAATTATGTTCTAAAATAAGATTAGAATAATTTTTAATTATTTTTTTATGTTAAGTAGCTTCTTCACACAATTTAATATATTTACTAGTTGAATATTAATTTTTTGTTGTACTACATATTTAAAATGTTACACGTCATAAGAATAACGCGTCGTTCATATGTGCAAGCGATCAAAATTGTCGATAATATCAGTTGCAACATTGCCATATTGGCTTTTCTGAATTTGCCTGACTAATGTCACTCCTGGATACTTTCATTCCAAGATAACTTCATTGCCTGGATACTTTCGTTCCTAGATATTTCATCGACTGGTAAGGTAAATGTACTAGTCCTCGGACATGTGCCAGAGTCCGGACAAAGTCAATCGTTTCCAACTTTTGTTAAATGAATAATTAATAAATTTTACTGAAATTTTTTTTAAGTTAGCTGTAGTGAAGAAGTAAAGATGACACGAAACATTTTGTTTTCTTGAGCAATAGCTTAAAAAAAAATCAATATTGTGTAAGTCGATGTCAATTATTTCTCAGAAAATATTACGCGCTTACTGTTTTCGTTAGAAACAGATTGAATTTCATAAGGAAATATACACCTCAATTTTTACGATATGAAAGAAGTAATGCATGTATACTTTGTAAAAATGAATTTCGCATACAATGTATTTATTTTTTTAAAGATTTTATTATTCTTATGTTACTAAATAAACAATCCGGACACTGGATCACGTAACATGCCAATGTGCCAGTCCTCCGACACAATCACCAAGACTAGTGCCGCAACCTTTTTGTGTTGTGCCAGTCGCCGACAATCGAAAAGTTATTGACTTTTTATGCTGTAATAGTATATTATGTGCCTAGGTGCATAATGAAGGTTATTACGCGACGAGCGACAATCCTCGCAGGAGATCAAAGCCGAGGCGCGATCAGTCCTGCGAGCATTTTAAGCGAGTCTTGTAATTACCCGAATTGTGTGCATTGGCACATATTCTATTTTATGTGACTTCGGCGCATATACGAGTTTTTATGCGTACACTCGAATCCAATCTGAAAAGGTCGAAATTGCCGTGATTATCGCCCATCTCACTTGACATTCCGCGAATACTTCCGGACATTTTGAATTTCTCGATTTTGTGTAGTAGTAGCGTATTGTAATAGACGCATGCGCAGTTCAAATGTACAATGCTTTGTCAGTACGGTGCCAACGCTGTACGAAGAAGATGAAGAATAAGAAGAAGATTACGCTCCGATGTATCGTAATAGGCGCATGCGTAGTTTAACTTTACATTAGATTCCTCTGTATCGTAATACACAACATTACGCTACTCTCAACTGTAGCGTAAAAACTCGTATACGCACCGAAGTTACATAAAATAGAATATGTGCCAATGCACACAATTTGGGAAATTACGAGACTCGCGACAATGCTCGCAGGACGGATCGCGCCTCGGATTCGTCTCGGCTACGCCTTGGCTTCAATCTCCTGCGAGCATTGTCGCTCGTCGCGCAATAACCCTCATTGTGCGCCTAGGCACGTAATATACTATTGTTTGCCCTTCACTATCGCAAGCAACAAATAAGAAGAAAAAAGTTGACAAACATTCTCAACCTTACGCTGCAACGGGAAACGGTTGGATGAAATGTTATAGAGATCATGAGGAAAAGAAACTCGCAATTCAACTTGAAAAAGAAGAAAGGGTAAAGCTGAGAAAACAGCAACAAGAAGGAAAACCAGTGTTGGCAAAAATTAAGAAGGAGAAAGCAATAGAATAAGCGAAGAAAAAGACGGAGGAGCGTGCTGAGTTTGAGAGGATTAAGAAAGAGAAGCAGATTGAAAAAGCGAAACGAAAGCAAGGATCAAAAGAGAGGAAAAAGCTGAAAAGAACAAACGAAGACAAGAAAATCGAAAAGCAGAAGCAGTTGAGAATCAAACACTGACCAAGGGGAAGAAGACAGAAAAGGACAAAGCAATCGACGAAGATATTAACGATGACTAGCGCTCGTATGCGTTGTAATTCAATAATGAAATAATTTTTGTTTAACACAAATATTGATTGATTGTATCAAAAAGTTCGTTAAAAACAAAAATAAACGTGTTATATATTGTTTCAATTAATGTACTTTTAATAATTATCTTGTCCGGAGACTCGAGCATGCATTTTCGGCCACTCACGCAATCACATTTGACTTGTCCGGGGACTGGCACACGTGTATCAATCATCATAATTCTTTTATATTATCAAAATTGATGACTCAAAACCATTATCAAGTATATTTTTGTGAAGAAAATGATATCCCTAATATTTCTACTATGATAAATGAACAATAGATAGCAATTTCATGGAAAGGTTAATTATTTTTTCCGCTCTGATGTCTTAACTGTCCGAGGACTGGTACATTTACCTTAATTGTTTCTTCGGACAATTTGCCTACAGCCTCAAAATCAGCCAGTCCAACTAAAAACAAAATGGCGGTTCCTTAGAGATTATAGTTTGTATGTGCAAATTTTTCTCACCAGAGCGGCGCTGCACGTGGCACGCTTTCGATATGCCTTATACTAATAGCAAAGATATTATAAACCTAGATGCGGTGCAGGCCTAGTTCCCCGCGAAGATTGTAGACGGCGCGTCCGGCGAAAATGTTCAGGTCCCCCCGTACACCTCTACCCGCCGATTAGGCAATCGAAGTAGTTCGCCAACTAAACCTTAGGAGCGCTGTCCACAACTTTCCCCGTACCTCTCAATCCTCCCGAATACCGAGAAGCTTACATTTGCTTAAGCTGTATAAATTGAAAATGTTCAAGTCCAACGATATAGCGCAAGATATTAGGTTGAACATTTGGGCGTATAATATGATGAGTTTGATTTTGAATTTTTTATTGATTTTAATATCAGAAGTTTATTGATATTCATTAAACATTAATTAATTAATTATAATTAGTTGAGTTTGAAATTTTTGTCACTGCCTACATTATCGGAGGATCACTACAATCGAAAGACCTGGGCTCGTATCCCAGCGCAGTCGAAAGCGTCATTTTTTCCACAGAAAGATTTTCAAATTCTTTAAATATTGAATTAATTATAATATTAGATTATAATTAATTATTAAATATTATATTGTAATTAATAAATAAATTTAATAAGGAAGTATTAAATTTCAATGAATAAATAAATTTTAATAAATTTTATTTTTAATCAATCATTTTAATAAATGAATATAAATAATAATATTCAAATATTGTTGATGTTCTTAGTTGGCTTTAGGGTCCAGTAAAAAATGATATAAAAAATACAAAGGAAGAAACTTAGAAAATGTGCACGTGTGACCGATGAACATTGTGGTAAGAAATGATATAAAAGAATTGCGACTGCGAAACTATGAAATTGGTCTAAATAACTACATTTGCAAAAAAATGAAACTGTACAAACCAAATATTTTTATAAAAATACTAGGGGGAGATCATTGAAGAATTGCACGTGTGACGGATAAACATTATGGTAAAAACGATATAAATGAATTATACATATGAAATTATAAAACTGGTCTAAATAACTAACTTTGCAAAAAAAATGAAAACTGTACAAAAAAAAATTATTCTATAAAAATACAAAGGGAAGAAATAAAAAGGTTAGCACATGTCACCGATGAACATTGTGGTAAAAATTATATAAAAGAATTGCAAGTGTAAAACTTTAAAATTGGTCTATATAACTAAATTTGTAAAAAAATGTACAAAAAATATTATTATCACTAAAGGGTCGATACAAGTCTTAATCATTAATATAAATAATATTCAAACATATATCCACATTAGACTCTCTTTCTATAAATCTGAATTTCGGAATTATGAAAAAAAAAGAATAACAACGATTGTCTAGTTTATATGTTGACTCTAATTTACAATCCGAATCAATTTCGTCAGCAAATAAGTACTTGTAATAATGTTTCCCCAAATTGAATTGAATTTATTGTTCATTATTAACATTTTTTCATGTTATGTACATAGAATTATATCCGAAACAGAATACAGGAGTACGTGAAAAAAATTCTGTACTGAAATAATTGTAATTCTTACCTACAGGGACGGATTTGGGGGGGGGGGGTCCGATCGAAAAATTTAAAAATAAAAGATATTTCGGCTTTCACAAAACGTGACGTTAGAATTGTGTTAGACAAACTCGAATTTTTTCGCTAGTGAGATTTGAGGGAGTCTGATATTTCGGGGGGGGGGGGGCCGGACCCCCAGGACCACCCCCCTGGATCCGTCCCTGCATACCTATAAGTTCCTAATTAAAATTTCTAAATTTTTTGTAAATTAAAAATATTCAGAACAAAATTAAGTATAACATTTTTAAACATAATTTCAATTTTATTTAAACTTCATAATATTTCAATTCAATTTTTATTATCATACACTATTTTCTTTAGGTGCACGGAGAAAGTCTTCATATCAACTTCTACTATAGTATTTTTCAATTTAGGGAAAAACCTATCACTCTAAGACCTTTTGTCAAGAAAAAATACTCAACTTTAAAAGAATTATATGAAACTTTAGCATAGTTCATAACAAATTTTAATATAATTCAGACTAGTTTCATATCATTCTTCTAAAGTTTAGTATTTTTTTTGACAAAAAGTCTTAGAGTGATACGTTTTTCACTAAATTGAAAAATACTTTAGTAAAAATTGATATAAAAATTTTTTTCGTGTACTATACTATTAATTGAAAGTGCAAGTTTTATTGACCTGTGGTCTTAAATACTGGTTTATTGTTGGAAAAGATTGAATTTCTGGTTGAAAAAAAAGCAAAGCCTATTCCTTTTAATCGACTTAGAAAAATGTAATGGAAGCGTATTGAGAAGAATTAAAAAGTGGAAAAATACAAAGCAGAGGAATAGAAATAATGTCACTTTGAAGTCGCAACTGAGAATTAAATTAAGTGAATTTTTTAAAATTAATACATTGTATTAAATTTATAAATTATAGGTAAAAAACGAATTTGGGTAAATTATATTAAAATTTTTTTATTCATTTATTGAAAAGAGACATATTTTGACCGATTTCATATGAAATCATCTGTCTTGGAACACATTTAAATTATATCATAAATAACGAGAAAAATTTTGATTGTGTTGTCAAATTATACTTTTATTGTTAATAACTTTTGCGAAAAAATTGTTTCTCATGGACAGATTAAAAAGAATTAAATTAATGGAAAATACAGCATGTAAGTAAGAAATTAAAAAAATTACCCTGACAAAAGTATTCAAATTTCCAAACTTATATTGCACAAGAAGGAATAGAAATCATGCACGTGCACATATTTTGTGAGCAGATCAGAAAGAATTAAATCAATCGAAAATACAGCATGTTAGAATGGAATTAAAAATAACCATGAGAGGTGTGTCTATGCTCGGATTAAGATGAATTAAAAAAATTGAACAAATGTTCGCCTGCATGGAATACAACACAACTGGCAATCGTTAAGGAAATAGAAAACAATTGGTTTCGGAGATAAACCTATTCTTTCATTGGGCACTTTTTCCGATGGAAAATTAGCACATAGGTCAGAATTTCTGATTTTTTACGATAGTATTTACCATTCCTGACATAAATCTAAAGTGATTTCGTTTAAAAAATTTGTTTGTTTATAATATTAACAATTAAAGATTTTTGTCACTTTTTATTTTAAAATTAATTCTGGCTGATCTAATTATCCGATTTTTATGTTTTTTGTCACAATGGAATCGTCATATAACATAGATTGACTATGTTTTTTTCCGATTTGGAAACTTGAAATTTTATGTGAAATTTTAATAATTGTTTATAACAAATTGATAAACAAATGTCTTCTTCATCGGATTTCAACTGGAAAAAAAAACCACATGTACTTCATTCAATTATCTTTCATATTACGTTGAGAAAAAAAATCGCCCGCATTTTGGAACGATCTAATTCGGTCGAAAACATAGTCGCGCGAGGTGCCAAAACTGTGCCGTTCGGTCGCGCGCATTTATTCTTCACCGCGCAAATGCTTCGTGCTATGTAAAAAGGATTTTTTGGGTGAATTAATAAACGTAACAAAATACTTAGTTAGAACATTTAATGATGAATAACTAGATGAAGAATGATATATAGTACAACATACCGAATTAAATGATTGATTTTACACATTTTTCTGGTTAATGTAAGTGTCTGGAATATTTTACAAATAATGTGTTGATTCTTCGGCTGATCGAAAACTAACAAATTTACTCATCATATTATTAAGCCTTTAAGTGATACATAATAATAAACTTTCGATCCTGCACAGAGTACCAATATCTGAATTCGATACTATTTTGCACAAAACGTGCTTTGGTTCTGTGGCTGTCTCGAATGAATAATTTTTTTTTTTTTTTTCGTAGGAATGGAGAAATGCTTTATGCACCGTCAAGGGGACTCCGTGCCCCCCTGGTGTGTGGGACTCTGCTGCTCGCGCAGCCCTACCCACTAAAACTCCCTCCCTGTCTCTAGGCCGTAGAATCCCACCCCGGAACCGCCGTTAGGCATTACTTCAGGATGGGGCCCATCTTCAGGCGATGCTAGCCTCTCCTCCTTGCTTCTTCATCGATTTTGCTGGAATTACTCCTCCTGTTCTCCTCTCCATGGCGGCCTTCCTAAGGCTTTCTATTCGGGCTGCCTCCCGAAAGGCCGCGCAACGCATAGTCCCCGGTATGTGGTCATTCCGGGGCTTTTCCTTCCTTTCGTCACAGAGAAAGCACCTCGGCTTCCTGGTGCAGGAACCCGCAAGATGCCCCTCCTCGCCGCATCTCCCGCAGCACCTGCTGCGGTCTGGCCCTCGGCAGTCCGCCGCTATGTGGCCAAAGCCAAGGCAGCGGAAGCACCGGTTCACCTCCTTTTTCCTGCGAACCCTGCAGGAGACCTACCCGATCTTGATGTGGGCTCCCTTGAGCAGCTTCAGCGCCCTTGCCTCCTCTAGAAGCACATACGCCTTCCGGTTTCCTCTCTAGGGTGTCTTACTTAGAGACACCCTTAACTCCAGCTCCGGTTCTTCGTCGAAGAGGCTTCTGACGGCATTCTAATCAATTTAGTACATTTAAAACATTTTCAGTAAGAAAGATATATTCTATTAAGAAAAGATTAACATAAAATTCAAGTTTAAAATTTACATTCCCAGTTTTATGTTAGAAATATTTTTATTTTACATTTTTTTAGCCTAAGCATAGACTTTTTATTCAAAAAATGAAATACTCTACAGAAAGGAAAAATTTTCTAATAGAAGTGGATAAATTAAAAAACTAAAATATATGTTCATTGCTATCTTCACATGAACATGTAAATATTTACCGATATCAAATTTTACCTGAAAATTGTTGTTCGAAGTGTTGAAATCTTGTTACAATTTGACACGATCATATGGACGAGTTCAATCTTTTAAATGAAATATTTTATAATTTTTAATTTGTCTGCTCATCTGAAATCCTGTCAAGATTTGAACAGTAAACAAAAAAATTTCCAATGGAATTCAATGTCATTAAATGCTTAAAGTTGTAAATGAAGATTTTCATTACAAAAGTTTGAAGCTTTGTAATTATCATTGTAAATGACTACTTGATTTTAAAAGTAATTCAGCTCTGGAGAACATTTTTATATTTGGAATTCAAAATCTGTGCTTAGGCCACAAAAAAAGGAAGATAAAAATTCTTCCACCATAAAACTAAAAATGTAGATTTAAAACTTATTATGTCATATATTTATCTCTTCTCAATGGAAAATACCTAACACATAATTCTCTGTTTCAATATTTTTTAAATTTACGAATATTTAAGAAATTCATAAGTATTTAACCTTGTTATAAAAATTTCCAAATAACGCTTTTATTGACAAAGTTACAAATTTTTCAATAAATGATTTATCGTATTGTAAGTTTAAATATGAGACGACTTTAAATTTCACAATAACATTATTTTTCAATTACTTAAACCTTTCTTCAATTTCGCGAATTCTTCTCGAGGTTTATTTCAGGTGAGTGACTATTTCTTTTTTCAATGAAAAACATTTGTAATTCTAAATATTCAATTTTTGAAATAGAAATATTAACTAAAATATTTTCAAGTTCTGGGAATCAACTGCTTTAATAATACAATTTTTCGTCTCTGTAAAGCATCTCAATTTTCAAATTAAAAGTCTCCACAAAGGTTAAAAAAACTTAAGGTGATAATACTTTTATTTAAAAATTTTAAATACAGATGTCAAAATCAAAACTTATTTGCCTAAAATATACGTCTTAAAGATCTTTTAGAAATAAAGTGAGATTTGAATACTTCAAAAATAAATTTTCAGTAATATGTTGAACTTAATAAATGTTCAAAGCTTGACAAATGTTTACTTGTGTAAATTGACTCTTCCAATTTGAAAATTACGTGAAAAAATATCTTATTTAAAAAATAAGGCACATTAAAGTATGGTTTAAACTCCACATTCATAAATTCATGATAAAAACAGGCCAAAATTTATTAATCTTACAAAATCTTATAAATCTTTATTTCATAGGCAAGTGTTTTTTAAAATATTAGAAAAATAAGTGCAATTATTTAAATTAAATATTTCGTAAAATTTTACACTTCGCTGCTTTTACAAAATTATTGAGAGATTTGAACACTGATCAAAGAATCTTGCAACGAAATTTTAAGTCAATAAATGCTTAAAGTTTAATGTCATTTTTCTTAGGTGTAAAATGAAAATATTTTTACCATATTTGAATTTACATTTAAACCTAATTTCATGCGGCCTAAGCACAGATTTTTATTTCAAAAAAGTAAATGCTGTACAAAATTAAAGTATTTTCTGAATCAAGTGATTCATTCATAAAACTCAAAAATGTTGCAATTAATATCTAAATATAAAACTTTAAGCATTAATTGACCTTAAAATTCATTGAAAAATTCTTCATTCAGTGTTCAAATCTTCCTTCAATTTAACAAGAATAGGAATATTGAAAATGACAAAGTATTCCATTTAAAAAATCACTTTTAGATATTTGGAAAAACATTTGCCTGAAAATCATCCATAACAAAAAATTTTGTGTAAAATTGGAAATCAATAAATATTCATATATTCATATGAAGATATCAATGAACACATTTTGTAGCTTCTTAATTTACGTAAATTTTCCACGGAATAGTTAATTTAGTCGTGCGCAATGTTTACTCTTGTATTTTATTAGTATTGAGTGTAATAATTTCCATAGCCATTTTTGTTTATTTTGCTTCAAATATTTTATTTTTCAGTTAACAATTTTTTGTTTGTGTGCCTTTTTGCTTAAAGTTAAATTCGATTGCTTCAAAACTTTTCAAATGATTGCAATTTTAGAATTTTCTATATTACATCATTAATTTATTTGTGAAATTCGTGGTTTTAAATTTAGGATATATGTAGTTAGAGAAATAACGCTTCTTTTTGTCGATATTTTGAGGACAATCTGCCCGAAATAAACATCTAAAGTACCCTGTAAGATATTATAAGGATTTGAACTCTTTAAGAATAAAATTTCCGTGAAATTTGATGTCAATAAATAATTAAAATTTAAATCAATATACAAAATGAAAAAATTTGTACCTTTTCAAATCAAAGCTTAAATCAGAAGTTTCAAATTTCAATACTTCTTACCAATTTCGAATATTTAAAAAAATTTCAATTAGAGAGTTATTTTCTATTAAGAAGAGATAAACATAAATTCAAGTTTAAAATTTACATTCTCAGTTTTATGTTAGAAATATTTTCATCTTACATATTTGTAGCCTAAGCTAAATCTCTCAACAATTTTGTAAAATCAGCAATATTTAAAATTTTACGAAATATTTAATTTAAATAATTGCACTTATTTTTCGAATATTTTAAAAAACATTTGCCTATAAAATAAAGATTTATCAGATTTTGTAAAATTGTGGAAAGATTGGAACGCTGTAAGATAAAATTTTGAGTAAAATTTTAAATTAATGAATGTTTGACGGTTTAAGTGAAAACATCAAAAAAAATTTTTAACGTCAATTTACACAAGTAAACATTTGCCAACTGATATCCTGATTTAAGCTTTGAACATTTATTAAGTTCAACATATTACTGATAATTTATTTTTGAAGTATTCAAATCTCACTTTATTTCTACAAGATCTTTAAGACGTATATTTTAGGCAAATAAGTTTTGATTTTGACATCTGTATTTAAAATTTTTAAATAAAAGTATTATCACCTTAAGTTTTTTTAACCTTTCACTGCAAAAAGAAGTGTCTTACCTGGTATCTTACTGTAAGATATGAGATGGGAATTTGCTATCTTCTGTCTTAAAATAAGATGTCTCACGAAGTGTCTTATTCAAAATTAAGACGACTTACGTATCTTGGTACGAATAAAGATGTAATTTCCGTCTTACAAAATAAGATACTTGATTGAGTTAGATAATGTGTTTTAGTTTAAGATGTTTAGGGTGTCATAAGATGGTTCTGGCATAAGATGTTTCTGAATTATAAGATATAGCAGGTCAATAAGTTAGCAAAAACTAAGACGCGTAAAGTGTCAAAGAAGTAGTGGTCGAAAGATAGAATCTCTCAAAGGGTTATAGTTACAGTTCATAACCTCAAGAAATGGAGCGTTTTGACTGTTCCATCTTTTTCTTCTGTGGCGTAATATCAACTCATTTAGAGGAATATATTGTTCAATTTCATCGACACGATTCTTTATTCAAACTTTACATATGACGGATGTGGAGCTACATGTAAAAAGTGTAAATCGTATCAGCAACACGTGACTCGATATCAGGTATACCTTCTGTTTTAACGTATTGGATACGTTTGCTAAATCGCTTGTCTCCTTTTCCAATATAGATCATTTACTTGAATTAATTTTTTTAAGAAGTACGTACAGCCATGTATGTAGGCCTTTAGTCAGTAGTGGGAAGCCTACAACCCACGATGGTGAGGAATAACTTGTAACACCATTATCTTTGGTAACAACAATAAAACTTTTATTTATAAAATAGTTATTGACGTAACTATGGACTAGTGACGTCTTGTCCTGGGAACGACCGGCTGTTAACTGGCGGGCAAGTATGGCCGCCTTACAAGCATAGAATAGCTATTCGCAAGATGCGAATGACGCGACATAAAAATCGACCAATAGTCGTTCCCTATAGTACTCCCCCCCGAGTGAGAGCGGTCAGAAAACAAAATGGCGCACGCCAGGTACTAGAGTAATTTATAGAAAAATACAGTCTTAATCGGTTGCACAACGTAACAATAGTCAATACGCAATTTATAATATAATATAATATAAGTAACAAGAGTTCGAGGTCGACGAAGAATACAATTCTAATAGATCGGATGTATAAAAATTAATTCAACAATAATCAGTCGCTTTCTGAAATAAAAAATGCCAAACGATTGTTACATGTGAAAAGAGTTAACAGGAGCTGGCATAACCTAAAAGTTACTACTTTCTAACAAAACAATCGCAAAAGTGATGATGACAATTGAAAAGCATCCGAGTTAATATACTTTTAGTTGGGGTCAAAAGACCTTTACCTAATAATAAATAGAAAAGGATAAAATTTCGTCGACAATTTGTGCAGTAACAAATTCTGTTCTAATTAGCAGGCGCGATGTTTGTATTTTTCGAGTAAGGCAGGAGAAATCATGGTTAATGTGCTTGAAAACGGAAGGAGAAGAGAGATCATAGTCCCAGACGTTGGACATGACCTGTTTCTAAATCGTTCCTTCAAACTGCATAACATGATGATACCTGCTCACTTAAATGATACTCGTTTACGCGAGTACGTGCGCAGAACAGGAGCTGCGTCCAGATAGGACTGTTGGAAATGATCGAGGTCGTCACGCAGGAAATAGGCTGGTTTTACGTTTTCAATTGAGACATGACGCGGTACGCCATTTACGTCAATTTCGTAAACTCTGTCAGAGACGCGATTCAAAGTTTTGTGAGGGCCCGTATAAGGGCGCTCCAAGGCCTTCTTGGCGTGATCGCGAAGAAAAACATGTGAACACGTATTCAAATCCTTGAAAACAAAAGCTTTTCGTTGGTATTTTTGTGCTACTGGCACAGGCTTAACAATGCGCATATGTTCTCGAAACTCCTCGATAAAGACATGCGGATTAGGCGAGAAATCCTCGGGGAGGACGAACTCCCCGGGAATTCGGAGTGTGGTACCGAAAACAAACTCGGCTGGAGATGAACCTATGTCCAAGACGTTGGTACGAAGTCCAAGCAACACAGTGGATAACGACCGCGACCATTCACGATCGGGGTGGCACATAATGGCTGCTTTTAGCGAACGATGCCAACGCTCAATCATGCCGTTTGAAGCGGGATGATAAGCGGTGGTTCTAATACGATTGCAACCTATGAGTTGTAATAACGCTGCAAACAATTGCGATTCAAATTGTCCTCCTTGGTCAGTTGTCAACGTTTCGGGTGCTCCGTAACGCGAAACCCAATTATCAAAGAATGCCCGATAGACGGTTAAGGCCTCGATATTGGACAGAGGAACTGCCTCAGGCCATCGCGAGAAGCGATCAATGACCGTAAGGCAATACCTAAAACCGTTGCTAACGGGAAATGGACCCACAATATCCATGTGCACGTGGCGAAAACGTCCATCCGGCGCGGTAATTTGTGATGGCAATAAGCGATTGTGCCGCGAAATTTTCGACTGCTGGCATTCCGGACATGCCTTGCACCAGTCGGAGATATCTCGACGCATCGATGGCCATACATAGCGCTTGCGGATGACGCGGTCAGTAACTTTAGCGCTGGGATGCGCTTGATTATGGAAAAGTTTAAAGATCTGTCCGCGTAAAGATAATGGTATAATTGGACGAAGTGCCTCGCCCGTGAGATCACAATAAATGGAAGTGTGTTCCGGTCCCCATTGAATTTTTCGTATTGTCAATGAGCAGTTTGGGTCTGTGACCAAATTTCTGATTTCGCTGTCATCAGATTGGGCCTGCGCAAGCTCAAGCAAACTAAACTCGGTTGGGACGCGAATACTTTCAACTCTGGAAAGCGAGTCAGCCACCACGTTTTCACTACCAGGCTGGTAACTGATATCAGTTGTAAACTGAGAAATAAAGGCAATTTGACGTTGTTGACGCTGAGATATTTTCTCCACGCGTTGGGAAAACATGTAAGTAAGCGGCTTATGATCAGTAACGATGGTAAACGATTGACCCTCGAGGAAATATCTAAAGTTACGAATAGCCTCGTAAATTGCTGTCAGCTCGCGATCATAAGCGCTATACACGCGTTGTGCATTTGAAAACTTACGCGAGAAAAACGCTAGTGGTTTCCAGGTATCGTCGATATACTGCTCGAGTGATGCGCCCATTCCGAAATTCGATGCATCAGTAACCAGACGGATTTTAGCGTCGTGTGAAGGATGAGAGAGAAGCGCTGCGTTAGCGAGGTCGTGCTTAACCTGTTCAAACGCAGCGTCTGCCTCAGCATCCCAAATGACTGGTCTTTTGTCGTTTTTACGCGAGTCGCGTAAGAACTTTTGCAAGGGTCCTTGAATTTCAGCTGCGTGAGGTAAACTTTTACGGTAAAAATTCACCATGCCCAAGAAACGTCGAAGTTCGCAAATTGTTTTTGGTTTTTGAAAGTCAGTGATGGCTCGCACCTTGTCAGGTGTTGGACAACAGCCTTCATGATTAATCAAATATCCAAGAAATTCGAGCTGCGGTTTGCCAAACTCACATTTCTTTATGTTGATGCGAAGAGAATAATCTTTCAGTCGTTGAAAGACAATTTTAAGATGACTCTCATGCTCTTCAAGAGTCGTAGACGCAATGAGAATATCGTCAATATAGGCGAAAACGAAATCAAGATCACCGAGAGCGCGATAAATGTAACGTTGGAACGACTGACCAGCGTTATGAAGACCGAAAGTCATAACGGTGTATTCAAAAAGACCGAAAGGAGTTATGACCGCAGTTTTTGGAATGTCTTCGGCAGCTATCGGAATCTGATGGTATGCCATATGAAGATCCAGCTTGGAAAAAATTCTCCTATTTCGCAGCATGGCGGAAAAATCATGAAGGTGAGGCACGGGATAACGATCAGGAACTGTGATCGCATTCAACCGTCTAAAATCGCCGCAAACACGCCATTCACCACTCTTTTTCCTAATCTTATGGATTGGGGTTGCCCAAGGACTACTAGAAGGACGACATATGCCATCCTCGACCATCTGATGAAAGATAATCTTAGCGGCAGCCAGCTTCTCCGGAGAGAGGCGACGAGCTCGCTCAAAAACAGGAGGGCCACAGGTTAAAATGTGGTGTTGAACATCACCAACACTGGGGGCGACCCTCTGAGGTGCGGATAAAAGCTCAGGAAAAAGAGCCAGAATTTTTGAAAAAGCATGGTTTTGATTTATGAGGCTCAAGCCGCAGATGGATGCAGACTTGAGAAAACCGCTAGAGCTTAGCCCAGTCGTGGTATCGACTAATCATGATTCGTGAAGATATGGAACGAGATGAAAATGCGCTAGCAAGTCTGCTCCTATAATAGGATAAGGGACCTGCGCTACGCAAAAGTTCCACTTAAACGCGCGGCGCAAATTCAAATTTAAAGTGACATTAATTTCGCCGAATGTAGGCACGCGCGAATCATTAGCAGCGAATAACACGATATCGCTAGGCTTTTTCTTTAAGGTCTTAGAGTCCGCCGGAAGCAGAGAAATGTCCGAACCAGTATCGATGAGGTAAATCACACCAGTGACTACATCCCGGATGTGGAGACGCTTAGATGATGAGGGACCTACGTCGATGGTCTCCGCTCGGATAGGCCCGACTGGTTTCCCGAATTGGAAGTATTTTTCCAGGAGCATGGCTGAACGCATTTATTGGCTTTGGTACCAAAACGTTGATGGTAATAGCAGCGTTTGTTTGAATTTCGATTACGAGACCGATCGCGACCGAGACTATGACGAGAAGTGGAGCGGCTTCGAGTCTGTTGTGAAGATTTTAATTCACGTATTTCGCTGGATAACCTCTCAAATTGACGGGTAAGAATTTCTGTTAAGGCTGAAATTGGATCTACTGGGGTAGATACGGCAGAAACTTTAGTGGTATAATCTGGAATATTGGAGGTTGACGCGATCTGGTAATTAGTAGGCTGAGATGCCTCGGACACCTTGTCCGCCAGGTTAGCCAGTTCTTGTAAGTCCTCTACGTTAGACATAGCTAAGATTGCCCGAATGTGAGAAGGCATTTGCTCGAGAAAAACGCTCTTTAATATGGTGTCGGAACAACTACCGTCATTTAAAGTTCCAAGTCGGGTTAAAAGTAGGGAGGGTTTTCCGTCCAAAATAACCTCACCTCTTAACAATCGGCGAAAACGAGTCTCTGCTGAGATGGAGAAACTAGCAATTAGCCTATTCTTAATTTGAGTATAAACGTCCGCCGGTTTGGGTTCCGCTTCAATAATGTGTTTGATGTGAGGTACAAGGTCCTGATCGAGACTTGCTATTAAATAGTCTGCTTTTATGGATTCGGAACGAATATGCGCCCGCCTAAAGGATGCCTCCGCGATAACAAAAAAGGAACCTGGATCCTCACGAAAAAATCTTGGTAATTTAGGTGCACGATACATGTCCGCGTGATAAACGTCAGCTTGAGTGGAAATTTCTCCCATCTGGGGTCGACTCGTCCCCCCCGAAGGCTCCCCGCCGTCCAACATGACGAGAAGATGTGAAAAAAAATTTTAAATACGCGAAAAAGATGACAAGAATCAAGCTGAATGCTGTTGCACTGAGTGTCCAAAATATTTCAATTTTCGAAGAAGTGATCACATGTTAGTGCGCTACTGAATAAATTTATAAAAAAAATAATTTAAATAAATTTTAAATATTCAGAATTTAAAAATTGGTTAAAATATTTAGAATTAGTTGAACATTAGAAAAAGGTTCTTAATAAATTCAAACATTAAATTTGATTGAAAAGTTATTCGAATCTCACGCCAAGGACGCGATGTGGCTAACGATTGTTATGAAATTAAATAATTCAACCACCGATGTCACGGCGACGACGTCGACCATTTCACTTTGAAACTTTGTAGAAATGTGTATATAGTATTTTTGAAGAAAAATTACAACATGTTGTGCTCGCTGAAAAACATCAAAATAACATTGTTAATGAAATTAATGGTCAATGGAGTCGGGACATCAACCCTCTGTATTGACAACAGCGAAATACAAAAGCCGACGTCCAGACTTCAAAGAGTCAAACGGGACGCAAAAATTACAAGTTGCGCTAATTATATTTAAATTTTGAAAGAAAAATTCGCATGGTTAAGTAGACAATTAATGTTACTCGGGCGGAGAGTCGACGTAAAAATAAACAATTTAAAAACCCAGCGAAAATGATTTCCAAGTATATAAATTAGTTCACATAACCAATCAAGTTAATACAAAAAAGATTACCATATATAAATTTGATTTACAGTCAGTTGTTATCAAATTGATATTTGAAATACTCGGATGAGTAGTCAATGTAGTCACAAGGTGACAATGTCAAAATATGTTTTTAAAATATTTGCAGCCATGACGCGTATATAGGATACAACATTAAATTTTGTAATTTATATATGTTGAATAGACAAGGAATTTTAAATTCGGAAGTGACAGATTGATAGTAGATATAAGAAATTTAGATAAAATTTATAAAGTTTATAATAAAGCGTGACTAGACTCTTTGGTTAAAATTGTACGCTATAAGTTAAAGTTGATACAATGTAAGGTTAAAAGTATAAACATGTGATGTTTTTGATATTGCTAAGCGTCGATTCAAAGGTGACTTACGCCACAGAAAATAATAAACGTTTAAAATTTATAAAAGTTGAATGACAAAATTTTCAAATTTTGTTGACTTAGCTGTGTCTTCGGTGAATTAGGGCGAGTAGAAAATCCTTTCATTTAATTATTCCAAGAGTTGGAGAACTTGTTTCGTCCATAAAAATTGGTGAATTTGGAGAAATAATGTTTCCAAAAATTGCGTCGATAAAATTTCAGCATGGCCAAATAGATTTTTTAATTCTCGTTAACAGCAGCGGTAATGATTTGTACCTTTGAGTTACAGGATCGTCCCAGTTGAGAAATGCTTACTTGCAGACGTTGACATCAGTCCATTTAAAATGTTGTGACGCCATGACAATTTAAAGCGTCGTTGCTACCGAACGTGAATATCATGTCGGGGTCACCAATTTGTAGGCCTTTAGTCAGTAGTGGGAAGCCTACAACCCACGATGGTGAGGAATAACTTGTAACACCATTATCTTTGGTAACAACAATAAAACTTTTATTTATAAAATAGTTATTGACGTAACTATGGACTAGTGACGTCTTGTCCTGGGAACGACCGGCTGTTAACTGGCGGGCAAGTATGGCCGCCTTACAAGCATAGAATAGCTATTCGCAAGATGCGAATGACGCGACATAAAAATCGACCAATAGTCGTTCCCTACATGTAAGCCACCACATGTGTAGCAGACACCGGTATGCCGTAAGCTTTTTCTCACAGTGTAGAGGTTATAGGAACAATAAACTGTCGGTAACTTAAGTAATCTGTGTTACCGATGGCTCAACTGAAGATATTTTACGTGTATTCAAATAAGATGTTTTAAGCAACTTGAAAGTGACTACCGAAACATCTTAGATATGACTACACAAATATCTTAAATTAAGACACTTCTTTTTGCAGTGTTGTGGAGACTTTTAATTTGAAAATTGAGATGCTTTACAGAGAAGAAAAATTGTATTATTAAAGCAGTTGATTCCCAGAACTTGAAAATATTTTAGTTAATATTTCTATTTCAAAAATTGAATATTTAGAATTACAAATGTTTTTCATTGAAAAACGAAATAGTCACTCACCTGAAATAAACCTCGAGAAGAATTCGCGAAATTGAAGAAAGGTTTAAGTAATTGAAAAATAATGTTATTGTGAAATTTAAAGTCGTCTCATATTTAAACTTACAATACGATAAATCATTTATTGAAAAATTTGTAACTTTGTCAATAAAAGCGTTATTTGGAAATTTTTATAACAAGGTTAAATACTTATGAATTTCTTAAATATTCGTAAATTTAAAAAATATTGAAACGGAGAATTATGTGTTAGGTATTTTCCATTGAGAAGAGATAAATATATGACATAATAAGTTTTAAATCTACATTTTTAGTTTTATGGTGGAAGAATTTTTATCTTCCTTTTTTTGTGGCCTAAGCACAGATTTTGAATTCCAAATATAAAAATGTTCTCCAGAGCTGAATTACTTTTAAAATCAAGTAGTCATTTACAATGATAATTACAAAGCTTCAAACTTTTGTAATGAAAATCTTCATTTACAACTTTAAGCATTTAATGACATTGAATTCCATTGGAAATTTTTTTGTTTACTGTTCAAATCTTGACAGGATTTCAGATGAGCAGACAAATTAAAAATTATAAAATATTTCATTTAAAAGATTGAACTCGTCCATATGATCGTGTCAAATTGTAGCAAGATTTCAACACTTCGAACAACAATTTTCAGGTAAAATTTGATATCGGTAAATATTTACATGTTCATGTGAAGATAGCAATGAACATATATTTTAGTTTTTTAATTTATCCACTTCTATTAGAAAATTTTTCCTTTCTGTAGAGTATTTCATTTTTTGAATAAAAAGTCTATGCTTAGGCTAAAAAAATGTAAAATAAAAATATTTCTAACATAAAACTGGGAATGTAAATTTTAAACTTGAATTTTATGTTAATCTTTTCTTAATAGAATATATCTTTCTTACTGAAAATGTTTTAAATGTACTAAATTGATTAGAATGCCGTCAGAAGCCTCTTCGACGAAGAACCGGAGCTGGAGTTAAGGGTGTCTCTAAGTAAGACACCCTAGAGAGGAAACCGGAAGGCGTATGTGCTTCTAGAGGAGGCAAGGGCGCTGAAGCTGCTCAAGGGAGCCCACATCAAGATGTAGTTAACACCTTGGCTTGGAGGTTATTCCTTCGGGACCATCCCTGGAACATTGTCCGCGACTGCTTATTTAGTTTTGTATCCGTATTCAGCAGTAACCCTCGGTACAGGGCCCCTCTATCCGCAACCTGAGGACGCGCCCGGTGGCCTGTTCTAGGGCCCCCTGATCGGTTTCCGAAGAAACCAATGCAGGACCGGGGTCTCGAATGAATAATAATAATGATAATAATAATAATAATAATGACAGATATAGCATAAACCACTTTGCCAAAAAAACACTCGAAATTCTAGAATACCACTACAAAAATAACGCGTTAATTT
The DNA here is from genome assembly GCA_030998225.1 of Diplolepis rosae. Lineage (NCBI taxonomy): Eukaryota > Metazoa > Arthropoda > Insecta > Hymenoptera > Diplolepididae > Diplolepis > Diplolepis rosae. The sequence continues at coordinate 486,135 of JAPYXD010000314.1, read as the reverse complement.
TTTATAAAGGTCTGTGCTCAGTTTCGACTGTGAAAAGACTGATCTAGAAAAGCAAAAATAATAATGATGTGGAAAAAAACAAATGACGATCGCTAGCAACTAACGTGTTTAAAGGCGTCGAACGCTCCGTGTCAAAGCGCGCTCCGAACGTTCGATCATATTTAAATTGGCATTCCGTTAATCAACAATAAAAATGAGAAAAAAATCTTTTTGAAAAATTAATCTGGATTTTAGTTCACATTGTCAATGCCTATCGAAAAAATACCATAACGAGTAGAAGTAATTTTTGACCATATTTGAGTGATCTGTTCAAGAAGTACATCATCCTTGAAAATACTACCTATTCTGTACTAAATTTAAATGAACTGATGTCAAGAATGTATACTACTTATATACGTTTCAAAAATCTATTATTTATTCACCCAAAAAATCCTTTTTACATAGCACGAAGCATTTGCGCGGTGAAGAATAAATGCGCGCGAGCGAACGGCACAGTTTTGGCACCTCGCGCGACTATGTTTTCGACCGAATTACATCGTTCCAAAATGCGGGCGATTTTTTTTCTCAACGGAATATGAAAGATAATTGAATGAAGTACATGTGGTTTTTTTTCAGTTGAAATCCGATGAAGAAGACATTTGTTTATCAATTTGTTATAAACAATTATTAAAATTTCACATAAAATTGTAAGTTTTCACATCGGAAAAAATCATAGTCAATCTATGTTAAATGACGATTCCATTGTCACAAAAAACATAAAAATCGGATAATTAGATCAGCCAGAATTAATTTTACAAAAAAAAGTGACAAAAATCTTTAATTGTTAATATTATAAACAAAAAAATTTTTTGAACGAAATCACTTTATATTTATGTCAGGAATGGTAAAAAATCTTTTTGAAGTAGATTTGAATTTTCATCCAATTCGGGTGATCCGTTTCAGAAATTCTGACCCACATTCAAAAAAATTAAATAATTCTCATTCTTTCATTTAAGTCTGGAAATACTAATTTTTCTGAATTCTCCTCTTCTTACCTTTTTTATTTAAAACTTTTTTATTAAAACCTAACAAAAACACACAAAAAGTGGGAAGCTGAATTGAGATTTTCTTGAAATTAAATATTTAAGATTTGAAACGACGTAGCTTTTTTACATGATAAATAAATTATATAATTGAAAACGAAAGGCTTGAATATCAAACAATCCTAAAAATATTTTTTTCAACCAAAATATTTCAAAGAAATTCTTTATGTAACATTTTTTGCATGGCAAATTAAGTATGTATTGTGTTGGGTGTAAAATACATGATTTATATTTCTTGGAATAAGTATACTTAGTAATTTCAAAGTGACATGTTTGATAACATGTCTATTATTGTATTGACCCAAATTCATAGAATTTTTGTTCATTTCTCGTTATTTTGGCATAGGGTCAGTTTCTTCTTATTTTCAGAAGAAACTGACCCCATGCTTCTTTTTATTTTCTTCGATTAAAATTTTCACTATTAGACATAAAAATACTCAAAATGAAAGCAAGGCAAACGTTTCGGCCACATATGGGGGCCCTCTTCAGTGCCATAAATTCAAAGATTAATTCAAAAGGGTTCCGATCTAAGCTGAAATGTCAGATTGGTATTAATTTCATCATATATGGACCTCAAAGCAAATCTTTTCCAAAAATATACTATACTATTAATTTCTACTTATACCTCAATATAGTATTTAAATTAATATATTAATTATAAAAAACACAATAATAGAAAAATATTTTTTCAATCCTTTATACAAACAGTTTCAAAACAGCATTTAAGAAGAGATATCAAAATATTGAAATAAGACGATAATCTTATTAATTATAGACTTTTTTTACCTATGTAAGAAACAAGATTCACATATATTTTCAACCTAAACTGTTAGCAAAAAACTGTTTTTATTTAAATTGAAAAATTGTTTAACTTCAAATAAAGTTATTTAAGCAAAGAAAACTACATTAAGGTAGTTCGTTCACGAAAATTAGACCTCAAACAAAAATAGATAATTTTGCTTTCAAGAATAGCAATAGTATTATTAAAGGGCTAATTTGAAAAAGAAAAAATTATTTTTCATGAAAAAAATTTGAAACACAAAAAAATAATTTTTATAATAAATTTTATTTTTGCCCAAACTTATTTTCTCATCGCTTCAAGCCAAATTTTTAAAAATGATGCGATTCTAATAAATCACGGTTTATTTTTTTAGGAAAAAGATTCTCTACAACATGACCGTTTCCTATTTTTGAAATTGAATTAATTATTATTAAATGCAGCAATTTGTTTATAGAAATTTTTTTTTGAAAAATTGTTTTTTATACAATAATTTCAGCCATTAAAGAATTCATTTTCATAAATAGGAAACGGTCATGTTGTAGAGAATCTTTTTTCCTAAAAAAATGAACCGTGATTTATTAGCATCGCATAATTTTTAAAAATTTGGCTCCAAGCAATAAGAAAATAAGTTTGGGCAAAAATAAAATTTATTAATAAAATTATTTTTTTGTGTTTCAAATTTTTTTCATGAAAAATAATCTTTTCTCTTCCAAATTAGACTTTCAATAATAATATTGCTATTCTTGAAAGCAAAATTATCTATTTTTGTCTGAGGTCTAATTTTCGTGAACGAACTACCTTAATACAATTACTCTAATACCTAGACAAAATTTAAAGTATTTATCTTTTTAACTTTTCTCCCGAAAAAATCGAGAAAATGGTATAGCTTTTTGACCCAACAAGGTAGAAATCCCCCTTAACTTGTAACATGAATAACATTTGGGGCAATGAATGAGCTCGATCAGGCTGAAAATTTATTTAAATAGGCGTCCTAAAATATTAAAAAGTGGATAGAAATTATGAAATTTCCACATCTAAAAGAAGTCCCTAAAAAATTATGCTTTAGCGAAGTACAAGATCTCGAATCTGTAAATTACCTATTCATACAATTGAATATGTATGAAATTGCAAAAGATTATTTATTTTTTCAAAATGTGTTTCGGTTCTAATCGGAGCCTTCATAAGAGATTTATTTTTCAAATAAAAAATGCATAATAAAAAGTTGTTAAATTAGGATTTCTTTGTTAGAAATTTTTAAAAATCAACATAGTTTTACATGCGAGTCAATAAAAAACTTGACATTGTTTCGAAAGAAGAGGTTGAAAGAATTCAACAATTTTTCAAAATATTTCTTTGGTATAAAATAATTGAAAATAATTTTAAATTAATAGGTTGAGTTCGAAATTTTTCCACTGAGACTTGGGCTTAAATCCCAGCGCAGTCGAAAGCGTCTTTTTTCCACAGAAAGAATTCAAATTCTTTAAATTGGAAATAATGTTTCAGAATATAATTATTTGGTTTCATATCGATGAAAGGACTTAATGATAATTTTAGGCAGCTTTTTACAAGTTTTTTTTCTCAAATGTTGATATTTAAAAATTTCCATCAAAGAAATCCTAATTTAATAACTTTTTATTATGCACTTTTTATTTTAAAAATAAATCTCTGATGAGGGCTTCGATCAGAACCAATACTTCTATAACTGCGTAAATCTAAGTTTTTATTTACTTTGGAACCTAGAGCCAAGTATCAACCACTACACATATCTTCAATTAAAATACTTTTAAAGATTCACTTTTCAAATATTGTCAACTTTGACATTCCTAACCTTAAAAGTCTTTGAAAAGAATTTTTGCCTCTGCTTTACCCAAACGTTATCGACATTTCTTTGCTGGGTTTGATTTGGCTTGGTAGTACGATGAGGGCAGCACTTCGATATGGCGGAAAAAGTGGTTAGCTATATATATCGTTCCCCCACTCTAACGCCCTGCACCGCGTCTAGGTTTATAATATCTTTGCTAATAGTCAAATATTAAAAAATGTTAAATAATTAACTCATGAATGATGCAAAATAAATATTTAAAATGTTTTTATCCTTATTCTACGTTAAAAATAACTTTAACTGGTAATTGAAATATGCAATAATTTTATTAATTAACGCTGAAAATAAAATAAAACATAATACCTGTCATTGAAGGCAGTACCAAAGATATTATAAACCTAGATGCGGCGAGTGGCCTCGGAGTGGGGGAACGATATATATAGAACATCACTCTTTCTTGGGTATCGAGGTGCTGCCCTCTTCACAACTTTCAGCCGTTTCCATGGCGACGCGTGTTTCTCGCAGTGTCTTCTGAATTCGAAAACACGGAGATGCTCGAAAATCTTCGGGAGACTTCGGCTCTCTCCTTATTTCGTCTATATATAGCATATACGAAACAAAGTAAAAGCAAGCGTTCCCTAACTTTCTGAGTTTTTTCGATTTCTTCGATTCAGTGTTGCCAATTGCATGGAAATTTCCCGGAATCCGGGAAATTTTGACTGACTTGGGAAATTTTACGGGATGTCAAGAAATTTCGGGAATTTCCGGGATATTGTCTTATAATTGCCTTTATGTGCCTCAGCCGCGGAAACTCGTTTTTCCGTTACAGCTGAGAGTAAAGCAATGTTGTATATTCCGTTACAGAGGAATACAATGTAGAAATTGAACTGCGCATGTGCATTATAGTCTTACAGCGGAACGCAATCTATTTCTTATTCTTCTTCTTCTCACTTCTTCTTCGTACAGCGTTAGCACTGACTACTACACAAGACCGATAAAATCAAAATGGCCGGGACTAGTCGCCAATTTGCGCCCGCTTCGTACAACTAGCGCAGCAAACAACTATAATAATTACTAGATTAGATTCCAATGTACGCATAAAAACTCGTATCCGCACCATAGTCACATAAAATAGAATATGTGCCAATGCACACAATTCGGTACATTGCGAGACTCGCGACAATGCTCGCAGGACTGATCGCGCCTCGGATTCGTCTCGGCTTTGTCTCGGCTTTGTCTCGGCTTTGTCTCGGCTTTGTCTCGACTTCGTCTCGGTTACGCCTCGACTATGCCTGACCTACGCCTCGACTACGCCTTGGCTTCGATCTCCTGCGAACATTGTCGCTTCGTCACGCAATCACCCTCATTGTGTGCCTAGGCACATAATATACTATTCTATGTATTAAATTTGCATAGAAGATTTAATAAGAAATCTTTCGTTAAACACAACCAATCACAATGAGTTTTGATAAAAAAAAAGAAGCATTTTAGTAGTTGCAGGCCCTTAGGGCGCTTTCATATGTCATAGTGCTCTCATGCCACCAAGTGGAAAAAGCCTATTGCTATTCATTTCATTCTAACTCCTTCTGACGTCATATACTAAAGTGAGATGAATAGATTTTTCAGGTTTTCAAATGAATGAGTATAAATTATATAATTATTTTGATTCTCTTTGATTATAGGAGTGAAAAGATAGAAAAGTAAGGTTATGTTTCTGTACAGTATTTTTTAAACGTGATCAGTACGCATATATTGTTTATACGTTTATTAGTAAAATATTGTCTCTAGTAGGGCATGTGGTACTTTACCATAAGAGTAATTTAGTTCCTACAGGTTTTTATCCATAATTTTTCAAAATAATATTTGTTCATAAAGAACATAAAGACTGAGGTCGATGGACAATTATTTGATTTAGAATTTTCATTATTTTTCGAAATTAACAAATATATATCTTTTAAAAACTATGAAAACCTAGGATAAGACATATTTTTAACAGAGTTTAAAATATTTAAACAATTTTAAGAAGTTTTAGATGATTTTAATTTACGGGAAAGTTCCGGGAAGTTTTGAAATCTGGTCGGGAAAAGTTGGGAATTTTCTATCGAGCTGCCGGGAAGTTAAGAGCGCTCACTCCGGCAACACTGCTTCGATCCTTCGATTCGATGTCTCATGCATTTCGTCGTCTACTCGCCCGGGCCCGGCGACTACTGTTTACAAAATTTGACAGCTGACAAATTTTGTAAAAAGTCTTAAATAATGTTGATGACGTGACATCAATTTTATGAATTTCAGGAAATTTTAAATAATTCTTTCGAGTGTGTGATCTGCAAGGACTATTTATCCGATACTATTTGTTTGTAGAATTTCAATGCAGAATTTGAGGTTAAGTTCATAACCTGTTGTATTCAAGTAGTTTTATTTTTTAACTTTCTTTGATTTTACTCAATTGATTTTGAATATTATAAATTCAGAACGTTAATTAATTGCATTTTTATGTAAATTTTAAAAATAATAATCATTTTTCATTAATAAATTCTGTCATAATTACCTTTCTTGTAATTCTATTTTATGAGAATATAAAAACACTCCTTTAAAGATAAAATGTGGAAACCTAGCTTCAAGTTTGCTTACGTAGGAAAAACTTTGCAGCCGACCCGAAATTTATGAAATAACTAAATAAATAATTACTTACAGGAAATAACTATTTAATATTCATTCTTACCTATACCTTATGGTAATAAAGTACATCTATGAAGGGAAAAATTGTTACTGTCAATATTTTTGGTTGAAATGAGAAATTGAAATTTTGAGTTTAGAATTTAAATCCAATACTCTTACAGTCTTGCAAAAGAAAATTAAATTACAGTTATTGAAATTTTACATAAGTACAATGTAAATCAGATGAATTAATGATACAATGATCTAAAAATGAAAGAGTTTTGAAATCGTTTGAACTCAAAATTTTTTTAATTTTCAAAGGCTCTTTTAAGGATATAAGTGCTTTTTACAAGTCATTAATTAAAAGCTTACAAGAAAATCATAAGTGGACAGATTAAAAAATAATGAGGTATTGAAAATTGCTTAATAGTAATATTTCCAATTTTAAATTGTCTAAGTTGGCAATATTTAAATAAAAAGATCTACGCAAATAATTATAGTAGTTCCTCTTTACAACAATTTTAATTGCAAACAATTCCAATTGTAAAATATCCTCGATTTTCAAGCGTTTTTAAAATAAATCTATATAACTTAAAGTAATTTTAGTTATAAATCGAAAAAATTGAAATAGTCCTCGTACTTTAGAAAACTTAGGAAAATTCATGGAAATCATTTCAAATTGCATTAAATGAAATATTTCAAATGAAACAATTACTTTTTGTGCCCTCTTTTGAGGATATTGTTAGAATTTCCTTTTCTCACAATTTTACTGGGAATTCTTATATAAATCAGGATCACCTTCGGTAAGTATACGCTTTATTTCACTCTCTAAATCAAAATAAGTGCACTCAGAAAAAAGATTTGATTGAATCAAAGAAAATTATTTACTTGAAAGTGTCACGGGTCGTTTTATTTAGGGAATATGAAATAGTTATAAATAAAATGATGTCACTTAAACTCAAAAGGTATTTATTGTCTTAGTGGAAATACGGGAGTGACAAAGGGTCCGCCGTAGTCTAGACACGATGTAACTCTGGCTGCAGGGTGGCCCTGCAGCTTTGTCCTAGGTCCCAAACACAGTATTGGGAGTACAGGAATGTTCTAGTCTACGTTATTAGGAGTGGACGGTATTACAAGCGTTACACCCCCCGATTTAGAGTAAAATTAGTCTCTAATTTTAAGTCTAAGGTTTCTAGGTCTAACAATTTCTGTTTCTTCGATGAGTAGTCGTTCTGATTGTGTGACGGGTGCGACAGGTACCACATAGGTTTGAGGCGTTGCGTTGACAGTTGTTTTCATACAAAAGAGCTTGATACATAAGTTTTTTGGCATTAATTTTGATATACACTTAAAGAGGCCAATCTTATAGCTTAGATATACAATAATAATCCCTATGGCAGTATAGCCTATATATCTTAATACATCATGCCCGGTTTCTACCTAGGAATGTCTTCTTCTGTCATCTCGAACAGTTTTCATAGAAGATTCTATATCGCGTAATGTAGTTTTAAATTCATTAATTCTGGCATGCGTCAGAGTTTCTTGTATCGATGGAAGACTGTCCTTTAGTAACTCTAATTCGGTCTCTTGAAAAGGCATTGACACATTTTTCTTATAAAGGACATTCGTTTTCATTGATACGGGACCGGATAGCTTAAGCATAGACTTAGGGGATTGTATTATGGAGTTAGTTCCTGTTATAAAAGTAGCGGTGTTTAGCGTGATTGTCTCAGCATGCCCTTCACATACAGTATTAATTTATAGATTTTTTTCGGGTATCAAAATGTATTGATTATCGCTGTATAAAGGAATGTAAACTAACTCCTGTATTTTAAAAACTGATATTTGACATATTTTACTATCGAGAGTTTTAATCGTCGATTTAAACAATTCGCTTTCACAAGAGTGAATCTCGCTCAAAAAGTAACTGGGCTGTATTCGTTTACAGATCTTAATTTCGCCTAAGCTCTTACAAGATTTCATAGAGGTAAAATCGCCGGGAACATAGAAATTTTTCTCTTTGTTGATCAAAATGATTTCGTGTGTTGGTATAGCAGCCAGGAAGGTGTTTCCATGGGGTTTAGGTATTGGGATTAGGTGTAGGTATTGTAAGGTGTCAGTTTCAGGAATAGACACTCGTAATGAGTAAGTTAGTCTCCTGTCAATTATAAAGACTGAAAGTTCAGAAATATCAATTATGTGCTGATAGTTATATTCTGTCAGTTTAACCGGGTACATAATATTTTGCTCTTCTTCGAGTTTCTTCATTTCACTGATTGTTTGTTTGGGTGTTAGTAACTGGGGATGTATGATCCCATGCTTGCCGTCGCTGATAGCATTTATTAACAGATTAACATCCTCACTAATTTCTTGTATACTAATAGTGCAAGCTAATAGTTGGTTTGCTAATTGTAAGTTTTGTATATTTTTATTCGTAGCGTTTACTAGCCTATTTAATTCATCCAGTCGGCTTCTAGTGTGTTCATTCATTTTGTGGATATCGTGGGAGGTAGAGTCAAGTAGAGTACGCATAATGATAGTCTGATTGGCTATACTTTGTGACATTTTTTCATTGTCGTTGAACAATTTGTCCATATTTTCGTTGATGAGAGCAAGATCATCTTCGTTTAGAGTGCCAAATAATGCTTTAGAGAGGGTACCTATTCCATTTATCAATCCTCTTCTTTGTTGACCATAGCCCAAGATGTGATCGAGATTGTAGTGTAGCAGTTTTACTCTATCGAGTCGTCCTGTTATCAATTCTATCTCTCTTGCTTCATAGCAATGCCCATTGCACTGCTCTTGTACAAGCTCTAAGGCTGTATGGACCTGGTGCAGACGGTTGTATAAGTTGTCGCTGTCGAGTACATTTATCAGCGTCCCGGATTGATGGTATAGACGAACTTCTCCTAGGTCCTCCGCATAAACTATGACATCATCAAGGGATTTAGTTGTTAATTTCCCATGCGAGAAGCCAAGAAGAGCTAGTAACCAAATGAACTCCATCTGTAAGAATTTAATATTGTTCTTTTAAACGATTCGCGTGAACAATAGTTCTTTCGTTATTAAATATAATTTCGTAATTATTGCTTGGCAAGATTTTAACAACAGTGGCTGGCCCTTTCCATTCAGGGCTAAGCTTATTTTCTTTAGTGTTCATAATTTTTACTAGGTCACCGGGTTCGAAGATTCTTTGAGGCAGTGCTATTCGTGAGTCTTGCTGTCTTTTGTACTTTTCCTTGTTTTTATGTATCATGTTTTATTTTATGTTCATGTCGTTCTTGCCAAAGTTTAATTAGATCGGAGTATTTTAAACTTGGCGTCGTTGCTAAAGCAGATGGTATGTTGGCATCTCGTCCGAATGTTAGTTGGAAAGGACTAAATCCTGTTCCTTCGTGAGTCATTGTATTGTAGGCCATACAAAGGAATTTAAGCGTATCGTCCCATTGTACATGTAAATCCGACATGGCAGTTTTTATAAGGTCCTTAATAGTTGCATGAGTTCTCTCAAGGGCTCCATTGGATTGAGGGTGGAAAGCTGTGGTTCTCACGTGTCTGATCTTGAACAGGTTCTCGAAGTTCTGAACTAACTCAGATAGGAAATTCTGTCCCTGGTCTGTTAGAATATGTTTAGGGGATCCGAATATATAAATGTAATGATCGAATAGGTTTTCGACAATGGATTCCGACGTAACATTTTTCAATGGAATAAGGGTAATGTATTTTGTTAACATGTCCTGGATTGACAAGATGTACTCATTACCCTTGTTTGTCATGGGTAGGGGACCAAAAATGTCCATGGCAATCTTGTCATTTGGATCTGTCGGGGTGTCAGGAATAATGCCTTCAGCCTTCCTTTTGATTCGCGTTAACTTTTGAGTTTGGCACACATCGCAGGACTTGACAAACTTGATGATGTCTTCCTCCATATTGGTCCATGTACCTAGCTCTCGTGCCCTAGCGATGGATTTGTTTTCTCCAAAGTGTTGCGCCATTACTGAGCCATGACTCTCTTGTATGATCTGTTTTTTTTCTTCTTCAGATAATTCTGTTGTCGACCGATAACAGGTGTGTATCTTCAATTGGGGGTATTTATGACCTATGAAAGCGACGAGTGTTTTTAATTTGATTCTTTCGGTGCTAGTAATTGTGGGATCATTGAAATGTAATCTGAGAATTCCAAGCTTCCGGTTAAGAGTTTCCAGAGCTACTGAATTTATTGCAGCTAACCATTTGGTTTCGTGGTAACTATCCATATTCACCGAACTAGATGTGGCAGATTCTCTTTTAATCAGTTGTCTCCAGAGCTTGCCATTAGCGTTCGGCTTTTCGACCTCCCGTGTCTCAGTCGGTTGAGAAAACCATCTGTAGTAATCGTCGTTCAGTTTCTTTCTTTCGTCATTAGTCTTTTCGACTTCAGTGTCGAGTGCATATACTAGAGGTGGTAATATTTGCATTTCCTCTGGGGTAGGAATCCTTGGTGGCTGCTCATCAGGTTCAGGTGTTACTCAATCTCGTTCTCCTGGGTTTTCAAAGATTTCGATGTCTGGGAGTTTTTCCTCAAGGTCGATGGCTATATTTTCTAAGGAGTCTTGTGGTAGATCTCTTCGAATGGGGAAAACACGCGATAGAGCATCAGCGGCCTGGTTTTCCGATCCTTTCTTGTATTCAATCTTGTATTCGTACTCTTTTAATTTTTCTCTCCATCTCATTAATCTGGAAGAAGGATCCTTCACATTGAAAAGCCATGTAAGTGCCTGATAATCAGTCTGTATTCTAAACTCTCTTCCTAGCAGATATTGCCGTAGTCTCTTTACTGCCCATACTATGGCTAAGAGTTCCTTTTCGGTCGTAGTATAGTTTTCTTCAGGCGCGTTCAGTGTCCTAGAAATCTAGCAACAGTGATGGCCTTCCTGGGACAGAACGGCTCCCAATCCGACATTAGAGGCATCAGTTGTCAAGGTGAACTCTTTTGAGAAGTCTGGGTATCTTAGGACTGGGGCTGAACACAATATTGTTTTCAGCTCGTCAAAAGCATCTTGACACTGCAGCGTCCAGCAAAAGGGATTTTTGTCCTTTGTAAGTTCTGTCAAAGGTTTGGCAATAGTACTATAGTTTTGTATAAACTTCCTATAGTATCCCGACAAGCCGAGGAAGCTTTTGACCTCCGTTGGAGTTCTGGGTTGTCTGAATTCCATTACTGCCTTTAACTTGTTCTTATTAGGTTTTAGTCCCTCCGAGGTTATTAAGTGTCCGAGATACTCGAGTTCAGGTTTCAGGTACTCGCATTTCTCGGGCTGGAGTTTTAACCCGGTTTGTCGAAGTCTTTCGAACAGAGTAACGATGTTTTTATTGTGTTCCTGTAAGGTAGATCCGAAGACAATTATGTCATCCAAGTATGCAAAGCATATTTTTCATACTAGTCCTCTTAAGGCATTGTCCATCATCCTCTGGAAGGTGGCCGGTGCGTTCTTTAATCCAAAGGGTAAACGTTGGAATTCGAAGTGCCCGTCAGGCGTGGAGAAGGCCGTATATTTCGTTGATTCGTGGTCCATAGGAATTTGATGGAACCCTGATCTGAGATCAAATGCCGAAAAGAATTTAGCTTTATCTAAATGGTCGAGGATTTCGTCAATAACAGGCAATGGGTAGGCATCTTGATCCGTATACTCGTTGAGTTTCCTAAAATCGATGACGATACGCCACTTTTTTTTGCCTGAGGCGTCTGTTTTTTTTGGCACTACCCAGTCCTCTTTGAGTACAATTTTGTGCGACGTCAAATCTGTGCATGGTAAAGGATCTCCTTCTAAAGAGTATATGTCGTGATATCCCGATATTATTTTACTAAGGGATTCTTTGATTTCTGGTTCCAGGTGTTCTAAACGTGTACATTCTAATACTTTTTGAATCCTTTCAAGAAGTTCCTGCTCTGTTATGTACATAACAGGAGTTTCTTTAAATTCCAGCTTGCTGGGCCTAATATCAAATTCGTTGACTTGGTATGTTTTATACTCAGGAGTGGGATTTGCTAGGGGTATTTTGATTTGCTGATCTGTAATTCTGTAGATGGAATCAGGTAGATATTTGTTATTCATGAGTACTGCGTTTTCATGGGTGGATCTTACCTGAAATTTTACTAGCTGTACACTGTATGGCGGTATAATTATACCGTCATCTATCAGCTCGTGTTTTTCCTTATCTAAATACAAAGCATTATTGGTGAGATTGTATTTATACTGGTGTAAGAAAGGCAATCCCATTATACCATCTTCTGGTATAGGAAAGTCTTCTCCAACGATGTGAAAGGTGTGTTGTATTCCTAGGTAGGGGATTATCACTTCGTGGGAAGATACATGTTTGTCGTGGCCCATAACAAATCTCTTGTCCTTGGCAATTTTCTTTGCATTGCTGGGCACGTTAGATCTTTTAATGAGATTTATTGATGATCCTGAGTCGACCAATAATCTTGTGTCTCCCAATCCTTCTCCTCGGATGACTGTTGATTGCAGTCTTCTTCCGGATATTGCGGATACTCGTTCTGGAATTTCTCCTCCTCGCGATGTTCGATGGTTTCTGCAATCGATTCTTCTATCACTTTTAGCGTATTCACTCTCTGAGGAGGGCGGTTGGTGTGGTGACTCCGCTGAAAACCCTGAATTGTTTTGTGGTTCGGACACTGACTTTGGACGTGCCCTATTTTATTGCAATTAAAACAAGTCATTTGAGTTCTTTGTTGTAGAGGAAGCCCATGGTTTGGTGGATTTGCGTATGTAGGTTTATACGTCTGTGGTGTCGTGAAACTTGTGGTCGGTTTTCGAGCAAAATTAGTAGGCCGTGAGATTGTTGGGTTACTGACTCGACATGGTAATCTTGGCATTGAGTATGTCGTATTCCTCAGTCTCTCTCGGTGCCATGCTTCGGCTTCTAGAGAGTCTTGAAGTGCCTTAGAAAATGTTTTCGGCTGCAAGGGTCGTACCTATATACTTATTTCGTCACGTAAGTTCATTATGTACCTTTTTATAGCTGTACGCTCTTCTATTTTTATTGCTATATTTCTTTCAGAAGGTCGTTGATGCTCGGTTTGTATAGCATAATAGAGTACGTTCAGTAGTTGTCGGAACCTTGTACTATAAGTTTGCACAGTATCATTATTTTGTCGACAGTTTTATAACCGACTTCTACACAACTCTATTGAATGGACAGGGGCGAGATTAGTTTTTAAAGTCTCATAAAGATCTTCGTAAGACCCTATTCCCGTGTGCCTAATAGATTGTTTCGCTTGATCCTTTATCTTTTCCACGATTATAAAGTCTAATAGCAGGTCGGGTTGAGAGCATCGGACTCGAGCTCTTTTCACGCCCTGAATAAAATCGTGTACCCCAATGTCATCATGCCCATTGAGAACCTCTATCGTTCTTATGAGATCTTTAGCAGGGATGAGTGTCGTTGGGGGTTGCTGTCGCTGAGGACTTACAGTCGAGCGCGACATTTGTGTAAGCGGAAGGGACTCAAGATTTTGTTGAGAACCTACAGCCGTGCGCGAGGCTCGCGTGGGGGGGGGGGGGGGGGCGATCCGAAATTTCCCGAGCTGATGCCGTTATCTCCGTCTTCATCGTCTGTGTGAGACGATGCTGTCTGCCTTCCACCGGATGCGCTTTCGTCCTCGGTCAACAAAGCATCGCTTTTCCGAGCCAGTATTTTTATTTCATCCGCTCTTTTGGTATTTTCCTCGTTCAGGAGTTGAATACTTCTTAACAAGGAATTTTGACCCGTCTCGAGCTGGCTTAATTTGTTCAATAGAATTTCTAGGGCACTTGCATCTGTATCTGACATTTTTTTTAATACCTTTTGAATAGGGTTGATAATATTAAAATGGCCGTTAATGTCTGAACTTTCGTTTTCGGAAGAGGAAGGGATTTCACGGAGATTTTGTTGATAGGTATGGAATGCCAGCTTGATTAAATTTTTCTCTTTTACCGTGCTAAAAAAAATTCTCTATTCGCGATTTTCTAAAAAAAACTATTTTCGCGATTTTTTTTTTTTATCTAACTTAGTAATAAAGTTATGAATAAACAATTGTTTGGTCGTGGAATGTTATTACATAAATGCGACTGACTTATTTATAAAATTCTAAACAAACAATTGTTCGATAATAGAACGTTATGACGTGAATACAATTTACATACTTTTGATGGAATCTGGCAGGATGGGATTCTTCCTCTTGCTGATGAACCGTAGCGACGAAAATTCCAAACTTTCCCGTTATACTGCTGGGCCGTGGCACAGGTAGAAAACGAGTTTTCTTCTTTTTCCAACGGTGTCAGCTTGGCTGAGTGACTTCTCCCCTTTTCTGGGACTTCTACCCACAGAGTTACTGTTAAGCCTACTTAATTCAGCCTAATTTCGTATTCTCTGGTGATTACCAGTGAAATTTCTCCACCGTGTAGTATAAAATTGGCTATTTCGATAATCCGTAGACTATCTCCTTTTTTACATTCTCATCAAGGATGAGAAGGTATTGGTTTTATGTGAAAAATGACTTTCGAAATTTTCATCAAATCTTTACGTTTTGAGACCCCCTGAGTCAGAAAAAATGGTTTTTACGAAAGTGTCTGTCTGTCTGTCTGTAGGTCGTGTGCGGCATAACTCTCGATAGAATTATCAGATTGAATTGAGCTTTGGTACACTTTATCGGAGCCGAAAAAGTAAGGACGAGTTCGTTAACCAGCCACATCCAATCAAAATTGAGGGGTTGAGCACCACTTTTGTGTTTTTGAAAATAATTTTTTGAAAAAATCAAAAATTTCAATCCTGGTTTTAGATAGTGCTCATAAATCTCTAAAAATTATCCCCATAACATTTTTTGATTAAATCAAAATTAGAAATATTACAGCATATTCAAAATCGAAAAAAGTCAATATCAAAATTCCATTTTCCAGTTAAATTATACGAGATACGAAAAAACGTTATCATACAATATTATTGAATAAATAAAGTCCTACAAATTTGAATCGTAACATTTTTTCATAAGATGCATATTTTTCTATTTAATTAAAAAAAAAACTATTGAAAATCCAAAATTCAATTTTTTAACAATAATATGTAAAATAAGAAAAAAACTTAAGAATACAAAGTTGTTAGTTTTAAAAAGATCTACAAGTTTTGTCTCACACAGTTTCTGATAAAACATATATTTTTCGTTTCAATTCCAAAAAATACGATTAAAATTCAAAAATTCCATTTTTTAGACAAAATATGCGAGATTCAAAAAAAACTTTGAGATGAAAATTGTTTAGCTAAATAAGGTCTACACATTCTTATCGATAAATTTCTCGACAGGATGTATATTTTATGTTTTGATTTTTAATATTAAATAAATTCGATTTTTTTCACCAAAATATGTGAGATACGAAATAAGCGTTGTTCTGCAAAATCATTTCCTTAAATAAAATCTACGATTGTTTTTCCTTTTTAAAAGATTTGGAAGAAAATAAATTGATCAATAATCATGTAATTTATTAAAAAGTTACAAAAATGCATACAGAAAATCGAGCGCGAAGCGCGAGTGTCATGATGAGAATGTGTTCCTTAAGGCCGATAGAGCCTTAAGTAAATTGAATTTCCTGTTTCACTTAATCTGAAAAAGAAACTTAGTGAATTTGAGAAAATGACTAATTTACATCATCTTTAATATCATTAAGTTGGTTTGAGCTTCAGTATTAAATTATAAGAAATAAACTTAAACGTATGCGAAGAGCACAAGACCGAGCGCGAAGCGCGAGGTCCAAAAAGAACGGAGCGCGAAGCGCGACGATCGAATCGCGCGCCCTAGGCGCGCTCAAACTTGCGAGCGAAGCGAGCTGCGCGTAATGAGAATGTGCCCGCGAAGCGGGCAGATTTTTTAACTTAGTTTTAGACAATTTTATAATGAGTGCACTGATAGAAATGGTTCGGGAGTTTTAGCCATTCGGTTGTAGGTTCGAAATTTATAATTGTATTTATAAAATAATATGTCTCTCTGAACAACGCAGGATGTTGAATACAGAAATCAAAATATTGTAAGTGAAACTGGTCGAATCAGAAATATAATATGGGAAGGTGAACAATACATTTTTCCATAGCAACCAATAATATGGTTGATTCGTTCATATTTATTCAGTTATACTCGGATGGTTAAAATATAAATTTCATATTGCTGTATCTATGCCAGCAATAAAGTAAGGTTAAATTAATCATAAATATCGTTGTAACAGCCATTCCTTTCCATCAGTGTGGCGTGGATGATTACGGCAATTGGAGTCATCTAAAACAAAAAAATTTAATTGATTATTGTTCTGAATGCTTGTGGCTCCGTCCCGTACTAGATATAAACATTTTCATTAATAAATAACAAAATGGCAGACTTATAAAAAAAAAAAATAACAATTAAAAAATCGTGATTTTTTTGAAAATCTGTTATTCAAAAAGAAATTATTATTATTATTTAGTAAATTCACTACCCGACGGAGCCATTGTTGTGTAGAATAACATGTGCAAAAATGAAAGCAATCGGTTAGACAGAATTTTTTTAATCACCCGCGCCGCTTATAAAAATGTAATTATTAAATAAATTGGAAAATAAGTTTTTCTATCCAAAAAAAGGAATTTGAGGTAGAAAATTTTTAGAAAAATTCCGGGTAGTTTTTATAGTGTAGATGTCCACTGAGTTCTTCCGACTCCATATATCTAACCCTATAGTGTGGGGATTTTATAGAGTTTTTTTAAAGTGTGATAAAACGTTCCTTTTATTATTTTTTTATGATTCAAGTTCACTTAAAGTGTAGCCAGATAAAGGAAGCGTTCTTTTTCTTATAGTAGAGTTAAAGGGTTTGATCGGTGAATGTGATGTAATCGAAAATTAACGAAAATGGCCTCCCAAGGGTGGGACTCCGATGTCCCCTTATGATCCATTTCTCTTTCTGTTTTATGAGGTGGACAGGTAGGTACGATCGTATTCGATGCGACAATCGTTTCAGGACGATTGGGCCGATCGTTTTTAAAACAACATAGACCGACTTATCGTTTTAGCACGACCTGACTCTCTTTCTTTTTTTCTCTCTTTCTCTGTCAATCATATACGTGCTAGACAGAGAAGTCTAATCGCCCTGAAATGATTGTCGTATCAAATACGATCGGACTTATCTGTCTACCTCAAATAAGGCAGAAGGAGAGATCCGATCGTATTGAGGCATTGGAGCCTCACCCCAATGTCCAATATACGTGACGCCAAGCACCTAATAAGGACAAAAAGTAAATTTAAAAATTCCACGTTTTCAGAGCTAAAATGAAACGTTTGTGCAGACATGTGAGATTCATTTTCCTTTTTCTTTTTAAGCGACCTGGTTCAAATAAATATCATGATTTTTTGTACAATTTCTATCGGAAATAGAAGCGAAATTTTCATCTAGTGAACTTTGTAAATTTTAGCGACTAGACGGAATACATAATTAATAGGCAAACATGGAAAATCGAGAAAAAATAATTCTTTAAATTTGAAAAACTTTACAGACATTTCCTAAAACTTCCATCACAGTTGAAGAAACCCGCGTGGAAAAATTTCATGGCAGTCTATTGTCTGATTTGGCCCAGGTCCGGCAATGTCTAGACTGGCTAGTCTGGAAGTTCTGGTCCGGCTCAGATCTGGCACTGGACAGCATTACATTGTTTTTCGAAACATTTATTACGCTTAAATGCATTTTTTGACGCATGAAAAGTGGAATTTTTCTTGAAAAACGGTGATCTATTTCTTAATTAAGAGGTAAATACAAACTCCGTATATCTAATAAAGAAGAATATTAGAAAAGATTGAATTACTTTGATAGGTTAGGATTTTTAATCGAAATGGATAAATGTTGAATTAAAATGGTTTCTCAACCAAAACTTTATTAACTGGCCATCAATTAGTGGCTAACCAACCGCTCGCTTGTGTCTGGCCAGCCGCTGGCTAGCAGCTGATCGTACAAAAACGTTACACTTCTGGCCAGCCTCAGACCAGGCCTTATAGTCAGCGTCATAACTGGAAACCAGACAGTCTGGTCTGGCGCTGGCCAGCGCCATGAAATTTTTCCACACGGGAAGTCTAGAAATTTTCGAGTATTCTTGAAAAGATTATAAAATATTTAGGAAAAAAATCTAGATCTAAATATTTTTTTATTCTAAAGTATAGTTATGTTTTGTAAGTTTGAAAAATTAATGAATACGTTAAATGCAGAATATTGAGGCTAAATTCATCGAATCGCTTTCTTATTCAGGCGTTAACATAATATAAATGATGAAATGAACTCGGAAAAGCCGTTACGTAAGAAGAGTAATGGGGGGTCAATATTGACAGAAAATAACATTACGTAAAACCTGATTGATCTCCTAGAGTTGTGTATTTTCTTCATATTGAAATGATGTCTAGAAATATTTTCATTTAGAATAGAAATAATTTTAAATTTGTTTTATATTTTTCAAACATTTTGATAATGCAAATTATTCAGAATTTCATGGCAATAATCACAAAAAAATAGGTACTACACTGTAAACAAATTTTCGGAAATTTTTCCGAAAATAGTCGGACAGCTTAAAATACAAATTAGTCGTAAATTTTTCTAAAGATATAGTCGGAAATATTTCCGACATAGAACTGGAAATCGTTTCTACTGTTTTGTCGGAGAAATATCCAGTTTATTAGGAAAAGTTGATATATTTCATAATTTAAGTGGAAAAAGATCCAAAAAAAGTGAACAAATTTCCGTTTTTGTGGAATAATTGCCGCTTTTCATGGGAAAAATTTCCTGCAACTTAGGAGATTTGTGAAATATTCTCACCTTTTTGATATATTTCCTAATAGTTCGGAAATAAGTTCGAAAATTCGGTCAATTTTCCTCAAATATATTAAATATTTTCACTTTCTGTAGGAAAGTCTATGCTTGCTAAGGATTTAGGAAAAATTTCCTAATACATATTAGGAAAATTTACCGATATTTTTTACAGTGTACTGATAACTTACAAAGGGAAATTATTGCAATGTGAAGGTGGCACTTTACTTACGAAGAATGAAAGTGATTAATATACGTAATTGAGAAATGAGGCTGATTCCCTTAGACTTTCTTAAATTGCAATCATTGCCGCAGGGTAAGATGAAAGATTTGACCTGATTTTCTCAAGTGTGTCAATATATCAAGAAAATTAATGGTCAATACAATGAATTTATTATTTCATAAATTCCCATTTGCTATCTCTTTTTTTATTTGTTTTTACGTGTAGGCCGTAAAAGAATAATAGCTTTTAACTTTTTTCTATTAATGTTATAAAAAAGCTCACAATACAAATCCAAATAAGTTACTCTCTAAACCTGAATCAGTGAACGGCCACTGATTCGCAGTGACTATTCACTAAAGGCATCAGCTATAAGTCTTTC
The DNA here is from genome assembly GCA_030998225.1 of Diplolepis rosae. NCBI lineage: Eukaryota > Metazoa > Arthropoda > Insecta > Hymenoptera > Diplolepididae > Diplolepis > Diplolepis rosae. Next base: position 466,348 of record JAPYXD010000314.1, on the reverse strand, counting down.
ACTTAGAATCAGTGAAAGTCGACTGACGAATCAGTGAAATAGATTGAACTCACTTATTGAATAAGTGAAATCTTCAGGTGGGAATAATAAAACCAGCAATAAATCTTAATGATCGACGAACACGTTTATTTTAGGTTAAACAACACGAAAAAGAAATTACTTAATTATTATTATATATTGTAATTATTGTGTACAATTATATTATGCATAATTAAAAATTAAAGATCCATCGTTATACTTTAATCGTTCGCAGGAACTTCGCGAATTCAAAAGTTATGTTCACGTGGCGCGTTCACTGATTCCTCAGTGAATTCAAATCAGGTCACTGATTCATCAGCCGATATATTTTCACTGATTCAGGTTTAGAGAGTATCGACGAAAAAAACTAGGCAATAGTTTCTTTGAATTTCAAGTTTACGTTGAATCTAATTAACTTAATAATTAAATTAATTGAAATGTTACTCTCTAAACCTGAATCAGTGAAAATATATTAACTGATGCATCAGTGCCCTGCTTTGATTTCACTGAGGAATCAGTGAACGCACCACGTGAAAATAACGTAATACGTAATAATAATCAGTGGCCGTTTACTGATTCAGGTTTAGAAAGTATTATTGAGATGTTTCGTTCCAATAAAATAAAGAGCATTTACTTTTTCAAAAAAATAATTGTAATTGTAGCTTTATTTAAATTTGAGAATTTATTGAATTAGGAAAAAATAATCATCTCATTCTATTCGTCTTCATTAAGTCTAATTCATTCACCCTGTAAAAGGTCTGCGTGGGTCAGGCAGAATCATCAGAGTTCCAAAGTGAAAATAAACAAAGTTTCCCAGCCTCGTAAAGACAATCTCCCCGCAATATTGATAATGTCTTGCTTCCAAACTTTAAACAAGTACTTAAAAGATGGACTATCTCGAGAGATATATCTCTTCCCTTCTTCGTAAAACAATGATTTCTTGTCTTTATCTCCATTCCGGATGGACGATCTTGTTTTGTTCTTCTTTGGATCTGATCAGAAAATAAAGAACGAAAGATTCTTCTAACACTCCAACGACTATTTTTAAAACTAAAAATTTAACAAATAAAATAAATTGAAAGAACATTTCTAAGAAAGTGAAAATATATGTTATATCACAAGAAAATTAATATAGAAAAGAATGTATTTTTTTAATGGGCGAGATCATATCCCGATATTTATTAGGTCCATTTAGTAACCATCTTCGGAGGCAAGTATGTATATGTTTGGGTCAAAATCAAATAAAATTACATCCCCTGTATGAGATCAAGGGTGGATTTCTACACCTTGGGACTTTATCTTTCAAATAATACCCTATAGCCCGCATCATGATTGGTCGTTTGCAAGTTTATCTAAAAGATAAATTCTCTTTCGAGGTGAAGAAGTTTACCCAACCTTTATGTCAATCAATATTACCCTCTGAAGAATCCACTGATCCGAATTTTATTCGAGTGCTTAGGATAAAGTTTTGCACTCCCTGTTATATCCCAAACAGAATTTTCAAAAATCCGAATTTCAGAATCTATATTCAATCAAAGGCTGGAAATAAAATATTAATAGAGAGTTAACATTTAAAAGGTTTAACGTCCGAATGAAATTCTTCATTAGAAAAAGGGAAATGACCAACCTCGGACATCACAAAAAAAGTCGAAGATGTCAAACAAAAACTTGGTCAGAACAACTTTCAGTAATGTTTCAAAATTTGTAATAAGAAACATAACTGGAAATTATGTCACAATTATTAATATTAAAAACAAATTGTAGTCAGATTTGTAATTTCTATTTGACATTGATAGTTTGAAAGCTTTATTTTACACATTTTTTTTTATTGAAATTTTTTAAAACTATTTAACAAAGAATTTGTTTTTAATATTAATTAAATTAATATTAATAATTGTGACATAATTTCCAGTTATGTTTCTTATTACAAATTTTGAAATATTATGGAAAGTTGTTCTGACCAAGTTTTTGTTTGACATCTTCGACTTTTTTTGTGATGTTTGTTTTGTGAATGTTATTTTGTAACGACGGGTAATTTGAAAATATTAATTTTATTGATTAATTTTATGTATTTATTATTTTTAACATTTTTATAAATTTGTTTGATTTATATAGAGTCAAATAATTTTCAAATGAAATATTTTCGATGATCTGAAGAGGTTGACATATTGTCTTCGAAACGTTGTCAGGAATAATAAATTGGTGTACAATATCTACATAGTCCGAGGTTGGTCATTTCCCTTTTTCTAATAATAGAGAATTCATATTATCACAATTCCGATTATGAATTTGAAAGCGATTTATACTTATTTATCGTTATCTCTGCTTTCATTTTAAATTTCAAGTAATTCGAACGTTTGGATTCTAAAATTACCAAAATTACCAAATATAGATCAAAATATGCATGCAAGCTTTTTTACTTAACCCTTTGCGGCATACATTTTTTAGGGGATTGAATTCTTATGATAATTGTCACATAAAGGTTTTTGGGGTCGCTGATTACAAATCTGAACTCAGATTATGGAAATTCAAAATGGCGGCTCCATGATGGCGGACATAATATTACATTTTTTTGAATTTGTTTTTGAAAATTGGTATACAGGGGTTTTTAGATCACTAATTACGAATCTGAACTCAGATTTTGGAAATTCAAAATGGCGGATCCAAGATGGTGGCCAAAATCTTAAATTTTTTAAAATTTGTTTTTGAAAATTGGTATAGAGGGGTTTTCGGTGTCGCTGATCACGAATCTGAACTCAGAATTTGAGAATGGTAGATCCAAGGTGGCGTCTAACAATGAAATATTATAGTAACATTTTTTAAATTGCTGATTATAAACTTGAACCTTAATTTCAAAAATTCAAATGGGAAGGTTCCAGATGGTGGAAGTAACAAAAATGGGATTCTAAAAAGTGCAAGTACATTGAGGTACAATCGGAAATAAGCAAACTCAAGAGATTTTTTCAAAAATATTAATTAAAAAAATATCATTTTGGCCACCATCCCGTGTAGAAATTGCCCTATCTTTCCTTATTTCAAGTTGGGTTCTAGTGGGGCCCAGACTAGAATTTCCTCATCTGGAAAAAATTGGTAGGGGCCCTGTTAGCACCCGAATAGTATTTCTAGTCCAGAAAAAACTGATAGGGGCCCTGTCAGCTTCTAGTGAGGAATTTCTTGTTTCGCTTAAGTATGGAAAATCTATTCGTATCTGGCGGGGCCCCGACTAGAGAATCCCTATTTGTAATATTTGTGGTTAAGGTTAGGTCCATTAGATACAACATAACCTTTATTCTTTATTCTCATTAAAATTTGATCTTATCTGAGAAAAATGGAGATTTTCTGAACACGGTCTTGGATAAAATCAATACTTAAGAGGAAGCAACAACATTTAAGAAAACTTTTTCATAATTTTAACTCGAATTCGTATGTAATTATAATAATCATATGCGAGCACGTTTGTGTACGTGTGTGTATCTTATTGTGTCGATTTAATAACAATAACGAAACATGTAGTTCAATTAACATGGGGTGAATAGTAAAATCAATTGAAGCTTTCATAATAAACATAAGCGGTAGATGTTACTACATAAGTGTAGTTAGAAAAACAAACTATTGATAATTAAATAAGTGTACTATTTTTTTAATAGTTTTTCGTTATTTTTTCGTTATGCGATAATTTTCTTGATTCAAAAGTTTCATCATATTTTTGGAATTGAAAGAACTCAAATCTTTTAGATTCTGAACATACGTTGATTTTACTCTTAAAAACAAAAATTAAAGGAATCATAACGTGTATAAAGTATCACTTAAATATACAATAATAAAAATTAATACTTCTAACATGTATATGAAGCTTTTTATTATGTAATGTTCTTTAATTTAAAAATTTGATCTGTTTATTTCAAAAATATTTCATTTTATAGAAAATCGATTCAATAATTAAAAATTTTAATCACAATCATAAATTGGCATAAAATTAAAAAATTCCCGATTACACGGGGCCCATACACTTCTTACACGGCCCTGCAGTAGTATAAGCGCTATTTTCTTTCTTGTATTCCAAGCGTGCGCAGCCGAGAGGCTTAGTCGTTAGGTTAGTAATGCGTTAATCATAAGTAGAGAGGGTTCGATCCCGCAGCGTTAAGAATAATTTTTAATACCACCTAAACGAGCGTTTGTGTAGTGTAGAGGGGAATGTGTGTTTGTAGGTAAGTTTGTATATAAAAATAGTAAGTTAGAGTCTACTTGAAAGTAAATACAGTTATGAAATATACTAATGAGAATATTCATCGATTCAACTATACTGCTCTTACTTGATTTACCCCTATGTTCCTGCGGTTCACTTAACTTCAAAAATTACACTGGGGCCTTTGTAAACTATGGAAAGTAAGTTAAAAAGTAGTCAAATTTACTGAGATTTTTTTTCAGTGTACGTGTAATGAAAAAGTACTGTCAATTTACTCAGAAAAAAATTTCCTAGCTTGAAAACAGATATTTTACTGTGAAAACTTAACCTATCAAGCGAATATTCCTTCGTTGCCGTTAAAAATGTTAAATATTAGAGTCTTAACTCGAATTTCCTCTGTACTTTTTGTCTCAGTGTGGAAAATCGTTTTTATTTATTATTTTCTCAGTGACATACCTGAACAAAATTGGTCACGCGACTCTGCTAATATATGCCCTTAAATTCAATGCCGATGTCCAATTGGGCCCTAATGGTGTCCTTTTTTGTAGGTGGGGAAGTGTAAGGGCTGACCTCACTAAACCCCTACTAGAAAGTCTAGTATTTGAGTTTATAAATGATATAATTCGAATTCTGTTTTGAACTCTGCTTTGATGAAAAACAGAAAACAATATGTTTTTGGACGAAAATAATTATATTAACTAATGATTTTTTTTACTAATCATTTATTTCAAATATTTTTATACATTTATAAAGTTAATTGGAAACTCCGGAATGTCATTTAAAAGCAAAAATTAAACACACAAAGGTGAAACTACAAGCGACTTGAAATAAAGTCGAAATTCAGAAGGAAAACGAGGCCATTTTGTATGCTTCCAAACTAAGAAGTGTAAATTTGAATCCAGAAAATATTTCTAAAATATGGAGAATTAGAGTCAGCACCAGCCTAGACTAAATATATGACAATTCCCCTTAAATCTGACTAACTTGAATGAGATTTGGCAATGCAGCCTCTTTTATTATTTTCTCTCCTCGGCGTGCCAAATTTACTCATTCATCTTTTTACTTGAAATGCTTACCGTTTTGGACCAATAAATTTTTATTTTCTACCAATTACATTCATTTTTCCCGTTTTGGCTATTAAAGAATATTTTTTTTCCTTTCAACCCATTGCTGAGGCTACGTTTTTTCCATTCTATGGCCATGTCACGCGTCTAACTCGGAATAAAAAAATATGCGCGTCTAAGAGTGATTTAATTTTGCAAAAGGGTAGGAAGTTTGTTTAAAAAAGTGATAATATCCTTTAGAACAAATAATAATTTTCTATCATAATTGGCAATATATTTATTTTCACTAAAAGCGTATCTTGAAATTCCGTATAACAGTCGCAGGATACAAAATTGTTTTGCAAAAATAAAAAACAACAAATAATTGTCATTTTTGGTCTGTACACGGAGAGAAATTTTCGTGGTTCATTTTGTATAATTATAAGTATAAATTCAACCATTAAATTAGGTTAAAATATCTGTTATTTCTCTCGAAATAGCCTGCATTCAGAAGTAAGATTATAAATTTAAATCCTCTTTAAATACCTCATTATTTCAGTTTGGTCCGAATCTGAGTCTGGGGAAACCAAATTACAGTCTCTAATTTTATTCAGGTTTATTATATTTATAATTTTATTTTATTCACTTTTGGGGCGGAGAGAACCTGAAAACCTAAGCCTCTCAGAAAATCTGGACCTGAAGGCAGTTGCCCCCTCCCCCCCAACTCTCATTTCTACCAAAATTATACGTATCATTCATTCAAATCAATATTCTGTAAAATCAATAAAAATACATGCTTTTAACAGAAATGCTATAGATTCAATAAAAATTTTTTCTCAATATAGATGTTAGAATTATTGTCACTGTTAAAAGATTTTGGGATAATTTGCAATTCCATTTCAAATATTGTATCCAGCGTTGCCAGACACACGGAGCGAAATTATGGAATCGGCATGTTAAAATTATGGTACACTATGGTACATGTTTGCAAGACGCATGCGCAGCGCGAAATTCAAATTAATATAATTTCAAATACTTCAAAGTTTAATATTTTTTATAAATAAAATGATGATAACATTTTGTTAATAATTATAATAATATTATGTATTAATAAAACTATTTTAATAATAACTATAGCACAGTTTCTACTTTTTCAATTATTTGTATTTTGTAACATTTGCTTAAAGTAACTCTTATTGAAAAACCTTTTTACATTCTCATCATGGATGAGAAGGTATTGGTTTTATGTGAAAAATCACTTTCGAAATTTTCATCAAATCTTTACGTTTTGAGACCCCCTGAGTTAGAAAAAAGGGTTTTTACGAAAGTGTCTGTCTGTCTGTCTGTAGTAGGTCGTGTGCGGCATAACTCTCGATAGAATTATCAGATTCAATTGATCTTTGGTACACTTTATCGGAGCCGAAAAAGTAAGGACAAGTTCGTTAACCAGCCACATACAATCAAAATTGAGGGGTTGCGCACTACTTTTGTGTTTTTGAAAATAATTTTTTGAAAAAATCAGAAATTTCAATACTGGTTTTAGATAGTGCTCATAAATCTCTAAAAATTATCTTGATAACATTTTTTGATTAAATCAAAATTAGAAATGTTACAGCATATTCAAATTCGAAAAAAGTCAATATCAAAATTCCATTTTCCAGTTAAATTATACGAGATACGAAAAAACGTTATGATACAATATCATTTTCTACATAAAGTCCTACAAATTTGAATTGTAAAATTTTTTCATAAGATGCATATTTTTCTTTTTAATTAAAAAAAAAACTATTGAAAATCCAAAATTCAATTTTTTAACAATAATATGTAAAATAAGAAAAAAACTTAAGAATACAAAGTTGTTAGTTTCAAAAAGATCTACAAGTTTTGTCTCACACAGTTTCTGATAAAACATATATTTTTCGTTTCAATTCCAAAAAATACGATTAAAATTCAAAAATTCCATTTTTTAGACAAAATATGTGAGATACAAAAAAAACATTTAGATGGAAAATTGTTTGCCTAAATGAGGTCTACAAATTCTCATTAAGACATTTCGGGACAGGATGTATATTTTATGTTTTGATTTTTAATATTAAAAAAATTCGATTTTTTTCACCAAAATATGTAAGATACGAAATAAGCATTGTTCTGCAAAATCGTTTCCTTAAATAAAGTCTACGACTGTTTTTTCTTTTTGAGAGATTTGGAAGAAAATAAATTATTTTAATCATGTAACTTATTAAAAAGTTACTGAAATGTATACAGAATATCGAGCGCGAAGCGCGAGCGCCATGATGAGAATGTGTTCCTTAAGGCTGATAGAGCCTTAAGTAAATTCAATTTCCTGTTTCACTTAAATTCAAAAAGAAATTGAGTGACTTTGAGAAAATGTGTAATTCACATCATCTGTAATATTATTATAAAATTGGTTTGAGCTTCAGTATCAAATTATAATAAATAAACTTGAATTCCGGAGCGCGAAGCGCGACGATCAAATCGCGCGCCCTAGGCGCGCTCAAACTTGCGAGCGAAGCGAGCTGCGCGCTGAGCGCGCGATGAGAATGTGCACGCGAAGCGGGCAGATTTTTTTTTTTTTTTTTCACTTGGTAACTGCACTTTATTACACTTTTCCACTTTTCCACTTCAACACTTTTTAACTAAAGCACTACAAAAAAATTTCCAAATTCTTCACAAAGATCCGTCGGGTTTGATTCCGTGGAATCGTTTCGAGGGATCCTGGTAGGATCGCCAAAATTGTCACGGGTCGTTTTATTTAGGGAATATGAAATAGTTATAAATAAAATGATGTCACTTAAACTCAAAAGATATTTATTGTCTTAGTGGAAATACGAGAGTGACAAAGGGTCTGCCGTAGTCTAGACACGATGTAACTCTGGCTGCAGGGTGGCCCTGCAGCTTTCTCCTAGGTCCCAAACACAGTAGTGGGAGTACAGGAATTTTCTAATCTACGTTATTAGGAGTGGACGGTATTACAAGCGTTACAAAAGACTTTCTTTGATTTAAAGAAATGATTTGTTTAAATGAAATAAAATTTTTTTAATTCAAAAATAATGTCTTTAAACGAAATAAATACTTGTTTGAATCAAATTAATTTTTATTCAAAACAAAGAAATTAATTCAATGATATATGGTCAAAGATATAAATTGTTTGATTGAAGGCAGAAATTTATTTGATTCGTACAAACATTTATTTGGTCCAAAGATATTTTGTTTGAATCAAAAAAATTTTGTTTCATTAAGGTAGTTTTTATCCACAAAAAGTAAACTTCAGGCAAAAATAGATAATTTTGCTTTCAAGAATAACAATATTATTATTGAAGGGCTATTTTGGAAGAGAAAAGATTAATTTCCATGAAAAAAATTTGAAATACAGAAAAATAATTTTATTAATTAATTTTATTTTTGCCCCAACTTTTTTTCTTATCGCTTCTTACTAAATTACAAAAAATTATGCGATTCTAATAAAACATGAATCACTTTTTCAGAGAAAAGATTTCCCACAACTTAACCATTTCCAATTTTCGAAAATTAATAAATTATTATCAAATTCAGCAATTTGTTTATAAAAATTTCGTTTTGGAAAATGTTTTTTTATTGGTTTCAGCCATTAAACAATTTATTTTTAAAAATCAGAAACGGTGAAGTTGTGGGAAATCTTTTCTCTGAAAAAATGATTCATGATTTATTAGAATCGCATAATTTTTTAAAATTTTATAAGAAGCGATAAGAAAAAAAGTTGGGTCCAAAATAAAATTTATTAATAAAATTATTTTTCTGTGTTTTAAATTTTTTTAATGGTAAATAATCTTTTCTCTTTCAAAATAGCCCTTCAATAATAATATTGCTATTCTTAAAGGTAAAATTATCAATTTTTGCCTGAGGTTTACTTTTCGATGATGAAAACTACCTTATTGAAACAAAATTTTTTTGATTCAAACAAAACATCTTTGGACCAAATAAATATTTGTTTGAATCAAATAAATTTCTGCCTTCAATCAAACAATTTATATCTTTGACCATATATCATTGAATTAATTTCTTTGTTTTGAAGAAAAATTAATTTGATTCAAACAAATATTTATTTCATTTGAAGACATTTTGTTTGAGTTAAAAAAATTTTATTTCATTTAAACAAATCATTTCTTTAAATCAAAGAAAGTCTTTCAAGCAAATAATTTTCTTTGATTCAATCAAATCTTTTTTCTGAGTGCACTTATTTTTATTTAGATAGTGAAATAAAGCGTATACTTACCGGAGGTGATCCTGATTTATATAAGAATTCCCAGTAAAATTGTGAGAAAAGGAAATTCTAACATCTTCATTAAATGAAATTTCTTTATTTATACATTTTATTATAAATTTTTATAAATCAATTCATTTGAGTTTTTTTGAAAAACATTGATCTATTTTTTTTCAGAAAAGTGTGGAATTATCACTTTTTTAATAAGAAAATACAAGAACTAGCCATAAATTACAATGAGATATTAAAAAATTCTGACTAGTGTGAGTCAAACAAATATTTCAGAAATTACAAATTATTGAGTTTCGGACAACTTTCTTCTTTAAATTTTCAAAAAAATTTTCTGTAAACATTGAGCTTAAAAAAAGGAGAAGACTTCAACATTTGAACTGGTAAGATATTGATTTAAGGGTATGTGATACTTTACCTTGAAAGCAATTTAGTTTACACAGTTGTTTTTCCACAATTTTGAATTTTTCAAAAAAATAATAGTGCCGAGACGTAAAGAAAATGAACACGGACGTCTGTGCACTATTATTTTTTTGAAAAATTAAAAATTGTGGAAGAACAACTGTGTAAACTAAATTGCTCTTATGGCAAAGTATCACATGCTCTTAAGTCTAAATTTTCAATTAACTAATTAATTTAAAATTTTATTTTTATAATTATTATTATTAATGTGAATAATATTTGAAAATAATAAAAATCCTGGAAACTAGAAGTTGTTCATAATGAAACAATCTGCCTGCTTCGCGGGCACATTCTCATCGCGCGCAAGTATGAGCGCGCCTAGGGCGCGCGATTTGATCGTCGTGCTTCGCGCTCCGTAATACTCGATCGTCGCGCTGCGCGCTCCGTTCTTTCTGGACCTTGCGCTTTGCGCTCGGTCTTGTGCTCTTCGCATACATTTAAATTTATTTCTTATAATTTGATACTGAAGCTCAAACCAATTTTATATTAATATTACAGATGATGTGAATTACACATTTTCTCAAAGTCACTCAATTTCTTTTTGAATTAAAGTGAAACAGGAAATTCAATTTTCTTAAGACTCTATCGGCCTTAAGGAACACATTCTCATCATGACACTAATGCATCGCGCTCGATTTTCTGTATACATTTCAGTAACTTTTTAATAAATTACATGATTAAAATAATTTATTTATTTTATTCCAAATATCTCAAAAAGAAAAAACAATCGTAGACTTTATTTAAGGAAGCGATTTTGCAGAACAACGCTTATTTCGTATCTCACATATTTTGGAGAAAAAAATCGAATTTTTTTAATATTAAAAATCAAAACATAAAATATACATCCTGTCCCGAAATGTCTAAATGAGAATTTGTAGACTTCATTCAGGCAAACAATTTTCCATCCAAACGTTTTTTTTGTATTACACATATTTTGTCTAAAAAATGGAATTTTCGAATTTTAATCGAATTTTTTGGAATTGAAATGAAAAATATATGTTTCATTAAAAACTGTATGAGACAAAATTTGTAGATCTCTTTGAAACGAACAATTTTGTATTCTTACGTTTTTTTCGTATTTCACATATTATTGTTAAAAAATTGAATTTTGGATTTTTAATAGTTTTTTTTTTAAATTAAAAAGAAAAATATGCATCTTATGGAAAAATGTTACAATTTAAATTTGTAGGTCTTTATGTAGTAAATAATATTGTATTATAACGTTTTTTTCGTATCTCGTATAAGTTATCGGGAAAATGGAATTTAGATATTGACTTTTTTCAAGTTTTGCCATACTGTAATTTTTCTAGTTTTAGTTTAATTTTCACTTATTTTGATTTAGATAGTGAAATAAAGCGTATACTTACCGGAGGTGATCCTGATATATATTGGAGGTGTGCAAAAAGATTCGATTCGATTTTCGATCTGATATTGGCTTCGGATGTCGAATATTCGACATTCGACTTTGCGGCCGATTGAATCGAAAAAATCCGATCCGAAGAAGGGTGCTCCGAATGTTGAATATTCGACATTCGACTATACGGCCGATCGAATCGAAAAAATCCGATCCGAGAAATAAGGCGAATCGAATCGAATTTGCGACATTCGATCCGACAAAATGCACACGTCTAATCTAGAGTTCAATATGGCGGACTAACATTTTAAGAAATACTCATAAACCTTTAGATAATATTATATACTATTATATTATTATATCATAATAATATATAACTATTATATTATAATAATCTATGATAATATATAACTATTATATTATAATAATCTATGATAATAACCCAAAGCCTAAAAAACTCGGCTAGTTCGAACTTTAAATTTCGTGTTTTGGACTTCTTTTGTCGAATACATTTCTTTTCAAAGTGTGCATCTATTCAAGCATGTTCACACAGCATTGTTGTAATAAACTTACATAATTTTTATTGTAAAATTACTACAGAGATTTTTATCAGTGTACTTAAACCCGTTTGAAATCTTTTCATATCTTTTTGTAAAGATTGTTTGGGAAAAAGGTTCCTAAACATGATCACCTGTATTGTGAATTGTAGTTGTACTTGTAATCACCAATAAAGAGTAGATTTCTTAGTTCAAATATAAATTGAAATCAAATATGTGAAGCGTTCTCGTACAAACAGACCACCTAGGAAGCGAAGCTGATAATATTCTAGCAACTACTCTCGGCTAAATGCTATTCCCGGCATTATTATACACACTTAATATTATCTGCTTTACAATCTACGGATATAAATATGTAATGAACGTTTATGTGTCGAATATTCGACGTCCGAAGTGCGTCCGTCGAATGTGGAATAATCGACATCGGGAGCATGTAATTTTTAATCAGACATTACACAATAAACATTGAATATTTGTATTTTAATTTTATATCGTCATATTTAAAGAATAAACAAATATTAATTATTTCAATTTGACACATTAATGTTACATAATTTTAACTAATTTTTTAAAAATATATAATTATTCATTTAATTAAATGTAAATTTAATATTAAATGTAAAATAATTTGTGAATACATTTTTCAAGTTATTATTAATAGTTTATCATATCGGAATCGTGAGTCGAAAGAATTCGTTTTTTTCATATGTGATTTATTCATATCATTTAAAGGGATGTGCATTAAAATTGTTTGAAGAATCAGGCAACGTGATTCGTATTTGATAAAATAACTACAAAATCAAATTCTATACGCCTGAAAACTCGAGAAAAATAATTATGCGCACAGGGACTATACACAGTTATATATATTTAATAATTTTAATATCTTTAACCAACTCTTCAAAATTTATCCTATACTATGAATCTCTACAACTGAAACAAGACATAACAATTTTAATTTTGGAAATTTGAATAAACTTTACACAATAAAACTGTGTACGATAAAAGAGTAAACCCTACTGAACATAATTTTATTAATAATTTTTTAAGCACAATGAAATTGTACACTAAATTATAGAAATTAAATTTTGTACATTTAAATAAACTCTATTAGAATCTACGAGAAAATATTATGCACCCGATTAAATACTTTTTTATTAATTTAATTTCAGGGCCATGACACACTTACCCGATTACTACCTTACATTTTTAAACCAACTTCCAGCCACACGAAATAAGATATCGATTTGAAGTTTTGAGAACTTAAATGAAAGGCACTAAGAAATGTTTATGATTAAAAGATAATTTTTTTCCAAATTTTTTAATGTAAATTGTTATTAGAATTGTAAAAATTTAGAAGTAAAAAAAGTCCCTTCGTGACTTATTCAAGAGGCTAAAATTTCAACTCGATTTCTGAAGATATTCGAAAAAAATGTTATATCTATACACTGCTGCTCAGCATTATTTACAAATTCCTGCAACATCCAGAAGTTCAGACAGATTTTCCACGAGTAAACGAACAATCTCTGAAGAGAAAAGAGGTCTGCAGCCACCCTCTTATGTAAAAGAGTATATTTATTTGTATGAAAATCATGAGTTCTTAAAGCAATAATAATAAATTTAAGAGTTTCTTTATGACATTACTCGTATTTATTTTATACCTATACACTTCTATTATTAATAGACCAGCATACAAATTTCAAACTATGTTGCACACACTTTCTCAAATAATCAGTCTCAAAGAAAGTAGAATTTAAAAACAGTATCATTAAAGGAAAACCCAACTTAAGCAGAAAGAAAACAATCTGAATTGTACGTAAGACTAAAAATAATAAATTCTTGCGACTATGGCGATATAAAATTAAAATACAATTATACAATGTATGTATACAGAGTGGGCACGAGTGGGTTGCAGAATGGGGAATATAATTGGGAGTAGTTTAGTATACGAAATATCGCCCAACATGCACTTTCGCTATTCGAGAAGATCTTTTTCAGGCGTTTTTTTTAAATTCGCGCCAGCTCGAAAGAGGTCGTACATATCTTGCGCATGTCTGTTCACTTTTTTCTAGGTCGGTAATAGTGAAACCTGTCCATATTTAATTTTAAATATGGTACAGGTTGGGTTTTCAAATGTCATTTTTGAAAAAATAGTAAAAATATTAAAATTAAAAGTGCCATGTTTTAAAAATATTGTCGAAAGTGCGGCAGAATTTTAAACAACAATGAGTGAATTTATTATTCAGACACACAAGTGTAAATAGTTGAAAATTGGAATCAAGTGTGACAGCAAGAAGCTCACCTTTGTAGTGTGTGATAAAAAATATAAATTTTAAACAAATAAAGAGCTTTGTTGCTCTAAAAGATTGATAAATGAGAACAGGAATGATTTATGGCATGGAGAATAGTAAGATTTTAAATCTCTATGATAAAAAACATTGAATATTTTTTTAATGTAAAATTTTCAATGACAGTAATATGTTTTAAATTTTCAGAAAAATATCTACTCACTTCAAATGAAGTTAAAAAAAAATTAAAAATTTTAAATTTGACGGGAAACTCAGATAAGTATTTTTTATTTCCCTTACAATGATTTTCTTGAAAAGAGACGTTTACTTTGTGAAATGTTCTTTTTCTTTTTCAGAAAGAGTGAATAATGAAGCAAGAGGGAAAAATAAAAGATTTAAGAACTAAATTGTGTAGGTATTTATGTTTCTTATAAGTTGCAGTAGCAAAAGTACATAAATAATAATGTAATAATACTTTGAAATATCTTAAAGCTAAACTTTATAATTTATCATTCTGAACAAAATATCAAAACACTAACAGATGTTTGTGTAATCAAATCCTCGATAGCCATTGATTAGTGTAAAAATTGTTCCCGGGACTAGAAGAAAGGTTTCAAAATTCTGCAAACTGGCTCAGGAGTCCACGTTCATGTATTCTGTTAGTTCTTGTACTAAAAAGTTGTAAAAAATTATTTTTAGAAATCTTCAATACTCATAGCGGCCGGTCTAGAGTGGCCAAGTTCTAAATACACACAAAACATTACCTAAACATTTGACTGTGACTGAAATAATATCTATAAATTCTTTCAATTCAGTTCATAAGTAGCTATCACTGTCTCTTATCAGTTCCCACAGCTAAACTGTATAATTTGTGATTGCAAAAATTTTTGAAACATTAAATGGTGTTTTTGGAGTCAAATCATCGATAGTCAATTATTATTGTAAAAATTGTTCCCGCGACAATAATTAAAGTTCTGAAATTCTGCAAACTTGTTCAGTAGTCCTAATTTACATACTCTATCAGTCCTCATAGTAAATAGTTCTGAAAAATAATTTTTTCAAAACTTCAATACTCATAGCTGCCGTTCTAGAGTGGCCAAGTTCCAAATACACACAAAATATCACATAAATCCTTGACTGTAATTAAAATAAATGCTCTAAATTCTTCTAATTTTTTTCTCAAGTAGCTATTCCTGTCTCTCATCAGTTCCTAAAGCTATACTTTATAATTTGTCATTTTAAAAAAATTTCAAAAACCCTCACTGATGTTTATGTAATGAAATCCTCGATAACCAACGATTATTGTAAAAATTGTTCCCGGGACTAGAAGAAAAGTTTCAAAATTCTGTAAAGTGTCTCAGAAGTCTTAATTCTCGTACTCTATCAGTCCTCGTAGCAAACAGGTCTGAAAAATCATTTTTTCAAAACTTCAGTACTGATAGCTGCCGTTCTAGAGTGGCCAAGTTCCAAATACACACAAAATATCACATAAGTCCTTGACTGTAACTAAAATAATGGCTCTAAATTCTTCTAATTTGGTTCTCAAGTAGCTATTCTTGTCTCTAATCAGTTCCCTAAAGCCATACTTCATAATTTGTCATTTTAAAAAAATTTCAAAATCCCTCACTGATGTTCATGTAATCAAATCCTCGATAACCAACGATTATTGTAAAAATTGTTCCCGGGACTAGAATAAAAGTTTCAAAATTCTGAAAGTGTTTTAGAAGTCTTAATTCTCGTACTCTATCAGTCCTCATAGTAAATAGTTCTGAAAAATCATTTTTTCAAAATTTCAATACTCATAGCTGCCGTGCTAGAGTGGCTAAGTTCCAAATACACACAAAATATCACATAAATCATTGACTCTATTCAAAATAAATGCTCGAAATTCTTCTAATTTGGTTCTCAAGTAGCTATTCCTGTCTGTCAACAGTTCCTAAAGCTATACTTTATAATTTGTCATTTTAAAAAAATTTCAAAAACCCTCACTGATGTTTATGTAATCAAATCCTCGATAACCAACGATTATTGTAAAAATTGTTCCCGGGACTAGAATAAAAGTTTCAAAATTCTGTAAAGTGTCGCAAAAGTCTTAATTCTCGTACTCTATCAGTCCTCATAGTAAATAGTTCTGAAAAATCATTTTTTCAAAATTTCAATACTCATAGCTGCCGTGCTAGAGTGGCTAAGTTCCAAATACACACAAAATATCACATAAATCCTTGACTGTAATTAAAATAATTGCTCTAAATTCTTCTAATTTGGTTCTCAAGTAGCTATTCCTGTCTCTCATCAGTTCCTAAAGCTATACTTCATAATTTGTCATTTTAAAAAAATTTCAAAAACCCTCACAAAAAATTATGACAATGCCTACCTAGGATTTGATTACATAAACATCAGTTTATTGTCATAATTTTTTTTGAATGACAAATTATAAAGTTTAGCTCTAGGAACTGATTAGAGACAAGAATAGCTACTTGAGAACCAAATTAGAAGAATTTAGAGCCATTATTTTAATTACAGTCAAGGATTTATGTGATATTTTGTGTGTATTTGGAACTTAGCTACTCTAGAACGGCAGTTATAAGCATTGAAGTTTTGAAAAAATGATTTTTCAGAACTATTTACTATGAGGACTGATAGAGTATGTAAACTAGGACTACTGAGCCAGTTTGAAGAGTTTCAAAACTTTAATTGTAGTCCCGGGAACAATTTTTACAATAATCATTGGCTATCGATGATTTGATTACATAAACATCAGTGAGGGTTTTTGAAATTTTTTTAAAATGACAAATTATGAAGTATAGCTTTAGGGAACTGATTAGAGACAGGAATAGCTACTTGAGAACCAAATTAGAAGAATTTAGAGCAATTATTTTAATTACAGTCAAGGATTTATGTGATATTTTGTGTGTATTTGGAACTTGGCCACTCTAGAACGGCAGCTATGAGTATTGAAGATTTGAAAAAATGATTTTTCAGAACTATTTACTATGAGGACTGATAGAGTATGTAAATTAGGACTACTGAACAAGTTTGCAGAATTTCAAAACTTTAATTATAGTATTGAAATATTGTTGATGTTCTTAGTTGGCTTTAGGGTCCAGGAAAAAATGTAACTCAAAGTTTCATATTTTCAAACGTTTCGACTCAGATTGGAGTCCTCATCAGTGAGAATTTAATTCTATAAAAATACAAAAGGAAGAGACTTAAAAAAATTGCACGTGTGACCGATGAACATTGTAATAAGAAATGTTATAAAGAATTGCGAGTGTAAAATATAAAATTGGTCTAAATAACTAAATTTTCAAAAAAAAATTGAAACTATAACAAACCAAAAATTTCTGTAAAAATACTAGGGGGAGAACATTAAAGGAATTGCACGTGTGACGGATAAACATTGTGGAAAAATGATATAAATGATATATAAATGTGAAAGTGTAAAATTAATCTAAATAACTAAATTTGCAAAAAAAAAATTGAAAAATGTGTTCCATTATTAATTAATTATAGTCGCGGGAACAATTTTTACAATAATAATTGACTATCGATGATTTGACTCCAAAAACACCATTTAATGTTTCAAAAATGTTTGCAATCACAAATTATACAGTTTAGCTGTGGGAACTGATAAGAGACAGTGATAGCTACTTATGAACTGAAATGAAAGAATTTATAGATATTATTTTAGTCACAGTCAAATGTTTAGGTAATGTTTTGTGCGTATTTAGAACTTGGCCACTCTAGACTGGCCGCTATGAGTATTGAAGATTTCTAAAAATAATTTTTTACAACTTTTTAGTATAAGAACTAACAGAATACATGAACGTAGACTCCTGAGCCAGTTTGCAGAATTTTGAAACCTTTCTTCTAGTCCTGGGAACAATTTTTAAACTAATCAATGGCTATCGAGGATTTGATTACATAAACATCAGTTAGTGTTTTGATATTTTGTTCAGAATGATAAATTATAAAGTTTAGCTTTAAGATATTTCAAAGTATTATTACATTATTATTTATGTACTTTTACTACTGCAACTTATAAGAAACATAAATACCTACACAATTTTAGTTCTTAAATCTTTTATTTTTCCCTCTTGCTTCATTTTTCACTCTTTCTGAAAAAGAAAAAAAAAACATTTCGCAAAGTAAATGTCTCTTTTCAAGAAAATCATTGTAAGTGAAATAAAAAATACTTATCTGAATTCCCCGTCAAATTAAAAATTTTTAATTTTTTTTTAACTTCATTTGAAGTGAGTAGATATTTTTATGAAAATTTAAAACATATTATTGTAATTGAAAATTTTACATTAAAAAAATATTCAATGTTTTTTATCATAGAGATTTAAAATCTTACCATTCTCCATGCCATAAATCATTCCTGTTCTCATTTGTCAATCATTTAGAGCAACAAAGCTCTTTATTTGTTTAAAATTTATATTTTTTATCACACACTACAAAGGTGAGCTTCTTGCTGTCACATTTGATTCCAATTTTCAACTATTTACACTTGTGTGTCTGAATAATAAATTTACTCACTGTTGTTTCAAATTTGGCCGCACTTTGGACAATATTTTTAAAACATGACACTTTTAATTTTAATATTTTTACTATTTTTTCAAAAATGAAATTTGAAAACCTAACCTGTACCATATTTAAAATTAAATATGGACAAGTTTCACTATTACCGACCTAGAAAAAAGCGAACAGACATGCGCAAGACATGCACGACCTCTTTCGAGCTGGCGCGAATTTTAAAAAAACGCCTGAAAAAGATCTTTTCGAATAGCGAAAGTGCATGTTGGGCGGTATTTCGTATACTAAACTACTCCCAATTATATTCCCTATTCTGCAACCCACTCGTGCCCACTCTGTATTGTGTGATGTCTGGTTAAAAGTTGCAAACTACATCCTGCGCTCATCGAATGTTCAATATCCGAATTGAGGCGCTTCGGATGTCTAATATTTGACATTCGACGGACGGCCGGCCGAATCGAAAAAATCCGATCCGAAGAAGGGTGCTTCGGATGTCGAATATTCGACATTCGACTATACGGCCGATCGAATCGAAAAAATCCGATCCGAAGAAGGGTGCTTCGAATGTCGAATATTCGACATTCGACTATGCGGCCGATCGAATCGAAAAAATCCGATCCGAAGAAGGGTGCTCCGAATGTCGAATATTCGACATATTCGACAAATAAGGCGAATCGAATCGAATTTGCGACATTCGATCCGACAAAATGCACACGTCTAGTGTGAACTGTCGTTAGAAATAATCTAAATTTTGAATACACGTTGATTATGTATATATATTTTAAATCTAATAGTATTGAAGACTACATTTTATATGTTTTATTTCGTAAAGGGTTGCGGCAGTTTTGGACTAAATGTCCTCTTTGGAAACACCTGTTACGTCAGAAACGTAACATTTCTCTTCTTAAAATATCTCCTCGTTTTATGTAAGGATCAGAAGGATCCTCTCTAAGGGATAAGGAATAGTCAGTGATTGAGAATGGTTAATGATATAAAATATATTTATTGACAATTAAATTGTGAACCAAGTAAGCACCATGGAATTGGAAATTGATTTGTGATTTTGAAGTGCCTTTGTAATTACCCTGAATGTAATTTGCTTGATGATTGATTGAGTCCAGTGGAGCGAATGTGGTCAGTTGAGTCTTCGTTGTAATCCTTGAGATAGTATTTGTCAGATGGGAAATCCGTAGTCCAGCCGGTTGATATGGTTGATTCTCTGATCCTAGTTTCAGAGAGAATTTGGAAGGCGATTCCCCTTCAATTTATAAAGTCGTTGAACTCAGCGTCGAGTAATAATTAGTCTGGGTAACGGTAAAATCTGATGAGGCTGGACTGAACTCGTAGTGCAGAGATGATGGAACTGAACTAGACCTTTGAAAGGTCATCTATGGTGGGAGTAAAAAACAAGGTGTACCACCTTTTCCATATTTGGTATTAAGATCGGATGAGTTGCCTTCTCTGATGACTTGTGCTCCAATGAAATTTATTACCTGGCACTAATGTCGCATTCAAACCTATTTTATCTGTTATTCGATTCTAATGAAAAGGTCCACTACGGAGGAAGTAAAAACAAGGTGTATCATCTTTTTCATATTTGGTATTTAAGATCGGATGAGTTGCCTTCTCTGATCACTTATGCTTCGATGAAATTTATTACCTGGCATTAGTGTCACGCTCAAATATATCAATTCTGTTTTATCTGCTTTTGGATTCTAACGAAAAAGGTCAACTACGGTGGAAGTAAAAACAAGTTGTATCATCTTTTCCATATTTTGGTATTAGAGCTTAAGGTCGAATGAGTTGCCTTCGCCGATGACTCACGTTCCGATGAAATTTATTACCTGGTGTTAATGTCACAGCCAAATATATCTATTTAAATCTGCCTTTCGATTTTAACGATCTTCTTATTTCTTATTAGATCTTGCTGTTGAGTCGATATAATCAAAGACGTGGTAATGTTGCCTTGATCCCATCATTGGTTTCTTAATTTGTTTATTACTCTAGGTGGTAGAGTCGCGGGACGTGACACACCTTTGACAATAGTTGGTCCATTTTCGTAAAGTTTCTTTACCGTTTTTCTCAGTTATTTTGAAAATTTTTGATTCCGGGATCAAGCATTTTTCTTCTATTTCTTCCAAAAATACGTATCTTGTGGAAAGCATTTCCAAGATTTTAGCTGCTGCGTTTTGCTTAGCAGTTTTCTTTTGACGGGCTGGTTCCCCAATACAAGAAAAAGTTATTTTATTTTTAAAAATTTTGCAAGTTGCTTGGAACGGTGGTAGTTCTTGTTGCAATCCAAGCGACTTCGTATATGTTGGTACTGCAAGGTCGTACTCAATGCTAATTTCATAGAGTATTTGTACTGCGCTACCCTTTGCCAAGTCTTTTTGTTGCGCTGCCATTGTTCTTATCTGCAAAAGAATTATCTATTTAAGTTACTGATGGATTGAATTTATCCAAATGGAAGTTAGTTTTTATTTTTCATCAATAGTTATGTGTTTGGTTTAATTTCTGTTATTCGCGTTTGTTAACTCAAAGAGGAATTCCGTGTAGAGAAAACCCTGGTGTGTTTTGAACGTATAACAAAAGGAGAAGAGAGAAAAAAGAATATGGTTTGATCAATATTTTATTCATTGTTATAAATTATTGTTGTTGCTTCGGAGTCTACCCTAGCGAACTGGCTGAACGGTAGCTTTACGCTGTAGCGTAAAACTATCGTAAAGCTATCCTAAAGTAGCATTACCCGCGAAAAAAAGTTGTTCTTGTTAGATCCGGTCAGATCAAATTCCCAGATCTAACCAGATCTTGATTTTGTCGAGATCTGACCAGATCTACTTCAGATCTAACCAGATCTGCTTCAGATCTGACCAGATTTACTTTGAATATGACTAGATCTACTTTAGATCTGATTAGATCTGGTCAGATCTCGACAAACTCAAGATCTGGTTAGATCTGGGAATTTGATCTGACCAGATCTACCAAGATCAATTTTTTATTCGCGGGTATAACTCATGAATGAGGCAAAATAAACATTCAAAATGTTTCTATCCTTATTCTATGTTAAAAATAACGTTAAATGGTAATTGAAATATGCAATAATTTTATTTATTTACGCTAAAAATTAAAAAAACATAATACGGGTCATTGAAGGCAGTGCAGTGGTTCATCACCTTCCACGTCTTCGCTGTCAGGATTGACTATTTGTTAAAGTGAGATGAAAGGATAGTTGCATCTCACTCCAACCAATGGTCAACTATAACCGTTGAGACGCTCCACAAAACGTGAACCACTACACTGCTTTCAATGACAGGTATTATGTTTTTTTAATTTTTAGCGTTAATAAATAAAATTATTGCATATGTCCATTACCTTTTAACGTTATTTTTAACGTAGAATAAGGATAAAAACATTTTGAATATTTATTTTGCCTCATTCATGAGTTATAATGCTACTTTACGATAGCTTTCACTGATTTCTATAATACACTGGATGCACAATCAATGCAAAGTCGTGTGCTTCATTGAAGGCTGATCCGCCATCTTTGTTTAGGTTGATTACAAAGAATGTTGCGGTAAATTCAAATATAGTAAAAAGGGAAAAGTGTAAATATTAAAGAAACAATATGTAATCCATGCTTTTTTGCCGGTATTAGTATTGATAGTATACATAATTAAACTAATGAAACGACATTTAATCAATAGTACTAAAAATATAACTCGGTAATATTTATTATTATGGTATGTAATGTTGTATATATTTAAATATACATATGTATTTATTTCTTAATTGTAATTAAATATAAATTTATTATAAATTTATCAAATATAGATTACAGAATGCAACAAGTAAACGTACCTTGAAGTAGTGTAAAAATTATCTCACGTTCTGAACGTGAACTATTAATAATAGTCACATATAATAACTATTTTTAGTATAAATTAATTCGCGTTTCATAATTCAACCCTTATGTATCTGTATATTAACGTTTTTGAAAACTGGAAAAAAGCTCCATCCCCTTCTGTTTCAAAAAATGTTGAATTACGCGATCTTGTTGGCGTATTTCATCATACGTTTAAATTGCTCAGGAGTAATAATTTGCTCCAACTGGAAGAAGTAATAGAAATAATTTTAAATATATACAAAAATTATAAACTATTGTATTTTGGTCGTTTACGAATATTTTAATTTATTATAAAATAATAAAAGTGGAAAAAAACAAACCCTGAAATATAATTAATACTGAATGCAGATATTACGTGAAAATTTAGTATATACATGCTGTGACTAGTATGTTACTAAATAATAGAATCTAATTCTATAAAGACATAGGTGATAATATAGAAGATTATCACTAAATAGTACAAAACATCAGGTACGAAAGTACTTCACAAGCAGCAAATCACTTAATTAAAAATCACCAGAGTATCACAAACAAGAAGTTTTAAATGTCAAACTAAAGTAGTGACTAATTCAACACCTTAATTTTTAAACTACATGCAAAAGTAATAATTAAACAATTCTTTAAAAAAATAATCAATAATAATTACAATAATAAACAAAATAATAAATAAATAATAAAAAAATAAAAAAATAAATAAATTAAAATAAAAAACTACTTCAAGGTACGTTTACTTGTTGAATTCTGTAATCTATATTTGATAAATTTATAATAAATGTATATTTAATTATAGTTAAGAAATAGATACATAAGCCCATTTAAATATATACAACATTGAATGCCATAATAATAAATATTACCGAGTTTTATTTTAGTATTATTTAATGAATTTCATTTCATTTCATTAGTTTAATTATGTATACTATCAATACTAATACCGGTAAAAAAGCATGGATTTCATATTATTTCTTTAATATTTACACTTTTTCCTTTTTACTATATTTGAATTTACCGCAAAATTCTTTGTAATCAACCTAAGTAAATATGGCGGCTCATCCTTCAATAGACCTTTTTATCCTGAAAGGCGCTGGTGCGCATGTGCCGAAAGTTGACGTCATTTCCGGATTTTTCGTCAAGTTTTGTATAGAAAAACGATATTTACTGTTATAAATTAATATACTAAACGAATAAAAAAGCATAAATATTAAGAAAACGAAAGAGGCGAAAATCCACAACAAATTAAAAAAAAACCGGTGAAAAAACAGTAAAAAGTGCGGTTAAATCGTTAAATAGGTGCGAATGTTTACTACACGTTATAGTAGAATTTGATAAATATTGTACCTGCGTTACCTACATTCCTTCACTAGTTTTTAAAAATTTACATTAAACTTAAGAAATTACAAAATACATGTTTAAAAAAGTATATTTTAATTTTTTTGTTAAAGCTACAAAATATTTTTTAATTTTCAGATATTTATTACTACATACTACAGCGAAATACTATGCTGTAGTTGAAAAAATTTTCTTAATATTATTAACTTATTTATTACTGCAGGCTATAGTAAAAGTAAGAAAAAACATGTCAAACATTCAGTTTATTTCATTTTAAAGAGTTACAAAGATGTTATTTTTAATATTATTGAGGTATTTACTTCTGCATAGTATCGTAAAAAGTTGATTTTATAAATGAATGTCAAAATGTAAACGGATAATGTAGACGGATATAAAAGTATTGTATGGTAGAAGTTCTGTTTCGAATGTTTATGTTATGGTTATAAAATTAATCGCATTCAATAAATTTTTAATATAGTACAAAAATTGAATTGATTATTTTCCAAAATAACTTTAAATATCTTTTCTGCATACAAGACTTGACGAAAAATGCATTTGTCAACAGCAGTCAACGGGGTCAATCGATGACAGATGTAAACATTCGCACCTATTTCACGATTTAACCGCACTTTTTATTGTTTTTTCACCGGGTTTTTTTTCAATTTGTTGTAGATCTTCGCCTCTTTCCTTCTCTTAATATTTATGCTTTTTTATTTGTTTAGTATATTAATTTATAACAGTAAATATCGTTTTTCTATACAAAACCTGACGAAAAATCCGGAAATGACGTCAAATTTCGGCACATGCGCACCAGCGCCTTTCAGGATAAAAAGGTCTATTGGGCACACGACTTTGTGGACTTTCCCATTGGCATTGTGCATCCAGTGTACTATAGAGATCAGTGGCCCTATCCGACTCCCTGGGTAGGTATACATTGTCAGAGATGAGTTGAGAGATTGCTAAAGTAATGTATTTAATTTCGGGTGATTTTCCGCAGCGCGCCCTATTGCCAAATGATCTTGGGAACTAAAATAAAAGGTTCATGCTGCTACTTGAAGGGTAAAACAGAGCTACTGTTTATCACTTTTGCAGCGCCCCCAATTGCGTACAGCTTTTTCGGATCTTTTTTGAACTAAAATTAAAGGTCCGCGCTGTTATAATAACATGTGGGAGCACACACAATGAAGCGCGTCATGTGAGTGTATCCCCACTAACTCGCTTAGACTTCACGCGCTGTCGTCGGTTGTCGAGTTAAAATCAGAAATTATATTTTGTCGACTTCATGCAAAGGAGGCGCGAAATAGACGCAGAATTCAAAATTACGGAATATAACATTAAAAAAATTACACTTTTTTTCTATATAC
Source organism: Diplolepis rosae (assembly GCA_030998225.1). NCBI lineage: Eukaryota > Metazoa > Arthropoda > Insecta > Hymenoptera > Diplolepididae > Diplolepis > Diplolepis rosae. The sequence goes on along the minus strand of JAPYXD010000314.1, from coordinate 441,037 downwards.
TTTGAAAAATATTGATCTGAAATAAGTATCTAAAAGATTTTGTGAAATTTTAAGATGATTTAAATACTTGAAAAATGAATTTTTAATGAAATTTAAAGTCAATAAATGCTTAAAGATTCGAAACAAAATATCGATTTCAGCATTTTTTTTTTTAAATATATTTTATAATAAGATATCATTCAAGATGAAATACAAGTTTCAAAAATGAAGGGTTTGAACATTTTTGTAATAGGTAACATCTTTGGTATGAAAATTTCGATAAATAAATGTAAATGAAGTTTTTGCTGATTTCAGGTAGTTCATCTACAAAAATTAGACTTCAGGCAAAAATAGATAAATTTTTTTTCAAGAATAGCAATATTATTATTGAAGAGATCATTTGGAAGAAAAGAGATTAGTTTCCAAGAAAAAAAATTAAAACATAAAAAAATAATGCATTTAACAAATTTTATTTTTACCCGGACTTGTTTTCTTATCGCTTCATACCAAATTTTAGAAAATGATGTGATTCTGTGAAATCACGGATAATTTTTTTAAGAAAAAGGCTTTCTACAACTTAACCGTTTCCATGTTTTGGAAATTATAATAAATTCTTTAATGGCTAAAAGCATTAAAAATAAAATTTCCAAAACAAAATTCTTGTAAAAAAATTACTGAATTTGGTAAAAACTTATTCATTTTAGAAATATGGAAACGGCTAGGTTGTATTAGGTCTTTTTCCTGAAAAAACGATTCTTGATTTATTTGAATCATATCATTTTTTTTAAAATTTGGTTTGAAGCGATAAGAAAAAAAGTCGGGGTAAAAATAAAATTTGTTAAATTTATTTTTTCTTATGCTTCAAATATTTTTCTTGGAAATTAATCTCTTTTCTTTGAAATGATCTCTTCAATAACAATTTTTCTATTTTTGGAAGCAAAATTATCTTTTTTTACATAATACATATGGCAATTTCAATAGATGAATGTAAATGAAGTGTTTGCTGATTTAAGAAAATAGATAAATTATATGTGAATTTACACCTCAAACTTTTTTTGATATGAAGCTAAGTCGACAAAGGGTTACTAAAAAATAAAATACATTGAATACAATTTTTTGGAATTTAACATCTTTTACATGACAATTCGTATGTATACATATATATAAACTACCATCGGAAATTACAGATTGACCTGGAGTTTCAACTTTCGTCAAAGTGTTTTATTTTATAGAAAGATATTACAAAAGAAATTTTAATTTAGATTTAGATTTCAAAAGGTTTTTTTCAGTATGTCTTCATAGTGATTTCTTAACCTAATCAAAATATTTTTAGAAATTCTTTTCTGGATTATATCTTGGGGTTGAACAGAATTCAAAAAAGTCATGCAATTTTTAAAATATGTAGCTTATTCAAGAAGTTTTTAAAAATCGATGTATATCATATTTTAATAAATTTAGAAATTTTTATCAAAATATTGATAGTTTGGATTTTTTGAATTCTTCAAATGAATGTAGTACAATCATCATTTGAAATTTGATGATTTTTGATTACCATCTTTGATTCTAGAGCAGAATCTAGCAGAAAAATTCCAAAAACATCTTAATTAGTTAGAAAAATACTATGAAAACTTACCTTTGAAATGAGACTACAGACTTTTGACAATGTTAATTAATTTTAAAGTTATTAATATTATTAAGAAAGATATAAATTTGATGTCTTTTAGATTCTTATCATATGAGAATTAAGGTTTTGGTTTTATGTGAAAAATAATTTTCGTCAAATCTTTACGTTTTGAGATCCCCTGAGTCAGAAAAAACGGTTTTTACGAAAGTGTCTGTCTGTCTGTCTGTCTGTCCGTCTGCAGTAGTAATAGGTCATATACTCGATAACTCTGGATAGAAAAAATTGTCGGATTGAATTGAGCTTATGCATACATTATCGCAGCTGAAAAAGTAAAGGCAAGTTCGTTAACCAGCTACATCCGACAAAAATTGTCAAAATAGGAGCATTTTTTGTGTTTTTGAAAAAAACTTTATGAAAAAATCAAAATCTTTAAGACTGGTTTCTGATAATTCTCGTAAATCTCTACTAATTATCCTGATAATATTTTGCAATTAAAATAAATTTAAGAAAGTTACAGTATATTAAAACTTGAAAAAAGTCAATATTCATTTTCCAGTTAAATTATATTATTATATCATATATAGGTTTGGTTTCGTCGGTCTTAGGGTCAATAAAACAACATTAAAGAAAAATTATTGAATCAATTTATATCAATAAAAATATTAATATTTCAATAAATTGTAAGGCTGAAATTATGAATATTAATCGAATTTGCCATGGCATTATTTAACATATGATTTTCAAGTTTGTGTTCTCAAGCTTTAGCACGCTTTTCATTGGTGAATTTAATTCAATATATCGTATCTTCGTCTCTCTATCCTACAGTTTGCGTTGCTTCATCGGATTGTACACATCGTATTATAATGTAATTTTAAATTATTGAAACCCTCAATCTTTGAGGCTTTAATTTTAATAACATTTTCAAGAATAAGACTGAATCTTCATGTGTGCTTTCGTTTTTTTGTAATTTATGTAAGTACTTATTTATTATATCAACACAACATATAAAATAGTTCTCTTTGGAAAAAGAAATTTGATGATAAATTGATTTGTTCAATTTTTAGTGACATATATATTCCTTGAAAAAGACCCGCAGTGAGGTTGAAACATAGGAGAATTTTTGACCAAATATAATGAAGGAGTTTTATTTAATTTCTTGTTATTTTGGCATAGGGTCAGTTTCATCTTTTTTTATTTGATTAAAAATATCACTATTAGATGTGAAAATGAGCAAAAAGACAGAAAGGCAAACGTTTCGGCCACATATGGGGGCCCTCTTCAGTGCCATAAATTCAAAGCTTAATTCAAAATTTCTGAAGAACATTAGAATATAGGAAATAATCAAATTAGGAATTATCACGGAATTCAAAAACTTATCTTATAGCTTGAAGCTGATATATAAAATCATTTTTTTGAAAAATACACGCCTGCGTCCACTCGTGAAAATGAACATAAACGTCTCGAAATTCTTTAGTAGGTATAGGACAATAGTCTTCTTCAAGGAGGAAAAGAACCTCTCAGGATTGCTTATATAAAAAAATTTTCGGTCAGCAAAGCCACATGTCTCGAGTCGGTTTTTAAAACAGTTCAGATCATTCTGTGAGAGACTCCGGTAACAAAGTCTTCACCGCAAAGTTTTCAAAAATGTAAAATATGTTCGCGTTTTGCCACTGATAACCAATTTGGCTTAATAATAAAATTTTCTAAAAAATTCCGGTCGGTTCGTGTGCAAAATTTGTTATGTTTTTTTATTAATCCGGTTTTTTATTCACAGTGAACTCTAGATATTTTTTCAATTCATGATGCTGCATACTGCACTACTTCATTTTGAATTTCAAGCTATAAGATAAGTTTTTGAATTCCGTGATAATTCCTAATTTGATTATTTCCTATATTCTAATGTTCTTCAGAAATTTTGAATTAAGCTTTGAATTTATGGCACTGAAGAGGGCCCCCATATGTGGCCGAAACGTTTGCCTTTCTGTCTTTTTGCTCATTTTCACATCTAATAGTGATATTTTTAATCAAATAAAAAAAGATGAAACTGACCCTATGCCAAAATAACAAGAAATTAAATAAAATTCTATGAATTTGGGTCAATATAATACTAGACATGTTATCAAGCATGTCACCTTATAATGAAGGAGTTTTTTATAGAATGTTGTTTTATTGACCGCAAGACCGACGAAACCAAACCTATATGATATAAAGATCTACAAGTTTGAACTGCAACATTTTTTCATAAGATGTATATTTTTCTTTTTAATTAAAAAAAAAAATACCATTGAAAATCCGAAATTCAATTTTTTAACTAAAATATGTGAAATACGAAAAAAACGTAAGAATGGAAAATTGTTCATTTCAATAATATATACAAATATTTTCAGATATAGTTTCTAATAAAACGTATATTTTTCATTATAATTTAAAAAAATACGATTAAAATTAAAAAATTCCATTATTTGAACAAAATATGTGACATACGAAAAAAACGTTGAGATAGAAAATTATTTGCCTGAATGAGGTCTACAAATTCTCAGTAGGACATTTTTTGACAAGATATATATTTCATGTTTTGGTTTTAAAAAATACAATATTGAAAATAAAAAATTCCATTTTTGAACCAAAATATGTGTGATACAAAATAAACGATAATACAAAAAATCGTTTTCACTAAAAGAGTCTATGAATTCTTCTCCTTTTTTAAATATTTGGAAGAAAATAGATTTTTTGTAATCTTGTAAATTATTAGAAAGTTACAGAAAAGTATACAGAAAATCGAGCGCGAAGCGCAAGTTTCATGATTAGAATGTGTTCTTTAAGGCTGATAGAGCTTTAAGTAAATTGAATTTCTTTTTTCATTTGAAATCAAAAACAAATTTAGTAACTTTGAGAAAATATAATTCACATCGATAATATTATAAAATTGACTTGAACTTAAGTATCAAATTACAAGTAATAAATTTAAATAATAATGAAACATGCAGGACTTATATCGGCCCTTAGTATTAATATTCAAATATTGTTCATGTTTTTAGTTGGCTTTAGGGTCCGAAGAATACACTCTAAAAACAAGTGTGTTAATTTTACACGTGAATCACGATAGTAACTTGTTAGGCATTTGAAGTGTGTATTTTTAACACACATTTTGGGTACAAAACGTTAAAGTGTTTGAAAATTAAACGTTGCGTTTGTAATGTGTATTAAAACTACACACTTCAAATGCCTAAAAAGTTACTATCGTATTTCACGTGTACAAGTAACACACTTGTTTTTAGAGTGTATAGGCACCGTGCGTGACTGCAGCGCCATAGCATGAGTGAACTAAAGGAGGCTGTTCGAGAACTTTTACAATGTATTATAATGGGACTTAGTTATAAAAATGTTTATTATCAATAAAAAAACAAACAAAAAAACAATTTGATTCACTTTAAAATTCGATTGTTTTTCCTTGTGAAGTATTTGTGTGAAATCAGCAGTAAAAAGTAAGTATTTTCCATAATAAAAATGATATAGAAACCAGTAAATATAAGGTTAAGGTAGTTGTGGTGCCAAAAATCAGTTTCTGGAAAAAGAAGTTTTTCTATGATTTCAAGACTGGAAATTATATCATCAGCCGTGTCATATGTAAGGAAAGACACTCTTTTTAATGAAAAAATTTAAAAATTACGAAAAATAATTTTTTAATAATGTTTTTTGTAATAGGATTTTTCCTTACTATCGCTTCTTACCAATTTTTTAAAAATGATTGAAGTTTCTTAAATCAATGCTTATTTTTTCGGGGAAAATATTCTCTACAACTTGACCGTTTCCAATTTTTGAAAATAAATTCTTTAATGACTGAAATAATTAAAAATCAATTTTCCAAAGCAAAATTTTTATAAACAAATTGCTGTATTTGATAATAATTGATTTATTTTCAAAAATTGGAAACGGTTAAGTTGTAGAGAATATTTTCCCCGAAAAAATAAGCTATGATTTAAGAAACTTCAATCATTTTCAAAAAATTGGTAAGAAGCGATAGTAAAGAAATATCCTATTATAAAAAACATTATTAAAATATTATTTTTCGTAATTTTTTAATTTTTTCATTAAAAAGAGTGTCTTTTCTTACATATGTCACGGCTGATGATATAATTCTCAGTCTTGAAATCATAGAAAAACTTCTTTTCCCAGAGACTGTTTTTTGGCATGACGACTACCTTAAGTTAATGACAGATCAAAACAGACTAGAAAAATAATAAAGAATTGAATTGTAATTTCATGATGACACTTTTAGGTACTTGTTGAGTAAATAGATATTAATTGTTTATTTTCAGATTCAAATTCATCATGGATATAATTATTAAAACAGGTTTTCAATCAATTAAACATACAATAGAATTTCAACCACAAACGAAAATTAAAGGTAAAAATCTCGTTCTGGCAGAACACGTACGAGATGTCTAAGAGTTCCGTAGAAATAATGAAAGTTATTTAATAAAATCTCGTATAATTCGACAAGCATCAGTCCATGCAACACCCTACAGTACCCACTTATTCCTTTGATTTATTTTCCATTTAGACGTTGGAATTTATAAAATTTACACTCACTTTTCCTGCTTGTATTTTTACAAATCACAACACAACAACTTCGGTCGCTCATTTCAGCTATATTTTTTTAATTAAAACAAAATTTAGATTTGCACATGTATTTTGATTGCTCGGAAATATAAAACAGCCTCCTTTAACGCCTAAATTTTCCACTGCGTGCGCTGGCGTCGATTTAACTCTCCCTACCATGACTTCGCACGGTGCCTTATGACGATCGAATTTTTGTAGTATATTTTTACAAAATTAATATTATGCTCTTAACTTAGGCTTATTAGAAGCAAAACTGTGTTAACTTTTATTTTAGCATCATGAAAAAATGTTAACCTTTTATTATAAAAATTAAGTTACTTTAACAATAGCTTAAATAACATATGAACCTCTAATTTCCGATGGAAGTGTCTGTGTAAAGAAAGGTTTTAAATATTACAAAAAAAGAATAAATTGTATTTGAATTCGCATGCGATCTTGCACTTTGAGATTTATTTGGTGTGAAGTAAATTCGACAAATCATTACTATAAAGTAAAATACTTGAAAAAACATTTTCAAAATATTTAATATTTTTACACGAATGTACATACAGTCGACCGGCAATCGAAATACCCGGGCTCGAATCCCGGCGGTGCATTCGAAAACGTCTTTTTTCCACAGAAAGATTTTCAAATTCTTTAAACTTAAGTATGTAACTATGAACGTATTAATATATTTAATGTTTTTAAATTATTCATTGTTTTATTAAAACAATTAAAATAGTAAATTGTAATGACCCTTGATTTAATTTATAATAGACTTCTTCATTTATGGACCCTAAAGCCAATGCAATTTATTAAAACATTTTGAATTCAAAATAATTCTGAATGTTTGAGTATAAAAGGTTTAAATATTTGAAAAATACATAAATTATATCAAAATTAGCACACGAAATCGTACACTAACTTTAATTTGGTATATAAAGTAAAATTGAAAATAAATCCTTTAGAATAAAACATTTTGAAAAAACTTTCAGAATACATAACATATTATAAATGAAAATTTCAATATATATAAGTATAAATAAAAGGTTTGATTATTCAAAAGTAAAATATATTATATCTAATATTTTATCGAACAGCACACTTTAAGATTTCATTGGTATGGGGATACACATTTTTAAAATTACACGACTTTTTGTAACATGTTCAACCCCAGCATATAGAATCCAGAAAAGACTTTCTAAAAATATTTTAATTAGGTTAACAAATCACTATGAAGACATACTAAAAAAAATCTTTTAAAATTTTAATTTTTTTACATACTTTTATTAATTTCCTTCAAAGAGATCTAAATTAAAATTTCTTTTGTAATATCTTTCTATAAAATAAATCACTTTAACGAAAGTTGAGACTCCAGGTCAACCTCTGTAATTTCCGATGGTAGTTTATATATATATATATATATATATATATATATATATATATATATATATATATATATATATATATATATATATATATATATATATATATAAATTGTCATGTACAAGATGTAAATTCCAAAAAATGTTATAGTTACAAAGCTTCAAAATTTGGTAATTAAAATTTTAATATAAAACTTTAAGCATTTATTGACCTTGAATTCCATTGGAAAATTTGTTGTTTACTGTTCAAATCTTCCTCCGATTTCAGAAGAACAGACAAATTAAAAATTACAAAATATTTCATTAAAAAAATTGAACTCGTTCATATGATCTTGTAATATTGTAACAAGATTTGAACACTTCGGACAAAAATTTGTATGTAAAATTTAATATCGATAAATATTTACATGTTCATATGAAGATATTAATGAACACATATTTTAGCTTCTTAATTTATCCACATCTGTTAGAAAATTTTTCCTTTCCATAGACCATTTCATTTTTTTAATGAAAAGTCTGTGCTTAGGCTACAAAAATGTGAGATGAAAATATTGCTAACATAAAACTGAGAATGTAAATTTTAAACTTGAATTTTATGTTTATCTCTTCTTAATAGAAAATATCTCTCTAACTAAAAAGTTTTTAAATGCACAAAATTGATAAGAAGTATGGAAATTTAAATAGGAAAATATATATTGATTCAAATTTGGAACATTTATTGGCATCAAATTTTACTGAAAGTTTATTTTTGAAGTTTTTAAATGCTTATAAAATTTCAGACGTTATTTCAGATTTTTATTTTAGGCAGATTTTTTCCAAAATATCGGAAAAAGTGTTGTCTCTTAAATAACATATTTCGTAAATTTGAAATTGTCGTCTGCTTCGCGCCTCTTTTGCACGGTTTCGACAGAAATACACAATTCTCAATTCCGACTCGATAACCGAAGGCGTGAAATCTAAAAATAGCATTGCTTGAAGGAAGCGTGGAGAATAAGGAGAAGTGGGACGTGTCGTTCTCGCGTGCAAGAGCGACGAGGAAGAAACAAGGGCAGCGCGCGCCGCTGCCCCTCCATAGAAATTCTGATGGTAAATCATTTCTGGATTTTATAACTTTCATTATTTACCGACGCGCAAAGTACACCTTTTGCGCAACGCGTTCAGAGGGCGCGTTTATCAGCCCAATTTTGTGAAATTCTCTTATTCCATTACTTTAGCAATCTCCCAACTCATCTCTGACATTGTATCATAGTTTTAGTTGCCCAAAGTTTCAATAACCTAGATTATAGTTTGGTAGACTTAAATGCAGACGTCGCTTTCGGCGTGTTTTCACCGGTCCCCTCTTGCCACTCACCACAACCAAGGTTCCAATCAAATTAGTTCCTCGAAAGCATTATAGATGCGCTAAATGCATCTCCCTCCAATCCCCTCCACCCGCTGAGATACGCAAAACAGTAAGCGCGCTTTAAAAATTTAAATTTAAATTATATATATTGAAGAAAATTAAAAATTGGTAAACAAAGCAAGGAAAAGCGACGTGTAAAGTGTTTCAATGTTACTTTATGTGTATTTTATTTTGCTTTATAGTATCATTTTGATATTGAAATAGGTTACAGTGAACATGCATTGCTAAATTAACTTTCTGTCAGTGAAAGATAAGTACATGAATGAAAAACCAATATTTAATTATTATAATTAGAACATGTATGCAATAGACAGAGAATTAGTTTCTTATTTTTGAAAAGTTTAATTTTTAATTTTCATATTTTCGTATTTTTAATTCTTTTTTTTACATTCTCATCATGGATGAGAAGGTATTGGTTTTATGTGAAAAATGACTTTCGAAATTTTCATCATATCTTTACGTTTTGAGACACCCTGAGTCAGAAAAAACGGTTTTTACGGAAGTGTCTGTCTGTCTGCAGTACTCAGTAGTAGTAGGTCGTATACTCGATAACTCTCGAAATACGTTATAATACAATATTATTTACTACATAAAGACCTACAAATTTAAATTGTAACATTTTTCCATAAGATGCATATTTTTCTTTTTAATTTAAAAAAAACTATTAAAAATCCAAAATTCAATTTTTTAACAATAATATGTGAAATACGAAAAAAAACGTAAGAATACAAAATTGTTCGTTTCAAAAAGATCTACAAATTTTGTCTCATACAGTTTTTAATGAAACATATATTTTCCGTTTCAATTCCAAAAAATACGATTAAAATTCGAAAATTCCATTTTTTAGACAAAATATGTGAGATATAAAAAAAAAACGTTTGGATGGAAAATTGTTTGCCTGAATGAAGTCTAAAAATTCTCATTTAGACATTTCGGGACAGGATGTATATTTTATGTTTTGATTTTTAATATTAAAAAAATTCGATTTTTTTCTCCAAAATATGTGAGATACGAAATAAGCGTTGTTCTGCAAAATCGCTTCCTTAAATAAAGTCTACGATTGTTTTTTCTTTTTGAGATATTTGGAATAAAATAAATAAATTATTTTAATCATGTAATTTATTAAAAAATTACTGAAATGTATACAGAAAATCGAGCGCGAAGCATGAGTGTCATGATGAGAATGTGTTCCTTAAGGCCGATAGAGTCTTAAGAAAATTGAATTTCCTGTTTCACTTTAATTCAAAAAGAAATTGAGTGACTTTGAGAAAATGTGTAATTCACATCATCTGCAATATTAATATAAAATTGGTTTGAGCTTCAGTATCAAATTATAAGAAATAAATTTAAATGTATGCGAAGAGCACAAGACCGAGCGCAAAGCGCAAGGTCCAGAAAGAACGGAGCGCGCAGCGCGACGATTGAGTATTACGGAGCGCGAAGCACGACGATCAAATCGCGCGCCCTAGGCGCGCTCATACTTGCGCGCGATGAGAATGTGCCCGCGAAGCAGGCAGATTTTTTTCATTATGAACAACTTCTAGTTTCCAGGATTTTTATTATTTTCAAATATTATTCAAATTAATAATTACAATTATAAAAATAAAATTTTAAATTAATTAGTTAATTGAAAATTTAGACTTAAGAGGCATGTGATACTTTGCCATAAGAGCAATTTAGTTTACACAGTTCTTCTTCCACAATTTTCAATTTTTCAAAAAAATAATAGTGCACAGGCGTCCGTGTTAATTTTCTTTACGTCTCGGCACTATTATTTTTTTGAAAAATTCAAAATTGTGGAAAAACAACTGTGTAAACTAAAATTCTCCTTTTTTAAGCTCAATGTTTACATAAAATTTTTTTGAAAATTTAAAGAAGAAAGTTGTCCGAAACTCAATAATTTGTAATTTCTGAAATATTTGTTTGACTCACACTAGTCAGTATGTTTTAAAATCTCATTGTAATTTATGGCTAGTTCTTGTATTTTCTTATTAAAAAAGTGATAATTCCACACTTTTCTGAAAAAAAAATGGATCAATGTTTTTCAAAAAAACTCAAATGAATTGATTTATAAAAATTTATAATAAGATGTATAAATAAATAAATTTAATTTAATGAAGATGTTAGAATTTCCTTTTCTCACAATTTTACTGGGAATTCTTATATAAATCAGGATCACCTCCGGTAAGTATACGCTTTATTTCACTATCTAAATCAAAATAAGTGCACTCAGAAAAAAGATTTGATTGAATCAAAGAAAATTATTTGCTTGAAAGACTTTCTTTGATTTAAAGAAATGATTTGTTTAAATGAAATAAAATTTTTTTAATTCAAACAAAATGTCTTCAAACGAAATAAATATTTGTTTGAATCAAATTAATTTTTCTACAAAACAAAGAAATTAATTCAATGATATATGGTCAAAGATATAAATTGTTTGATTGAAGGCAGAAATTTATTTGATTCAAACAAATATTTAATTGGTCCAAAGGTGTTTTGTTTGAATCAAAAAAATTTTGTTTCAATAAGGTAATTTTCATCATCGAAAAGTAAACCTCAGGCAAAAATTGGTAATTTTGCCTTTAAGAATAGCAATATTATTATTGAAGGGCTATTTTGAAAGAGAAAAGATTATTTTTCATAAAAAAAATTTAAAACACAGAAAAATAATTTTATTAATAAATTTTATTTTGGACCCAACTTTTTTTCTTATCGCTTCTTATCAAATTTTAAAAAATTATGCGATTCTAATAAATCATGAATCATTTTTTCAGAGAAAAGATTTCCCACAACTTCACCGTTTCTGATTTTTAAAAATAAATTCTTTAATGGCTGAAACCAATAAAAAAACATTTTCCAAAACGAAATTTTTATAAACAAATTGCTGAATTTGATAATAATTTATTAATTTTCGAAAATTGGAAATGGTTAAGTTGTAGGGAATCTTTTTCTCGAAAAAGTTATTTGTCATTTATTATAATCGCATAATTTTTTAAAATTTGGCGAAAAGCGATAAGAAAAAAAATTAGGTAAGAAATAAAATTGATTAATAAAATTATTTTTCTGTGTTTCAAGTTTTTTTCATGTAAAATAATCTTTTCTCTTTCAAAATAGCCCTTCAATAATAACAATATATAGGATCTTAAATAGGATCCTACATAGGATCCTGTGTAAGATCTTATGCAAGATCCTATTTAGGAATTTGGCATAGGAACTCACATATGATCGTACATAAGATCTTATATAGAATCCTATGCAGGATCCTATGTAAGGTCCTATATGAGATCCTATGTGGTATCCTACACAGGATTTTTCAATAGGGTAAAAAGTGTTTATAGACGAACGACTCGATTTAAAAGAATTGTGATAAACTTATTATTGTTATTGATGAAATTTTCTGTTATGTTTTATTGTTATGTTTTATTCACAATGTGATAATTATTTTTTTCATTATATGAGTGTTGAAATGCTTCTTGTATTTATTCTATATATTGTTTATCATAAAATACTACGAAGATTGGAATATGTTTACAAGAATTACAATCTTGAAATTTTAAAATTGCCTTATTTATTATAAATCCTATATACATCCCTAATGTCTCTTGGTTATTGCTATTTTTATAATTGCAAAATAAAAATATTATAGTAACAATAAGATAGTAAAAATAGTTCATCATTTTAAATAATGTTACGAGCAAACCGTGAATAAAATATTAAAAATTATAATAAGTTGTAATTTCATAAAAATATTTTATTATTACCCAAGCGAAGTATTTACGCAAGACTCAAATAAACAATAAATAGTTCATTCACGGTTCTCGTAACCTGAGCGCTTTTGCACGCTCAGCAGAGGCAGGTAAAGGGGTCGGTTCAAGGACCTAAACATATTAAGAAAACTCAAAATTAAAACAACAATCTCCATGCAATGGGAAAGATTGTTTATAATAATAAATAAGGTTATAGGTATATATGTGTATATATATGTATAACTTTTGTTATATTATTATAGATAATATAACATGGGTTATTCATAATAACGCTAACTTGAGCGTTTAGATTTGTGTCCATGTTATAATGTGTGTGCATATATTCACGTGCCAATTATGACTAAAGATATTGGCACCTAAATGTATGCATGTAAATATATAATAAAATTAAATTAAGCAGGCATGAAGTAAGAATGGAAGAATGAATTAAAATAATGTAAATGGAATGAATGAAGATTAAGAAAAACGTGGAAGTTTAAAAATTGTAAAGAACGATAGAGAAGAGAATGCGAGAAAACAGCGAACGCACGTAGGTAGGATAAATAACGGAGAAAGAAGGAAAAGGAAAACGAAAAGGAAAATGCTCACACACACGTAAGCTGGACCCTAGTGGCTGTAAGCGCAGGTATAACCCTTGCGGTGACGTCATGACACCTTACGCCTGCCGTAAACAGCTTACGCTCGCCTGTACGCACCGACTTTGACGGATCCTACGCATGTTAGAGACCACGCGCTAAAATCTTTGACCGCTGGTATCGATGTTATGCATACAATAGTATTCCTGAAACCACCTCAATCCATTAAATCACTGTTCCTATTATTTATTATACCTAAAGCTTGAGTAGCTGAAAAATTGTCGGCCAGTGAGTAATACATTACCAACAGAATCTGAACCAACATTTTTCTGAAAATATGAAAAATCGAAAAGGTGTCAGATTCCAAAAAATTCTAAAGGTCAATCTAAAATCCTGATATTGACCTACGACTTGTTAAAATTCTGGAATAATCCAGAAATTATCATTAACTAATAAAATACCAAGTCAACAAAAATTCTCACTTGGCAATAGACATGAAGAATTTCAAAACTACCAAGTATTTAGGTCTTCAATATTTCCAAATTCTTTCTCAGCAAAAAATTCCTCTTCACAGAAATCACGCCACATAGAAATATTTCCAAGTCATCACTATTCCCCACCTGTATGACATCGATACAATTCCATAAAAATCAATCAATTTGAAATCAAAAACGCAGTCTGACGAGCTTCTTACTCCGGGTAAGAACTCTAAAGAGCAAGACACGGTTCTTTGCATTCGCCCGTCCGCGGTTCGGAACAAGTAAGTCCTATCACCTGGATAGTTGACCTAGATTCGTGAAAAGACCTAGCCAGGGCTACAAATTGGGGATTTTACTTGGGCGGACGTAAATACTTCTAAAATCTTTCCTCCGACGAAAGCCGTTCACGGGGTTGTCGCGCTAAAAAATTATACAAGTAAAATTTTTTATCACTACGCTTCTGAAATAATATTTTGAGTGCGTCGGTGGTCGGTTAGCCGCGAGAGTTAACTGTGCGTGTACAGCCTGGCGTTGAAAAACAAAGTTCCGAAAAATAATCCTGTCGTCGAATCTCAAAACGACGAGAAGATATTTTTCGAGAAGCCACATTAAGGTTATAAACGATTAAAAGTGGAGAAAGAACACAATTTAAAAGTACTGTTTTCTTTCTGGTTCGAAACCATCCATCTTTTAATTTTTATAAAATTAACAAGGCAAAAGTGTCGAGAATTCGTGTGTGTGCGTTAATTGCAAACACGTGCAATCGGTGAAAAATGAACAAGAGTGACTAGTTTTAGTCACGCATCACAGAATTTTTAAAAGCCCAGTTGAGTCAGAAAATCAAGGGTGACATCGAAGACAGCCTTCTTCTCCAACCCTTGTCCTACCAACTGGTAGAGTTAACTACAAATATCGGTAAGCTGTATCGTTCTCAATTTATAATATTTTATTTGAATATAGAAGCAAAATCTCCTGATTGAGCCTTTCCGAAATTTAGTAGATATTTTCTTTTCATCGAAATTCTAGCATTTTATATTCCTTTCTAGTAGCCAGTAGAGAAAGTAAGGATTCCGAAAACGATCCTACTTAAAAATAAAAAAGGGACACAAAAGTGTCATACAGTTTGTGAAGCCTCCGCGTACACTTTTTCATCTTTTAAATAAATATTAATTTATTATTTATAATATTTAATTGTTTATTTATCCCTACCACCCGTACGTAACAAATAAATTTTAATAAACAGTTGAGTTAGTTAATTTACAACTACAGTTTAAAAAAATGCAATAACCAATTTAGAATTATGATTTTAAAAACTAACAATTTCCATACATTTATTTACTTCTCCCAATTACTATGACATAATTGAAATATATGAAAAACTAAATATTAATGTTTACTTGCACAAATAAATGTATTTATATTTGATTATAACTTATAATCATTGCACTAAAATTCATTAATATACTAATTATATTAATTTTTCGATTAATGACAATTTTATTGTGATTACTTCGCGTTTTATATTTATTTTATTCAATTCATTAACTGGGACAAATTTTTCTTATTGCTTTCACTCCTACTTGATCGTTCAGAAAATCAATATATTTCACTTTTTTTCTCATATATTTTGTATTATTATATGCCAGAAACATTTAACTTTATTTTTCCGTAAAAAAAATACGAAAATGCAGTTTAAATTTTAAAAAAACATAAATATTTACATTTTTGCCATGTATTTGAAAGCAAGTCTGCCCTAAAGATGATCAGCGCCACCATTTCGCCTGGTGGTCGTGATCCAACTCTCAGCCAACTTTTATTCTACAGGTCTCCAGAAGAGTAGCACTGGGCTGATTCATTCCTTTAAGACAAATTTAAAGTTTTTTAGGTTATTTTTTATTAAATTCAAACAATTGAGTCTGTATTGTATAAATTTAATGTAAATTGAACATAATTCATTCCTTTAACACAAATTTAATGTTTTTAGGTTATTTTTTATTAATTTCATCCAATTCAGTCTGCATTGGATAAATTTAATGTGACTTGAACATAATTCAATTCTTCATGAAGAATTAAATCTTTTTTCCATTAATTTCAACTAATTCAGTCTGTATTGGGTAAATTTGATGTGAATTGAACATAATTCATTTCTTTATGGAGAATTAAATGATTTTTAGGTTATTTTTCATTAATTTCAACCAATGCAGACTGAATTGGTTAAAATTAATAAAAAATAACCTAAAAACATTTAATTCTCCATGAAGAAATGAATAATGTTCAATTCACATCAAAATTACCTAATAAAGACTGAATTGTTTGAAATTAATAGAACATAACCTAAAAAACATTAAATTTGTCTTAAAGAAATGATTTATGTTCAATTCACATTGAATTTATCCAATACAGACTGAATAATTTGAAATTAATGAAAAATAACCTAAAAAACATTAAATTTGTCTTAAAGAAATGAATTATGTTCTATTGACATCAAATTTATCCAATGCAGACTGAATTGGTTGAAATTAATGAAAAATAACCTAAAAAACATTAAATTTGTCTTAAAGAAATGAATTATGTTCTATTGACATCAAATTTATCCAATGCAGATTGAATTGGTTGAAATTAATAAAAAATAACCTATAAAACATTAAATTCTTCATAAAGAAATGAATTATGTTCAATTCACATCAAATTTACCTAATACAGACTGAATTGTTTGAAATTAATAAAAAATAATCTATAAAACATTAAATTCTACATAAAGAAATGAATTATGTTCTATTGACATCAAATTTATCCAATGCAGACTGAATTGGTTGAAAATAATAAAAAATAACCTATAAAACATTAAATTCTTCATAAAGAAATGAATTATGTTCAATTCACATCAAATTTACCTAATACAGACTGAATTGTTTGAAATTAGTAAAAAAAATAACCTAAAAAACATTAAATTTGTCTTAAGGAAATGAATTATGTTCAATTTACATTAAATTTATCCAATACAGACTGAATTGGTTGAAATTAATAAAAAATAACCTAAAAAACATTAAATTTGTCTTAAAGAAATGAATTATGCTCAATTGACATCAAATTTACCTAATACAGACTGAATTGATTGAAATTAATGAAAAATAACCTAAAAACAACTCATTCGTCAATTTTTTTACATTGTTTCAAAAGTATTAAATCTGTTCTGTAAATAAATCAATTCGGAATTGCAAAATATCATAAAAACCATATTTCGCAATAAATAATTATTGCACACAACTTTATATTTCTTAGTTTTGAATGTTATTAAAAAAGAAACAAGAAAAAATCTTCTTTTCCTTTTCTATTAAAATTAAATTAATTTTAGATTTAGCGCCATCTATCGATCGGTTTGGATGTTTCTCTTGGAATCGACCTGACCACTATGCATATGCCTATCATTTATGTATTTTTATCGTGTTCTATTTTTTCATGGAAGACTCGAATGCACTACACTAGTCAGGACAATGACCAGGCTGGACATTGACGTACACCCACGGTCGTATAGACAGGTCTAGCAACTCCCGTGGTGGGGGTTGTTCCCTTATCGTGACGAGTGGTAGTTTCGAATGTGACCGCTGGGGCAGCGCTGCAATCGAGTAGTTAAAGGAATCCCCTTGGTTTACAGACAGCTTTCACAGCTGTCTACGTTCTGGGTTTATCTATATACATACATGCTACGGTGCAGTCATCGGGCCACTACTCGATACCAGCGCTATCCGTGGCAAAAATATGAAACATTCTGACTTCAATAAGGGAACATCCCCCACCACGGGAGATGCCAGACCTGTTTATACGACCGTGCGTACACCCGATATATGGAGACCAATCTCTTATGGTAGTACTTCACAAAACACGAAATATAGTTCTGCCAAGTACTTAGTTGGGAAACTTCTCGATGGGGGCACGTGTGTTTGCTGGGTGCAAAATGGCGGCATCCACAGTTTATAATAATCTTATAAATAAATGGGATAAATATTTTGACATCATGTACTCGGCGTCGCCATTTTGCACCCAGGGAACACATATGCCCTCATCGGCAAGTTTTGTAACTATGTACTTGGCGGAACTTCATTTCGGGAATGGATATATGGAGATTGGTCTCCTTATATCTAATCTCCATGGGTCTTCTTTTGTCTATTCTTCATGGGCTATAGAGTTCTAAAGAGTTTATGTGACCGAGAATATGTCTGGGGACATGGGAATATGACTGAGAATTTCTCTGATAAATATTCTCTTCGAGAATTTATGAGAATTTAAAAATATTTTTCCGTAACGGTTCAAGCTTTCAATTGTTTTTGATAAATGCTTTGTTCTGGAAGTTCGTGTAACCTGCGCTATAAAAATGGGGAAAAAAAAGAATATAGTTTGAAATTATTTTATAAAAATTATTGATAAACAAAATAACGCTTCTTTCAAGTGCAAATACTGTGATCAGGTGTACAGAAAGCATGCCACTCGACAAGTAGAGCACTTAAAAAAGTGCATAAACTGTCCCGAAACTGTCAAACAATTATTTAAATCAAAGCGTAATTTATGCGAAGAAAACTTGAATTACTTGTTCTTTATGTTTGAATTTAATATAATGGCTATGAAAAAATTTTGATATTGAATTCCGATAAAACTTGACATTTTTCGTAGTTTTATTTTTATGAAACCTTCACTATTGCAATTCATAGTGCTTGGAAATAAATTCATAATATTATAACGTTTAATGATAAAGAAAATATTGGTCAAGGTAAAATTCTATTAAATTCTCTGTAAATTCTCAAGTTGTCTTAAAATGACGGTCACAATCACGAGAACGTGAACGGATTCTAAATGTCCGAGAAATTTAGAACTCTAGGCAGCCCTGTCCGACTAAAAACAAAATGGCGGTTCCTTAGTGATTATAGTTTCTATGTGCGAAGTTTTCTCACCAGAGCGGCGCTGTACGCGGCACGCTCTACAAAAGCATTATACGAATAGACAAATATTTAAAAAAATATAAATAATTAAGTTTCTGAACAATATGAAATGAAAAAATGTTCCTGAAATGATTCTAGGACATAAAATACACATTTTGCATAAATCAATAAATAAAAAATAAAAAAAGAACACATTGAACTTCGTAAAATATATACTGTGGATACGCATGAAGAATTCTTAAGACCCCGAACAAAATTTTTTTTATGTTATCCCCATATAACTGTAAATATATTTAAAAATAAATAAAAAGCTTAAGCTTCTAGATAGAAGTATTTTCCATTTTTATTTTCCAACTTCAAACGAATGAAATATTTTCTTACAAAATGGATTTGTATAAGAAAGATAGTGTCGTTGGTGTTGCATTCAAAATCCATTTAGTATTTCTTTAGCTTCCTTAATTTCAGAAAATTTAACTGAACAAGATAATAATATTTAATTCAGTATGAGATTTTGAATGGAATATTATCAAGACTTTATAAAAGTTTCACTAATTTTTTGTTCCTTTCCTTTTGTTTAGAGATTTTTTGGCACTATCAGATTAGCTGGAGGAACAAATGATCATCCTTGTACACCAACCTTCTTGAAAATGTACAAGATATTAACTGCCTTTAGCATTTTGAAACCTGCAAAGCTTTGAAATTGTAGTATTTTCGATGGCAACCCTCCACAGCCCTTAATAACAATTTCAAAATTGAAAGAATTACATCAGTCGAATAGTAAAAGCGCAATTCAAGAAATTCGAGAAAAGTTGAAAACAATAATCGATTGTGAAGACACTGATTTGAGTGATTTCGTAGATGCAGTCGCACTATTATGCTTTACCAGCTGTTAGAGATCGTTTGATTTTTTACACAACTGGTCGTATAACTGCTTATATCAAACAGCATACTCAGTTTTCGACATGCTTAAATGCATTTTTGACTACTTCTGAAATTCATGCAGATACGATATCTTTTTCTTGTGATCAGTTACCTGAATGTTTGAGTAGATTTGCAAGAATAAATAAAGATTTCATACATCCAAATGTTAAGTTATACAAGCTTATCACAGTTGTCGAATATCTATTTAACAAACATTGCCGGTCTAGCAATTCTTTTGATCTAATTCTAGACGATTTAATTTCATCTGAAACAAAATTTAGTTTTCAATGCAAAGAACATGCCAATGGAGCTGTAGAGATGTTAGCATATGTGATTTAATTTTATTTTAAATAAGAATGAGACAATTCGTAAGAGGAAATGGCTGGAATTAAAAAATTGAGCGTCTTGAAAAAAAAACTAGCAGCCAAGGTTTGCGACACTTAACTAGTCATCATCGATCTGTACATGTTAAAAATTTAAAATATATTAAAAATATGTACTAGCAAATTTTATAGTAATGAATATTTTTTGTTACATTTACAAATTTTTAATTGATTACATAAAGGGTTTCCCAATAGGGGTGATATGATTTTGAATGTCCCTATCGGGCTCATTTGAACTGAAATTTTTGACGTCTGCTGTCAGTTCTCATCAGTAAGGTTTGCCATTTAATCATGAGTAGTTTCACGCTTCCACAACGTTTGGAAATTGTCCAATTATTTTATCAAAATTCGAGAAGTTTTGTCGGTGTTCAAAGAGCATATCGTGCAAAATATGGTCGTCATTCTGCTCCATCCGCGCTCTCAATTCGTCGAATAATCGATAAGTTGGAGAGTGAATTTACTCTATTGGATACTAAGCCTAAAAATCGTATGCGTACCGCACGTTCTACACAGAATATAGCCGCCGTACAGGCCAGTATCGAGGAAAACCGTGAATTGTCCGTGCCACGCCGATCTCAGGGATTGGGCCTGTCCAGGATGACTACCTGGCGTATTTTGCGATTGGATCTTGGCCTGCATCCCTATAAGATGATTCTGGCCCAAGAACTGAAGCCTAATGACCATCGTTTGCGTCGGGAGTTCGTGGATTGGGCTCTGGAATCAATTGAAAATGATCCCAATTTTCATCAAAAAATCATCTTTTCTGATGAGGCGCATTTTGGCTCAAGTCTCGGGGGACATTTGGCCGATATATTGTTTAAATCATTAATGGCATAGAATATCCAATATAATAAAAAAGATTTCGATCAATTCCGAATGAATATTCAGTGTTTTTTTTCAATTTCAAAACATATCACCCTTATTGGGAAACCCTTTATTTCCCTTGACACGGTTTTTTATGTAAAAAAATTTTGTTCAGGGTCTCAAGAATTTTTCCTGCGTATCCACAGTATATATTTTACGAAGTTTAATGTGTTCTTTTTTTTATTTTGTATTAATTGATTTATGCAAAATGTGTATTTTATGTCCTAGAATCATTTTAGGAACATTTTTTCATTTCATATTGTTCAGAAACTTAATTATTTATATTTTTTTTAAATATTTGTCTATTCGTATAATGGTTTTGTAGAGCGAGCCGCGTGCAGCGCCTCTCCGGTGAGAAAACTTCGCACATAGAAACTATAATCACTAAGGGAATCAAGTTCTCGACGTTGCTGGCAGGGAGTTTGCAGGGAGTCGGATAGGGCTGCTTCATGGTGCCATCCGTGTGATTGGGGCTCATCCGTAACCTCAGAGCGCGCTTTGAGCCTAATGTCGGAAATACCCTTTCTGTCTATTCCTGTCTATTCTACTTGTGTTTTTACTTTTGTTATGTAAGTAGGAAAAAGACTTCCTATCTCTTTGTCGCCTTTCGTCTTGCAAAAAGTGCTCCAACATTTTATTGTCATCTGACATGCGCTCTAGCGTTTTTCTTAAATGAAAAGGTATATTACTTTATTGCAGTTTGGAGGCCCTGGGTAAGTGTATGGTAGGTCTGCTTTTACCTTATAATTCGAAGTTGTGTTGAAAACAATAAAATTTTTTATGGCAAATGCACTAAATAGTTTTCCTTACTCATGACTAGCAGGGACAGATTGTTTTGAAGCCAATTTTATGTATTGATAACTTTTCTGAATCAAATGAGACCTTTTCGGCAGAAGAACTTAACCCCTGCAATGTCAAGACCGAAAATTGCAAAGTGGGCCCAAAAAGTGCGGGACGTTCTACTGGATGGATTTAATTGAAAATTGGTACTAAGGGGTTATTTTGGTTACTGGATACGAATTCAGGGTCAAAATTCGAAATGGCTGATACAATATTGCGAATCAAAATTTGGAAAAATCTAATGAATTGGCGGATTTTAATGAGAGTCTGTACTAAGGGCTTTTTTGGTTCAAGGAAAACGTATTTGATGTCGATATTAAAAAATCACCCAAATCCGCCAACTCATTGGATTTTTCAAAATTTATGGTTGCGATATTGGATCAGCCATTTCGAAATTTACAATTTTGATCTCGAATTCATATTCAGCGACCCAAATAACCCATTAGTACCAATTTTCAATGAAATCCGTCAATTCATCAGGAACTTTCCTTCATGACGTGTATAATTGAGCTGGAGTTTTTATATTTTTATATTTATTCATTTTAATGTAGCACAATGTGACTGCATTCAGAAACTAAAGTCTAGTTTTACGTCTTTTTTAGTTTTTGAGATAATTTGACAAGTTTGTCCATAAATGGCTTGCTTTTGTCATATTTAAAAAAAAAAAAATTTTGCAGTAAAACATGTTTTTTGGTCAAAACTCACTATTCTGCGTATTTTTGTCTGTCTTAAAGGTCATACGACAAAAAAAAAAAAATCGTCACACGAGACGTCACAAACTTCAGCTCAATACGTGTATATACGTCATCCTCAGGTCAAGCCCACCTAGTCCATGACGTGTATACACGTCATCCGCAGTGAAGGGGTTAATGTATCAAAGTGTTACAATGATCATAGTATTTTCCACTAGTTACACAGTTTTTCACTCAGAATAGTATTTGCTCCTGGAGTTTTCGGTCATCTAGCGTCAAAAATGGAAATTTCGGCACCTTTGATAGAAATAACAGTTTCTGTTACAAAATAATAAGATTCCCTAGCGAACCGGCAATAAAACGTATGAAAGCGATAAAATAAATATTCAACTTGTTTCTATTTTTAATCTACGTTGAATGAACTTTGAAAGATAATAGATATATTCAAAAATTTTATTCATTAACGCTAAAAATTTAAAACATGTAATGTCTGTCCTTGAACTCTGCTAAAGGTGACCGAATTTAAAAATACAGTTAAAGATTGGAAAATCCAAATTTGTCAAATAAATGTAATGAATAATAAAATTAATGAAATGAAATATGCAAATGTATCAAAGTTGCATAAAAATTGTAGTAAATTTGGTGGAAAGTCATTAATAAAAATATTTTATTCTTGACTGCGGCAAAATTTCATACAAATTTTCCACTAGCCGAATGAATATTATTATGAAATTTAATTTTTCATAAAGAAATTTTTTTAAAATAATAGGGAATACTTTAATAAAAGCTAAGAAGATTATCATTAATGAACTCTGAATTAGTGTTAGAAACCCTGTAGGTAACGCCTATTGTACCGGGGGCGTAAATTTATCGTATCAGAGCAAAAATTATCGTATTTTTGAATGATACTCAAATACCATTGATGAAAAACAAACAATTTTAATTGTTGTTATCGCAATCGTATATTATATTTTATAAAATTTATGAAATCAAAATAAATCCAATTTAAATTAATCAGTTATTTATTGACATTAATATTACAATCACAATAAATACGTATTGTATTTATATGCAATTTTTTAATTATATATACTATTTATCAATATAGTTTTTTAATTATATGTATAAAAAAAGTCAAAAATCATTTAAGGTAGTGCGAGCACGCTAGCATCTTCGAACAAAAGACTTGATTTGTATTTTATGTGAAGTTCAAATACGACTAAACAAATTCTAAAAATTTGAGGGGAGTTGAAATAAACAATCGACTTCAAAAGTCAGCATATTAAACATTGGTTAGATAAAATGTTTTAATAATTTTCGCCCAAATTTGTCGATGAAAATAAAAAAAACTATTTAATTTAAAGCTAAGACCTTAGTGAAGAAATTAAAAAAAACCGTAGTCGCGGATTTATTAAGATGCTATTTAAAAAAAAGGTCAACTTTTTAGAAAAATTAGCTGGCTTTGGTTGCCATACGTACAGCTGGGGGTCACGTGATCAACCTCACCTCTTTACGGTGCGCCCGTAGCGGTCTATCCCCACCCGGTACTTGAATTGCTTTACTAGTGCATTCAGTTACACGTTTTTTTTGGTACAATCGAGCTTTTGTCATACGACTGTATTCCTGTTTTAATTGTTCAAAACTAACATAATCACCCTGTACACGTTGTTTTGCTAAAAGTATACCGTTGATAGTCGGAGTAATTAATTTGTTTCTCGTTTTAGTTTTA
Source organism: Diplolepis rosae (assembly GCA_030998225.1). Taxonomy (NCBI): domain Eukaryota; kingdom Metazoa; phylum Arthropoda; class Insecta; order Hymenoptera; family Diplolepididae; genus Diplolepis; species Diplolepis rosae. The sequence goes on along the minus strand of JAPYXD010000314.1, from coordinate 416,861 downwards.
ATCAAATTGACGTGACTGAAAAGTCTTTCAGAAGCAGCCTTTGCACCAGGTAGAGAAATAACGTCAAGGACAAACTTAGCGAGTCTTCTGAATATAAGGCCTTGATCACCTTGATCGCACGTAAATAATTTCGCTCAAAATATGTCAGCGTTGTCGTTTAAATTAATATCTTCTGGATGTTAAAAAAAAGGCAATTGCCGTTACTCGTTATCAATACCTTGGTATTGTTCAGCAGAAACAATGCGAGGTACGACCTTTATCAACTGCAGCAAACTTGGCACAGAATCTTTATTTTTCGCGACGTGGCTTCTGCTGGACTTGAATTTGATATCAGCTGTAGAACCGGATTATTAAAATTGAATCTTTTTTTTTTATTTGCATGCAGCCAACTGCGAGGAAACGAACACAGGTGGTTCGGAATTCTAATTTTAATAGCTCATTAGCATGGATCTCAGGCTTGCTCAATATATCCATAACTTTCACGCCAAAATCATATGATTAGGATGCAGACAATTCTCTTTATTGTATGGGTCTTTGTCTTCCAAATTTTTCTGATGAACATACGATTGGTGTAGATACGATTTTAAGAGCTCTTGATAACCAATACGCATTTTACCCCAAAGATTCGTAAGAACTACTGATGCCGATTGAAATAACTCGTTCAATTTTGTAAATTTCGGTAATACAGATTTTAAAAACAACCAAAACAGTTTAATAGTGGGGTTATTAAGAACTTGAAGAATCTGCTCTACCTCATGTAATCGTGCACTGCAAATTCGCCTATAAATATAACAGTAACGCATCCCATTGTTCGAGTATTCTCCCAACAACAGCGTTTAGAGATAGCCAATGTGTCTTTGAGGGCCGTACCTAGGAAAAGAGAAACGATTGATTGAAATTTCTGTGAATTGCGTATTTTAAAATTGCAGATTCAAAATATTTTCGTTTAATAGCGTTGTGGGCATTTGAATCGGTAAGCTTTTTCAATTGGCAATTTGATTCCAGACCGATCAAATCATTACTTTATTGAATAGATTTTACAAAATTTTCACAAAACGTATCTTGACGATTCTAATTTAATGGACTGTGTCACTTAATCGTAAAACTACGATTCAACGCCATTGAAACAAATTTATACGTTTGAAAAGTCCTGAACGCAATTCAACAATGTTTCGATGCAATCGTTTTCAGATAAAACTGCAGATTCAGAAACCTTCAATCGTAAATTTTAAGATACACAATTCACAGAAACTTCAATCAATCCTTTCTTTTTTCCTGGGTAGAATCTTGTGAATTTCAACATCAAGAAATTTGTGAAATTTTCGAAACTGGTGCTGCCTTTTTGCAGTGTTTTTAAACTCATTATATACATTACGTGCTAAGGATTCACAGCTTCGGGGTAATTCCTTGTATGCTTCACTAGCGCATAGATGCAGCGAATCACATATACATTTAGAAATATGTATGCCTGGACATTCTTTCTTGAATCTAGTAGCAACCGAGTTTTTAATGCCCATCATTGTATTGCAGCCATCTGATGCAAATCCAATTATATTTGCAGTGGGAATCTTGTGAAATTTTAGCGGAGTATTAAGAAGACCAAGCAAATGTTCAGCAGTCGCACTTTCGGCATTCGTATGTTCTCCAAAAATTTGAAAAAATCCCAAAGTTTACTGACGACTCGACTTTTATCAACATCGAAAAATCTGAAAATAACGTATTATAATGAACAATACAATTACTGGTTTCTGTTAATATTCATGTACTTCAATTTATTATACGAGAATACCTGCCAATAATATATCTTTTTGCAATTTACGTTGATGACTTTGAGATTTGACATGATTTTTAAATACAGTCAACTTTGCCGTGAACTCGCATTGCACATTCGACACTTAGCTTTGTAAGGATCATCTGGAAAAACGATGTTTTTGCATTATATTAATTTTTCTCATTGGTGGGGTATCAGGGAGAGTTTCGGGCGGAATATTTACAATACCGGCTTGAGACTGTGAGCTCATCCTGATACAAAATAAAAAACGATGATAGAATAAAATAAAATATGACTGTAATTACTTAGTTAACATACGTCTGTATAATAAAGGACATATTCGCGAATGATTGGAGATTTGAATGATTATTAATATCGGAGTTATTACTAATTTTTAAGAACATCGTAAATTTAATATTGTTGCGGCATCAATTTATGGAATTTACATATTGTCTTCGACTTATAGTTGTTAAACGAAAAATGTTAATTTCTTTCGGCTTATAGTATTTTTGTTCTGTAGAACGATTATTCTGTAATTGCCATTTATAAATTTAAATTGTTTTTGTAGAAAATTTGTCAGTAATAAAATAGTTATTAAACATGACGAATATTTCTCGTCATTCTTTTTTCGAAAATATCTGCATAAAAGAATTCAACGTTAATTAAGAATACAAACAAGTTAAATCTTTATTACGTCGCTTTCATGAGTTATATTACTACTTTACGCTAGGTTTAAGGTTGAATGTAAGTCCCATCCCCGTACAAATAGTAGAGTCCCGTGGGGCGTCGTCGAGCTACGCTGTTTTGAAAATTTCATGGGCTCGCATGGTGAAAATTTTAGTGCGCTATTGGCTTAGAATTCGTAGTATGTGTGCATACGTATATTCACCAATGCTGTGCCAGCGGCCGACTCGTAGATCGTGCAACAGTGCAATTTAAACTGTGATATGCGTTTGAATAGCTGGATGTCAAAGGTTATTGTTAACAGTTGAAAAAATGTCAAGTCAAGTGAGATGGAAAGGAAGATTTATAAAGAAAAAAACTTTAGACTATGAAGTGCGTCGAAATTCGGGACTGGTTGAAGCGAGGAAAAGAAAATATTCGGCCGGCAATTTCACGTATGCTTCCAAGCTGGTTGTGTGTGTGAAAGGGAGCAGTGTTGCCGGGTCGCGATACTGTCACGTTTATCTGTTTGAAAGTGACTGAAATTTAAATGCTCTAAATTAGATTATCTATAAATCTGCACGATGGAGAGATTTGATGTTTTCTTCAAAAATTTATATTTTCAAGTAGCACAAATACCGACATTTTTTTAATTTCTTTACCAGAGCGTTTAATTATTACAAATTAAAATGTGGAGAGTGCCTATGCATTGCCCATTAATTACGTGTTAAAATAGTCAACTTTGACATTAATTATCTCTGCATCGGTACGGTTGAAAAATTTGAAATTAATTTAGCATATAAATAATTATTCTATTTAAATATCAGCTCCTTTTTCAAAAAATTCTACCAGAGATCGATTTTTTCACATACAATCTTAAAACTCGCGTTCATCCGGTTCGCTAGGGTTCAAATGAGATTGAGTTGTAAACTTGTCTCTACGGCCGTGCTCAAATTCGATGAAGTGTGTTCAAAGTGTACACTTAGGAAGTACAATATATGAGAAGTATGTGAGAAAAATTTACATTTTCCGTGTTTCATTCACACACTTCTCATATATTTCTCAAGAGTATACTGTGAACACGCTTCATCGAATTTGAACACGGCTCACTTTATAATAGTGTTATAAAAGGAAGAGTTCTGTCTCATTGTCCTCTATCAGGCGGCGCGAAACTGGCATCGAAAGTAGGTTATAAAGCGCGAAAACTTAACCATGTTTAGAATAGCGTGCAAACTGAAATAATTGAAAAGAAATAATCTGAATATGTGTGTTTTTTAAGGTAAAGCTTTTTAATAAAAAGACATTTAACCCTTAAACGGCACACTTCCTGTATGTGAAAAAACGCACACACTGGGTCATGTAGACTCGGAGCACTTTGAGCACACACTTCATCCAGAGATCGCATTTCTTTAGCTGTACAAATTTATAAACGTTGTTGAATGGTTTAGTATGAAGAAGGATGGTTTTGAAATCAATATGAATGAATTTGAATAGTTGAAAAAATTGCAATCAGCAATAAAAGTAGAAAAATTCTGTTTTTTACATAAATAACTATAACTTTTTAAAATTATAATATTTTTGGACATAAATTTTACTGTATACTTTTTAAAATATTCACTCCAAGAAAAAAATTAGCATTTGAGTGTATGCTCCAAAAAGAGATATCTATTAAAGCGACCGAAGGTATGAATTTTTTAAATAACAGGTATCACGTTTTGTGTTTATAAATTTCTAAAAATGAAAAAAATAAATTTTTTCATTCGAAAAATTGTTTTCGAGATAAAAATGAAAAATCGTCGTTTTTGTATAGATCAAAACTCAATGTTTTTAAAAATATAACTCGCGATTACTCACTCAATTCACAATGAAATGATTCCAAACGTTCACCATTTTATTTCGCTGACTCTAGCGTATACGTAGAGTCTTAAAAAACAATAAAAATCACTATTGTTTATAAAATATTTAATAACAAACTCAGGGCCTCTGAAACTTGTGCGCCGCGACGTTCTCGTGAAGAAAAAGTCGAGGAAATTTTAGGACTCCGAAAACTTCCAGCGAGGCGATTATCCCTTAGGGTTCAAGAAAGTTTTTTGTAAAATTCCACGCAATTATATTTGTGAATAAAGAAACAGTGCTGAATTTAAAAAACTGTCGCACAACGTCGCGTGATCACGTGGAGCGCTTTGAGCACGAGCACTAGCAAGTTTCAACCTGTTGAATATTCTTGAAGGTTTTTTTCTGTTTTCACCTACTTTTTCGGAAACGTGAGAGGCAAGGGGAACTCACGACAAGAAAGCACCCCAAAGGAAACAGAACTTACTACGTCCATGCCGTTATTTATGTGTAACGCTAAAAGTAAGGACAAAGTGTCTTTTTTTTTGTAAGTAGTCGCACAGAAGTGACATTGCCAACATTGTCACCACAGTGCGGTCACTACCATGTATTTTAGGAGGGTACTTAAAAAAGTGAAAATGAGCATCAGCGCCGCCAAGTTTTGATAGCAAGAACTAATATCAATGCAAACGAAACCCCCGTCCCCCCAACCCGATGTATTCTAAAGAGCGGAAAATTTTGAAATATATTGTATGAAATCCATTTCATAAATTTAAATGATTTAAAGTTGAAAATAATTTGTGAAAGAATAAAAATACAAGAATTTTTAAATATGAATCACAATGAACAGTTAAATACTGTACTATTACACAGAGAAAAATAGTTGAAGTAATTTTAATCAACTCTGTCGATTAAACTTGGGACCTAAGGACATTTGAACATTTATCAAATCCTAGTTGGGTAAAATGAATTTGATAAATACCTAATTCGCCCAAAGTGAATATCAATAAGCATCACATAAGGCATCACAATGCGTCAGTGGGTTAACATGAAATGTATTAGTACATCACCGACACTTGAGGACCTTCAAACCGTAGTTGAGTAAAATGAGCATCGGGCGTATTATTTCAACTGGCAATGATATGGTTGCTATGGTTACAGCAGTTTAAAAATAGCATCGGTAACGACAATAGCGCCACCACTTGTTGATAGCAAACATTATAATTCGTTCCCCTTTTCTACTGTATGAGTGGACCCACTGTGATTGTCACTTTTGTAACTACATAGTCACAGTCTTTACATCTTATCCGAAATGATTTAATTTAATTTTGGCTCGATTTTTTTTTGCTTTCATAAACCACTCTAGTTTAAAGGTACGTGAATGGGTCAAGCATCCTTAAGGTCTGGAAATAATACATATACTTAAGTATACTTAAATATTCTGAAAAATTTTAAATATCCAAGTAAGGCTACGCTAAAATCTGTCGTTCAGTCGATATCTGGCTTTCACTCATATATTTAATGAGAAAACCTGCACCATTCTTCATTTAAGGAACTCATAAATGTAAGTTCTGCTAATCGTTCTGGATTCAATCTGCTCCTGTTATCTGTGTCGATGTTTGATGCCAACGAAAATAAGCTTTCCGAAGGAACGGAAGTTGCTACAACTGGCAGATATCGCATTGCAACATCGTAGCAATTCGGAAACGCCAATTTCATCCTCTCCCAAAACTCTAATGGATCATTAGATCTGGGAATAGGGGATTGGTTTATGTATTGCCGTAGTTCAACAGGTAGTCCGCCTGGTTCATCTTGAGTTAAGATCTTTTTGCTGACTAATTTATCGTGCTGCATCCAAATATCTTTGCTCTTTATATCTGCATTTTCGGAAAGTTGAGAAGTACTTTGGAAATGTATTTTTTTGAACCGTGGATCCAAAATGGTGGCCATTGCATAAATTCTGTTTTTCTCTACATCTTGAAATCTTTCTTCGAGTTCAGTCAACAAAATTTGATGCAAATGTGATGTGATTGATTTTTCAGGCTTTAAACTTTGTAGAGAAAGTTTAATGCAATTGACCATGGGTATGATGACACTGCATGTGACATAGCTCTGAGCAGAGAGTTCTCGAGTAGCCTGCTCGATGGGTCTTAAAATTGCAGCCATTTCTTTCAAGGTCTCCATTTCCTCTCGATCCAACATAGGTGGCGCGTTTCGCAGATTAAATAAAGCTGCACTTATTAAAGGAGCCATTTCCACAAACCTTTCTGACATTAAAAATTCGGAGTTCCACCTAGTGTCAACATCCTGTATAAGTTTCCGTAGCGTCCCTTCCGGTTCACCTTGAAGTAACTGGATTCGCCTTAACTCGTCGGCTGCATTCACACTCTGCTTAAAATATGTAACGATTCTTTTTACTTTCGAAATCAAATTAGCTAATCCTGGAGTAAACTTCATAGATTTCGATGGCACCAACTGCAATGTATGACCAAAACAACCTAAATGTCTCTTCTTTCTAAACGTAATGGAAACTGCGTTCACAATATTCGCACCGTTGTCAGTCACAACAACCACGAGGCTCTCATCCTTTATTTGCCAATTGGTACACACTTCGTTCAATTTTTGCCCGAGATATACGCCAGTATGTGATTGATTTAGAGGAAAGGTTCCTAATTTTATGGATTCCAATTTTTCTCGCTTAAAATAATGGACTGTCACACCAAGGTAAGTCTTTGCAGTTTTAGTTTCTGTCCATGTATCCGATGTCAAGCAAAGAGATTTAACTTTAGCGAGTTCGGCCTTCACCTTCTGCTTCAGAGTTTAGTATTTGACATCAACATTTCGAGTGAGTGTCCGTCTGCTAGGTGGCTTGTAATGCGGCGCTGCCGTTTTGATAAATTCTTGAAATCCTCTATTTTCAGGTGTGCACAATGGCATATTATCCACAACGACTATATAAACCAGTGCATCAGTGAAAGCAGTCTCTTTCGCTCCTCCGTCTGTAAATGGACAAAATTATTATGGTTCATGACATAAAGATATTGAATTCTATATTATTTGAAATTTAATAACTAATAACCTTTAAAAGAATTTATTTCTTTAAATGCATCATCTATCGGGATTTGATTCGGGCGTTTTCTGGAAGTGGTTTGATTCGACTCTGAGATCTATAATATATTTTCAGAAGAATGATTACCAAAACTTAAGATTCATTCAGAATTTAAATCGACAATCTGTTTTTTTTACCTTTGGTTGGGTAGAATCATTCCCAAGCTGTTCAACAAGCTCCTGCCCTTAATGGCTAATTTGTTCTTGATTTTGAGCATCCCTCTCTTGGGTTCCAGTTCTGGTTTGCGTTTTCCGTCCGTGAGCTCGAGCTAAGAGATTTTTTAAATTTGTAGTGTTTCCTTTAGTTTGAACAACTTTGTTGCATAGATTGCACGTGGCTGAATTTTGATCGATTTTGATCAAATCTTTCCAAACGTAACTTCGATCCCGTCTTGACATTTAAAATTTTTTTTTTAAGTTATATTTAAATATTACTAAGAAACTATTTTATCAGTGATATTAGATAGAATATATGTACTCACATAGAGGATATTATAATATCAGATATATCTTAATTTTATCAGTCGTTTACATATTTCATCACAATTCTGAAATAAGAGAAAAATTTCATTTAGATTCATGTACTTCTCTATTCAGGAATTCTTTTTCCAAAATAAACAAAATATCTTCCAAAATTTATTACAATTCATAATTTTACTTGATTTTATGAATAACCATAAGTCTAATCATTATTGAATTTTGAGGTTATATGAACAATAGATAAACCCCTTGACTTTAAAAACGCTACAATTGTAGACAATTTAACTTTTTGTGTATAAATTTTGAATAAATTTTTAACGATTACTTATTACTCTTAGAATTACCTACCGTTATTCACTGGAAACACTGATTAAAAATCACTCCTTGCGCTACCGGCGAAAGTTGACAGTTGAACTTAAAGAGGAAATAAAAAAAGAAAAGAGAATCGTTCGTAAAAATCGAAAAAATATCTATTTATCCGATTAATCGAAACTACAAAAGATCGATCTTCGTAGAATCGAATCGAGATCGCCCATCCCTAGGTCGAATGGCCGCCTCGTTCATGCGATCTAACGCCATTGGATTTCTTTTTATGGGGCCATATCAAGTCAATGGTCTATGCCAACAAGCCAGCAACTTTAGACGACCTCAAAGACAACATCCAACGCGAAATTTCCAACGTTTCGGTCAAAATGTGTACCAGAGTGGTGGAAAATTGTGTCCAAAAATCGATCGCTGTAAACGGGCTTGTGGTGGTCATATGGCCGATATCGAATTTCATTCATAAAATGTAATGCTTGCACTACACCCACAATAAATTTGAACTCAATATCTCAAATATTTCTGTGTTTTATTCATAGATAAAATTGTTATATCCCTATTGGAAAACCCTTTATTTTAAAAAACATGCAAAATCGACGTTTTTTAATTTTTATCTCGAAAACTATTTGTCGAATAAAAAAACTTCAAATAAGAATAAGTTGCTCTTCGCGTCGAAGTGCAACTTTTTATTTCGAATATTTATGCATTTCGACTTTTTATTGATTATCGGGAAAGTACTGTCCAGTTCAAGCGTCGCGTTCCCTTATTTGATCCGGGCATTGAATTGTTCCAAAGAAATTCAAGGTGTTCTTCGCACATTTACTGTTCGCACATTATGCAAACTTCCCTTGTTTTCGGTAGATTAAATTCTATAACAGGGTTATTCAACTAGTCAAAAGTCGATATAATAAATTTCATGACAAAGCATTATACTTAAGGTTTTCTTGAACGAATGAAGCTAAAAAATGCTGATGAAACATCGTGAAAAAAACACTTCTGATATTCTCAAAGAGCATACTAGGTCAAACAGACCCATACGTCTTGAAGCGTTCGACGCAAATCTCTGCGAGTCCTACGCTGATGCATGCAGAACAATTCGTTCTCCAATGTCGTAAAGACAAAGCTTTGAAGTTCCAACATATGACACCAAAGTGCCAAGTTTCGGCCTTTTTGAGAAGGAATATTGAAACATTAATTTCAATAAACAAAAAGCAACTTTTTGTAACAGAAGGACATTATATTATACCAATTAATATTTATTAGCCTCAAAAAGATACTTATTATATCTTTCATTGCGCTTATATCTGATTTCAAGTAAAGTATTCTAATATTTTCTTCATTTTTGTTTTATCCTTACATGGAGAAAAAAATCTAATTAATATAATAGCATCAGTAATGTGTATGTAACAAAGGCTATGTTCACCATGCTACGATTGCTCGATTTTCATGTTTATTCAGCATCAGACATGCTGATTGACATTCGAACAATCGCAATACAGTGTCAACTATTCTTTTCTTTTACATGGTTCTCATACTATTATAGGCAGATTTTTCTTCCCATGTATGATTGAATTTTATTTTCATTACAAAAATGTGTTCACCGAATTTGCCTTTGAAAAAATCGATTGTGACGCGTGCTGTGTGGCTAGTGTTACCGTCTTGTTGAAACCACATATCGTTGATGTCAAGTTCATCCAATTCTGGCCACAAATAATTTTCCAATATAGCACGCACAGCCTGTCGGGTGGGACGATTATTACTTTACCATGATGAAAATGTTGACTTTAGCTAACGTTTTGACATTGACAGTTCATTAAAAAAAGTTTGAGGGTGCGTTCATATAAAGATACGAAAATGTTATGTCCCTATTGGAAAACCCTTTACTTCTTTTCAAATACGCATTTGTCTATACTGAAAACAATTTTATGTCATTAATTTATTTTTCGGAAATACGAAAAAGTGTGAAGAAAATTTATAGATTAAATTTAGTACAATTTTTACATTCTCATCATATGAGAAGGTATTAGTTTTATGTGAAAAATGTGAGTCAGAAAAAACGGATTTTACAAAAGTGTCTGTCTGTCTGTAGTAGGTCGTGTGCGGCATAACTCTCGATAGAATGATCAGATTGAATTGAGGTTTGGCACAGTTTATCGGAGCCGAAAAAGTAAGGACAAGTTCGTTAACCAGCCAGATCCAATCAGAATTGAGGGATTGAGCACTACTTTTGTATTTTTAAAAATAACATTGTGAAAAAATCAAAAATTTCTATACTGGTTTTTGATAGTGCTCATAAATCTCTACAAATTATCCTGTTAACATTTTTTGATTAAATAAAGATTAGAAATGTTACAGCACAAAATTGTTCGTTTCAAAAAGATCTACAAATTTTGTCTCACACAGTTTCTGAAAAAACATATTTTTTGTTTCAATTCCAAAAAATACGATTAAAATACAAGAATTCCATTTTTTAGACAAAATATATGAGATACATAAAAAACGTGTAGATGAAAAATTATTTGCCTAAATGAGGTCTACACATTCTTATTAAGACATTTCTCGACAGGATGTATATTTTATGTTTTGATTTTTAATATTAAAAAAATTCGATATTTTCCACCAAAAATGTGAGATACGGAATAAGCGTTGTTCTGCAAAATCGTTTCCTTAAATAAAGTCTACGATTGTTTTTCCTTTTTGAGATATTTGGAAGAAAATAAATAAATTATTTTAATCATGTAATTTATTAAAAAGTTACTGAAATGTATACAGAAAATCAAGCGCGAAGCATGAGTGTCATGATGAGAATGTGTTCCTTAAGGCCGATAGAGCCTTAAGTAAATTGAATTTTCTGTTTCACTTAAACTGAAAACGAAATTTAGTGGATTTGAGAAAATGAGTAACTCACATCATCTTTAATATTATAAAATTGGTTTGGTTTTTTTTTTATAAAAAGGTTTTGATTATAAGAAATAAACTTAAATGTATGCGAAGGGCACAAGACCTAGAGCGAAGCGCGAGGTTCAGAAAGAACGGAGCGCGAAGCGCGACGATCAAATCGCGCGCCCTAGGCGCGCTCAGACTTGCGAGCTGCGCGAGAAGCGTGCGATGAGAATGTGCCCGCGAAGCGGGCAGATTTTTTTTCCTATAGTTGTGCCTATGTTTAGAAAAGAAATATATTTATAGAGCGAAAGAATACCTAATTCGAATACTCGACGTTTAAAATAATAAGAATAAATATTGGGGATAGTCTATTTGTCTCATACTCTCTAACAATATAATACAAATATAATCATCATTTAAATAGTTTTTAATGATAGCGTCTAAATTATGAATATAATTTTTTTTCTATTCGAGTGGTCACAAAACCTAACGTTTGATTTGTAAATCGCGGTAATTTCTGAAAATTGAGAACAAGATTCAACACACAGAACAACAACAAGTATGTACGCGTATGCGCATGTTTTTTCGAACTACACTCGAGATTGCTTATAACGAGATTCCCTGTAATAAGACCTCCCTTTTACGAGCGCGTCACGTTTCCCCATAACGAGCAGACGATCGACCCCTCTTCCCCCATTACTACGGAATGAAGTGCGCTCGAATTTGAAACAGTAATCAATGAGTTTGATGGCTTTTATCACAAATTAATGAGAAAATAATTGGTCAATTATTGAAAAATTACTTAATTGTGTAATTTTACAGGATTTGAAATGAAAAATTTAATATTTAATTTTTCCAATCTGGAGTTTTCAATATTTTGGAGTAAAGTCGGTTATCGAACATTAAAATTGCATCAGCTTTTCTGGAAATTTTGATATTTCACACATCACTGTAAATAAGTCAGATTCTCCCATTTTAAACAATATGTATGAAAATTTTATATGATTACAATTAATCAGTATGTAGAATTTTGCGCAGTTTATTATTGTAATCAATACTACATGTGTAATACTAAGATTCGAGACGCATTTTTCATAAATGAAAACCAACAGGAACATTTTAACATTTATATTACTCTTTATGACATTTATTTTCAAGACTTTTATTTTTTTCTGGAAATATTCAAAAATACACCTGATAAGCATAAATATTTTTATTATTATATTATTATATTTTTAGTATTTTGAGTACATATCGTCAAATAAGTCAATTCCATGTTGAATACTCGCAAGAATCTGTTTTATACGCCTTTTTACTATGTATTGGATCTATACCTTAATTCGTGCGGTTTGCTAAGAGATGGCGTAACTTGATTATTATTCCTTCGTTCCAATATTCCGAACATGAGTTGGAAAGCTACTGTCATTGTTCGTCTTTTTCAGTATATGTCATTCATTTGAAGCGTAAACAACAAAAATTTTTTTTCACTCAAATATGTCGAACTTTGTGCCTGAAAAAGTGTTTTTGCGGGGAGTTCTTCTTCATTACTTTAATATGAAGAAAACTGCTGCCGAAAGTCATCGTATTTTGGTGGAAGTTTATGGTGAACATGCTCTAGCTGAGCGAACGTGCCAAAAGTGGTTTGCACGATTTAAAAGTGGTGATTTTGGCCTGGAAGACGAAGAACGTCCTAGGCAACCAAAAAAGTTTGAAGATGAAGAACTGGAAGCATTACTCGATGAACATTGTTGCCAAACACAAGAAGAGCTCGCAGAATCTTTGGGAGTCACTCAAGCAGCCATTTAAAAACGTTCAAAAGCAGCCGGATACATCCAAAAGCAAGGAAATTTGGTACCACATGAACTCGAGCCGAGAGACGTTGAAAAGCGGTTTTGCAAGTCCGAAATGCTGCTGGAACGCCACTAAAAGAAGTGATTTTTGCATCGGATTGTTACTCGTGATGAAAAATGGATCTATTACGACAACCCCAAGCGCAAAAAATCATATGTGAAACCCGGCCAACCAGCCAAATCAACGGCAAAGCCGAATATCCATGGCGCGAAGGTAATGCTCTATATTTGGTGGGATCAGGAGGGTGTGCCGTATTATGAGCTGCTCAAACCGGGTGAAACCATCTATGGAGAACGCTACCGAACACAATTAATCTGTTTGAAGAGAGCAATAGCCGAAAAACCCCCGGAATATGCGACCAGACACGAGGCAATAATTTTCCATCATGACAACGCTCGGCCCCATGTTGCTATTCCGGTTAAGAACTATTTGGAAAACAGTGGATAGCAAGTTTTACCCCACCCGCCTTATAGCCCAGACCTTGCCCCTTCTGACTATCATTTGTTCCGGTCGATGCAGAATTCCCTCACTGGAATACGGTTCACATCAGAACAGGTTATCTAAAATTGACTTGATTCATTTTCGGCCGCCAATCCGGCGCAGTTCTTTCTGGTTGGAACCCACAAATTGCTTGAAAGATGGGAAAAAGTAATAGCTTCAGATGGTCAATACTTTGAATAATACTATTGCACATGTTTTTCCTGAATAAACGTTTAAATTTACAAGAAAAACCGCACGAATTAAGTTATAGATCCAATACATACAATTATTCACATGGCATCACTGACAGACTGACTGCACGCATCATATAATGCGCATAATAGCGCATAGCAACAAGTAGGATATGGAGGGGATCCCTCTCGCGCTCGATGCAGAGAGATCTCCTATGCTCTAGCTTCTCGTTATAGGGAATCTCGAGTGTAAAGAATAAAGATAAAAACCAACATTCGATGACACGGATGTGTGTGCCTCTCTACCCACTCCTAAACAAATGATAAAACGGTGTGTTATAAACAGCCAACTCCATACGCAACAAGCTCTCTTGTTTTCTGACGTTCTGTTCTCTTCCACATTGCAGCAGCTAGAGTAGCTACTTCGCTTGAAATTACGAGGACAAGTTTTTTCTTACATTATATTGTTTGTTTTTACTGCTTTTAATTTTTTTTGTAACTATAAGTATGTATCAGAAAATTAAAATTAAAATTTTGATTCCAGATTCGAAATCAGCGAGCCGAAAAACCCTTAAGTACCAATTTGCATTCTAATCCAATAATTTTCAATTATTTTGTGAATAGACTACCATTTTACGGTATTAGTACTAAATCATAGGTATATTTATTTGTTTATAAGTTATAGAGTTTTAAACAAATTTATGGTACAGTGTATTTACCGCAGGGTCTTAAAGGGTTGAAGTAATTAATAATTTTCATGTGCTAGGTGTACAATTTAATTCTCGGCCTTAAAATTCGACCAATGACAGCTCGTATTTAAATTGGAATTTGGTCATGCCCTATGGTGGTTTAAATTTACTAAATCTCATCCTTAGAATGCATTATAAAAGATGGCAATCCTGCTGGTATATATTTATGAAATTATTAGTCAATGCAATGTCGTTCAAAAAAAGCATTTCGAGAAAGAACTTTTGATCTTGAGGGCGAAGAACAACCTTGCCTTAGTAAAATTCTTGGAATTAGCAGGAACACATGGAGTGACTGAAAAAGCCATCTCGAAACCTTTGAATAAGCATTAGAAACGCAAGGAATGAAACCAACTGAATTTTTTTCAATGCCGTGCTAAAAATATGGAAAGCTATAGAAACAAAATAAAAATTCTTTCGGATTATTGCAAACATTGCTCAATCTCGAATATTGGTGTTATTAGTTTTATTATTTGTACGAACCAAAACTATACACTCAAGCATGTGCCAGTAGTTATATTTGAAAATTACGTACTCTCATTCACTTCTATTGAATTTCGAAAATAATGTTTTTCACTAAAAAAAAAAGTTTTATTCACTATAAAGTTGAACGTTTTAACATCTATTGAGACAAATTTACTATCAAAAGTCACTAATACTCGAAATATACAGGCTGAGTTTTTTATCTTGAGGCATTGAAATATCTTAAGATGAAATATTATTGCAGATTTGGATTCTCTATTTAAAAATATGTTTCTTGAGATATTTCAATCAATCAAGATAAAAAAATCACGCTATGAACTAACAAGCTGAAGAGCTAATGAGTGTTCATCCTCCCAGTAAAAAAGTCGTATTGAAAATTATTGAAAAGCATTCAATTTTTTAATTGAAATTGTTACAAAGCAGATTTCATGATATAATCTTCCGAATAAGAATAATTACCTATCTGCATAGGAAATTCTCTGCTTTGCATTTAGTATCGTTCAAATGAATGCTTTCTCTAATATTTGCTTCGAATTTGATCATATTTGTATGCATATAAACTCTCATATAAAAAATGATTCCAGATAAAATTAAACATTATTTTTAATTGAATTAACATCAATCGGAAGGGATTTGTACTGTGGAATTAAAAATTAAAAAGCGTCCAATTTCCGGGTCACTTAACAGAATTAAATTGCATTGCTAACAGTACAGTCGGAAAGTATTAGAACAAGATAAAAAAAGTTGTTTTTGTAAGTTTATCGTATCATTTATTGAAATATTATTCACATATTCGCGGTAGTTTTGTACGTTCAATGTAGCTTCATGATTCGAAGACATTTTTAATGCATTTTATCAAAATTTATAAGGAAACAGTGAATATGTTACTTCAAGCGATTTTCTTGAAAAAGGCCACCTTTTGCTTTAATGACTGCAGCACACAATTTTGGCATTCTTTCCCACAATAGCTCGATGAGACTTAAATCGGGGGATTGAGGCGACCATTCCATTATATTAAGGTCACTTGCGACTTTTTTTCGTTCCCAATAAGAAGTAAAAAGTTTTGATTTATGTTTCGGATCGTTATCTTGTTGGAAAATGAATTTATGACCAATTTAATTGAAGCCAGATGGTATTGCATGGCGTTGGAGTATACTGTGATACTGCTCTTTTTTCATAATTCCTTCAATTTTTTTAAGTTGACCAACGCCAGCGTGGCTGAAATAGCCCCAAACCATTACTGAACCACCGCCATGTTTTACAGTTGGCACAATACAATCTGGTTTGAATCTCTCATTGACTTTTCTGCGAACATATTGACGCCGATGGCTACCGAAAAGTTCGAATTTTGATTCGTCTGTCCATAAAACTGATTTCCACTGATCAATCGTCCAGTCAACATGTTCTTGAGCGAACTTCAGTCTTTTTTGTTTATTTACTGGCCGTAGAAGTGGCTTTCTGCCAGCAATGCGTCCAATCATACCTTTTTCTTTAAGCCGGCCTTTGACTCTTGTGAGCGATATTGGCGAATCCAAGTCTTCATTGATTTCAGCACGAATTTCTGATACAGATTTCTGTCGATTGCCCTTACTTATTGCATATATTTTGTTGTCGATTCTTTGATTTGTCTTTTTTGGTCGATCAGATCGTTTTCTGTTAGAAGATATCTCCTTTCGCTTGACCATTTTCAATCTGGAAAAATACAATTTTGAGGCTATTTCAACGAAAAAGCGCGCACAATTATGCATTAACGCAACGACTGTCAAATTAACAGACTTACAGTTTTTTATGACACTTCAGTGCACCAGACACGATAATACCATCTTTTTTGTTTATACGGTTGACATGTAACCTTTTAAACCGCAGCTGAATCGATTTTGTGTGAAAAACAACTGAAAACTCAGTGCGGCAGTTTTGGAAACTTTTCACGATTTTCGGCCATAGGCTGTTTTCTTAAAAATTTTGATAGAAATTTCAGTAAAATGCATTGAAAATGTCTTCAAATCATAAAGCTACGTTGAACGTACAAAACTACTGCAAATATGTGAATAATTTTTTAATAAATGATACGATAAACCGACAAAAAAAAACAAATTGATACTCTCTCAGTCTCTATTCTACAAAACGCATTACCTAACATTCATTATTCAAGCCTATTGACGTTAGCTAGGTAGCATGTTCGTAGTAATAGTGTCAACACTGTGTATAGGTATCTTATGCAAAGAAGATAGCTTAGGATACCAAGAGTAGTGATTTTTTTTTATTTTTTTTTTATTTTTTTTTTTGGTGAGGAGGAAAAATGTCAAATTCTTTTATAGACGTTGTACAGGACTCTCCTAGGACGGGTCTAGGCATACCTGTAAAAACCAGAAAACCCCCTCTCTCGAACCAATACACCACCCGCGGAACCGCCTTTCGGCTTTAAACTTCACGGGTGGTTGGTTCTATTAAAGTCGCGTACGACTCTTCCGTCATCCGTTCGCTCGGAACTTCCACCCGCGGCCACACGCCCACTAGGATAACCGACCAGCCGCGCCACCCAGGGGAGAAACAAACAGATTCCTCCCCCGTACGACGTGGACAGTCAAGTTTACCCGAGACGCAGGACCGCGGGTGCAGGCCCCGATGCGATTTCTACTAGCCCT
This sequence comes from Diplolepis rosae, assembly GCA_030998225.1. Lineage (NCBI taxonomy): Eukaryota > Metazoa > Arthropoda > Insecta > Hymenoptera > Diplolepididae > Diplolepis > Diplolepis rosae. The sequence continues at coordinate 399,406 of JAPYXD010000314.1, read as the reverse complement.
CCCCGTTGTTTCGCTCCCGACGCCCATCAAGTTCTCTCATCTTCATCACAAGTGTGACGAATGACTCGATGAGCGTCCAGAACCGCTCAGACTGGAGCATGAGGGGGACCATCGTGTCAGGAGTAAGTTAGGAACCCACCGCCTGACCGAGGACCCCCCTAGCCACACCCCATTTTGCGCAGACGAAGAGTGCGTGCTCTGCGTTATCCACCGGGGAATCGCAGTAGCAACACGTCTCCTCGTCTCTCTTCTTAAAGCGCCTCAGGTACGCGTTAAAACAGCCATGGCCCGAGAGCGCTTGTGCCAAGTAAAAGCCGACTTCTCCGTGCTGCACCCCCAGGTACTTAATGCTTGTTTTCCACTCGACTTCATGCTCTCCGAGAACGATCCTCGGGTATTGGAAGGATATCCTGTCCGTAACGAGCAAAGCCTCGGTTTTCTCAGGGGCCATTTTAAGACCTCTGCCATCCAACCAGCGCTTCGCTCGCCACAGACTTTCATTGATCCTCAGCTCTAGGATTCCGACGTCGTCAGCGGCGCACACGACAAGTGCGTCATCCGCGAAGCCGACGATGCTCGTTCCAGCAGGCAGTTCCATGCGCAGGAAATCGTCGTACATGACGTTCCAAACGAGTGGACACACCCGCGACCCTTGAGGGGCGCCACATGTCATCTCCTCCTTGAGAGACCATTTGTCGCCCTCGTATATCACCCACCTGTCGCTCAGATAGTCATCTATCATTCGCAACAGGTAGTCTGGAACCTTTTTCCGCACCATCGCCTCGATGCAGATGTTCCATCTCGCGGTATTGAACGCATTGCGTATGTCAATGCTAATCAACGCACAGAATCCCTTACGCTTACCAGTTCCTTTTCTTGCATTTGTGGCGATGTTAACCACAGCTTGGATGGCGTCCACAGTGGACCTGCCTTTCCTGAATCCGAACTGGTTTTCCGAGAGCCCGTTCTCCCCGACCAAGAGAGCCTGAAGCCGTTGTAGAATCAACTCCTCCAGAAGCTTCCCCATCGTATCCAATAGGCATATTGGTCTATACGACGAGGCAACACCTAGAGGTTTGTTGCCCTTCCTCAGCAGGACCAACCTCTGCTTCTTCCAATCTGCGAAGAACCTCCCATCCCGAAGACAGGAGTTAAAGGCTTCTAGGAGGATCTCTGGGTACGCCCCGATCACCTCTTTGAGGATCTCGTTCGGCACCCCGTCGATACCCGGCGCTGTATTTGCCTTAAGCCTTCCACCCGCTCTCTTTAGTTCTTCGAGAGTGAAGAGTTCTTCGCGCCGGACCACGCAGGAACTTCGGTCCTGTCTTTGGAACGGCTCCACGTGTGGAAACAAGCTACACACAATGTACTGGATTCGATCGGGATTATCCAGGCCCGGGGTCTTTCTTCTAGCCACCAATCTCTTGGTGACTATTTTGAAGGCGAGACCCCATGGGTCCTTCTCGACCTCACCGATCAAGTCTTTCCAGCATTGAAGTCGGCTTTTCTTTATGCTTCGCCTCAAAGTTGTTTTTGCCCCTTTCCATGCCTCGTGCAGCGTAGCATCCCCCTTTGAACGGGTGAATTGTCGCCGCGCTGCGAGGCATTCTCGACGTAGGGCTGCCAACTGGTCGTTCCACCAGTACATCGAACCCTTGGCTTGCCTGCGCTCGCGGCGAGGCATCGAGTAGTCGCAAGCCGCGACCACCTTCTGCCTCACCGAGCGCACAGCAGCTTCAAACGACCCAGCAGGGCAGACCCAACCAAGCTCATCGATGAGCCTGGTTTCTTCGAGGTGTTCGCGAAGTCTTTCCCTGCTGAGTCGTCTCGTGTTCCAGGAGGGGCTCCTTCCTTCGCCGCCCCTACCCTTATCCACCGCCTGATACCGTTGTTCTAGTGTGAATTCGATGCACCGGTGGTCACTCAAGGTTATTACCTCGAGGACCGACCAGTCGCTTATCCTTGAAGCGAGGCGAGGTGCGGCAATTGTGAGATCAATTATTGACCCCCCCGCTCCTCGTCTGAACGTAAATTCCCCGCCCTGATTCAAGACGATCAGTTCGTTCCTAGCGACCATCTCGCCAACCAATATTCCCCTCCTATCTAGGCGGGCTTTACCCCACTCGGGCGACTTACTGTTGAAGTCCCCCCCTATGAGGGATCGCCCGATGGCCTCACGGAGGCTTTCCTCAAGGAGGAGGATCTGGGTCTCAAAGACATCGAAGGGATCGCCAGGGGAGAAGTAGCAGCTGTACACACGCACACCCGCCACCTCCACCCGGACGAACCCCGCGTCGGTCTCCAGGAAGTCCCCGACGCCCAAATCAGTGTTACAAACAAGGATGCCGGCCCTCGTTGATGCATCCTGATACCAAGCAGAGTTATCGGACCACTTGTACTGCTCACTAATGAGCAGCACATTAGCCCCCCTCTCCCTGGCAGTCTGCATCAGGAGGTCCTGGGCATCCTTCCCCCTTCCGAGGTTGAGCTGCAGGAACTTCAATTCCTGCCTCTCAACCTCCGAAGCTCTTCCCGGAAGACCGGGCAGGAGCCGCTCCCCGACACATGGGCGACATCTTTGTCGCCCCTGTCTGCGCATGACAGGCACCTTAGTGGCGCCTTACAGGTCCCGGCCAAGTGTCCCGTGGCGCCGCATCTCCAACAGGCGTTTTTCCTGTCGGGATTGCTGCAGCCCCGGGACCCGCGGCCGTACCCAAGGCACCTGAAGCAGCGGGCGACTTCCAGGTGCTCGCGAATGCGGCACTCTACCCACCCGATCCTCAACCTACCTAGCTGAAGCAGACGCGCGGCGTTTGCCTCAGCTAGACGGATCACTGCAGTCTTCACCCCACCAAAGCGGGTGAAGAGCCTGCAGGACCCCTCAAAAGCTGGTCTGCCCAATGCCAAGCACAGGGCAGACACAACCTCTTCTTTTTCAACGGTCTCGTCGAGGTCCCTAATTTCGAGGGACCTCGTCGAGACCAAGGCTGAAATTTGCGCCCTTTCCCCGACCACCAGGTCGAGCTCCTTTCGGAAGGCCGAAACGTCTCCCCCCTTTTTGAGGACCAAAAGGACTTCTTCCTTCCTGGTCCTCCGGATAGACAGGACCTCAAGTCCTGCCTTCTGGGGGTCGACCTTCGCCTTCATTTCCCTCAAGATGTCGGCGTAGGACTGGCCGTCCTTCGCCGACACCTTGATGGCGTCGCCCGACCTCGCGGCCGGGGAGCGCCTCGGAAACTTTCCCTTTGTTTTGTGTTCCTGCGCAGAGGGCACAGGAACCTCTTTCTTCTTCTTCTCTTTTTTTTCTTCTTCTTCTTCTCCACCAGCTGCCATTCCCCATCCTTTTTCGGGGTCTGGCCTCTGGTGGCCGCAGCATAAGACGGCGATATGCCGCCCTTCCCTTTCTTGGGAAGCCGATCTTCGGGGTAGAAGGAGCAACCCTCTTCTCCCCCTTTGTCAGCTTCTTGGCGGTATCTCCCAGAGACGCAGAGCGCAGTCTCCGGAAGATACCCATCTTTTTTGAGGCGGGGTGGGATTCCAGCTTCTTCTGGATTTCCATCCCGCTTTCTACAAGACATTTGTGGGTGTTGAGCATTCCGCTCAACACCTCTGATGCCTCGTTAACACTGTCCTTTACGTGGCCAGGGTTATTTCTCAGCATACTCTGCTGGATGACACTGAGCACCCTGTCCAACTTTTCCATCTTTGTGCTTTGCTCCTTCAGGAGCTGAAGGACGTCTTTCCATCCCTCAGCCCCTGGAGAAGTGTGTGAGGGCGTATCTGACGCCTTCACCTCTTCACCTCCTTTATTTTTTGAAACATTCATATTAAAACTGTCGTGTCTTAAGACGGTTCGCCCATCATGGGAGCCCTACCGCGGTAGGGCTACTATCCCCGCCTATATGGATCCCTAGTTATGTGCGCCGAAACCGAGAAGCGGCTTATCGGATGGTCGATCCTATCGACACATTAGATGAAACTAGTAAAAGGTTACGGGAGAGGCCCGCGCCATAATGATGCTAAAGGTTTAACGTCACCCCTATCGACCGAGCGGTGCCGAGTCCGCCCCGACACCTGACCCGGACTTCAGGCTAGACGGTGTGCGATTTATCCTACGCAGCGTCGGATATAAGGAAATACTGGCCAGGTAATCCTTCATTCCTGCGCCCGGACGTCCATGATTTCAACCCCGACATTGGCTCCAGACAGTAGGATCGTGAGCGGTTTTCCCAGATTAACATGTGGTTTCACGGGATCTTTGCCCTTCGCGGTCGAACACCGGAGGGACTTACGGTTACCCATATTACTTCCACAGAGATGAGGTACTGACATCGCGTCCTACCCTGGTCGAGAGGCTACTACTCCTCCCTTGGCTATTCTATCGGGAATATCCACCAAACGCCGGCCGCAGCCTCATTCACTCAGCGTCCCATTCATTCTGGTGTGTGTGGGTGTCGGTGTCGTGCATGTGATTGTGGTGTGACCGCAAGAGTGCACGCGGGAAGTTCAGCGTCATCGCCGCATACGCATTTGGGGCGATACCCCGATTAAGGGGCCCCCCGCATTCACTCCGTGTACGTTCATTCGGCATCAAGAGACCTGTTCAAGGTCCCCTGATGCTTTCGCTCCACACCGCGTCCTCACGCGCCTGAAAGTCGCAGAACAACCGTCGTGGCACGTGCGTCCGGCAGGCCCATCACTAGGGAAAAGCCCGTCTATAGGGCTCCCTTGGCAGCCATCCTGACGGCAACAGCCCTACTGCTGGCAGAGTCCTTGCGGCTACTACCGTTGGTGGGCTGCAGGACGCGTCTGCTCCGTGGTTGGACTCATGCGTTCACCTCGGCGAGACCCTGCCCGCCCACAGAACGCTCTCTCGGTTGTTAGGTGTGTTGTGTTTAGTGTCGCTGTAATGTGTTGTGTCATGTTGCTGTCTGTGTGCCCCCTCCTCCTTTCTCATCCGGGCTTGGGACCGGCAATGGCGGAGTTCCAAGAGTAGTGATTAATGTAGTTCTTAACATAGAGTCACACCATTTCTTAAATTTCAATAGATTGATTAGAAGTTGTATTGAAAGGGTTTTTTGAAGTCACTATTTCTAATGGACTAAGATTCGTAAAACACAAGTTGTAATCATTCTGTTTTACAGTGTCTTCTAGTGATATTAATCTCTGTTTATAACTTGAATGGCTACTACTACTATCAAACCCATGCTAATGAATGCAAACAGCTTCCATTTCTTCCTGCTTAAGGTAGTACGATCACGACAATTAGACCTCAGGCAAAAATAGATAATTTTGCTTTCAAGAATAGCAATATTATTATTGAAGGGCTAATTTGAAAGAGAAAAGATTATTTTTGATGAAAAAAATTTGAAACTCAAAAAAATAATGTTATTAATAAATTCTATTTTTGCCCAAACTTATTTTCTTATCCGTCCGAGCCAAATTTTCAAAAATGATGCGATTCTAATAAATCACGGTTCATTTTTTTAGGAAAAAGATTCTCTACAACTTGACCGTTTCCGATTATTGAAAATTAATTCTTTAATGGCCGAAATTATAAAAAAACAATTTTTCAAAACAAAATTTTTATAAACAAATTGCTGTATTTGATAATAATCAATTCAATTTCAAAAATAGGAAACGGTCAAGTTGTAGAAAATCTTTTTTCTAAAAAAATGAACCGTGATTTATTAGAATCGCATCATTTTTAAAAATTTGGCTCGAAGCGATGAGAAAATAAGTTTGGGCAAAAATAAAATTTATTATAAAAATTATTTTTTTGTGTTAAGAATAACTACACTTTTTTCAAGATAGGCGGCGCTAAAACTATTTTAAGATCACGAAATATGTCAGAATTAATCTCTCTTCACTCACACTTTGCACCAGTCATCGCACTCTTTAACATTTTTGCATTTATAAATACTATCACTCATCGCAAATATAACTTGACCAGGAAAATACCACTCTCCTGCACATCTACTTGAATTCCAAAATTACTACGTTTTACGTGCTAACGTATTATCATCGTTAAAACACCTCTGGTAACATACATTTTTCATACAAATAATTAAATTTCTGCGCAGTTAATGACACGTATAATATCATCTATTTAGTACCCTGTGCTGAGTGCACCAAGTGGGTCCAAAAACGAAGCTAAGTTTACTTGGACGTCTGGACGACGTACGCATGCATTCAAAAGTATAAATGTAAATATATGGAATCAATTACCCACTTGGCAGCCGACGTGGCGTGCACCGTGGAAAGGTGATGTTTAAGTTGGCAGCCTAGACAGCGTACACCATGAGAGGAAAAGAGGCAGCCTAAACATCGTGCATCTCCCTTTAGAGACTTTGGAAAACCGTTCCTACGCCTGCGACAGTGGACCATAAAATGGGTGGATGTACAACGGAGTTTATGGTGGAGCTTATGACAGTGTACCCACTAAAAGAAATTTATTTTCGGGAGCAGAGGCGGCGCGCCCAGAAAATAAATAAAAAAAGAGACAAAATTTACTTGAATTTGGAGTTCTACTAGAGACTGTGTCAGCGTACCTAGTATACCCCTTTTTAAATGTGTCTGCTACTTCTTGGTCGCCCTTTGGCTGTTTCCAGGAGGCAATGGTGAGACGTGTGTCTCGACTGATTGTAAGTACATGAGTCATGCCGTTCGGTTTTTCCACTTTCTCCTGACTCTCTTTCTCGCTTTTTTTTGTTTCTTGTTCGCACTGACTCCGCTATATTATCTCTGATTACGGTTTGAATCTTTGGGTATTTTCAATTACTTTCATCTCTCAAATAAGTAGTCGCCTATTCGGGGGGTGTAAAAATTGAGATAGTCACTTGAGAGGCAGCAGTAATTAAAATGGTTTATTTAATACGAGGTGTGTCCGAAAATTATCCGACTTGCGTTCATATCTCCGCGTTGGTGATATTTTCCGTCATCCGGACCGTGGCATCCTTCGAAGTAGTCCCCATTTGATTGAACCACACGCTCCCAGCGTAGCTTCCACATCTTAAAGCAGTCCTCTAACGGAGGTACAGAGGCTGTCAAAGCTGTACAATCTTATGTTTCGCCAAAAAAAAATTGCAAGTCGCATTCGCTCGATGTTTTCCGGTGTTGTTGTCAGCGAAGGTCGGACAGAACGAGGGTCACTGTCAAACGATGTGCGGCTGTTCTTAAACCGCATCTACCACTCCTTTATCTTCGTTATGCCCATACTTTCGTCTAAAAAGGCCTTCTGTATCATTTCAATCGTATCCATATACAATTCTTGCCGAGATTGAAGAAAAACTCAATGTAAATTCGTTCATCTGTTCTTTCTGTCATTTTCAAATGTAAACAAATTCGATGAACGGAAAAAGCACCTTGGACATAAACACACGCTATGTGACCCAAGGCGTCCGGCCGATAACTGTGGCATTCAGGAATTTCGTGAGGGACTTCTGTTTACGCTTATACCCCGCAGTGGCCAATCGAGCGCTCTGGCGCGAAGATATAAACGCAAGTCGGATACTTTTCGGACACACCTCGTATATGTAGTAGTATTTATGCTCAATACTTCTTTTGCATTTTTATATTTTAGTTTCTTTCAAATGTTAAGCATACCCGCGATTATTTTAAGTAGTTCATAGATGAATTTTATGTCTTTATCTTTAGCCATATCATTGTTAATTTCTTTATTCTTAGGCTACTCCACGCTAAGATATAATTCATACTTTTATTCTTAATTTTGTCTTATCCATTCCTTTTGGACGAGCATAATTCGAGTTAAATTTTATTTTCTATGTCTTTTAATGTTTTTATGTCATTAATTATTATTATTATTATTATTATTCTGATTGGCTCCCTCTTTTCTCCCTATACACAGGCCCTCATCCCTCTCCAAGTTCATGTCAGTGCTCGCGAAGCCACGTTTCGGGGCCTGCGAGTTCGGTTTGTCTGAAAGGAGTCAGTAAGGTTTTGGGCCTTGTGCCGACGTCTCCAAATTGTGCATTAAATGAGTCGCTCCCGACGTGCTTAAAATAAAGGAATCTTAGAGGAAAATCGGTTAATACAGAATAAAGGGAATCATTTGAGTTCGTCTTTCTTCCATGGCTGAGTAGAGTGCAGTTCTGTGCTTGTGATTAGTATGGTGTAGTGTCGTGCTGACCATTTTTCGCGCGGTCGCGTCTTCGGGTCCAACGATCGCGAGGAACCCGCGTGCTCGTGCATAGTCGTGGGTGCTCGGCCCAAGGGTCGAGCGTCCGATGATAGCGACAAACGTCCGGTATTCGCGCCCAGTCGTGTTTCGCTTCCTTCTACAGATTCGCGTTTATGACCGCCACCCCTTCTGTCCCATTGCGGAATCCCAGCGCCTTACGGCGCTGCGGCAAGCCTTGTCCGGGGAAACGCCGTTGCAACCGCATTCGAACACGCGCAACTACCCTCCTTTCTATGGCACCCCCGGTATTCGCTTTGCCTATTTCCTCCGCAACGGTCGGGCACACGGAACACGTTCTCGAGAGGCCCTCACTACATTCTTCCGTAAGACCCACCTTGTACGACCCCGAGGAAGCGGCGTTTATATCGACCCTCTCACCCCCGTCTGTCCCTGTGTAGAACCCTTCCGCGGTCTTAATCTCCGCATTACTAGAACGTAGAGTCCCTGGAAAATAGAGTCTGCCGAACTTTCCCTTTAATGATTGGTGCAGCCATGATGGGTGCAAACCAATCAAAATTGCTGCTATGCGGCGCGAGCAGATTTTTTTTTTCAAACTAACGTATACGAAATAACATATTTTGTACGTGGACATTCGGTCTTTGAACCTGCTGAATCCAGACAAATCGTACAATGAACATTGTATTTTGCAATTCAGGATAGTATGTAGCCGGAAATTTTATATAGAACATACATTTCGACGTGGAATAATTTTACGTCATTGGACGCAATGTCAGGAATGTCAGGTACAAATCCCTACTCGTTTTTTGGTTTTGGTTTTTCGAGCAAATCGATTACAAATCCGTCATGTTGATTATAACTGGAGTTATTGACTGACTTCGTATATTTTGAGATGGTTATTTTCAATTTTTTCTTAAATTGCAAAGCATTCAGTATCGACTGTTTTGCTCGAACTGAAGAAAATAAATTTTTGACAAGATCAGTATTGAATCTAGCTGTCAGTACATACATTTATCCACGCTGCTCAATCAAAAAGGTATTCAAATCGATTACAGTTTTCGTGGTATTTACCACTCCGCGCTGAAGTGGCTTGAAATTACCATTTCCAACTTTCATATTTTGAAAACAATCGATGACGGACTCCAAAAACTCAATCAACTTGGCAAATTTTTTTTCCGAAACCTTATCGCCTTTCATTTTTCCTATATCCACTTTCGGATGTCGTACGATAATTATCGTGAACCATTTTGACACGACTTTAAAGAATTTCTCCGTAACATAATACTCAGTTTTTGAAGTTTCTTCTGCCATGAATGTCAATGTAGAACTCGTATTTCGGGACAGAACATTTACAGATTTGTTTCTTTTCAATTTTGCGTACGAGCCGCTTGAAAAATCCTCCTTCGTCAATTTTGGCACGATTTTCAAAGTAAAATTTTCTTGACATTCAATTATATCTTTAATCATCGCAAAGATGGACTGTACTGTTGAGTATTTCAGAATATCTTCCAGCAGAACATGCGTGGAATGATTGCCACAAAGCCTGATTAACTGGTCCCTTGTCACTTGCAAGACAGTGAACTTTAAGACCAATTAATTCAGCTTTTTGAATGATGTCTGTCACAATAGGCTTTAAATCTGCGCCATTAAAACCGTCAGGGGTCATGAAATATGTGATGTTCTGTTTCCACCGAGAATATCTTCCTCCTAATATTGTGACCAAAACGTTAGTCGCTTCGATCAACTTTCCTATTGACAATAAAAAAGAAAAGGAAAACATATAGATAAAACCTCGTAAATGTTTACATTCTTTTTTCCATGTTTTATTTTTCATCCATGGAAACGTTAATGTTTACGTTTTCGGTTTATCAATTTAAAAAGCTACTTTTATAGAGCCGACATTTTTTGAAATTCAAGAAACAATTCATCCGAATTCATTTGGAATTTTAGAATTACTCGATTCAAATATTTTTCTTTAGTTTCTACCATTTTTTTCTACCAGTCACTTTCTTTAAAGAAATGTCGCAGCCAGCACACTTCAAATGTTTTAATGCCGAAGACATTTTTTATAAAGAAATAGTTAATTATCAATTAACTCAAATGATAATTATTATTTAATTAATAAAATTAAATCAGATATTCAATAATAATGAACAGAAAAAAAAGTGGAAAAGGTAAAATTTTCGAAGATTCCCAATTGTAGGCATTACTTGCTGAAGACTCGTGCCAAACGAAAGAAGAATTGGCAGAATCATTAGGAGTGACTCAACAAGCCATGGGAATGATTCAGAAGCAAGGAAATTGTGTTCCGTACGAGTTGAAGCCGAGAAATGCTTAACCCTGCGTTACAAAACTTAAAAATTGTTACACGGTTACCAAACCCTAGAGGATTTCCCTCTGCGTTTTAGAACATCTGCAGTGTTGCCAAATGTTGCGAATAATTCGTTGAACATGTAACATCAAAATGTGGCAACACCGCACTCAAGAACTCAAGCTATTTCCATTGCACGAAAGCCAAACTATGGAGAGATTCCCTCAGAATTCACGTCACCTTTGGTTTTGAAAAGTGATTATTGAATGAGTATTCTACTTGAACATTTTTTATTGTTACAAAAAGCTTCAGGAATAATTCGTGGAAAGGTATTCAAACGGACCAGACTGTGTGAAGCGTCAATTAGAAGTTATTTTGTAAAAACTGACCCCACTGAGGGAATCTCTCATATGTTTGGTAACAGAGGGTTAACGGCGTTTCTTTGCTTGTGAACAGCTGCTTCATGCTTCCATGTCGACAGCCAGACCGAATATTCACGGTGCCAAGGTTATGCTCTGCATTTGATGGGACCAGCTCGGTGTGGTGTATTATGAGCTGTTGAAACCGAGTGAAACTACTACAGGGGATCGGTATCGAATGCAATTGATGCGTTTGAGCCAAACACTGAAGGAGAAACGGCCACATTACCAAAAGAGACATGGTCTGGCGCATCAGCATTTCCGCTCTTATAAAGAAGCTGAACTATGAATCAGTTCGTGGATCGCCTCAAAAAACGCATCGTTTTTTCTAGATGGTACCTGACAATTACCAGAAAGATTGAAAAAAGTAGTGCCTAACGACGTACAGTACTTTAAATCATAAATAGGTAATCACTTTTTACGAATAAAACCTAAAATTTTGGGAAAAAACGGTTATAGCAAAGTTGTACATCTAATAAGATGAGAAAAATCTCATAACATAGAATGGTAAACCAAGAAATTCTGCGCGGATAAACGAGCGCCGAAAACCTGAAAATAAAATCCAGGAATTTTATATTCCTGTAATAAAACATCTAGAGTTTCTACAAAATAAATCGTTACAACTTTCTTTCAAATTAATTTGAGTCAATCCAACTATTTTTGTAATGTGGAACCTTTCACCTTGCGTGTTTACTTGGGAAACCCAGAAGATTTCTCCCCCGGTCTACGCGGACAGCCAGGTCCACCCAGTGCGCAGGACCGCAGGTGCAAGCCCCGATGCGATTTCTACTGGCCTTCGTTGTTGCCGTGCTCTACACGCCCATCGAGCTCCCTCGTCTTCATCACCAGGGTGACGAATGACTCGATAAGCATCCAATTCAGTTCAGACTGGAGCATGAGAGAGACCATCGTGTCAGGGGTGAGTTGTGCGCCCACTTCCCGACCGACAGCCTCTCTTGCAACGCCCCACCTGGCACAGAAAAAGAGTGTGTGCTCTGCGTTGTCCACAAGGGATCCGCAGTAGCTACACGACTCGTCGCCTCTCTTATCGAAGCGCTTCAGGTACGCATTAAAGCAGCCATGGCCTGAAAGCGCTTGCGCCAGGTAAAAGCCGACTTGACCGTGCTTTCTATCCAGCCAGGTGGTGAACTCCAGGATTAGACGGTGCGTTCATCTCCCGGATTGGTCAGCATGCCATCTCGCCTGCCATTTCTCGACGAGTCTGCGCCTTCCATCCTTGCGGATGGCCTCCTTCGCGCGAGCGATTTCCTGTAGGTTTGTTAAGCAGGTGAGCTCCTTACGGAGCTGAAAGGTCTCTTTCCTTTCCTCCGCCAACAAGTCAATTGGCGGGACGCTCGCCAGGACCAGCACAGCACTCGTCGACACAGTTCGGTATGCTGAGACAATTCTCATCACCACACCTCTCTGTGCCGAGAACAGCCTCTTCAGGATAGCATGGTTGTTAAGGGCACTTGTCCAGAGTGGAGCTGCATAAAGCAGCTTCGAGTTTACCACGCTCGCCACCAGCCTTCTCTTAGCTTCCCTGGGTCCACCAATGTTGGGCATGAGCCGAGTCAGGGCGGCCCCACATTGGATGGCTTTGGCAGTCGCGGTCTGCAGGTGTTCGCCGAAGCTAAGCCTTTGATCCAACTGCACTCCCAGGTACTTAATGCTCTTTTTCCACTCCATTTCATGTTCCCCGAGGGCGATCTTCGGATATTGGAAGGATCTCCTGTCTGTGACCAGCAAAGCCTCGGTCTTCTCAGGGGCCATTTTCAGGCCTCTGCTATCCAACCAACGCTTTGCCCGCCACAGAGTATCACTGATCCTCAGCTCCAGAATTCCGACGTTGTCAGCAGCGCACACGAAAAGTGCGTCGCCTGCAAAGCCGATGATGCTTCTTCCAGCAGGCAGGTCCATGCGCAGGAAATCGTCGTACATGATATTCCAAACGAGTGGACTCACCTGCGACCCTTGAGGGGCGCCACATGTCATCTCTTCCTGGAGAGACCATTTGTTGCCCTCATATATCACCCACCTGTCGCTCAGATAGTCATCTATCATTCGCAATAGGTAGTCTGGAACCTTTTTCCGCACCATCGCCTCGATGCAGATGTTCCATCTCGCGGTGTTGAACGCATTGCGTATGTCAATGCTGATCAACGCGCAGAATCCCTTATGTTTACCAGTTCCTCTTCTTGCTTTAGTGGCGATGTCCACCACTGCCTGGATGGCGTCAACTGTGGACCTGCCTTTCCGGAAGCCAAACTGGTTTTCCGAGAGACCATTCTCGCGGACCATGTGACCCTGTAGTCTTTGTAGGATCATTTCCTCCAGAAGTTTCCCCATCGTATCCAATAGACATATTGGTCTATACGATGAGGCATCCCCTAGAGGCTTGTTGCCCTTCCTCAGCAGGACCAACCTCTGCTTCTTCCAGTCTGCGAAGAACCTCCCCTCCCGACGACAGGAGTTAAAGACTTCTAGGAGGATCTCCGGGTATACCCCGATCACCTCTTTGAGGATCTCGTTCGGCAACCCGTCGATCCCTGGCGCTGTGTTTGCCTTGAACCTTCCACCCGCTCTCTTTAGTTCCTCGAGAGTGAAGAGTTCTTCGTGCCGAACCACGCAGGAGTTTCGGTCCTGTCTTTGGAACGGCTCTACAAGCGGAAACAAGCTTCGCACGATGTACTTGACTCGATCGGGATTATCCAAGCCCGGGGTCTTTCTTCTAGTCACCAATCTCTTGGTGACTATTTTGAAGGCGAGACCCCATGGATCCTTCTCGACCTCACCAATCAAGTCTTTCCAGCACTGAAGTCGGCTTTTCTTAATGCCTTGCCTCAGAGCCCATTTTGCGTTTTCCTATGCCTCGTGAAGCAGAGAATCACCTTTTGAGCGGGTGAATCTCCGCCGCGCTGTGAGACATTCCCGACGCAGGACAGACAACTGGTCGTTCCACCAGTACATTGAGTCCCCAGTACGATCGTGCCCTCGTCGAGGCATCGAGTGGTCACATGCTGCGACCACTTTCTGCCTCGCCGCCCGCACGATGTCCTCCAACGACTCAGCAGACTTAGCCCAACCAAGCTCATCTATGAGCCTGGTTTCCTCAAGATGATTTTGTAGCTTGTCTTTGTTGAGTCGTCTTGTGTTCCAGGAGGGGCTCCTTCCGTTGCCGCCCCTTCCTGTATTGACCGGGTGACTCCGTTCCCGGATGCTGAACTCAATGCACTGGTGGTCACTCAGGGTTATTACCTGGAGGACGCACCAGTCGGCTATCCTTGTGGCAAGACGGGGCGCGGCCAAAGTGAGGTCGATAATCGACCCGCCCCCCGCTCCTCGTCTCAACGTAAAATCCCTGTCCCGATTTAATACAATCAGGTCATTCCTCGCGGCCATCTCGCCGACCAACATTCCCCTCCTGTCCAGACGGGCTTCGCCTCACTCGGGCAAATTACTATTAAAGTCGCCCGCGATAAGGGACCGCCCACTAGCCTCTCTGAGGCTTTCCTCAAGGAGGAGGATCTGTGTCTCGAAGATCTCGGAAGGATCGTTGGGAGACAAGTAGCAGCTGTACACACGCACCCTCGACACCTCCACCCAAACGAACCCCGCGTCGGTCTCCAGAAAATCCCCGATATTCAAATCAGGGCTTAAAACAAGGATCCCAGCCCTCCGTGATGCAACCTGGCACCAAACAGAGTTTTCGGACCATTTGTGTTGCTCATCAATGAGCAACACATCGGCCTCCCTCTCCCTGGCAGTCTGCATCAGAAGGTCCTGGGCTCCCTTCCCTCTCCCGAGGTTGAGCTGTAGAAATTTCACTTTCCACCCCTTAACCTCCGGAGTTCCGCTCTAAATATAGGGCAAGAGCCGCTCTCCGAAGCATGGGCGGCATCTTTTTCGCCCCTATCCGCACATGTCAGGCACCTAGGCGGAGCCTCGCACTCCTTGGCCACGTGCGACGCGCTCCCACACCTCTAGCAGGCGTCCTTCTTGCCTGGAATCGTGCATCCGCGCGACACATGGCCATAACCCTGGCACCTGATGCAGCGGGCAACCTCGACATGCTCCCGGATGTGGCAGTTTACCCACCCCACCCTGAGCTCACCGAACCCGAGCAAGCTTCGACTTTCCGCCTCGGTTAAACAGACCACCGCAGTCTGTACACCGCAGAAGCGCTTATACAGCCTGCACTGGTCCCCGAGGTCTGGCTTGCCCAGCGCGATACAGAGCGCGGCCACAACCTCTTCCCTTGTGATGGTCTCGTCGAGGTCCCTAACTTCAACGAACCTCTTCGAGACCAAAGACTTAACCTCGGCTCTCTGCCCGACCGCCCGGTCGAGCGCCTTTTCGAAGGCCGAAACGTCACCCCCCTTCTTCAGGACCAAGAGGATCTCCTCCTTCCTGGTTCTCCGGATGGAGAGAACCTCCCATCCCGAATTCTGGGGGTTCACCTTAGCCTTCATTGCCTTCAGGATCTCAGCGTAGGACTCACCGTCCTTCGCCGACACCCTGATAGGGTCGCCCGACTTGGCGGCCGGGGAATGCCGTGGCAACTTTTTTTTCTACTTAGGTTCCTGCGCAGAGGGCGCAGGAACCTCTCTCTCCTTCTTCTTTTTATTTTTCTCCTTTTTTTTCTTCTTTTTTTCCACCAGCTGCCATTCCCCATCCTTTTGTGGGGTCTGGCCCCTGGTGGCCGCAGCGTAAGAGGGCGATGTACTGCCCTTCCCTTTCGTTGGGATCCGCTCCTCGGGGGGAGAAGGAGCAAGCCTCTTCTCCCACTTTGTCAGCTTCTTTGGGGTATCTCCCAGAGACGCGGAACGCAGTCTCCGAAAAATACCCATCCTTTTCGAAACGGGGTGCGATTCCAGCCTTTTCTGCATTTCCACCCCACTTTCTAGTAGGCACTTGTGGGTGTTGAGCATTCCGCTCAACACCTCTGTAGCCTCACTAACACTGTCCTTAACATGGCCAGGGTTATTTCTCAGCATACCCTGCTGGATAACGCTGAGAGCCCTGGCCAACTTCTCCATCTTTACGCTTTGCTCCTTCAGGAGCTGGAGGATGTCTTTCCATCCCTCAGCCACTGGAGGAGTGTGTGAGTGCGCATCTGGCGCCTTCACCTCTTCATCTCCTTTGTTATTGATTGAAATCATATTAAATCCGTCGTGTCTTATGACGGTTCGCCCATCATGGGAGCCCTACCGCAGTAGGGCTACTATCCACGCCTGTATATAAGGAAATACTGACCAGGTAATCCTTCATTCCTGCACCCGGGCGTCCATGATTTCAACCCTGAAATTGGCGTGAGCGGTTTTCCATGTTTAACATGTGGTTTCACGGGATCTTTGCCGTTCGCGGCCGAACACCGGAGGGACTTACATTCACCCATATTACTTCCACAGAGGTAAGGTACTAACATCGCGTCCTACCCTGGTCGGGGGGCTACTACTCCTCCCTTGGCTAGTCTATCGGGAATATCCACCACGCGCCGGCCGCAGCCCATTCACTGAGCAATCCATTTATTCTGGTATGTGTGGGTGTCAGTATCATGCTTGTAGTTGTGATGTGATCGGGAGAGGGCATTGGGGCGATACCCCGATTAAGGGGCCCCCCGCATTCACTCCGGGTCCAATCATGCGGCATCAAGGAATCTGTTTAAGGTCCCCTGATGCCTTTGCTTCACACCGCGTCCTCACGCGCCTGAAGGTTTTGCGGAGAAACCTCCCGGAGCGCGTGCGCCCGGCAGGCCCACCACTAGGGAAAAGCCTCTCTATACTTATATTTATTATTCAAAATATTTTTATCCTTATTCTACGTTAAAAATAACGTTAAAAGGTAATGGACATGTGCAATAATTTTATTTATTAACGCCAAAAATTAAAAAAACATAATTCCTGTCATTGAAGGCATTGCAGTGGTTCACCTTTTGTGGAACGTCTCGACGGTTAAAGTTGACCAATGGTTGGACTGAGACACAACTATACTTTCATCTCACTCTATCAAATAGTCAATCGTGACAGTGAAGACATGGAAAGTGATAATAAACGATAATAAAATCACTAATACTGTAGTATCAGTGATTTTATTATTGTTTTTAAACTTATTATTTCTGTCATGATTTGAAATTATTTCCGTTACAGTTCGACTGATTTTCAAATTATCATTCTCTTGATCTAAGTTTTTAATACTTGGGAAACCTAAAAGCTGATGCGACCAGCAAACAAACTTCGGATTCAAAGTTTTCCCAAACTTGAATACGTAAAAAATTCCAGATGAATCGCTGAAAACATAGTGTTTTTTGGAACCCTATGTCTTAGAAATTGTTGGGGCTAGAACATCCTTTTTTTATTTTCCACAATTTTGTTTACTTTTTTTCGTCCTTCTACATTTCTTCTGCTGAAATGGATAGGAGAGCAGCTATCCACGAATATGTGATTTCTGACACCTTTCTCAACAAAATGGCCCGGGTTCCAGTCCGAAATTTTGGTCACAAATTCAGGTGGTATATAAGTGGCCCAAAATGAATCGCTTATTGTCATGCATGGTATATACGATCCCTACCTTACTTACACTTTTTTTCGTCCTTCGCATTTCCGCATTAATTGAGCTATCGAGTTGAACCTTTGATTAATTAGGTAAAAAGCACTAAGGAGCGTTTATCTGATCCTAATTATTCAAAATTATAAACGAATTTATTGTTTTGAGCATTTTTTTGTATAATTATACAAATTTATGACCATATAAACGTTCTTTATTGCTTTTTACTCAAGTACTCAAAGTTTTAACTCAACAGCTCAATTAATGTGGAATTGCAAAGGACGAAAAAAAGTGTTGGTAAAGTGGGTATTAAATAATTCATACATGGCGTTGAGCAAAGAAAAATTAAGGTTTCGAGTTTATTCTAGATTTTGGCTCTTTTCCAAACAATATGACTGGACTATACAGCGTTCTTAAAGTGAATGTAAGCAGCTTGGTTGAAGGCCCGTAATTGGAGTGCCGAAGGGAACTGTAGTTACGATTCATCCTATTCGATGGTGTTAGTTTTGCTATTTCCATTTTTCCATTTATTGCTTTTATTATTTTGTTTTAAATTAGTCCAGCAGGGGGAGGCATTTTCACTTTCTACATGTGGCGCCATCCCTACTACTGCGTTCTGCAGCAGCTTTAATATGAGCTCGTGTGATGGCTACGTCGCGTAGTCTCTCGTTAGCATTTCCTTACTCACGAGTGCTGTTAACATAAATCTAAGAGGCCGCTTTGGGGCGACCGAATATAAAATTCAATTTTTCGTTTCCTGCTATCTTGATATATTTAATATTGTTTCTCTCGTGTTAAATTACAAATACATTTTTATGTTTGAAATTCAAGAATGTTGTGAAAATTGAGAAATCCGTTAAATTTTTTTTTATGTTTATTTTCCATGTACACTTGTGTGGAAAATAAGGCATTATAGATGTTACTCCTTTTTCGAATAAAATAAAAGGAGTACTCTTTATTTCGGAAAGTATTTCAATTATAAAAAATTAAGAGTGATATACTACTGTGGGCAAAAACTAAGTTGAATTTTTAATTTAAACTTCGTCGGCTAACCGATTCGATCAAACTCTTTTATTTTTATGTTGGTCCTACTGTTACTGACATATGTGCCAAATTTCATGTCAATGTCATCATTTGTTACGAAGTTACGCTTGTGTTTTCTAAACGACTAAAAGTGATTTTTTCGATTTTTAGAATGTCTGAATTTGTTGAGCAAAGAAGTGCCATTAAATTTTGTTTGCGCCCCGGACGACCGTCAACATCAACTGAGAAGCAACACGTCAATCAAATCAGAGCATTAGTGCACAAAAATCATCGATTGACAATTAGAGACCTGCTGACACTATTGGCATTTCAAGAGGATCAGTCAACACCGTTTCAAAAGATATTTTATGCAGACAACTCGTGGTTTTTGCATTACGATAATGCGACATCTCACACTGCACTCGTTCTTCGTGACCGTTTTGCCAAAAACTCAACGCATGTCGTTCCACACCCACCATATTCGCCTGATTTGGCTCCATGTGACTTCTGGCTATTCCCAAAACTCAAAAGACCACTCCGAGGACACAGTTTTGACACGATTGAAGAGATGCAAGCCGAATCGAAGAAGGCTTTGAAGGCAATTCCGGAAATCGAATTTAACAAGTGTTTCGACGGTTGGAAAAAACGTTGGCATAAGTGCATTATATCGTAAGGGGATTACTTTGAAGGGGATGAAATTGATTTGGATAAATAAATAAATATTCTTTATTTTATAACAAAATTCACTTCAGTTTTTGCCCACAGTAGTATAATTATAAGTTTTGTGTGGAACATATTCTTACCTACAATTTTCTACCAAAGTTTTTGTTATAAATATTGACAATAACCTGATTGCAATTTGCAGATCTTTACAAATGAAAATTTTCTTAATAGAAAATTAAGGAATTTTTATTACATTTAAAATACATATGTGACCAGTCATGAGGAAAGGGTCCTGAGACTGCATTGCAAGATTTCACTGAACGAGCGTTTGAAAGAGAAGCTAACAATAAAGAACGCTACTGTCCGGGTATTTTGCAGCCTAATTACAGACGAAGTAAATTAGCTACTGTAGAATTTTCCATAAATTTCTCCCTACTAGATAGACCTGCTTTAGAGCTAAGGGTGAGATAAGGCCGTTTAGGTCTCTGAAACGAAAGAGTGGAGAGAGATACTAAAGATAAAGTAACCTGATGTGACAATTTTTTTGTCACACTTAATGTGGTAATGGTTCACTTTTCCCGCTGTTTATATGCAGAGAAAGTTCAGCTTGCCAGGCAAGTGGTATAGAAAAGTTATTCATTGTAACACATGCGCAAAAAGCTCTTTTTTCTTGCCTATTTTAAGTGCCAAAAGTAACGTTTTTCACAAGGGGGTGAAAGCATCATCCAGTAATGGTTTTTTTTTAAACGCTTGGTACTTTTACGCATGCATTTTTAACTTGCCAAATACTTTCTTGCATCCATCGGAAAACTTTACAGGCACGAAAAGGCAGATTGTTTTCGCATTCTCCGAAAAAGAAATATGTAATCCCTCTGCGAACAAGCGGATTTTCATCACAGTTGACTATTTTTGCACTCCTTTAGAATTGGGAATTTTCTAACCGTTACACATGCGTCGAAAATCAAACTTTCAATGCACGTGTCACAAGACAAACTTTAAATTCTTTTTAAGATGGAGAAGAATTGACAGTCAGAATTGATCAATTTTATTCTGTGGTTTCATTTCATTAATAAATTATTACTGAAGTTAATTTCAACAAAGTATGTATAATAATTCTACTATCTGTCCCCAATGTACGTTTTATTTGTTATCCTAGCTCTATTTTAGACCAATAATCTTTATAATATAATATTTATCCAACTATTTTATTTTTGCAGAATGCCTTTTTTAAACAAAGATGAGCGTTCAGCATGTTGGAATTACAGAGACGAGTATTGGGATTGTCTTAATCAAGGAAAATCAGAAAATGAATGCTCAAAGTTTAAATCACAGTATGAAAAATTTTGTCCGTCGCAATGGGTAAGAACATTTATAATTACGTAAGTAATTCTTTCTATTGTGTACGCTCGTACTTAATCGTTTTGATGTATTTTACAGGTGAAACACTTCGATAGAAAGCGTGAATATTCCAAATTCAAGGAACAAATTGAAAATAATGGTTACGTTCCAAAATTTCCGATAAAGAAAAATGCTTAATTCTTTTAGACCACTTTACCAATGTATGAAAATAATTGCTTAATCTTCGATATATTTTTTTCAATTCAAAAGTATTGTAAGAACACATCATCAAAAATTATTATATTTACACTATTAAGAAATTTTTAGTCGTTAAAAATTTGAAATTGAAATATCTATTTTTTGTATTCAATCACACTCTGACTGGAAATTCTAACAGTTTTAAAACATCTTGATCTTGATAAGTTTTTCAAAAAAATTCCTCTGCTGTATTTCTCTTTTTGAAACGTTTCTATAGTTACGATGTTGAAACTGATGTATTTGTTCGAGCTGTTTCTGGTCAATATCCAGACTAGGGAAATAAAAACTTTCTCACTTTGAGACATTAAGTTGATCTTATGGCTAAAACTTGCCCAATCATAAATAATAAATTTATTTTGCATTAATCTATTAGATATAAGTCCCTCCCAAAACCTTTTAAAATTTACATCTTGGCTGTTTTACAATCTTTATTTTCCTCAATTTATTCTAGAAAACAATTATAACAGGCTTCAAAAATATCCACCTGACACTATTACAGCACAGTTCTAGAACTAAATTGGAACTAATGATCTATAAAGATTGTGAACAAGATTCTAGAATCGTTTTTATACAATTATTTCACAATTTTATGGAACACTGTTCCCTTCCTACTCTGGAATAGATCAAGAATGTGTTTGTTGTAAACTTGGGTTTATTCAAATGCATTAAAAATAGAACTCGAAATAAATCGTATTTCAGGCTTTCTACCACGCTGAAACGTCCAAATGAAAAGGTTTTAAAATTAGGCGAAACTAAGGCGAGAGCTCGGAAATAGTGTGAGCTTAAGTTAACAAAATTCAAAATATAGAACAAGCAAAGTGTTGACGTAAATTAAGCAGAACATTTATTTGAATTTCGGTTCTCAGGCTCGAGCTCCATATAAACAAACGAAAATAGAATTCCTGCCGTGTTTATAACATGTAAGAGCTATTGGGTTGGCAACAAAGTCATTTCGCTTTTTTTCCGCTAGATGACTTTAGTCGTTCGAAGGCATTCTTCTCCATTGCAAACTTCAGACCGTATATGGTATTTGACAGCTGATGTTTCATAAATTATTCAGTAAAAAAAAAGTTTCAAGTTTTATTGTTTATTTATTGTTTTGCATTGATTAGAAATGGAGATTTCAGTTTTAAAGCAAATCATAACGGGCGATAAAAAATGGGATGTTTGTGATAAAATCGTGCGAAAAAGATCATTGGACAAGCGAGATAAGCCTGCAAAGTCGACATCTAAAGCCGATATTCATTAAAAGAAGGTTATGCTGAGTATTTGGTGGGATTTCAAAGGTATTGTTTATTTTGAGCTGCTTCCAAGGAACCAAACCGGGCTCACGGTCGGCTCTCTAGGCCGTTTCCGCAAGTACGGGATTAGACCTCAGCCCGAGTTGTTGGTCTGTCTAAGGCGAACGTCTAAAACACATCTGCCCCCTTTCAAAAGTGGTAGAACCATCCTCTAATTCGCCGAACTTCTGTGTTGCATACGGTTCCTAGGTATTTCGGCGGGCATTATTCTGTTTACCATATACCCTCAAGATCGGTGTTGGACAATTTGATGAGCCCGAAAGAGAATGTGATATATCAAAAACACTCTGCAGTTTCATTCTTGAGCTGCCATACAAGTTTAGTTCATGCGTGTAAAGAAAGTGGATAAGTCGGAATCCACCCTCATACCTTCCAACACTATACCCATACGATTTATTTCTGTATCCCATTCAAGGGATTGAGACCCAAACAGGAGCACAATGCACTAAATGAGTCCCCTGAAAGATGCTATTCGTAATACGCAAAAACTATGTGGATCTGATTTCTTTGGAAGCATATACTATACGTGATTCATTCCAGCATGAAAGAAAGCGCAAGTTTTGTATTTTCAATCATATGAGTCATAAACCGAAATCCAACTGTCTTTCTTTTCTTCAGCAGTTATATTTTAAATAATAAATGCTTGGTCTCGTCGTTCGTTTCAAAATACGATATTAAATATTTAAAAAAAATTGTTAAATTGTGAAATTAATAACATAGTTAAAAATATTCATGAACTAGGTCACAAGTCCAATTACCTAAAATATCGTTTGTTTAGAAATATCAGTGAAGATTCTTTACTTGTTTTCTTCCATTCACAAGATATGATGTTATAAAATTTTAATTTTAATATAAGAATTTTTTGTATTAAGAAGTTTTATTTATTAAAGGATAGAAAATCTTATATATTTGGTAAACTATGTCAAAATGTAGAGCTAAGTAATGTTTTAAAGATATTTCAAGTGTACAAATTCCTAATGAAATTGCTAAATCTTAAGTTTTGGGAAACAAATTTGGTGTTCCTTACAAAAACTTAGATCAAGAGAATGATAATTTGAAAATCTGTCGAACTGTAACGGAAATAATTTCAAATCATGACAAAAATAATAAGTTTAAAAACAATAATAAAATCACTGATACTACAGTATTAGTGATTTTATTATCGTTTATTATCACTTTCCATGTCTTCACTGTCACGATTGACTATTTGATAGAGTGAGATGAAAGTATAGTTGTGTCTCACTCCAACCATTGGTCAACTTTAACCGTCGAGACGTTCCACAAAAGATGAACCACTGCACTGCCTTCAATGACAGGAATTATGTTTTTTTAATTTTTGGCGTTAATAAATAAAATTATTGCACTTGTCCATTACCTTTTAACGTTCAAAGGGCCTAGCCGAATAAGCATCTAAAATCTACCCCCACATGTATCAAGTTCATATTATCACCATATATCGGTACCTATGATTCACAAAATTCCTCCAAGGCTCCAAGTCTCAACCTTGAAAACGTATTTTTGTAGGAGATATGGAGGGGGAAAGAAAAATAAAAACATTTATTTTTGTCAAATTTATTGAGTGAAAAATAGTGGAAAAAAATAAAAATCGTTTTCGGGACACTGTGTAACTGTGTACTTTTATGATATACTCTACTAGCCGGCTATTTCTATAAGAATCAACCCTTTTTCCTCTGCCTCAGTAGCTAATGTATTTTGCACATCTTTTCGAGCATGCATTCTTTTCAAGATTTCATTTCCAGCTTCTACATCAGATTGCAGCTTTTCACCATAAGTATTATTGAGAAATGAAGCAACTCTAAAATAGATACCAACTTTTGGTATTAGCTTGTTGTCTATTTTATGATCCAAAAGAAGAAACTTCTGTTTAGGAATGTCGTGAACAGCTTCTACTGCCCAACGAATTTTAGTCACAAAACGAGACTGGCTGGATTCTACTGCTGTCAGTTTCTTTCTTTCACCTTTCAATGCGCGCATCAATACTTTGAAATTTTTATCTTCCAAATCTTTTTTCACATCTTAAAAGCCTCGATCAAGTACAAAGACATCATCTTTTTCTAAGAATTTGCATAAGCCATTTGCATTTTCAATAATGGTTTTCAATATTTCAGCGTCATTGTGATTTGCAAGATACGGTCCAAGCATATCCACTACATATCCATCATTAGTACAAATGGTAAAAGGCTTGCAAAGGGAAACTTTCTTTTGTCCAGGAAAAGACTATCTTTGATTATTATTATTTGTACTTTTCTGATGTCGCGCATATGTACCATCACAAATCAATCCCAGATAACATTCGTGATTTACATGTGAAATCACATACACATCGTGAGCTGAATCACACTTGAGCTCACATACATATACAGTTGTATGACCACCATGAGCTCACATCGAGATCACTCGAGATTCACAAGAGAATCACTCGTGTGATTTACTCTAAAGCTTCTGTACATATAGGGGATTACTAAAGAGCAAAAGAGAGGCAAGATGAAAGGTTTAACCGTCAAATATTTCATTTTGACTTTCTTTCTCTCTATGTCAATTCTTTCCTCTATGTCAATTCGCAACTTTGATGATCGATTACTCAAAAATGGGACGGTGAAAAATTCTGAAATAATTTTCACGGGATGTTAGACATTAAAGAAACATTTTCATTCATATATGCGTTATTATCATTATTTTATGTATTCAAAATGTTACTCTATGTTTGTTTAGTATGCCTGTAAAATTATCAATGCCATATTTAATCATTGGGTTTTAACTATCAAATTTTATCGCAAATTATTCAAAATTTAATAACGATAATTTACGTATCTGAATTTGAATGTAAAAAGCGAAACGATAATGATTTTAAAGTTTTCTTTCCTATTACAAAATCCATTTACGAAGGGAATTTGTGAAATCTTGTAATCGCTTTTATGTAAGCCCTAACAGGGGGTTTAGTTGTTAATTAAACCGAAACATTGTCCTGTGAACATACCATCACATGGCGTTTAATGGACAATGGTGCTGTTTGGGAAATCTATCATTTCTCAAATTTGTTACAATTCGAATCACGTTTATTGACATGAAAAAATGAATAATGCGTAATTTTTAAGTCTATACTTTGTAATCGTTGAAAATGAATAAATGAAAAGCAAAAAAAATTGGGGTTAGATTTTTTCGTGGACTTACACCGTTTAAACTATTTCACTATACGCCTAGTATATATATATAGTATACGAGTATATAGTGAAATAAAATGAAAAAATCGCGGATTGATTTAGATAGACGTAACAAGTACTTACGGATCTGCGGTGAATATGAAATATATGGACGTTAAAATATGTTTTGTTGCTGCTTCTATTCAACCATCAGTAACGAGGGCAACAAGATTTCGACATACACATCACTCATCATCACCACATGATCACGCATTGAGATAAACCAATCCAAAACATACTAACGCACATCTAAAAAAGGCGCAAAATTTAAAAAAAACAGTAGCTTAATGTGTGCATCTAGTAAAATTATCGCCATCAAATCAAGCTCACCTGTGATGATAAAATTATAAATTCACCACGAGTACGTTACGAACTCACTGATGAAAACCATAAAATCACGATCATATGATACATCATCTCGAGTGCGTATCTAGCTCACATTGTGCAAATCGTCATGTAATTTTGGAATGAAAATCACAAATGTTATCTGGGAATAGTAAGTGATTATGAGAATCAAATAAATTTTATGTGCCTCAGCCGCGGAAACTCGTTTTTCCGTTACAGCTGAGAGTAAAGCAATGTTGTATATTCCGTTACAGAGGAATACAATGTAGAAATTGAACTGCGCATGCGCATTATAATCTTACAGCGGAACGTAATCTATTTCTTATTCTTCTTCTCACTTATTCTTCGTACAGCGGAACGCAATCTATTTCTTATTCTTCTTCTTCGTACAATGTTAGCACTGACTACTACACAAGACCGATAAAATCAAAATGGCCGGGACTAGTCGCCAATTTGCGCCCGCTTCGTACAACTAGCGCAGCAAACAACTACAATAAGTACTAGATTAGATTCCAATGTACGCATAAAAACTCGTATCCGCACCAAAGTCACATAAAATAGAATATGTGCCAATGCACACAATTTGGGACATTGCGAGACTCGCGACAATGGTGGGAGCAAAAATCTTACGCATTCTGGGATCACTGCGCCTCGGATTCGTCTCGGCTTCAATCTCCTGCGAACATTGTCGCTCGTCACACAATCACCCTCATTGTGTGCCTAGGCACATAATATACTATTTTCCAATTTCCGTTATATAATTTTGAATGAGGTTAGCTCTATCAAAAGAATTCAAACCAAAAATTCTACCTGGTAGAACGTCATTTTCAAAAGACAACCACACTGGCAGAATAGTTTGAAATTATCTGCTCATTTTCTTTATCCAGTATAAAAGTTAACATTTTATATTTATTTTAACATGATAGTTGTAAAAACGCATTTATGGTTATGGTTGTAAGAAAATAAACTCCTCGTCGTTTTGTGATTCGACGAGATGTAGATTTTCTTAGCTAGTTAATATTCAACTAACTAGATTTTTAGCTCCAAATCGCGACACACTATTGATACTTGCGACCAATGGGCTACTAGCGAGCTCCTAGATAAGAAAAACTCGATTCTTTGTAGTAAGAATATTTCGGAATACTCTGTTACGACCCAGCGCTGCAGTTGGTCCCTCTCTTGCGTTGACTACGTAGCTGGGTTCTGATTAGTTGATCGTGGAATCCGTTGCCGTCGTTGACTCGTTGAAACGAGTACCCGCCAGGAGGGATTTAATTCAAATTAAATCAGAAGCACAATTCACACTAAGATTGTATATATTTCGTTTCAGTGGTGTATAATTATTTCCAAAATATAATGTCACTATTTACAGTATTGTAATACAATAACAGGCATTGCTCGGCTGGCCACTCCGACAAATTCTAAGTTAGTAGTTGCCGAAAAATTTCTAAGTCCGATGATGTTGTATCGCAAGTTTTTGTATCGCAAGTTTAGCTCTAAACGCTTTTTTCGAGACATAAAATCTGCCGTTTTTGAGCTCTGCAGCTATATTTATAATAAGCCCCTTACGTGGGATTTTACCATCTCTCCATAGCTTTCAGCCAATAAAAATCATGACGTAACACAATTTTATGTTCTATCGACGAATGGGCGAATAGGTCACGCAGGACCGCCCATCAAAATTAAGTCGCAGAATGAGTCAATCGATGATTGACATTTATAAACACTCTAGGATCAAATATCTTAATTCCTTGTAATGTTTATGAACATTACATCCGGTCGTTTTGGAGCTTAAGGCACGTTCTGTCACTATAAATAGCCCTATGAGTCATCTATAACGATAGCAATGACGTAATCTCTCGCATTCCTAGCATTCTTGCACGTGTTTTACAATTTTGCGTCGTAATTACTGATTATAATGTCGCAGTACTATATTTAACGTCGCAATTGGAGACAGAGGAGCTACATTTCACTTATTCGCATATCTATATACGCAGATTTAGAACTTACTCACGTTAGACTGACAATCTACCTACTGAAGATTCGAATTTTCGCGCTGTATTGGTCGGTAATTCAGACCGCGCTTTTACCAGCATATTTGGTTATACGTGAAAGGGTGCTAGAACCCCTAATAGCTAGTACCGGAAACCGGCACACCGTTACAACTCTTATGGTGCATTTATACCTCTGTCTGCCTGACGATGCGAACAGAAAATACATAAGAGCAAAAAAGACATACATTTTCTTTTTGTCCAATTTTACACTGTCTGTCTCCTTTACTCTTCAGTATTTTCTGTCCGCACGGGTCAGGCAGACAGAGGTATAAATGTACCATTAGTAGTGATGCAATATCGATATATCAGGTAGGTAAATATCGATATCACTGATATATCGGCGAAAGTTTCCGATATATCGATATAAGATTGATATTAAAGTTTTTTAAAAATTTTAAATAATAATTCAGGTACTTCGTTCAATTTAAAAGTAAAACAAATAATTTTCTTTTATTCAATGTAGATAAAACGACTGCTGTAACAGTGTTCTTATATCGTGGATCAAATTTACCCCCTCCATTTTACAATTTTATCGAAAAAAATAATAATTTGTCGAACATAATTCGGAAAAATTTTGTAATTATATTACTTTTTAAGTTGTTCTTTAACTATATTATAAAATTTTCCAAAAATATTCTTGTTCAACAATATGGTAAAGTGGAGGAGGTAATTTTCATCCACGATGTCAGAAAATGAAAGTTGTGCTCAGTTGTGCTGATTTGTGCCGCAAACGATTTTTTGAAAAATCAAAAATTACGGCTGTAAATTTTGAAGAACTTTCTTTTGCTGGAACCGCAACTTTGCCGTAACATAAAACTGACAGTTGTGCTAGGTACTCTCAAGTGCACTCAATAGAGATAACCAAGTTGACGTCACAGGCCATGTGGTAGGGATAGACTGTAGGTAAGGTTGGTCTTGGACGAAAGAAATATATGGGAATCGTTGGGAAATTGATGGAACAAAATTTTCCAGCCTAAAAGTAAGTCATAAATTTATTAATAATTATATTTTTCAAGTGCAAAATTCATTTCCGCTTATTTTGAGTACCTACTTGTCGCTTGTCATTCTTTTAATTTTTTAATATAAAATAAAATGTCATAAATTTGTAGGTTATGATGACCGTTTGTTTTGAAGGATTTGAAGAATGTGTTTACTGCTTAATACATAATAATACAAAGTTTTGCAATTTCAGCACCTAATCGCTTCAGATGTATAAAAATTTAATTTTAGAATGTATTCTGGCAAAGGGGTCAGAAAGGCAGCGGGAGCACTGAAAGGCTCCATGCAAAAGTGGGGGATCGCATGCATTTACCGCCATGTTTGTTTCCAGTACAACTACAGAAGCAGCTCCTGTCGGTGAGATCGGAGTAGGGAAAGGCGGTGGCGCGCGCTGCCTCTCTTTCTTCCTCGTCGCTCTTGCACGTGAGAACGGCTCGTCCCACTTCTCCTTTTTCTCCTCGCTTCCTCCTTGCAATGCTATTTTTAGATTTCACGCTTTCGGTATTTCGGATATCGAGTCGAAATTAAGAATTGTATTTTTCTGGACTCCGCGCAAAAAAGGCGCGAAGCAGACGACAATTTCGAACTTTCAGTAAAATTTGATGCCAATAAATG
This sequence comes from Diplolepis rosae, assembly GCA_030998225.1. NCBI lineage: Eukaryota > Metazoa > Arthropoda > Insecta > Hymenoptera > Diplolepididae > Diplolepis > Diplolepis rosae. The sequence goes on along the minus strand of JAPYXD010000314.1, from coordinate 370,155 downwards.
TTCAATATTTCAATCAATATATATTTTTCTATTTAAATTTCCATACTTCTAATCAATTTAGTACATTTAAAACATTTTCAGTAAGAAAGATATATTCTATTAAGAAAAGATTAACATAAAATTCAAGTTTAAAATTTACATTCTCAATTTTATGTTAGAAATATTTTTATTTTACATTTTTTTAGCCTAAGCATAGACTTTTCATTCAAAAAATGAAATGCTCTACAGAAAGGAAAAATTTAGTAATAGAAGTGGATAAATTAAAAAACTAAAATATATGTTCATTGCTATCTTCACATGAACATGTAAATATTTACCGATATCAAATTTTACATGGAAATTTTTGTTCGAAGTGTTGAAATCTTGTTACAATTTGCCAAGATCATATGGACGAGTTCAATCTTTTAAATGAAATATTTTATAATTTTTAATTTGTCTGCTTATCTGAAATCATGTCAAGATTTGAACAGTAAACAAAAAAATTTCCAATGGAATTCAATGTCATTAAATGCTTAAAGTTGTAAATGAAGATTTTCATTACAAAAGTTTGAAGCATTGTAATTATCATTGTAAATGACTACTTGATTTTAAATGTAATTCAGCTCTGTAGAACATTTTTATGTTTGGAATTCAAAATCTGTGCTTAGGCCACAAAAAAGGAAGATAAAAATTCTTTCACCATAAAACTAAAAATGTTGATTTAAAACATATTATGTCATATATTTATCTCTTCTTAATGGAAAATATTTAAAAAATAATTCTTTGTTTCAATATTTTTTAAATGTACGAATATTTAAGAAATTCATAAGTATTTAACCTTGTTATAAAAATTTCCAAATAACGCTTTTATTGACAAAGTTACAAATTTTTCAATAAATGAATTATCGTATTGTAAGTTTAAATATGAGACGACTTTAAATTTCACAATAACATTATTTTTCAATTACTTAAACCTTTCTTCAATTTTGCGAATTCTTCTCGAGGTTTATTTCAGGTGAGTGACTATTTCTTTTTGTAATGAAAAACATTTGTAATTCTAAATATTCAATTTTTGAAATAGAAATATTAACAAAAAGATTTTCAAGTTCTGGGAATCAACTGCTTTAACAATACAATTTTTCTTCTCTGTAAAGCATCTCAATTTTCAAATTAAAAGTCTCCACAAAGGTTTAAAAAGCTTAAGGTGATAATACTTTTATTTAAAAATTTTAAATACAGATTTCAAAATCAAAACTTATTTGCCTAAAATAAACGTCTTAAAGATCTTGTAGAAATAAAGTGAGATTTGAATACTTCAAAAATAAATTTTCAGTAATATGTTGAACTTAATAAATGTTCAAAGCTTAAATCAGGATATCAGTTGACAAATTTTTACTTGTGTAAAATTGACTCTTCCAATTTGACAATTACGTGAAAAAATATTTTATTTAAAAAATAAGGCACATTAAAGTACGGTTTAAACTCCACATTCATAAATTCATGATAAAAACAGGCCAAAATTTATTAATCTTACAAAATCTTATAAATCTTTATTTCATAAGCAAGTGTTTTTTAAAATATTAGAAAAATAAGTGCAATTATTTAAATTAAATATTTCGTAAAATTTTACACTTCGCTGCTTTTACAAAATTATTGAGAGATTTGAACACTGATCAAAGAATCTTGCAACGAAATTTTACGTCAATAAATGCTTAAAGTTTAATGTCATTTTTCTTAGGTGTAAAATGAAAATATTTTTACCATATTTGAATTTACATTTAAACCTAATTTTATGCGGCCTAAGCACAGATTTTTATTTCAAAAAAGTAAATGCTGTACAAAATTAAAGTATTTTCTGAATCAAGTGATTCATTCATAAAACTCAAAAATGTTGTAATTAATATCTAAAAAAAAAAAACTTTAAGCATTAATTGACCTTAAAATTCATTTAAAAATTCTTCATTCAGTGTTCAAATCTTCCTTCAATTTAACAAGAATAGAAATATTGAAAATGACAAAGTATTCCATTTAAAAAATCACTTTCGTCTTCTAGATATTTGGAAAAACATTTGCCTGAAAATCATCCATAACAAAAAATTTTTTGTAAAATTTGAAATCAATAAATATTCATATATTCATATGAACATATCAATGAACACATTTTGTAGCTTCTTAATTTACGTAAATTTTCCACGGAATAGTTAATTTAGTCGTGCGCAATGTTTACTCTTGTATTTTATTAGTATTGAGTGTAATAATTTTCATAGCCATTTTTGTTTATTTTGCTTCAAATATTTTATTTTTCAGTTAACAATTTTTTGTTTGTGTGCCTTTTTGCTCAAAGTTAAATTCGATTGCTTCAAAACTTTTCAAATGATTGCAATTTTAGAATTTTCTATATTACATCATTAATTTATTTGTGAAATTCGTGGTTTTAAATTTAAGATATATGTAGTTAGAGAAATAACGCTTCTTTTTGTCGATATTTTGAGGATAATCTGCCCGAAATAAACATCTTAAGTACCCTGTAAGATTTTATAAGGATTTGAACTCTTTAAGAATAAAATTTCCGTGAAATTTGATGTCAATAAATAATTAAAATTTAAATCAATATACAGAATGAAAAAATTTTTACCTTTTCAAATCAAAGCTTAAATCAGAAGTTTCAAATTTCAATACTTCTTACCAATTTCGAATATTTAAAAAAATTTCAATTAGAGAGTTATTTTCTATTAAGAAGAGATAAACATAAATTTAAGTTTAAAATTTACATTCTCAGTTTTATGTTAGAAATATTTTCATCTTACATATTTGTAGCCTAAGCACAGACTTTTCATTGAAAACATGAGATGCTCTACAAAAAATCTTGTTACGACTTAAGAAAATCTTATGGATAATTTTCAGGCAAATGTTTTTCCAAATATCAAGAAAGCGATAGTGATTTTTTAAATGAAATACTTTGTCATTTTTAAATTTCCTATTCTTGCGAATTTTTAGGAAGGTTTGAGCACTAAATATAGAATTTTTCAATGAAATTTAAGGTGAATAAATGCTTAAAGTTTTATATGAAGATATTATAATTACAACATTTTTAAGTTTTATAAATCAACCACTTGATTCAGAAAATACTTCAATTTTGTACAGCATTTAATTTTTTGATATAAAAATCTGTGCTTAGGCCACATAAAATCAAGTTAAAATTTAAATTCAAATCTAGTGCAAAATATTTTATTTTGGACCTGAGAAACTTGAGACAAATCTTTAAGCATTTATTGACTTATAATTGCATTGTAATATTCTATAATCAGTGTTAAAATCTCTCAACAATTTTGTAAAATCAGCAATATTTAAAATTTTACGAAATATTTCATTTAAATAATTGCACTTATTTTTCGAATATTTTAAAAAACATTTGCCTATAAAATAAAGATTTATAAGATTTTGTAAAATTGTGGAAAGATTGGAACGCTGTAAGATAAAATTTTGAGTAAAATTTTAAATTAATGAATGTTTGACGGTTTAAGTGAAAACATCAATTAAAAAATTTTTAACGTCAATTTTACACAAGTAAAAATTTGTCAACTGATATCCTGATTTAAGCTTTGAACATTTATTAAGTTCAACATATTACTGAAAATTTATTTTTGAAGTATTCAAATCTCACTTTATTTCTACAAGATCTTTAAGACGTTTATTTTAGGCAAATAAGTTTTGATTTTGAAATCTGTATTTAAAATTTTTAAATAAAAGTATTATCACCTTAAGCTTTTTAAACCTTTGTGGAGACTTTTAATTTGAAAATTGAGATGCTTTACAGAGAAGAAAAATTGTATTGTTAAAGCAGTTGATTTCCAGAACTTGAAAATCTTTTAGTTAATATTTCTATTTCAAAAACTGAATATTTAGAATTACAAATGTTTTTCATTACAAAAAGAAATAGTCACTCACCTGAAATAAACCTCGAGAAGAATTCGCAAAATTGAAGAAAGGTTTAAGTAATTGAAAAATAATGTTATTGTGAAATTTAAAGTCGTCTCATATTTAAACTTACAATACGATAATTCATTTATTGAAAAATTTGTAACTTTGTCAATAAAAGCGTTATTTGGAAATTTTTATAACAAGGTTAAATACTTATGAATTTCTTAAATATTCGTACATTTAAAAAATATTGAAACAAAGAATTATTTTTTAAATATTTTCCATTAAGAAGAGATAAATATATGACATAATATGTTTTAAATCAACATTTTTAGTTTTATGGTGAAAGAATTTTTATCTTCCTTTTTTGTGGCCTAAGCACAGATTTTGAATTCCAAATATAAAAATGTTCTACAGAGCTGAATTACATTTAAAATCAAGTAGTCATTTACAATGATAATTACAATGCTTCAAACCTTTGTAATGAAAATCTTCATTTACAACTTTAAGCATTTAATGACATTGAATTCCATTGGAAATTTTTTTGTTTACTGTTCAAATCTTGACATGATTTCAGATAAGCAGACAAATTAAAAATTATAAAATATTTCATTTAAAAGATTGAACTCGTCCATATGATCTTGGCAAATTGTAACAAGATTTCAACACTTCGAACAAAAATTTCCATGTAAAATTTGATATCGGTAAATATTTACATGTTCATGTGAAGATAGCAATGAACATATATTTTAGTTTTTTAATTTATCCACTTCTATTACTAAATTTTTCCTTTCTGTAGAGCATTTCATTTTTTGAATGAAAAGTCTATGCTTAGGCTAAAAAAATGTAAAATAAAAATATTTCTAACATAAAATTGAGAATGTAAATTTTAAACTTGAATTTTATGTTAATCTTTTCTTAATAGAATATATCTTTCTTACTGAAAATGTTTTAAATGTACTAAATTGATTAGAAGTATGGAAATTTAAACAGAAAAATATATATTGATTGAAATATTGAACATTTATTGGCATCAAATTTTACTGAAAGTTCGAAATTGTCGTCTGCTTCGCGCCTTTTTTGCGCGGAGTCCAGAAAAATACAATTCTTAATTTCGACTCGATATCCGAAATACCGAAAGCGTGAAATCTAAAAATAGCATTGCAAGGAGGAAGCGAGGAGAAAAAGGAGAAGTGGGACGAGCCGCTCTCACGTGCAAGAGCGACGAGGAAGAAAGAGAGGCAGCGCGCGCCACCGCCTTTCCCTACTCCGATCTCACCGACAGGAGCTGCTTCTGTAGTTGTGACTGCGTCGGTATCAGATCTGAGCACACTGAGTTCGCCCGGGGCGGCGAGCCGGGTCACACCGGAGCGTCGCACTGGACGGACGGCAGGAGATGCCTCTTCTGATGGGTGCTCCCATAGAAAGGTATCTCCATACCGACCGACCCCATTCCTGGAGGGACCGGACCGAGCGTTGACGGATGGGCGCTCCCATGGTCAGCTCTCGGTGCGAGTGCACACTCAGCGTCAGGTGCTCCTGACTGAGTGCTGCTCAGGGTCCTCCAGGAAATAGCCTCCCAGACGACGACCCGACAGGCGGCTAGTGGTCCCCCACGTCGAGTACCAATGGATGGGCGCTCCAATGATTGGTCCTCGGCGGAGCGTAGATCTCGGCGTCAGGTGCTCCTGACAGAGCTCTACCTGGGGCCACCACTGGACGTCATCTATGACGACACGACAGGCGGCTAGTGGTCCCCCACGTCGAGCACCAATGGTTGGGCGCTCCCATAATTGGTCCTCGGCGGAGCGTAGATCTCGGCGTCAGGTGCTCCTGACCGAGCTCTACCTGCGGCGGCCACTGGACGTCATCTACGACGACACGACGGACAGACTGGTGGTCCCCCACGTCGAGTACCAATGGATGGGCGCTCCCATGATTGGTCCTCGGCGAAGCGTAGAGTTCGGCGTCAGGTGCTCCTGACTGAGTTCTACCTGGGGCGGCCATTAAATACCGTCCACCAAAAACCGACGGGCAGGACTGTGTTTCCCCACGTCGAGTACCAATGGATGGGCGCTCCCATGATTGGTCCTCGGCGGAGCGTAGACTTCGGCGTCAGGTGCCCCTGACCGAGTTCTACCTGTGGCAGCCACCGAACCTGCCCGAAGGAATGCAGACGCACGACCCGAACACTCCCGAGCACCACCGAACGCTAACCGACCACGACCGAACACTACCGAACGTTACCTGACCGCACTACGAACCGACCCGAACACTCGCGACCACTACCGAACGCTCCCGTCGCACTCCCGAATGCTCCCGACACACCCGCGACCACTACCTAACGCTCCCGACGCACTCCCGAACACTCCAGAATGCTCCCGACACACCCGCGACCACTACCGAACGCTCCCGACGCACCCTTGAACACTCCCGAACGCTCCCGACGCACTACCGAGCATCTCCGAGCACATACCGCGCGTAACCGACCTCTACCAGGGCATCTAGACCCAACCGTCACGACAGACAGACCGACCGACCTGACTCACCTGAAACCTCGGCCCTACGTATACCGCCGCGGCCGAGGTCTAGAGGGCGAGGCGTTGCCCAGATACCGCTGGGAACGTCTCTCCCTAAGCCGGACAGCTGACCAGGACCACGACAGACTTACAGACGTACGACCCAGACGAAAGGTCAACGCGCCCTGGATAAGAGGCCGGACTCAACGCTGTATTTTGTACGCACGACGACCTAGTCCGAGAAATGAATATTTTGTACCGGGTTTTTCAGAAGAGCAACGTTGTAAACTGCGGCGGCAAGATGATCGGTCTACGACGCGAAGCGACCGCCAGGCCTGTGCCTCACATCTCACCTCACACACACACGCACACACACAGGCACACCCATTCCACTCATCACACTGACACCGGCACACTTAACTTTTATTATGTACACGAACACACTATCTTTTGTTTAATACAATTTTTAATAATAAATGTTTTATTATTTTTCACATAACCAGACACGATTATTTCATCACCTATTCCCCCACTCCTACCGAACCCTGGCTGACTGAAGTGTCTGGCAGCAAGGGGGAAAGTAGGGATGTTACAGCTGTAATTCCCAACCCTTAATTTTAAAAATATTTTTAAAAAATTCGGAATCAAAAAATCAGAATTTTATAAAAAAATAATTTCAGGAATTGGAAATTTGTGCCGAGTTGTGCGATTTGAGAAGATGTTAACAACAATTCTTACTTTTGCTAACAATCAAAAGAACAATTGCGAGCAAGCAACCGGCTTGGTACATTCTAACTGTACAAGACTGTTTGACCAAATACTCAGACGCAATACCATTAAAAACCATTGACTCCGTTAGTATTGCTTGTGCTTTAGCAGAACATGTGATTTGTCGCTTCGGTTGCCCTAGGATCATTCATACTGATCAAGGCAGCAATTTCCTCAGTCAAATCATGAGAACTTTCTGTCAAATCTTTAAAATCCAACAAATAAAATCCACTGCTTTCCATCCTCAGTCACTCGGTGCTCTAGAGCGAAGTCACCATGTTTTTGTCGAGTATTTGCGCCACTATTGTAAAAATCACAGTTGGGATAAATGGTTAAGATTCGCCATGTTTTCCTTCAATTCCTCTGTTCACTCCGCAACCAAATTCACTCCTCATAAACTCGTTTTTGGCGTAAATCCGAGGATTCCATCCGAATTTGAAACTGGCGAAGTTGCTGTTACCTACAACGAATACTTAGATAAATTACTGTTTAAGATATATGAGGCTCAAGCTACAGCTCGGGAAAATATAAAACAGGCAAAGTTAAAGTATAAATTTTACTATGATCAAAAATCAAACATACAAAATTATGAGATCGGAGAGTATGTTTATTTACTGAAAGAACCCAGGACGTCGAAACTCGACGACCATTACGAAGGTCCATACAAAGTAATAAACATTTTCGCTGATCATAATGTTGAACTTGAGATTTCAAAAAATCGAAGGAAAATTGTGCATAAAAACAAACTAAAACTAGCACACTTGCGAGCGAACCTCGAAGAATTAGAATAAAATAAAAATTTTTAATGAGTAATAAATAAATTAATATAAAATGAAATGACTGACCAACAAATTACCTTACCCAATAATGATATCTTCCTAGATTTTTAAATTTAAATAAATAAATTTTAAGGCGAATCTCTATACAGTATCAATAGGATTAAGCAAAAATTATTTTAAATAGACATTTATCAATATTAGTGTCTGATATAATTAGTCGAATTAAAATTAAAAATAAATATATATAAATAATAGAAAAACTTACCAAAGTATCAACTACATATATATTTTTATATATAACCTAAAAGATCCAAGCGTCGAACTCTATGTATAACAGGCAGAACACATTAAAATTGAGCAAAAGCCTCTATCGTAATTAAGGCCATTTATTTTCGATTTATCCTCAATAATATTACAAGAAAAATAAAAGAACTTTCTTCATCTCTCCTTACCAGAATCTTTTATTTTTCTTTAAATAAGGGGGAAGGTGTGATGATCGCACCTGTGCGCTCATCTTTATTGCGGAGAGCGAATAAACTAAAGGTAAAGGCGTGTTCGCAAGTCATGATTTCACCTTCTTATTTTGGCAACAATTTATGGTCACGTGACAATTTCAAATGTAAATTGTCAATCAAATTCTTAATTTAAATGGCAGAATTGTTGATCTACTGAGGAGACTTTAAAAATAAGTTAATTTTAAGGATTTGTATTTTTGAGACTACAGGTCTAGTCTGGATTATTTCATAATCTTGAAATGTTCCTTTTTTCAAATATATTTAAATCCAAAGACTGGTATCTCGCCTCGTAAAATACTTAGTTTTAATATTTATAACTGTATTCCGGAGAAAAACCTTTCTTTAGCATTTCTGTTCTAAAATCTGTGAACCATTTCTGATGACTAGACACTTTAAAGCTAAACACTTTTCCATGAAAATTATCACATAAAATTCAAAAAGCGCATGTTGTTCAACTTGCAGAGTAAATTAAAAGTAAACTCTTGACATTTTTATAGCCAAACTTACGAAAACCATGCTTTAGAATGTTTCGTCAGAAATTGGAACCAGAAATGCTTATAACAATAAAAGATTGAAAGGACTCGGCGACAGGTCATGTGTGAAAGGGCTAGCTGGACCTCGAGTTCAAGTACGGTCTAATTTATGTGACTGGACCGTCTCCACGGGTGGTGCACTAGTTTCAGAAAAAGTGCCAAGAAGGGACCGTAAGCGTAGTCGCCCACGTGATTCAAATTGGGGTAACTAAGAACCAATTAAAGAAAGTTTACTAATTCTGGGGGATGAATTCTACCAATGAATTCATAAGTAAACGCCCAGAAGGCCAAGGTCCTAGGGTGGGAAAATCATCAAAGAGAGGACCAGGGAGCAGTTTTCACACATGACGGCAGTCAGTGAGATTTCGTATTTTCGTTTGTAAGTCACTTTTTCCATCGTATCGAATTGAAAGAAACTTTTTAAACTTTAGATACGTAAATTGTTCACTATTTTCTTTATAAAATATTCAATAAAACGCTAATATTGAACAGCGTCTAGTTTAATTAAAATCACCCGATTTCTTATCTTTATAAGCCGGCGATTAGTGAATTTAATTAAAACCGCGCAAAGTATTTAATAGAGAATTTAGTTCCGGATCAATTCTCCGACTGCGCTCTAGTCGAGTCATGACATGTACAGTAGAGTCCCTAGAAAAATAGAGTCTGACGATCTGTACCCAAGATGGCGACCACTGAGCGTGCGTGCGTTAATCCGGGTGAGTAGCTGTGGTTAAAAATCCACTCTAGCTGTGGTTAGAGCAGGAATGAATAAAAAGGGGTCCAAACTGCTATGGGAAACTTTTACGAATCTGGCAGGAGCAACGGCACGGTCAAAGATATTATAAACCTAGATGCGGCGAGTGGCCTCGGAGTGGGAGAACGATATATATAGAACATCACTCTTTCTTGGGTCAGAGATGAGTTGGGAGATTGCTAAAGTAATGTATTTAATTTCGAGTGAGTTTCCGCAGCGCGCCCTATTGCGAAATGCTCTTGGGAACTAAAATGAAAGGTTCATGCTACTACTTGAAGGGTAAAACAGAGTTACTGTTTATCACTTTTGCAGCGCCCCCAATTGCGTACAGCTTTTTCGGATCTTTTTCGAACTAAAATTAAAGGTCCGCGCTGTTATAATAATATATGGGAGCACACACAATGAAGCGCGACATGTCAGTGTATCCCCACTAACTCGCTTCGATTTCACGCTGTCGGTTGTCGAGTTAAAATCAGAAATTGTATTTTTCTCGACTTCATGCAAAGGAGGCGCGAAATAGACGCAGAATTCAAAATTACGGAATATAACATTTAAAAAATTACACTCTTTTCTATATACTTTGAAAAATATTGATCTGAAATAAGTATCTAAAAGATTTTGGGAAATTTTAAGATGATTTAAATACTTCAAAAATAATTTTTTAATGAAATTTAAAGTCAATAAATGCTTAAAGATTCGAAACAAAATATCGATTTCAGCATTTTTTTTTTTTAAATTATGTAGAGAATATTTTATAATAAGATATCATTCAAGATGAAATACAAGTTTCAAAAATGGAGGGTTTGAACATTTTTGTAATAGGTAACATCTTTGGTATGAAAATTTCGATAAATAAATGTAAATGAAGTTTTTGCTGATTTCAGGTAGTTCATCCACAAAAATTAGACTTCAGGCAAAAATAGATAAATTTTTTTTCAAGAATAGCAATATTATTATGGAAGAGATCATTTAGAAGAAAAGAAATTAGTTTCCAAGAAAAAAAAATTAAAACATAAAAAAATAATGCATTTAACAAATTTTATTTTTACCCGGACTTGTTTTCTTATCGCTTCATACCAAATTTTAGAAAATGATGTGATTCTGTGAAATCACGGATAATTTTTTTAAGAAAAAGGCTTTCTACAAATAAAATTTCCAAAACAAAATTCTTGTAAAAAAATTACTTAATTTGGTAAAAACTTATTCATTTTAGAAATATGGAAACGGCTAGGTTGTATTAGGTCTTTTGCCTGAAAAAACGATTCTTGATTTATTTGAATCACATCATTTTTTTTAAATTTGGTATGAAGCGATAAGAAAAAAAGTCGGGGTAAAAATAAAATTTGTTAAATTTATTTTTTCTTATGCTTCAAATATTTTTCTTGGAAATTGATCTCTTTTCTCTGAAATGATCTCTTCAATAATAATTTTTCTATTTTTGGAAGCAAAATTATCTTTTTTTACCTAAGACATATGGGAATTTCAATAGATGAATGTAAATGAAGTGTTTGCTGATTTAAGAAAATACATAAATTATATGTGGATTTACACCTCAAACTTTTCTTGATATGAAGCTAAGTCGACAAACGGTTACTAAAAAATAAAATACATTGAATACAATTCTTTGGAATTTAACATCTTTTACATGACAATTCGTATGTATACATATATATAAACTACCATTGGAAATTACAGATTGACCTGGAGTTTCAACTTTCGTCAAAGTGTTTTATTTTATAGAAAGATATTACAAAAGAAATTTTAATTTAGATTTAGATTTCAAAAGGTTTTTTCAGTATGTCTTCATAGTGATTTCTTAACCTAATCAAAATATTTTTAGAAATTCTTTTCTGGATTCTATCTTGTGGTTGAACAGAATTCAAAAAAGTCATGCAATTTTTAAAATATGTAGCTTCTTCAAGAAGTTTCTAAAAATCGATGTATATCATATTTTAATAAATTTAGAAATTTTTATCAAAATATTGATAGTTTGGATTTTTTGAATTCTTCAAATGAATGTAGTACAATCATCATTTGAAATTTGATGATTTTTCATTACCATCTTTGATTCTAGAGCAGAATCTAGCAGACAAATTCCAAAAACATCTTAATTAGTTAGAAAAATACTATGAAAACTTACCTTTGAAATGAGACTACAGACTTTTCACAAAGTTAATTAATTTTAGAGTTATTAATATTATTAAAAAAGATCTAAATTTGATGTCTTTTAGATTCTCATCATATGAGAATTAAGGTTTTGGTTTTATGTGAAAAATAATTTTCGGAATTTTCGTCAAATCTTTACGTTTTGAGATCCCCTGAGTCAGAAAAAACGGTTTTTACGAAAGTGTCTGTCTGTCCGTCTGTCCGTCTGCAGTAGTAATAGGTCATATACTCGATAACTCTGGATAGAAAAAAATTGTCGGATTGAATTGAGCTTATGCATACATTATCGCAGCTGAAAACGTAAAGACAAGTTCGTTAACTAGCTACATCCGACAAAAATTGTCAAAATAGGAGCATTTTTTGTGTTTTTGAAAAAAACTTTATGAAAAAATCAAAATTTTTAAGACTGGTTTCTGATAATTCTCGTAAATCTCTACTAATTATCCTGATAATATTTTGCAATTAAAATAAATTTAAGAAAGTTACAGTATATTAAAACTTGAAAAAAGTCAATATCCATTTTCTAGTTAAATTATACGAGATACGAATAAAAGTTATGATAAAAAATGGTTTAATACATAAAGATCTACAGCAGTAATACAGTAAAGTGACATGTTTGATGACATGTCTACTATTATATTGACACAAAATTCACAGAATTTTTGTTAATTTCTCATTTTTTTGGTATTGGGTCAGCCTCTTTTTATTTTCTTCTATTAATATTATCAATGCTACTTACGATAAAAAGAAAAAAGAGAGAAGGCAAACGTTTCGGCCACATGTGGGGGCCCTCTTCAGTGCCATAAATTAAAAGATTAATTCAAAATTTTCGTAAAAGATAAAAATGTAGAAGATAGTTAAAATAAGGATAATAATGAAACTCAAAAACTTATCTCATTGCTTGCAATTCAAAATGAAGAAGTCCAGTAAGCAACAACAAGAATTGGAAAAAATATGTAGAATTCACTGTATATAGAAAACCGGATAAAATGAACGAAAAACTTAGAAATTTGTAAACAACAGGCTAGAAATTTTGTTTGTTTTTTTTCCTTTATAAAGAACGGATGACCATTTCTTCGACCGTTATATTATTATATCATATATAATTATATTTTTACAACATTAAAAGAAAAATTATTGAATCAATTTATATCAATAAAAATATTAATATTTCAATAAATTGTAAGGCTGAAATTATGAATATTAATCGAATTTGCCATGGCATTATTTAACATATGATTTTCAAGTTTGTGTTCTCAAGCTTTAGCACGCTTTTCATTTTGGTGAATTTAATTCAATTTATCGTATCTTCGTCTCTCTATCCTACAGTTTGCATTGCTTCATCGGATTGTACACACCGTATTATAATGTAATTTTCAATTATTGAAGCCCTCAATCTTTGAGGCTTTAATTTTAATAACATTTTCAAGAGTAAGACTGAATCTTCATGTGTGCTTCCGTTTTTTTGTAATTTATGTAAGTACTTATTTATTATATCAACACAACATATAAAATAGTTCTCTTTGGAAAAAGAAATTTGATGGTAAATTGATTTGCTCAATTTTTAGTGACATATATATTCCTTGAAAAAGACCCGCAGTGAGGTTGAAACATAGGAGAATTTTTGACCAAATATAATGAAGGAGTTTTTTATAGAATGTTGTTTTATTGACCGCAAGACCGACGAAACCAAACCTATATGATATAAAGATCTACAAGTTTGAACTGCAACATTTTTTCATAAGGTGTATATTTTTCTTTTTAATTAAAAAAAAACTACCATTGAAAATCCGAAATTTAATTTTTTAACTAAAATATGTCAAATACGAAAAAAACGTAAGAATGGTAAATTTTTCGTTTCAATAATATATACAAATATTTTCAGATATAGTTTCTAATAAAACGTATATTTTTCATTATAATTTAAAAAAATTAATTAAAATTAAAAAATTCCATTATTTTGACAAGATATATATTTCATGTTTTGGTTTTAAAAAATACAATATTGAAAATAAAAAATTCCATTTTTGAACCAAAATATGTGTGATACAAAATAAGCGATAATACAAAAAATCGTTTTCTCTAAAAGAGTCTATGAATTCTCCTCCTTTTTTAAATATTTGGAAGAAAATAGATTTTTTGTAATCTTGTAAATTATTAGAAAGTTACAGAAAAGTATACAGAAAATCAAGCGCGAAGCGCAAGTTTCATGATAAGAATGTGTTCTTTAAGGCTCATAGAGCTTGAAGTAAATTGAATTTCTTTTTTCATTTGAAATCAAAAACAAATTTAGTAACTTTGAGAAAATGTAATTCACATCGATAATATTATAAAATTGACTTGAACTTAAGTATCAAATTACAAGTAATAAATTTAAATAATAATGAAAAAGGACTTATATCGACCCTTAATATAAGACCGAGTGCGACGATCGAATCACGCGCCCCAGGCGCGCTCAAACTTGCAAGCGCAGCGCGCGATAAGAATGTCCCCACGAAGCGGGCAAATTTTTTGTAGTATATTTTTACAAAATTAATATTTTGCTCTTAACTCGGGCTTATTAGAAGTAAAACTGTGTTAACTTTTATTTTAGCATCATGAAAAAATGTTAACCTTTTATTTTACTGAAAGTTTATTTTTGAAGTGTTTAAATGCTTATAAAATTTTACACGATATTTCAGATTTTTATTTTAGGCAGATTTTTTCCAAAATATCGGAAAAAAAGTGTTGTCTCTTAAATAACATATTTCGTAAATTTGAAATTGTCGTCTGCTTCGCGCCTCTTTTGCACGGTTTCGACAGATATACACAATTCTCAATTCCGACTCGATAATCGAAACGTGTCGTTCTCTGTGATGATCGCACCTGCGCGCTCATCTATTTTGCGGATTGCGAATAAACTAGATCGAGCGTTCATGAACTCGATTCAAATTCACTTCTTCGGTACGTACGTAATTGTATGTAACAAAGAAATGCCGTGGGAAAATTCAATTTTGATTTTATTTAAAATACTTAAAAAGGCAGAATAAATCTTAAGGTTTATGATCAAAGAGACTTTTAGTATTAAGAATAAATATAAATCTTTTAGTTTTATTTGACAAAATAACAAGGGTTGGTTTATGTCACTTTATATGTACGGACACGTGCAACAATCTCACGGTTCTTAAATTGTTAAAATGAATTTAATGTTAATTTACATGTTGAAATTTACCAGATCAAGTTGACATTTAAGAGAAATGATAAATAAACCAGCCTTGTTCCTTAGAATAATTAAATTAATGGTTTATTTTCAGATTGACGGATTGTCTGGAAACCTTCGAGGAAATGCCTCAATAGAAATAAATAATAAATAGTTTTAAGAGCCTTCCTTTGTTCTGAATAGGACCAGACTATGTGAAAACCGTTCTGGAGAGTTTGGGAAATGTCACTAGCGACTAATAAATTCTAAATTTATTGCCATCTAGTATAAATTGTTTGGTTTACAAACCATGAGTTTCGCTAAATACTCAATAGTCGTTGAAATTTGATTCCAAATTTCAACAAACCCAAAATCCCCAGAACGATCGTAAAATGTGAAAGAACATGGGTACTTGTCAACCCTTAAAAATTGATCTGCGATCGAAGTTAAGTGACCAGAGACGGACCCCCGGAGTCAAAAGAGGACTTGTATTTTGACACCCTCAAGTGGCCGCACTTGAGATGCTGGGAACGCACGTGGGCCCGACATCCACTATTGGCCTAGTTCGTATCCGCCCTCACTGTTATAAGGGAAGAATCTAATCCAATAAGATTATTTTGGAAACACCCTAAAATGAAAATCAACCAATTAGATCTATTATCTACGCCCTAAAAACTCAAATCATTTAGTGGGGACTTTTGATAAAAAGACCCCTTGGATCCCTCTCTGGACATACGTACACACTCGCTCTCGGACGTACTTGTTGATTATTTTCAATCACACTCCCTCGCGACTTTTTGCTACCAAATTGTAAAAAGTAACATCACGTTTTCTTCGACTATTTAATATCGGATTTGTAAAGAGTTTTAATTAAACAAAAAGTTTCAATTTGTATTCAAGTTTTTCCTTCTCCCGTTCCTATCTTCATAGGCCGACCGAAGGCCTCTAGATATTTAAATAGACAATTTAAATTCAACCCGCCCATATAAATCGAATATCGACTTATTCGATATTTATCGATAATTGGACGTTTCCAAATCCGGGACATCACAATTAAAAATTTCTGGTGACAGCGGTGGGATTATTTAAATATTCGGTCGGTTCGGGAGTGAACAATTTTAAGTTGTTAATCAAAGTGTCGTGAAATTGAATAAACTTGAAAACTCATATTCGGATTCAAGAAAATAAAAACAAAATAAAATATTCTGTAAGTTCGGGAATGAAAAATTTCGATTTGTTTTTCAATGTGTTGTGAATTTGATCAACTCGAAAATCTATCTCAAACTTAAAAAAAAAACTATTTGATAATTTAAAAGAAAAAAAAACACTATCGGTTCGGGAGTGAGAAAATTCTTGTTCAGTGCGAAGTGAGAGAACATTCCAAATTTGACAAACAGTTTTTATTGACTTTTTGAATAAAATAAATTCACATCCATCGCCAAAACAAAGAATAATTATTTCTGGGCGAGTACCTGAAAATAAATATATTATAAAATAAATTTGAGCAGACTAATAATAATTATTATTAGGTCTGAAAACAAATAAGTTAAAGTTTATACAACTTTGGTGAACTCAACGCTCGGAGCGGTCGTGCGCGAAGTGCGATCCATCGTTGGACCTGGACCTGAAACCTGACTCTTCTTCTTCTTGGACTTGGAACTGGCTGGAATCCCTGGACGTGGACCTGGACTGCTGCATCTTGTTGCTGATCTGGACAAACCTGAAAAAGGATTAAGTGTTAAGTGCGGGAGTGAATATATCCTAATGGTCATTTCCGTAAAGTTAAAAGTGAAAAGTGCAAAGTGAGAATGCAGGAATGCTGAATGTTTGTATGCTGAATGGTAAGTCTTCTTTGATCAGCTATCTTTTTATTCTGTCGTCTTATTGTAAGATTTGAAAATATTTCAATTGGTTAAAAACTTTAAGTTATTTGAGAAAGTAAATAAATAAAAATAAAAAAATAAAATATATATATATATATATATATATATATATATATATATATATATATATATATATATATATATATATATTGTTTTAATTAAGATTATTGTAGTTTAAGTGTTGAGATAATTTCCCTTTTTGTTTGAACGTGCAACGAGAATTCTATTTCCCAATAATTCATATTTTCTGTTACTCACGTGCTTAACCGGTACGTAAATGTTGACAGAAGGCGAAACTTATATTTGCCATTTTACATCCCTTAAGGATCACCTCTTAATTACCGTCACTGACGACGAAAGATTACCACATCAGTTTTTTATTCCTAAAGATCCTACCTCTGAGACACTATTAAAAAACGAACACCGCTTAAACAGGAATAACAGCGAAGTAGTTAACAAAGCCGAAATTTTCAATTTGTGTAAATTAGCTTCAGAATCCGATTGTTGGGTAATTGAGATCTTCGAAAAGAACGATACACTGGTTTTCCGAGCACCCTTTTTCGAAACTTGCGAATACTACTGATTCGCTTTTTACCTAAATATTAAAACCCGATAAAAATATTTTGCATACCTTAAAATTTTTATTTTTTTTTTTTACACTCACTGCGAATTTCGTTTTCTTCTTTCGTTGGGCCGATTCTCAAAGACGATCTTCCTTTGCCATTTGACTTAATTCTCTTTCCTTTTCGTTGAGAACTGATCTTCTGTGACAAGTTTCAAATCCAATTACATAATTAAAGAACTTTAAGTGATAATTTTGGAATAATAATTTTGAATAATAATTTTACATAATTTTAGTATAATTATTTATAGAAATATTAGTAATTGTTACTGATAATAACTATTTTAGTTAATCAATTGTTTTCGATAACCCGTTATTCATGATTTTTGTATTAATTTAAATAATTCTAATTATTATTTCTCTTTTTTTTTTTACCTGAATCCTTAATAATTTTAATAATTATTGATGATTTTAGTAATAATTTTAATGGTTTTAATAATTGTTTTTAATATTTCTAATAATAATTTTTTAATCATTTCAACTATTGCGTTCTTTAAATTTTAATAATTATTTTTCAATAATTTTAATAGTAATTTTTTATAACTTTAGTAATTTTATTGCTTTTAATAATTACTTAGTAAATTTTTTTTAACTTTAATCATAAATTCTTGTAGAATTAATATGTGGAACAATTTTGAATAACACATTAGTTTAATGTTCTATAACTTAAATAGTGATTTAGAAAATTTTAGTCTCTCTGTGGATAAAGATTTCCGTCGATAAGGTAGAAAGTGATAGATTTCAAATTCAAGCACCGAATTCAAAAAACTTAAATAATAATTGTGACTTATTTTCAATAATTCTAATATACTTGTTTATAAAAGTTTTATTATTGTTCTTAATAATTAACCTGTTAATAATTAGATAATTGTTTGCAATCATTTTTGTATTAATTTTAATCATTCTAGTCATCGACTTAGTAACTTTTATTTTGATAGTTTTAATAATTGTTTTCAAAAACTCCAATAATCATTTTATTTTTATAGTTTTAATGATTGTTTATAATAATTTCTAAATTTTTAAAAAATAATTTAACTATCGTTCCCATGACTTTAAAAATTACATTGATAATCTTAATTACTATTTTCAAACATTTTAATTGATATTTTCAATAATTTTAATACATGTTTTCAATGAATTTAATAATTATATAACTTTAATAAAACTTTAGTAACTAATCATTTTAATTTCATTGGTTTTAGTAATTATTTAATAATTCTAAAGTTTAATTGTAAACCCTGTGAACTCGAGAAAACACTTCCTTTCTGTACATTCTCTTTCAAATCTCTAATTGGCGAATATCTTTACACATGTCTGAATGAGCTTATTGTTTCAAGAACCTACGATTATAAAGCTTTTGATAAGAATTTTCAAAGGAATTTCTAAAGTAAATGAAACTTTTGGAACCAAAATTTTCAGAAATTTTTGTAAAATTTTTAAATCTAAAGGTGCATTAATTAGTAAAAACTGTCTTAATATTGAACTGAATTATAATTGACATAACCTATAACATAAAATTAATTAAGGTATAATAATTTGAAATTTATACTATTATAATTTTTATTTTTTTTTTATCTTATGTAATATATATTGTATTCTAATAATTATTTTATATCTTTTCTACTACTCCTGATTTTGTTCTAACATTTTATAAAAAAAGAATACACATATAATTCTATAAATTTCTATAAAATTTCACGGGTTCGGAAATTTCAAAATTTTGGAAACTTTCAAAGCAAAGGTTCCATATTAAGAATTAAATCGTTTTTAAGAATTTTAAACTTTGCTATCTCGAGACCAAAAAATTTTCTTGAGATTCCAGTCACTTTTATATAAATCTTGGATTTTTTTCCGAAAAATTATATTATTGAAAGCTCTTTAAATTAGTTACATTTAACATTTCCACAAGAAGTTAAGTTCAATAATAGAAATGGAGGAACATTTTGCAAATGTGCCTACGAACTCACATTTCGACCATGGGTACTCTCGTAATGAAAAAGAAAACCAACCTCAAGTTGATACAAATAATGGAGGTCCTAATTTTAATTCCGTCCAAAATGAACAACAAAACCCCCAACATTCTGTTTATCCTACCCCTTTAATCTTATATGAACTAAGCGAAAATGGCGATCTCGTGCCATACACTTTTAGTCAGGAAAACAGATCGTCCGAATCGGTCCAAACAAACACCTCGACAATAAACAATGCTCTCAATATCGAAAAAGAAGGTACTATTTCTAATGATTCACAATCTCCTTCGAAGCGCTATATCAGTATTAAATTGGCCACCGATATGGTACCTGTTTTTGATGGTAAAACACCATCAATAATGACATTCATTCGCGCTTGCAAATCGGCCGAGAATTCTGTTCATCCCGGTGATAGAACTTTCCTCGTCACCTTGATAAGGAATAAAATAATAGGGAGCGCGGATTTGTATTTACAAAACAACATAGAATATGACTGCCTAGATACTTTGCTAAATGCTCTAAAGTTGGCATTCAGTCCACAATGGGACTTAAGTCAACTCCAAGCACAGATTTCCAATGTCATTCAAAAAGAAAACGAAAGTGTTTTACTGTACGGAATTCGCGTTAGTGAACTTCTTCGAAGAACATTAGAATCGATAGACGAGGGATTTCCTAAGGAAGCTGTAGCCGGGATGAGGTTAGGAGCAAATAAAAATGCAGTATCGTGTTTCGTAAGGGGACTGAAAGAAAAAATAGAAAGTAGAATGCAAAATAAAAATCCAAATAATTTGCAAGATGCTATTAATACCAAAGACACGTAAAAATATAAAGCAATTCCTTGGATTAATCGGTTATTATAGGCGGTTTATACCTAATTTCGCAAAAATAGCAAAACCTCTAACATTGCTCACTAAACTGGGAATAAAATTTCATTGGGAGCAAGCTCAACAAGAAGCCTTCGAAAAATTGCGAGATTTAATAATAACTGAACCCATCCCTCAATATCCAGATTTTAGTTAGCCTTTCATAGTCACCACTGACGCATCTGATTTTGCTATTGGGGCTATCTTAAGTCAAGGAGAAATAGGAAAAGATCTTCCTGTTTCCTATGCATCCAGAACCTTAAATGAAGCAGAAACAAAGTACGCGACTATCGAAAAGGAGCTTCTTGGTATACTGTTCGGTGTTGAGAATTTCCGACCGTACTTATATGGTCGAAAATTCACTTTGGTTACAGACCATCGACCTCTGGTATGGCTTCATAATATAAAAAATCCCGGTTCAAAACTGAATAGGTGGAGGTTACGACTAGGTGAGTACGATTATTTTGTGGTGTATAAACCACGTAAAGTGAATGTGAATGCAAATGCAGATGCATTATCGAGAAATCCAGTTAATTTAAAACAAAATGTCAAGGAAAATGGTACGGAAACGAAAACTCAAGGTTACACGACAATAAATTCACCCGACTTGAAGACGAATGACTCAATTGACAATACCTTTACCCTTAGAGACCAGGAGCAAATACTTGCTATTGACAGCACTGTATCGGCTCTTGATTTCGATCCTGATATCCTTACACACGACAATGACTATTTTAATAATGATATACTTGTTAAAGAAAATTTTCATTTATTTACTATAGAAAATTACGACGTAGACCCAACTAACGACACTAATTCAAAAAATATTAAAGAAAAGGATTTGGAATATCTTGAAATTGGTAGCGGCAGATATGAGTCAGCCGAAGTATGTTCATCTCTCCTCATAAGAAGTAGTGATGATAGAAATATCTGCACACTTCGGGAGATGGAATCACACGATTCCTTGGATTATGAACCGGATAGTAGGGAACCTCCTGGCCGGGTAGATGCAACGAACGTATTGCCACCTTGGCCCGAGGTAGAGAGGCACCTTTATCCTGAAAGAAAAAAAGAAAATCCTATAGGTGGAATCGCGCTGGAAAGCGGATTGGTTATTGATCTGGATTCATAGAGTTGTGAATCAGGTATGAGCAAACCTCCTGGCCGGGTAGAGGCAACGATCGTATTGCAACCTTGGCCCGAGGTAAAAGGTAAAGGTGCCGGAGAAAATTTTGAAAGTAACAGCGATAAAGATTTTACAAATCCGTCAGAACAAAAAAGGAAGAAAATTCTATCTTGTAACTGTAAACAAAATCTTTCTAAACCTGCGTTCGTTTCGGTACTTAATACTTCTTGTATACAATATAAAAAAGATATTTTCGAGACGAGAAGAGATCACCTTATCCATTTTATCTCCAAAGACTGTAAGTTTACGACGTCAGTCAGTAAAAAATTAGAAAGCGAAAGTCTGGTAAATTTTGAGGCTCTTTTCTCGACTCAACCTCAAGAAGGTCACACAGTAGTTTTCGAACAAAACGATAAATATGTATTTCACCTTGTCGTAAAATCAACCTATGATCAAAAACCATCTTTAGAAATCCTTAAGCAATGCATAAATGGATTGAAAGAAGCCATGGAAACCCTTGATGTCAAAACCTGCAGTGTTTCTAGAAAAGGAAATGGCTTAGATCGCTTACCTTGGTCAGGAATCGAGAACGCATTCAGAGAAACATTCGGAGGAAGCAATATTATCATAAATATATGCACTGATGAAGTGAAAGTACCGGATCCCAAAGACAGATTTAAAGTTATAGAAGAAAATCATTGCTCTGTCACTGGCGGTCATCTGGGTGTTGCGAAAACGTATTCTCGAATACGTAATCAATTCTATTGGGAAGGTATCAGACAAGATGTGCAAGATTTTATCAAATCATGTGAAAGTTGTCAGAGCACAAAACTAAAAAGGCAAAAAGGGAAGGAACCGATGAAAATTACTGACACACCGCGAAAAGCTTTTGATAAAATCCAAATAGATATCGTGGGTCCATTACCCACTTCTGAACGCGGAAATAAATATATATTAACCATTCAAGACTGCTTAACAAAGTATTCTGAAGCAATACCATTGAAAAATGTCGATTCTGTTACTATTGCTGTTGCATTGGCAGAAAATATAATTTGTCGATTCGGGTGTCCCAGAATAATACATACCGATCAAGGCAGTAATTTTCTCAGCCAGATTATGAAGACGTTCTGTCAGATTTTTAAAATCAGACAAATTAAGTCCACAGCTTTTCATCCACAATCTCTCGGCGCTCTGGAACGTAGCCATCATGTGTTCATAGAATATTTAAGGCACTATTGCTCAAAGTACAACTGGGATCAATGGTTAAAATTTGCCATGTTTTCTTACAACTCAACAGTGCACTCTGCCACAAGATTCACTCCTCACAAATTAGTCTTTGGCGAAGATGCGAGAATTCCTTCCGAATTCGAAACTGGAGAAGTATCAATCACCTACAACGAATATTTAGACAGTTTATTATTCAAAATATATGAAGCTCAAGCAACAGCTCGAGAAAATATTAAAAAGGCAAAATTAAAATATAAATACTATTATGATAGGAAATCCCAAGTAGAAAACTACGAGATCGGAGAATATGTTTACTTGCAAAAAGAACCTAGAACTTCGAAACTCGATGATCATTACGAAGGCCCATATAAAGTAACAAACGTATTCACAGATCATAACGTAGAAATCGCAATAACTGAAAATAAACGAAAAATCGTACACAAAAATAAACTGAAGTTAGCACATCTACGTGCAAACTTAGAAACATTAGATTAGATCAAATACATACAAGACTTCTCTGTTACTCCAGTTAAGTTGAGGATAAAATTTATGCATGTATATATATATATATATATATATATATAAAATTAGATCCTGATATAACCTTTAAAATTGTAGTCATATACTACATAAGATCATCTTTTATTAAAATAAGATAAAATTATTTTCTATTAAAAAACATCTTTACTAAAAGTATTCGAAATATTCAAGAATAAAAAAAATATTATTATTGAGTCTCTTTATGTAAATAGATAAAGTATAACAATCAAACAAAATTAAATAAAAATAATAGTAAATAAAAGCTAATAGTATAACTATAATAATATAAGAAATTTACAAATTTAACCAAATAAACGGACAAATATACAAAAAATAAACTAATATAAGAAACTATCGGAGGGATTGGGAAAATGTAAATAACTGGTTACATATATTTAGTTACATGAATTTAGAAGTAAATATATGTATACATAAAATCCTAATCGTTCTAATTAAAATTATTTTAATCTCATAACTATACTCACCCTTGGCTATGATGCAATTTTCTGATTTCTTCTAATAGCTTTGTTTGTATTATTCATAAAGAACGTTTCCTTATCTTCGATGTTCATGGTGACCTTTAAATCTCAAAATCAAAGAAGATATATCCTTCAACGACTGTTAATTTTTCCTTGTCGTTAGAAATCCCATACATTGACTTCATCCAAATTGAAACCATCAGAATAAGCGCTTTTGATCCTGTTGACATGAGAAGTTTTGTTAGACTCTAACAATGAGAAGAGCTTGAAAAAAAAAGTATCTTACCACTAATATTTCATTGAAATCATTAATCACTCATTCATTTGTCAAAGGAAAATGAATAAATAATTCGGTATAAGGGGTGAGGGATAATGCAGTATGAAACTGCACTCATTCTTACTTACCCATTTTTATTAATTTTTCTCTCTGAGCTGTCTACCATTTTCCATATAGAATTGCACCAATTCTTCCTTGATTGCTCGCTCCTGTGGGACGCTTTTTTTTTTTTTTTTTTTTTTTTTTTTTTTTTCCTCTACAGAATGGTCTACCTATCGACATTCTGTTCATTTGCCTGACAAGCAATCATCTTTTACCCTCCTTCCTATATCAGTAACCAGGTTGATAACTGTCGATTCATCTGCAGATGAGTGTGCACAGGTACGTGAGAACTAACTTTTACTCGTCTGTTCCTCCTTCTTCTTGGTTAGAGTTGATTCACTTATATCTAGCCATTTATTACCTGTGTTATACAAAAATAAAAATCCTGAAAAGAAATTTCATAAATAATCCTTCCTTTTACCTTTGGCACTGGAAATCATATAGAATTTCAAAGTCATAGGAATCACTATATAATCTTAAATTAACTTTCCTCCTTGTGAGTCGATCTTCCAAAATTTAACTTTTTCCTTCGTGAATAAATCACTCAGAATAAAGCGACACTTCATAACAAATGACCACGTTAATAAATCTAGCCTATCTAGGTCTCTAGACATTTTATGTTTTAAAAAACAAAGTTTACAAACTTACCCAAATTCCCCACGACGTGTAGTTTTACCTTACCGTCAGTATTATAATTTTTCCATGCCCTTTTTACTCCTAATACATGTCCTCTCATCAACATAGCTGGCTTAGTCATGTGTAATTTCATCAGACTATCCTTCAGGAAACCAATCAGTGTGTAATTTATTGGCATGCATAGCAAACTTGGGTAGATGCGACGTCCTTTCCTCATTGGCAACTTTCGTACTTATCATTTTTATTATGGTGAGTTTTACTTTAGATAAGATTGTTCATCCTCTTCCTTGCCAAGCTGAATTATTTAATAATTAATATTCACTTCATCAAAAATAATTGTTCTTAACGAATACAATTATAAATTCCAAAATCTCATAAAACCCAATTAATTAACTACCTAATATTAACTTATTTATATAAAGAATTTAATTATTTGAGAATAAATACTAGAAACCAACACTAGTATACGGTATACGTGCATATGCACGTGTGTATATTTATATTCATAGTTACCGGCAATACCGGCCACACTTACATAACCTAGAAATCTTGAAAATTTGAAAACTAATGTGAGTTCAACCAAACTTGCCTCTAATATTCCTAAAGATCAAAAAACTATAAAACAACTTGATTTCTTACCTTGGAAATCTTGAATCCATAACGAAGTAAAAGAAATCCTTACTTTATTAACAATCACTGTCAAGGTTCACTTTACCTCATTTCACACGATTCTCGCGCATGGTTTATAAATAGCAATTTTTTAATTAACACTAGAAACTAATACAAAAATCAGCGAGTATATGACCTGACATTACAGATTAAAGCTTTTATTTTCACTAAAACACAAGAAATTGCATATAACCTCACTTAAAGAATGTAAACATTCTTTTGAAAATAGGGGGTGAGGTGTGATGATCGCACCTGCGCGCTCATCTATTTTGCGGATTGCGAATAAACTAGATCGAGCGTTCATGAACTCGATTCAAATTCACTTCTTCGGTACGTACGTAATTGTACGTAACAAAGAAATGCCGTGGGAAAATTCAATTTTGATTTTATTTAAAATACTTAAAAAGGCAGAATAAATCTTAAGGTTTATGATCAAAGAGACTTTTAGTATTAAGAATAAATATAAATCTTTTAGTTTTATTTGACAAAATAACAAGGGTTGGTTTATGTCACTTTATATGTACGGACACGTGCAACAATCTCACGGTTCTTAAATTGTTAAAATGAATTTAATGTTAATTTACATGTTGAAATTTACCAGATCAAGTTGACATTTAAGAGAAATGATAAATAAACCAGCCTTGTTCCTTAGAATAATTAAATTAATGGTTTATTTTCAGATTGACGGATTGTCTGGAAACCTTCGAGGAAATGCCTCAATAGAAATAAATAATAAATAGTTTTAAGAGCCTTCCTTTGTTCTGAATAGGACCAGACTATGTGAAAACCGTTCTGGAGAGTTTGGGAAATGTCACTAGCGACTAATAAATTCTAAATTTATTGCCATCTAGTATAAATTGTTTGGTTTACAAACCATGAGTTTCGCTAAATACTCAATAGTCGTTGAAATTTGATTCCAAATTTCAACAAACCCAAAATCCCCAGAACGATCGTAAAATGTGAAAGAACATGGGTACTTGTCAACCCTTAAAAATTGATCTGCGATCGAAGTTAAGTGACCAGAGACGGACCCCCGGAGTCAAAAGAGGACTTGTATTTTGACACCCTCAAGTGGCCGCACTTGAGATACTGGGAACGCACGTGGGCCCGACATCCACTATTGGCCTAGTTCGTATCCGCCCTCACTGTTATAAGGGAAGAATCTAATCCAATAAGATTATTATGGAAGCACCCTAAAATGAAAATCAACCAATTAGATCTATTATCTACGCCCTAAAAACTCAAATCATTTAGTGGGGACTTTTGATAAAAAGACCCCTTGGATCCCTCTCTGGACATACGTACACACTCGCTCTCGGACGTACTTGTTGATTATTTTCAATCACACTCCCTCGCGACTTTTTGCTACCAAATTGTAAAAAGTAACATCACGTTTTCTTCGACTATTTAATATCGGATTTGTAAAGAGTTTTAATTAAACAAAAAGTTTCAATTTGTATTCAAGTTTTTCCTTCTCCCGTTCCTATCTTCATAGGCCGACCGAAGGCCTCTAGATATTTAAATAGACAATTTAAATTCAACCCGCCCATATAAATCGAATATCGACTTATTCGATATTTATCGATAATTGGACGTTTCCAATTCCGGGACATCACATCTCGCGTGCAAGAGCGACGAGGAAGAAACAAGGGCAGCGCGCGCCGCTGCACATCCATAGAAATTCTGATGGTAAATCATTTCTGGATTTTCTAACTTTCATTATTTACCGACGCGCAAAGTACACTTTTTGCGCAACGCGTTCAGAGGGCGCGTTTATCAGCCCACTTTTGTGAAATTCTCTTATTCCATTACTTTAGCAATCTCCCAACTCATCTCTGCTTGGGTATCGAGGTGCTGCCCTCTTCACAACTTTCAGCCGTTTCCATGGCGACGCGTGTTTCTCGCAGTGTCTTCTGAATTCGAAAACACGAAGATGCTCGACAATCTTCAGGAGACTTCGGCTCTCTCCTTATTTTGTCTATATATAGCATATACGAAATAAAGTGAAAGCTAAAAAGCAAGCGTTCCCTAACTTTCTGAGATCTGAGTTTCTGCGATTTCTTCGATTCGATGTCTCATGCATCTCGTCGTCTGCTCGCCCGGTGACTTCTGTTTACAAAATTTGACAGCTGACAAATTTTGTAAAAAGTCTTAAATAATGTTGATGACGTGAAATAAATTTTATGAATTTCAGGAAATGTTAAATAATTCTTTCGAGTGTTAGATCTGCAAGGACTATTTATTCGATACTATTTGTTTGTAGAATTTAAATGCAGAATTTGAGGTTGGGTTCATAACCTGTTGTATTCAAGTAGTTTTATTTTTTAACTTTCTTTGATTTCACTCAATTGATTTTGAATATTATAAATTCAGAACGTTAATTAATTGCAGTTTTATGTAAATTTTAAAATAATAATCATTTTTAATTAATAAATACTGTCATAATTACCTTTCTTGTAATTCTATTTTATTAGAATATAAAAACACTCCTTTAAAGATAAAATGTGGAAACATAGCTTCAAGTTTGCTTACGTAGGAAAAACTTTGCAGCCGACCCGAAATTTATGAAATACCTAAATAAATAATTACTTACAGGAAATAACTATTTTATATTCATTCTTACCTATACCTTATGGTAATAAAGTACATCTATGAAGGGAAAAATTGTTACTGTCAATATTTTTGGTCGAAATGAGAAATTGAAATTTTGAGTTTAGAATTTAAATCCAATACTCTTACAGTCTTGCAAATGAAAATTAAATTACAGTTATTGAAATTTTACAAAAGTACAATGTAAATCAGATGAATTAATGATACAATGATCTAAAAATGAAAGGAGTTATAAAATCGTTTGAAATCAAAATTTTTTTATTTTTCAAAGGCTTTTTTAAGGCTATAAGTGCTTTTTACAAGTGATTAATTAAAAGCTTACAAGAAAATCATAAGTAGACAGATTAAAAAATAATGAGGTATTGAAAATTGCTTAATAGTAATGTTTCCAATTTTAAATTGAATAAGTTGGCAATATTTAAATAAAAAGATCTACGCAAATAATTATAGTAGTTCCTCTTTACAAAAATTTTAATTGCAAACAATACCAATTGTAAAATATCCTCGATTTTCAAGCGTTTTTAAAATAAATCTATATAATTTAAAGTAATTTTAGTTATATATCGAAAAAATTGAAATAGTCCTCGGACTTTAGAAAACTAGAAAATTTATTCATGGAAATCATTTCAAATTGCATTTAATGAAATATTTCAAATGAAACAATTATTTTTTGTGCCCTCTTTTGAGGATATTGTTAGAATTTTCTTTTCTCACAATTTTACTGGGAATTCTTATATAAATCAGGATCACCTTTGGTAAGTACGCTTTATTTCACTCTCTAAATCAAAATAAGTGCACTCAGAAAAAAGATTTGATTGAATCAAAGAAAATTATTTGCTTGAAAGACTTTCTTTGATTTAAAGAAATGATTTGTTTAAATGAAATAAAAATTTTTTAATTCAAACATAATGTCTTTAAACGAAATAAATATTTGTCTGAATCAAATTAATTTTTCTTCAAAACAAAGAAATTAATTCAATGATATATGGTCAAAGATATAAATTGTTTGATTGAGGGCAGAAATTAATTTGATTCGAACAAATATTTATTTGGTCCAAAGATATTTTGTTTGAATCAAAAAAATTTTGTTTCATGAAGGTAGTTTTTATCCACGAAAAGTAAACCTCAGGCAAAAATAGATAATTTTGCTTTCAAGAATAACAATATTATTATTGAAGGGCTATTTTGGAAGAGAAAAGATTAATTTCCATGAAAAAAATTTGAAATACAGGAAAATAATTTTATTAACAAATTTTATTTTTGCCCCAACTTTTTTTCTTATCGCTTCTTACCAAATTTCAAAAAATTATGCGATTCTAATAAATCATGAATCACTTTTTCAGAGAAAAGATTTCCCACAACTTAACCATTTCCAATTTTCGAAAATGAATAAATTATTATCAAATTAAGCAAAATGTTTATAAAAATTTCGTTTTGGAAAATGTTTTTTTATTGGTTTCAGCCATTAAAGAATTTATTTTTAAAAATCAGAAACGGTGAAGTTGTGGAAAATCTTTTCTCTGAAAAAATGATTCATGATTTATTAGAATCGCATAATTTTTTAAAATTTGATAAGAAGCGATAAGAAAAAAAGTTGGGTCCAAAATAAAATTTATTAATAAAATTATTTTTCTGTGTTTTAAATGTTTTTTATGGAAAATAATCTTTTCTCTTTCAAAATAGCCCTTCAATAATAATATTGCTATTCTTAAAGGCAAAATTATCAATTTTTGCCTGAGGTTTACTTTTCGTGGATGAAAACTACCATAATGAAACAAAATTTTTTTGATTCAAACAAAACATCTTTGGACCAAATGAATATTTGTTCTAATCAAATAAATTTCTGCCTTCAATCAAACAATTTATATCTTTGACCATATATCATTGAATTAATTTCTTTGTTTTGAAGAAAAATTAATTTGATTCAGACAAATATTTATTTCGTTTAAAGACATTATGTTTGAATTAAACAAATTTCATTTCATTTAAACAAATCATTGCTTTAAATCAAAGAAAGTCTTTCGCAAATAATTTTCTTTGATTCAATCAAATCTTTTTTCTGAGTGCACTTATTTTGATTTAGAGTGTGAAATAAAGCGTATACTTACCGAAGGTGATCCTGATTTATATAAGAATTCCCAGTAAAATTGTGAGAAAAGGAAATTCTAACAATATCCACAAAAGAGGGCACAAAAAGTAATTGTTTCATTTGAAATATTTCATTAAATGCAATTTGAAATGATTTCCATGAATTTTCCTAAGTTTTCTAAAGTACGAGGACTATTTCAATTTTTTCGATATATAACTAAAATTACTTTAAATTATATAGATTTATTTTAAAAACGCTTGAAATTTAAGGATATTTTACAATTGGAATTGTTTGCAATTAAAATTTTTGTAAAGAGGAACTACTATAATTATTTGTAGATCTTTTTATTTAAATATTCCCAACTTATTCAATTTAAAAGTGGAAATATTACTATTAAGCAATTTTCAATACCTCATTATTTTTTAATCTGTCCACTTATGATTTTTTTGTAAGCTTTTAATTAATCACTTGTAAAAAGCACTTATAGCCTTAAAAAAGCCTTTGAAAAATAAAAAAATTTTGAGTTTAAACGATTTTAAAACTCTTTTATTTTTAGATCATCGTATCATTAATTCATCTTATTTACATTGTACTTTTGTAAAATTTCAATAACTGTAATTTAATTTTCATTTGCAAGACTGTAAGAGTATTGGATTTAAATTCTAAACTCAAAATTTCAATTTCTCATTTCGACCAAAAATATTGAGAGTAACCAAACCTACTGCTCCTACTTTATCTGAGCACACTACTTTCTCGAGTCGCTTGTCGCGGGGAAGGTCGGAAGCACCGAAATCTCGAGTGAAATTGAAAACCGAGCCCCAGCAAAGCTTGCTAGCGAAGGAGCGCGAGCCAGCTTAGATTTTAGCCAAAACCGAAAATCACGGCGCGGTGAACTTTTTTGAGAAAACTTTGGTTTTAAAAATTCAATGGTAAAATAAGGAATACAAATTTTTTAAATGAATTTTATTTTGATTATTTAATTATTTTATAATTGTTTTCATTTTTAATTAATTTAATTCCATTTATTTTAAAAGAACCCCAACATCTTAAAATAATGATTAATATGCGGCGAGGATTTACTTCGTTGAATAAAAAATTATGCAATAAAAATTTTGTTCAAAGAACAAAATCGTTTATTTATTGAACCAAATTTTTTAGTGAATCTATCTAATATTTTACATTCAATTAAAATAAATATTTGATTGGATATATTAAAGAAAAATTTGGTGAGTCCTACATTAACCAAACTGTCCGAAACAATAATTATAATATAAAGTAACATAACATTTTTTTTTAATATTTACATTAAAATGTAACAAATGTAACAAATTAAGTAATTTATTAGGTATAATTTTTGTTAGAAAGTTTTATTTTTATTTTTTTAATTCTCTTTAAATATTGAAAAACGTTTATAATAATTTATTTGCAGCATTTGGCATAGTTTTAATGAAATTAATATAAATTATTCATATTTTTTTTATGAGACAAAGTTTCCCAAAAAGAAAAGCTGCTGAATATATTCAGAAATCAGTTAGCATTTATTTTACATAAATCAATTCATTTGAGTTTTTTTGAAAAACATTGATCTATTTTTTTTCAGAAAAGTGTGGAATTATCACTTTTTTAATAAGAAAATACAAGAACCCAGCCATAAATTACAATGAGATTTTATAACATTCTGACTAGTGTGAGTCAAACAAATATTTTAGAAATTACAAATTATTGAGCTTCGGACAACTTTCTTCTTTAAATTTTCAAAAAAAATTTCTGTAAACATTGAGCTTAAAAAAAGGAGAAGACTTCAACATTTGAACTGGTAAGATATTGATTTAAGGGTATGTGATACTTTACCTTGAAAGCAATTTAGTTTACACAGTTGTTTTTCCACAATTTTGAATTTATCAAAAAAATAATAGTGCCGAGACGTAAAGAAAATTAACACTGACGTCTGTGCACTATTATTTTGTTGAAAAATTAAAAATTGTGGAAGAACAACTGTGTAAACTAAATTGCTCTTATGGCAAAGTATCACATGCTCTTAAGTCTAAATTTTCAATTAACTAATTAATTTAAAATTTTATTTTTAAAATTGTAATTATTAATTTGAATAATATTTGAAAAGAATAAAAATCCTGGAAACTAGAAGTTGTTCAGAATGAAAAAAATCTGCGCGCAGCTCGCTTCGCTCGCAAGTTTGAGGGCGCCTAGGGCGCGCGATTTGGTCGTCGTGCTTCGCGCTCCGTTCTTGTGCTCTTCACATACATTCAAGTTTATTTATAATAATTTGATACTAAAGCTCAAACCAATTTTATAATAA
Source organism: Diplolepis rosae (assembly GCA_030998225.1). Classification (NCBI taxonomy): domain Eukaryota; kingdom Metazoa; phylum Arthropoda; class Insecta; order Hymenoptera; family Diplolepididae; genus Diplolepis; species Diplolepis rosae. The sequence continues at coordinate 337,633 of JAPYXD010000314.1, read as the reverse complement.
TATTACAGATGATGTGAATTACACATTTTATCAAAGTCACTCAATTTCTTTTTGAATTTAAGTGAAATAGAAAATTAAATTTACTTAAGGCTCTATCAGCCTTAAGGAACACATTCTCATCATGACGCTCGCGCTTCGCGCTCGATTTTCTGTATACATTTCGGTAACTTTTTAATAAATTACATGATTAAAATAATTTATTTTCTTCCAAATCTCTCAAAAAGAAAAAACAATCGTAGACTTTATTTAAGGAAACGATTTTGCAGAACAACGCTTATTTCGTATCACATATTTTGGTGAAAAAAATCGAATTTTTTTAATATTAAAAATTAAAACATAAAATATACATCCTGTCCCGAAATATCTTAATGAGAATTTGTAGACTTCATTCAGGCAAACAATTTTCCATCTAACCGTTTTTTTTGTATCTCACATATTTTGTCTAAAAAATGGAATTTTCGAATTTTAATCGTATTTTTTGGAATTGAAACGAAAAATATATGTTTCATTAAAAAATGTATGAGACAAAATTTGTAGATCTTTTTGAAACGAACAATTTTGTATTCTCACGTTTTTTTGGTATTTCACATATTATTGTTAAAAAATTGAATTTTGGATTTTCAATAGTTTTTTTTAAATTAAAAAGAAAAATATGCATCTTATGGAAAAATGTAACAATTTAAATTTGAAGGTCTTTATGTAGTAAATAATATTGTATTATAACGTATTTTCGTATCTCGTATAATTTAACTGGCAAATGGAATTTTGATATTGACTTTTTTTAAATTTGAATATGCTGTAACATTTCTAATTTTGATTTAATCAAAAAATGTTATCAGGATAATTTGTAGAGATTTATGAGCACTATCAAAAACCAGTATTGAAATTTTTGATTTTTTCAAAAGTTATTTTTAAAAACACAAAAGTAGTGCTCAATCCCTCAATTTTGATTGGATGTGGCTGGTTAACGAAGTTGTCTTACTTTTTCGGCTCCGATAAAGTGTGCCAAAGCTCAATTCAATCTGATAATCCTATCGAGAGTTATGCCGCACACGGCCTACTACAGACAGACAGACAGACACTTTCGTAAAAACCGTTTTTTCTGACTCAGGGGGTCTCAAAACGTAAAGATTTGATGAAAATTTCGAATGTCATTTTTCACATAAAACCAATAAGTACCTTCTCATCCATGATGAGAGTGTAAAAAAAAGAATTAAAAATACGAAAATATGAAAATAAAAAATTAAACTTTTTAAAAATAAGAAACTAATTCTCTTTCTATTGCATACATGTTCAAATTATAATAATTAAATATTGTTTTTTCATTCATGTACTTATCTTCCACTGACAGAAAGTTAATTTAGCAATGCACGTTCACTGTAACCTATTTCAATATCAAAATTATACTATAAAGCAAAATAAAATACACATAAAGTAACATTGAAATACTTTACACGTCGCTTTTCCTTGCTTTGTTTACCAATTTTTAATTTTCTTCAATATATATAATTTAAATTTAAATTTTTAAAGCGCGCTTACTGCTTTTTGGTATCTCAGCGGGTGGAGGGGATTGGAGGGAGATACATTTAGCGCCTCTATAATGCTTTCGAGGAACTAATTTGGTCTGAGCATACGGTGAGGTGAGTGGCAAGAGGGGACCGGGAAAAACACGCCGAAAGCGACGTCTACATTTAAGTCTACCGAACTATAATTGGCCGCATCTAGGTTTATAATATCTTTGGGCACGGTAAGTGCCCGGCTTGTGAGTTGGAAGTAGTGGAAAGGAGTGCGCAAGTGCGCAGTGTCCTCTTCTTACTCACGGGAAAATGTGCGAGTGAGACGAACTTGTCAAATTGATCTATGCCAGAGATGTTATGCAACCCGGTACGTGACACGACATTGCTAAGAAAAAAATTTATTATATTACATGCGATCTTCAAAATTTTGAAAACTTCTCGGATTAAATTCCCTCACCTTTAAAGGAAAAAACTACTCAACATTATTTAACACACGATTTACGAAGTAATAACAAATACCATAATTTCAATTTCAAGATTCACAATCTTATATTCGATATATACTTACCACTTTTATAATGCACTCCTTTAGCTTTATAGGAGTCCTGAGATAATATTTTTTTCTTTTTAAACTAAATTGAAATTGAGCAAATATCTGCCGCTTGCAAATGATCAAAAAATCAATCAACATAACCACTCCGGCTTAGATCAATTTGACAAATTCGTCTCACTCGCACATTTTCTCGTTACCGTGCCGTTGCTCCTGCCAGGTCGCTTACATGGAGATAGGTCTCCTTATTATTCCTTCGTGGGTTAGAGTGTTTGATTCTGACACTCGAAGAATGTGTCCGTAATTGTTCACGAAGAATATAACAGGGAAATTGCAAAAAAGTAATAATTGTGAAAAGGTAAGTCAAATTATAAAACACAGTGTTCTGCAAGTAATATTCTTTCTTGTAGGAATGGAAAAAGAACGAAAAAGAATCGAAAAGTCTATCTACAGAACTGTGACACATGCCACAGTAAGATGACATATGTAAAATATATACGTGTAAAGGAGGAATTACACCTCTGCATGCAGGTTACCATGGTAACATATTAGTGGGAAAGAAATAGGAAAATTGTCCGTCTCTTTCTCTCTTGTATGTTACCATGGTAACCTGCATGCATAATTCCTGCATGCAGAGGTGTAATACCTCCTTAAGATTTAATTGCATATATATATATATATATGTATATTCATTCAAATTTTACGGAACACTGTGTATGTTCCACATTATCGTATTAATAACATAATAGTTGAATAAATTATATATTTATTAAAGTTAATTAGCCAAAAAAAATTTTTTTGGATCTTTGAATTTTATGTTACAGGTAACAAAAAAATATGTTACAGAAACTAAAATTTATGTTACGTGTCACTCATGTCGAATTTTGACACTGTTACAAAAATTCCTGATCCCGTGAAAGAATTTTCTGTTACATGTCACTGGAGCTTTATGCAGTTACCAGTAACAGAAATTTCTAAACCGTAACAGAATTTTCTGTCACGGTAACAGCATAAAGCTCCAGTGACGTGTGACAAAGAATTATGACATGAATTTCTAACAATGTATTCATAATTCATTTATTCGTTTAAATGCAAAAAAAAATAAAATGAGAAAACAAAAAAAAGCAAACGTGATGATATTTTGTATACGCTCTGTGCGTGACTGCAGCACCATAGCATGAGTGAACTAAAGGAGGCTGTTCGAGAGCTTTTACAATGTATTATAATGGGGCTTAGTTATAAAAGTGTTTATTGTCAATAAAAAAAAACAATTTAATTCACTTTAAAATTCAATTGTTTTTCCTTGTGAAGTATTTGTGTGAAATCAGCAGTAAAAAGTAAGTATTATTCGCATAACAAAAATTATATAGAAACCAGTAAATATAAGGTTAAGTTAATGACAGATCAAAACAAACATCACACCGTGATGAAAAATTTCTACAAACAGCATTATTGAAGGCTGAAGAATTTTATTTTAAAAATTATTTAAATGCTTTATATAAGGCTGTGATTGCCGAAGAACTCAATGATGAAAATAATACTGAAAATTTAGAAAACTGTGAAAGTTTAAGTAATAGTAAAGATGAAGAGATATGATTTAACCGAAGTTTTACTGGAACTGACATCAGCAATACTTTAAACAAATAATATAGCTTCTATGACTAAGTTTAGGTGTATGTTAAGTTAAATAAATATATTTAAACGTTTGTTACACATACTTTATTCCAAAATATTTTGTTAAAAGTCGAAGAATGTATGTTACAAAATTCATTAATATTATATCAAATTCTAAATTATGATAAATTAGATGAATACATTTTACAATTATTACTTGTTACAGCTTAAAAAATATATACTGCAGCTACCCACATAGGGGCTGTTCAAATAATACGTAACTCTACTTTTCTTTTGTTTATGTAGCTTTGTCGTTGTCAACTTCACGACAAATTTATTCTTATCTCTTTTTAAGCCAATGATAAAGGCGTGACGTATTATGTGAACGGCCCCTCATTCCTTTGATTTATTTTCCATTTAGACGTTGGAAATTTGTAAAATTTACACTCACTTTTCCTGCTTATATTTTTACAATTCACAACACAACAACTTCGGTGCTTCATTTTAGCTATATATTTTTAATTAAAAACAAATTTAGATTTGCATCTGTATTTTGATTGCTCGGAAATATAAAACAGCCTCCTTTAACGCCAAAATTATCCACTGCGTAAGCTGGCGTCGATCTGACTCTCCCTACAATGAATTCGCACAGAGCGTATACTTTAGTTTGGAAAAAGAACTCTACTCGCGCCGGTAGCAGCAATTTTGATTGGTTTGTACCCATAATGGCTGCACCAATCATTGAAGGGAAAGTTCGGCAGACTCTATTTTTCTAGGCACTCTAATGTACAGGAATCCTGCATCTTGCAATCTTCGCAGCAGCCCTATCCGACTCCCTGCCTCGAACGGCGAGAACTTGCTTCCCTTAGTAATTATAGTTTCTATGTGCAAAATTTTCTCCCCAGAGCGCGTTGCACGCGTCACGCTCTACAAAAGCATTGTGTTGAACGAGTGATTTACTGAAAAAGTGTAATTAAATAACAATTTAAATAAATATTTGATTGAATCAAATAAAATGATTAGTTTGAACAACTTTCTTTCATTTAAAGAAATGATTTTTTTAAATAAAATAAAATTTGTTTGATTCAAACAAAATATCTTTGAACCAAATAAATATTTATTTGAACCAAATTAATTTTTCTTCAAAACAAAAAAATTAATGCATTGATATATGGTCAAAGATATAATTTGTTTGATTCAAGACAGAAATTTATTTGATTGGAACCAATATTTATTTGATCCAAAGATATTTTGTTTGAATCAAAAAAAATTTTTTTCATTAAAACAAAACATTTCTTTGCCTCAAAGAAAGTGTTTTATACAAATAATTTTTTTGATTCAATGTAATATTCTTTCTGAATGTAGTAATTTTGATGGCAGCCCTCCACAGCCCTTAATATCAATTTCAAAATTGAAAGAGCTACATCAGTCGAATAGTAAAAACGCAATTAAGAAATTCGAGAAAAATTAAAAGCAATAATCGATTGTAAAGACACTGATTTTAGTGATTTTGTAGATGCAGTAGCGCACGTTTATACTTTACCAGCTGTTAGAGATTGTTTGATTTTTTACACAACTGGTCGAATAACTGCTTACATTAAACAGCACACTCAGTGTTCGACATGCTTAAATGCATTTTTGACTACTTCTGAAATTCATGCAGATACGATATCTTTTTCTTATGATCAGTTACCTGAAAGTTTGAGTAGAATTGCAAAAATAAATAAAGATTTCATATATCCAAATGTTAAGTTATACAAGCTTATCACAGTTGTCGAATATCTATTTAACAAACATTCCCGGTCTAGTAATTCTTTTGATCTAATTCTAGACGATTTAATTTCATCTGAAAGAAAATTTAGTTTTCAATGCAAAGAACATGCCAATAAAGCTGTGGAGATGTTAGCATATATAATTCAATTTTATCTTCAAATACGGATGAGACAATTCGTAAGACAGGAAATGGCTGAAATTTAAAAATTTTGCGTCTTGAAAAAAAAAGCAGCTAAGCTTTGCGACACTTAACTAGTCATCATCGATCTGTACATGTTAAAAATATGTACTAGCAAATTTTATAGTAATTAATATTTTTTGTTACATTTACAAATTTTTAATTGAGTATATATTTCCCTTCACATGGTTTTTTATGTTGAGCACAGGGCCTAACAAAATATTTATTTTTCATTTCATTCGTTTAAAGCCGGAAAATAAAAATGGAAAATACTTCTATTTAGAAGCTTAAGCTTTCTATTTATTTTTAAATATATTTTCAGTTATATGGGGATAACATAAAAAAAATTTTCTTCAGGGTCTCAAGAATTCTTCCTGCGTATCCACAGTATATATTTTACGAAGTTTAATGTGTTCTTTTTATTTATTTTGTATTAATTGATTTATGGAAAATGTGTATTTTATGTCCTAGAATCATTTTAGGAACATTTTTCATTTCATATTGTTCAGAAACTTAATTATTTAATTTTTTAAAAATATTTGTCTATTAGTATAATGCTTTTGTAGAGCATGACGCGAACAACGCGCTCTGGTGAGAAAACTTCGCACATACAAACTATAATCGTTGAGTGAAGATAGGTATAGAGGAGACATCGAGGGCGATTGAATGGTCCAAACCTTGCGGGGAAAGACGCCAGGGGTAGGTAAAGTTCCAAACCCGAACACGAGGATCGACACTTTCGAAAATCACCAAAATCTCACGGATAAAAAGTAAGTTGTAGGAGTAAGGCCCAAACTTGTGTTGGTGAGTCTGCTGTATTCGTGATGGGTCAGGTAGTCCTCGTCAATTCAACTCTAGCTTGTCGACAAGATATATATATATATATATATATATATATATATAAATAAAATAATATATAAAATATTTTATATTATAAATTTTATAATAGAATATATATAAAAACTATTTTATATTATAAATTTTATAAAATAATATATGTATAAAATATTTTATATTATAAATTTTATAATATAATATATATATAAAATATTTTATTTTATAAATTTTGTATTATAATATATAAAAGAATATATATAAATATTAAATATATATAAAAGAACAATTTATTGAAAATAACAATTTTTTTTTATATTTATTACATTTTTCTTGACAAATTGTTTCCAATATTCTTTCATTATCTTGATTACAATAATGAAGATATAAAGAAAATGGAAATAAATGATCAATGATGATATTTTGAAAGTTTAATATTCATACAATATAATTTTCCTTTATACAATATGGTTACAAAATTAATATTATTCTCAATAGGGATACAATAATAATTGATTTTTTAAAGAAATTTACAATTCTCAGAGAAATTAAAATTAAAACAAAGTATTCCTCTTAATATATAATAATTTATTAGAGAACGTAAATGATCAGCGTCAGATCTGAAGTTATTTTATAGACTTTGAGAGTAAGATAGGCGAAAGGGCTCTTTTACGTCTATTTAACAGTTACTGTAAAGCAGCATCGTAATTATAAAGAACCATCTCTTCGATCGTCATCTTTTCAGATTATAAATCTCAAATCCACCTATCTGCAGGTGCAAAGTATAGGCGTTATGAAAGAATTTTTACAAAGGATTAATAAAATCTTAACTTAGTTTTCAGATCTACAGAATTATGACATGAATGAACATTATTATTTGTACAAATACATCAATATTTTTCTTTGAATTTAAAAACTCTTCGATCACGTAACTGTTTGTGTTCCAAATCGAAAAGTGAATCGTCACCGCTACGAAGAATACACTCCATACACCTATGTAAAATATTAAAAATTTGCTTGATACCATACCACTATTTTATATTCCGATTTTTCATAAATAAATTAAAAGAAGATCTTTTATGTCCAGGAAGTTAGCACCGCCATTTTGTTTTAAAAAAAACAAAAGCTGTATGAATAATAAACTTTCAAAATATCATCATTGATAATTTATTTCCATTTTCTTTATATCTTCATCATTGTAATCAAGATAATGAAAGAATATTGAAAACAATTTGTCAATAAATATGTAATAAATATAAAAAAAAAATTGTTATTTTCAATAAATTGTTCTTTTATATATATTTAATATTTATATATATTCTTTTATATATTATAATACAAAATTTATGATATAAAATATTTTATATATATATTATATTATAAAATTTATAATATAAAATATTTTATACATATATTATTTTATAACATTTATAATATAAAATATTTGATATATATGTTATATTATAAAATTTGTAATATAAAATATTTTATATATTATTTTATTTATATATATATATATATATATAAAATATATATCCGATCTTAGGAAAAGACTAGTAAAGAGCGAAGTAGAAGGAAAAGAGGTAAAAAGCTACAGTAAAACCTATCGTAGCCGACACTCTCCTAACGAACATCCCACTCTGACGCTTCACATTATTGGTCGAGAAATGTGCATGGTCAGGGCCGTCTTAAATACCGTCTTTGGAGGGTCCTCATATTTTTGTAAAACGTCTTAGTAATTTTCTTTTTCAATGAATATTTCAAATTATATATTAATTTAATTAATGATTATATTTGAATTACAAAATTTAATTACAATTTAACTTCGAAAAATTGGAGAATGTTCATAACCAATTATATTTCAACTTATTAAGATCTTAAATATGTATGAACAGTCGTGCAACATAACCTCAACTGTCATCTATACATTTTCCACTAAAAGAACTAAGTTTTTTTTATAGTTTTTTATTGACTGAATTTATCCATGAAATTTTTAAATTATCAACAAAAAGAACTGATTATTTTTCAAACTAACTTTTACTCACCTATTTGCACAAAAGTAAACACAAAAAATATGTACAAGCCGGTACACGCGTGTTACTAAACACAGGGGCACCTGTTGCCACAGCACTGAACCAAGCTAGTAATAAGTCCCTAGCAATCATCGCATGTCATTGGTACCCATCGTAGCCGAACTTGTCTCCCATATGTGTCGGCTACGATAGGTTTTACTGTATTTTGTAAAATCTTGTCGACAAGCTAGGGTTGAATTGACGAGGACTACCTGACCCATCACGAATACAGCAGACTCACCAACACAAGTTCGGGCCTTACTCCTACAACTTACTTCTTATCCGTGAGATTTTGGCGATTTTCGAAAGTGTCGATCCTCGTGTTCGGGTTTGGAACTTTACCTACCCTTGGCGTCTTTTCCCGCAAGGTTTGGACCATTCAATCGCCCTCGATGTCTCCTCTATACCTATCTTCACTCAACGCTGTAATCACTAAGGAACCGCCATTTTGTTTTTAATTGGACAGGGCTGTCTCGCAGTTTTTGCCAACACATTCCATTCATAATCTTCGTCTAACACTGCTTTTCAAATATAGTGACATCTGGTGATTTTATGGGCAATTGAAACTTTTGGCAACTAAAACCAGCCCTGTGCATTTCAAACAAAAATGGTGATTCCTTAGTGTCACGAGTTGTGTTAGTTCCTATTTTCTCCACCGGCGCTAGTTGTAACATCACTTCCAGTTTTTCCATTGCTGTCAATGGGACGGAATTAGTTTTTTTTAAATGTTCTTTGTTTATCGTGAAAGAATTGTTTAATTTTGAAATTTTAGGTAATTTTATCCTTTTCTGTTTATCTGAAAATGTAAAATTTGACCAAACATGGGAGGATCACGTTGTATTGCTCCAAACTGTACACAAGGTTATGACAGCAACAACATATCCCTACTTTTCAGATCAATTAAACATCCAGAAAGTTTCGTTGAATTATTACGCTGTAAGTTAAATTGATTGATCATTTTTTCTGTTATTTTACAACAATGCTGTTTTATCTGTTTTCGTTACAATAATTTAGCAAAATGTATTTCTGAATGAAATTGAAATCAGTTTTTAATGTATTTACTCAAAATTACTTTTTATAACTTCTTTTCTTTTTGTTCACTGGCCGCGATTTTTTGGGACTGTACTTTTAGTCGGCGGCACTAACAATCATCCAGCAACTCCTACCTTCTTGCAAACATATAAAATCCTAGCAGCATATAGTTTCCTGAAACCTCAAAAATTTGGAAATTGTACACCTCTTTATGACGAACCTCGTAAATCCTTGATATCAATATCCAAGCTGAAAGAAATGAATTCCTCCAAAAAATCAAGTGCTCTTGAAGAAATTAAGGCGAGATTAAACATCGCAATTTCAAACGAAGATTCAGACTTTAGCGACGTTATCAATTCAGTAGATCATAACTATAGTTCACCGCCTGTTATTAAATGTATAATGTATTATTCCGCTGGAACAGTGTGTGCAAAATACCTAAAGCATTCAAACTGCTCAACTTGTAGGCACGCTTTCTTAAGTTCAGCTGAAGGGGTGAATGATATTGAATCATCAATTTCCATGAATCGGCCTGAGGCTAGATTTATCAACGCTGAGGGCCTTATTCATCCCAATTCATCTATTTTCAGTGTTATAGAAATTCTGGAGAAAATGTTTTCTAAACACTGTCGATCTACCAACGTCTTCGATCTCATTTTGTATGAGTTATCGAAGAAAATAATTTTTAAATTTCCTTGCGATGAACACAGCAGAGAGGTCTTAGCCCATATAATTCAAAAGTACTTAGAAACACGAATGCGGCAGTATACTAAACATAATATGGCTGAAGAGAAGAACGATAATAGAAGCAAAAAAAAACTAGCAAATCTCACGAAGACTTAATTCTTTAATTTCTTAATATTGAATTATGTTTTTAAATCTTTAACATGTATAAGAGCTTTTAAGATATTTATATATTCTATGTATATATATATTGCAGGTTTTGAGCGTTTTAAGTGTTGAAAAAATAAAAGATATAATATTTATAATATTCATACAAAAACACAAAATCTTAGCCTTATTTGTATCTAAAAGCAATATTTCTTACTAGGCTTTCACTCTCAGAAAGGTAAGCTCGTTGCAAATATATTTGTTCTGTTCTACAAAATATATACATTTCAAAAGTATTAATAATTGGGTACATTATTTTTACTTATTGTTAAATTAAATTTTTTCAAATATTCCAATGATAAATATGGTAAGTTTGAAATGAATATGTGTATGATTAATATCTTTTTTAAGGAAATTCTTTTTACATTTTCTTATTATATTGTTATTTGGGTTTTTAGAAATTGATTTTAAATATCAAATCATATAAATTTGTTATTAAAATTAAAATCGAAAAAATATATTTGTTTTCGCCAAGAATGATGTTATGTCCATTAAATTCATATCTTACCTTTAGTAATCATATAATCTTTTGCAAAATTGTTTTTGAATATTACACTAACAATATCCTTTTCATTTCATTTTTTTCGCATAAAAACCATTTTGTTGATTAAATACATCATAAAAATTTTTAAAAAACTAATCCCGCCCCATTGCCAGCAATGGAAAAACTGGAAGTGATGTGCCAACTAGCGCCGGTGGATAAAATAGGAACTAACACAACTCGGGACACTAAGGGGGTTACGTTAAAAATCATAAATGTGGAGAGATGCACAGGGCTGACTACAACTATGGTACAATGTATACCTACTGTGATCGCAGAGCATGGTAGTATAGACAGGTCCAGCAACTCCCGTGGTGGGGGATGTTCCCTTATCGTGACGAGTGGTAGTTTCGTAAGTGACCGCTGGGGCAGCGCTGCAATCGAGTAGTTAAAGGAATACCAGTGGTTTACAGACAGCTTTCACAGCTGACTACGTTCGGGGTATATCTATATTCATACATGCTATAGTGCGGTCATTCGGTAGGTATACATTGAACCATAGTTTTAGTTGCCCAAAGTTTCAATTGCCCATAAAATCACCAGACGTCACTATATTTGAAAAGCAGTGTTAGACGAAGATTATGAAAGGAATGTGTTGGCAAAAACTGCGAGGATTGCAAGATGCAGGATTCCTGTACATTTCCCTGAAGCGCTCTCTACCGCCTAAATTTGATATATACTTGCAATTTTTGCAAACGCTTTCCTTTCATAACTTTCGTCAAACACTGCTTTTCAAATATAGTGACTTCTGGTTATTTTATGGGCAAATAAAACTATGGTACAATGTATACCTACCGGTCATTCGGGCCGCTACTCGATACTAGCGCTATCCGTGGCGAAAATATAAAACATTCTGACTACAAGAAGGGAACATCCCCCACCACGGGAGTTGCCAGACCTTTCTATACTACCGTGTCGCAGAGTGAGAAGTGCAGGATCAATTTGGCATCCAAATTACGTTATACGTTCATCGAGAAGACTAATAGGGACCGAGAAAAGCATGTCGCGCTATCTGGTGACTGAAACAGACGAACTAATGGAGTAAAGTTTTTGCAGCAATGCCAGGTAAATAGCATGCAAATATTTTGTATATCAAAATAGCACAGTTGCAGAGCATCGATTGGAGTTCAATCGTATTAACAACATCGAGTGTCAAATATATAAAAATTATAAATAGTAAGTATAACAGTGGAAAATTATGATTTTACTCAGATAGACTCGATCATGTAAGCTTATGTACGTGATATGTTTACACGACGATTGCAAGGTCGTTAGCTCGTAATTATTTTCTGCATATGTATTTACATTCAGTAGGTACGATTTTTTTCAGTAAATCAAAAATATGACCAGATTTGAACAATTTAATCATGGATTTCAGGATTAGAATTCTTTTGACTAAATTTACAGTTATCTGATGGTACGAGTTTTCTTTCTAACAAAAAATCAAAAGTGCCATAACTAACTCCAGCCAAGTCCAAAAGTTGTTCCTTTTTTTGCAGTGACTCGTAGCCTTGAAAATAATGTCTTCCTGTTCTCAACTCTTGGGGTTCTACACTTAATTATTTATCTCAGAATACTCCTTGGTTACCGTACTGCAACATTTATTCTTTATCTTCTTCTGACTGGGTATCGTTAAAGTTTTTGCTTTAACAATATGAGTGTTATTGCAGAAATCCATTGAACTCTTTGCTGTATTTTGCGTGCGGCAGTTGGGAATCGAAAAAATTTGTAATTGCTATTCGAAGCTGTATTTTTACAGTTAACTATACAACATGAAAAACCCATTGTTATTGAATTTTCCTATAACAACACGTACATATATTTACTCCATAAGTTTCACTTTTTGCCACTGCGAGCGCGGCGACCGATTCTTCCATCCCCTCCCGCCGAACGCTCGGTCCCTATTAGAGGACATATAGGCATTCCACAGCCCCTCCGTGCTAAATGAATTGAGGCTAGTACTACTCCCTGTCTTGAAGTAATAGACAGAGAGAGTACGATAACCACATAAAGTGTTACAGAGCGATAGCCACTGATCTCTATAATACACTGGATGCACAATGCCAATGGGAAAGTCCGCAGTCGTGTGCCCAATTGAAGGCTGAGCCGCCATATTTACTTAGATTGATTACAAAGAATCTTGCGGTAAATTCAAATATAGTAAAAAGGGAAAAGTGTAAATATTAAAGAAAGAATATGAAATCCATGCTTTTTTACCGGTATTAGTATTAATAGTATACATAATTAAACTAATGAAATGAAATTCATTAAATAATACTAAAATATAACTCGGTAATATTTATTATCATGGTATACAATGTTGTATATATTTAAATAGGCTTATGTATCTATTTCTTGACTATAATTAAATATACATTTATTATAAATTTATCAAATATAGATTACAGAATTCAACAAGTAAACGTACCTTGGAGTAGTGTAAAAATTATCTCACATTCTGAACGTGAACTATTAATAATAGTCACATATAATAACTATTTTTAGTATAAATTAATTCGCGTTTCATAATTCAATGGTGGCTCAGCCTTCAATGAAGCATACGACTTTGCATTGACTGTTCATCCAGTTTATTATAGGCACCGTGCGAAGTCATGGTAGGGAGAGTTAAATCGACGCCAGCGCACGCAGTGGATAATTAAGGCGTTAAAGGAGGCTGTTTTATATTTCCGAGCAATCAAAATACATGTGCAAATCTAAATTTTGTTTTAATTTAAAAAATATAGCTGAAATGAACCACCGAAGTTGTTGTGTTGTGAACTGTTAAAATACAAGCAGGAAAAGTGAGTGTAAATTTTATAAATTTCCAACGTCTAAATGGAAAATAAATCAAAGGAATAAGTGGGTACTGTAGGGTGTTGCATGAACTGATGCTTGTCGAATTATACGAGATTTTATTAAATAACTTTCATTATTTCTACGGAACTCTTGGACATCTCGTACGTGTTTTGCCAGAACGAGATTTTTACCTTTAATTTTCGTTTGTGGTTGAAATTCTATTGTATGTTTAATTGATTGAAAACCTGTTTTAATAATTATATCCATGATGAATTTGAATCTGAAAATAAACAATTAATATCTATTTACTCAACAAGTACCTAAAAGTGTCATCATGAAATTACAATTTAATTCTTTATTATTTTTCTAGTCTGTTTTGATCTGTCATTAACTTAAGGTAGTCGTCATGCCAAAAAACAGTCTCTGGAAAAAGAAGTTTTTCTATGATTTCAAGACTGAGAATTATATCATCAGCCATGACATATGTAAGAAAAGACACTCTTTTTAATGAAAAAATTTAAAAATTACGAAAAATAATATTTTAATAATGTTTTTTATAATAGGATATTTCTTTACTATCGCTTCTTACCAATTTTTTGAAAATGATTGAAATTTCTTAAATCGTAGCTTATTTTTTCGGGGGAAATATTCTCTACAACTTAACCGTTTCCAATTTTTGAAAATAAATCAATTATTATCAAATACAGCAATTTGTTTATACAAATTTTGCTTTGGAAAATTGATTTTTAATTATTTCATTCATTAAAGAATTTATTTTCAAAAATTGGAAACGGTCAAGTTGTAGAGAATATTTTCCCCGAAAAAATAAGCAATGATTTAAGAAACTTCAATCATTTTTAAAAAATTGGTAAGAAGCGATAGTAAGGAAAAATCCTATTACAAAAAACATTATTAAAAAATTATTTTTCGTAATTTTTAAATTTTTTCATTAAAAAGAGTGTCTTTTCTTACATATGTCACGGCTGATGATATAATTTCCAGTCTTGAAATAATAGAAAAACTTCTTTTTCCAGAGACTGATTTTTGGCACGACAACTACCTTAACCTTATATTTACTGGTTTCTATATCATTTTTATTATGGAAAATACTTACTTTTTACTGCTGATTTCACACAAATGCTTCACAAGGAAAAACAATCGAATTTTAAAGTGAATCAAATTGTTTTTTTGTTTGTTTTTTTATTGATAATAAACATTTTTATAACTAAGTCCCATTATAATACATTGTAAAAGTTCTCGAACAGCCTCCTTTAGTTCACTCATGCTATGGCGCTGCAGTCACGCACGGTGCCTATAGAGATCAGTGGCGATAGCACTCAAACTATTGACAGAGATGAGTTGGAAGATTGCTATAGTTATGTATTCAATTTCGAGTGCTTTTTCGCAGCGCGCCCTGTAGAACTTCGTTTTTGCGAAGTAAAATGAAAGGTCCACGCTATTACTTGAAAGGTAAAACAGAGCTACTGTTTATCACTTTTCAGCGCCCCCGATAACCTGAAGCATTTTCGAACTAAAATGAAAGGTCCGCGCAGCTACAACAATATGTGGGAGTACACAATCAAGCGTATCATGTGAGTGTGTCTCCACTAACTCACTTCGATTTCACGCTGTCAATTGTCGAGTTGAAATCAGAAATTGAGCGGCCGGATGCAAAAATCGGTCGAGCGTTCGAAAACTCGTCAAAAACATTGGACACGTTGTGACGTCACGAGTAAAAACTGAAAGTCCGAAATCACATAAATAAAGAATATAGTATCATAGAACTCTTAAAATCAAACCTAGGTTGAATTGAAATTTTTTTTATGAAGTTCATACTTTTGACAATAAAAAATAAAATCAACAGATTTTTCACACTAGAAAAACCATGCTTTTCAATGCACAACTCGACGAAAATTGGTTAAATTATTAGTGAAATTATTAGTTATTTGTGTCAATCTACTCGTGATGCTTCAGCGATTCCTACACGCTAATTAAAGTGGTAAAAAATGTATGATTTATTAATAATATTTTAATTGAAAGTTAAAACCATGTTTTTCCCTCTCCCAAGAGGAAAAACATTCGGACTGATAGTGCTATGGAAAACTTTCAGCGACAAACTTGTTCCTTACTAATTGAGGCAACTTTTCACAGGTTTGGGAATCAATCAACGAAAAATTAAGTAGTTGAAAGGCGATGTAAAACTGTGAACGCTCGGCACACAAATCACCGAATCGCACTCAGATTCAACAGTCTCATGTGCCATCGTCGATAAAATATTCTTTTTATTGATGAACAATGACAAATAATCTTGAAAAAATAATATTTATATTTCAGACTTAATTTACATCAGGTTAGATACATATTTTGTATACGTTATTGATATTTACAGTAAAACGATTAAAAAACGTGATGTACCTATATATGTAAATCTTTATATCATTTTCATTGCCCGTTTTTTTAACACAATGGGGTTGAATTTTCAGACGTATATTCTGACGAAATTTTTTTTTTTTATCAACTTAACATGTCTAAACTTTAATAACAATAGGTGCAAAATCTGTCCTACATTTCTAAATGCAATATCTTGCTCAAAAACACAAAAACTGGCCCGAAATTAATTGAGTTTGAGTTAGACGGTAAATTCTCGCTCAAAAATAAAAACTTCTTACATTTTCCACATACCCCACCCGAAAGGTGATAACAAAAGCTACTCAAAAAATTTTTTTTTTTCAATTCACTTGTCGGAAGACAGTCAAAACGGGCAAAAACTGACTCGAAATTCGTTGACTTTAAGTTAGACGGTAAATTCTCGCCTCAAACTAAAAACTTCTGACATTTTTCACATGTCCCACCCGAAAGGTCATAACAGAAGCTACTGACAATAGCAGATGCTAACAAAAGTAGCTTCTGTTATCACCTTTCAGAGGGGGCATGTGAAAAATGTCAGAAGTTTTTAGCTTTGAGCGAGAATGTATCGTCTAACTCAAAATCAATGAATTTCGGGTCAGTACTTGTGTTTTTGAGCAAGATATTGCATTTAGGAACGTAGGGCAGATCTTACACCTATTGTTATTAAAGTTTAGACACATTAAATCGATGAAGAAAAAGAAAAAAATGTTCGTCAGAATATACGTCTGAAACAACAGCCCTATTGTATATATTGGATCTATAACTTAATTCGTGCGGTTTTTTTTTTTTTCAAAATTTGAACGTTTATTTAAGAAAAAATGTACAATAGTATTATTCAAAGTATTGCCCATCTAAAGCTATGACTTTTTTCCATCTTTCTGGCAATTTGTGGATTCCATCCCAAAAGAACTGTTCCGGCTTGGCGGCTAAGAATGAATCAAGCCAATTTTTGATACCCTGTTCTGATGTGAACCGTATTCCAGTGAGGGCGTTCTGCATCGACCATAACAAATGATGGTCAGAAGGGGCAAGGTCTGGGCTATAAGGTGGGTTGTTTGCCTCGAGTCTGGTCGCATATTCCCGGCGTATATATATATTATATTGCTCTCTTCAAACGGATTAATTGTGTTCGGTAGCGTTCTCCATTGATGGCTTCACCCGGCTTTAGCAGCTCATAATACAGCACACCCTTCTGATCCCACCAAATACAGAGCTTTGCCGGTTTTTCCGTTGATTTTGCTGGTTGGTCGGGTTTCACATATGATTTTTTGTGCTTGGGGTTGTCGTAATGGATCCATTTTTCATTACCAGTAACAATCCGATGCAAAAATGACTTCTTTTTGTGGCGTTCCAGCAGCATTTCGGACATGCAAAACCGCCTTTCAACGTCTCTCGGCTTAAGTTCATGTGGAACCCAATTTCCTTGCTTTTGAATGTATCCGGCTACTTTTGAACGTTTTGATATGTCTGCTTGAGTGACCCCCAAAGATTCTGCGAGCTCTTCTTGTGTTTGGCAACAATCTTCATCGAGTAATGCGTCCAGTTCTTGATCTTCAAACTTTTTTGGCTGCCCATGACGTTCTTCGTCTTCCAAGCCAAAATCACCACTTTTAAATCGTGCCAACCACTTTTGGCACGTTCGCTCAGCTAGAGCATGTTCACCATTAACTTCCACCAAAATAAACACATTTTCAGGCACAAAGTTCGACATATTTGAGTGAGAAAAAATTATTGTTGTTTACACTTCAAATCAATGACATATACTGCAAAATACGCACAATGACAGTAGCTTTCCAACGCATGTTCGAAATATTGGAACGATGGAAAAATAATCAAATTACGCCATCTCTTAGCAAACCGCACGAATTAAGTTATAGATCCAATATATATATATGTAGGTATATAAAGTTTTTTAGTCGTTTTATTGTAAATCTTAAAAACGTATACAAAATATGTATCTAATTTAATTCAAATTGAGTCTGAAACATAAATATTATTTTTTCAAGATTATTTGTCATTCAAATTAATTAGTTGAGTTTGAAATTTTTGTCACTGCCTACATTAACGAGGACACCTGTCGACAACGTATCCTATCTGATACGCGACTAGTGATCTTCCGATAATGTAGGCAGTGACAAAAATTTCAAACTCAACTAATTAATTTGAAATCATTTACAGCCGCAAGGCTGAGCCACTAGGCGATATAAGGAGATCTTCCTGTGGAGAAGGAGATGTCGGACGCCTGTGTAGCTCAGTGGTTAGAGCAGTCGACCGGCAATCGAAAGACCTGGGCTCGAATCCCAGCGCAGTCGAAAGCGTCTTTTTTTCCACAGAAAGATTTTCAAATTCTTTAAATATTATTTGTCATTGTTCACCAATAAAATGAATATTTTATTGACGATGGCACATAAGAATGTTGAATCTGTGTGCGATTCGGTCATGCGCGTGCCGAGCGTTCACAGTTTTACATCGCCTTTCAACTAAATAATTTTTCGTCAATTGATTCCCAAACCTGTAAAAAGTTGTCTCAATTATTAACCAACAGCTTTGTTGCTGAAAGTTTTCCATGTCACTAACAGTCCGAAAGTTTTTCCTCTTGGGAGAGGGAAAAACATGGTTTTAACATTCAATTAAAATATTGTTACGTCAGAAACGTAACACTTCTCTTCTTAAAAGATCTCGTTTTGTGTAAGGGTCGGAAGGATTCTCTCTAAGGGATGAGGAATAGTCAGTGATTGAGAATGGTTTATGATATAAAATATATTTATTGACAATAAAATTATATTGAGTAAGCACCATGGAAATGTAAATTGAATTGTATTGTCGAAGTACCTTTGTAATTACCCTGAGTGTAGTTTGCTTGATGATTGATTGAGTCCAGTAGAGCGAATGTGCTCAGTTGAGTCTCCGTTGTAATCTTTGAGATAATTGTTGTTAGATAGGAAATTCGTAGTCCAGACGGTTGATCATTTATGCTTTGTAAAAGATTAATCTGAAATAAGTAAAGATTTTGTGAAATTTTAAGATTATTTAAATACTCGAAAATTATTTTTTAACGAAATTTAAAGTCAATAAATATTTAAATATTCAAAACAAATTTCGTTTTCAGCATTTAAAAAAAAATGATTTGGAGAATATTTTATAATAAGATATGATTCAATATGAGATACAAGTTTCAAAAAATGATGGGTTTAAATATGTTCATAATAGGTAACATCTTTTGTATGAAAATTTCGGTAAATAAATGTAAATGAAGTGTTTGATGACTCAAGGTAATTCATTCACGAAAATGAGACCTGAGGCAAAAATAGATAATTTTTCTTTCATGAATAGCAATATTATAATTGAAGGTATCATTTGGAAGAAAAGAGATTTTCTAAAAAAAAAATTTGAAACAGAAAAATAATGCATTTAACAAATTTTATTTTTACCCGGACTTGTTTTCTTATCGCTTCATACCAAATTTAAAAAAATGATGTGATTGTATTGAATCACGGATCATTTTTTTCAGGAAAAAGGCTTTCTACAACTTAACCGTTTCCATTTTTTGGAAATTATAATAAATTATCTAATTGCTGAAGCCATTAAAAATAAATGTTACAAAACAAAATTTTCGTAAACAAATTGCTGAATTTGGAAATAACTTATTCATTACAGAAAATCAGAAACGGCTAGGTTGTAGAAATTCTTTTTCCTGAAAAAATGATCCTTGATTTATTAGAATCACGTCATTTTTCAAATTTGGTATGAAGCGATAAGAAAAGAAGTCGGGGTAAAAATAAAATGTTTCAATAATTCAATAATAATATTTATATTTTTAAAATCAAAATTATTTATTTTTACCTAAGATCTAATTTTCACAGATAAACTACCTTATAAGAAAGTACACAAATAATATCTGAATTCGCATGTGAATTTACACCTCAAATTGTTTTGGTATCATGCTAATTCCACAAAACTTTGATTTTTAAACTTTTATAAAGTAAAATAATTTGAATAAAATTTTTTGGAATTTAACATCTTTTACTATACATGACAATTTGTATATATATATATACACATATATATTTGAACCGTAATGTAGTATAATTTAGAATTTATACAAACCAAAATGTGCGATTATATTAATTCGTACAGATATTCGCGCGTTAGTTTTTATTATTTACATTAATAATCTAAAACAATATAATATAACCCAGAATATACAAATATAACACATGTGATTATATAAGTGCCCACAGATATTTACCTATTAGTTTTCGTCATTTATATTTATAATGATCCTGCCTTTATTCCAATTTTAGTTTTAATTTCGAATTAATTTGGTAAATTATTACTCAGGTAAAATTTGTTGGAATACTGTTAGAAATTTCTGTATTAAACTTTCATCGCATATGATGGAAGTTTGTTTTTCAGTAGCGCATATTAAATTCGAAATACTTCCTTCTTAAGAAGAATACAACTTTTAACTTCAATTTTAATATACTTTATGCATATATTTTAATAATGCTAACATTAAATTTGATATATTTTGATTGAAAAGTTATTTAATTTAATATGAATGTATACCAATTTTTCATAACATACAATTGTATTGACTTTGATCTACCATTTGTATGTTTAAGTACATCAAAATCAATAACATCTTAACGATGATGTTATATAATAATAATTTTAAGTTAATAACTATCTGGCGTAAAGTAACACGATTGGGAATTTCCTTCCTGATCCAACAATTTTTTAAAGTCTTCGACCCGAGCAATGGTGAGCTGCATCAGCGGTCTTGTCAAGGTGCTCGGGTTACGGGCGCTTCAAGTGGCATACAAATCTAATTAATGAATTATTATTACGAATTTTTGGAAAAATTCCGCCGCCTTGATACGCTGGTAACATTATTAAAAGTAGTGTGATCTGTAGATAAGAAGTTAATGACAGCTTTTGAATTTGTTTGCTCAATTGAGTATGTTTTTTTGTATGAGGAAACCGTACGTGAAATGGTATCAAATATATGTATTGGTATATAGTATATATATGGTATATAGAATAAAATTAAATTAAATTACTGCGATAAATAAAAAACTTTTTCATCAGGAAAGATTTTTCTACTTAAAAATTGACTAAAGTTCTTCCACAGGTGGTAAATATAATAGTATTCTCCATTTAATGTATGTTTTAAGTGATCTATTCAAACATTTGCTTCTAAAATCTATTTTATCCAATATGACATTCCATTTTTAGGTTATGCTGCACATATTGATTTTCTCACCACGTAATTCATTGTTCACGGAATTAGCGATAAATTGAGTTCCATTTATTCATCTCACTCTTCATAAATGATTTTTAGAGTATTAGAAGACTAATGCAATTATTATTTAAAAACAGAATAAAAGTAATTCTTGATTTCTAAGGGTTATTTATTATGAAACTAATATTAACATATATACAACGTATCCAAGATATACAAAATTTGAAAAACTAGATTTTTTTTGAATGCTGAACAATGCTAAGAGAGTAAAAGAGTTTTTCTCTTAATTTTCTCCACATTCTCTGCTGTGTTATTTGTAAGTCTGTAATATAATCAAGCAGTTTTTTCTCTTCTGCTATTGCTTCACCATGAGACTTTAAAAAAATTGCTAAGTAGGCCTGCAAGAGCTCAAAATCTTGCTTGCTTTCCAACATACATCGAATCATCTTCATGAACTGCAACATCAACTCGACGGAACAAATTGAGTAATGAGCCAAAGATTTTACTTCAAAATCGATGGCACTAGGTCCTAAAGATTTCAATTTTTCAATAGCGTCCAAGAAATCATTACTTTGAATGGAAGATAATAACATCTCGCCGAATATAGTGAGATTTTGAAAATCTGAATGTATTTTTAGTCTACTGTCACCTTCAGATATTTTAATATCGGAGAAATCGAAGTGTGGTTCCAAAGATGGAATCGTAGACAAAAAGAATGGGACAGCTTCTAGTTCTTTAGGTGGCTCCTTCGGTTTATTTCTCTTTTTAACGATGTCTAGATTTAATAAATTCTGCCATCTTGAGTTTGCTAGTGAAGACATAGTAATGAGATCTTTATTAAGCTGCTCTGGCGATTTATATCCGTTACTATCTTCTTCTTCGGGTGCGTCTTCTATACAGTCTACTTCGGCTCCTGGGAGCGGTATTATGGGCACTCGAACATTAGAACGAATTGCTTTTAACGAAACGTGAGAAAAAAGTGTGCGATTGATCCATAAATATATTCCTAGGTTATCAACGTGCACTGTAGCAAGATATTCACCAGTTGGGGAAAAATCAAGACTTTTACAAGCCTTTGGTACCTGCAACAATGTGAAAATTATGTTTTCAAGATAGCTGTAAAATTGAAGTTTTGGAATCATTCAAATTTATTCTGTCATTTCTGAAACATTTCACAAACATTAAATTACATTTATACAGTAAGGTATGAATGAAATGATTCTTTTTCTGAACTCCGTTCTAGACTTGAAATGAACGAAACCCCCATCAATCATATTTATGAATTATTCATTGTTTAATAGTATATTGTGTATCTAGGAGGTAAGATAGGTCTTTTCAGCCGAGAACCGATATATTCAGGTCAAAATGGCCGAACTCCGTGGCACACGCCATATTTTTGCAAAATACGTCCTAAAGAAGTATTTCGAGTGTCTGTAGAGTGGTACTGAGAGTGTTCAATTACGACTCGGTGGAATAGGAACATGTTATAACAATAATAATGATAAATATGGTACAAAAGGTGGTGGAAAGGGACGCAGGGGGGGGGGGGGGGGTCCTGATCCCCCTGAATTTCAAGAAAAAAAATTGCCTGGGGAACTTGCAACTGTCCAGAGGACGTAAGGAACAAAAGTAGGACATAAGGAACGAAAGTAGAACTTAAGGAAGAAAACAGATACAATATGAACATGCTGGTCGTAAATGGACGCCCTTACAGCCGCTCCACAGGGGCTCGAAGTACAACTTTAGTGCCTGGTTTGCAAAAAAACCTAACATCATATTAACCCATATTTGGCCAATGGGTCGTATATGACCCCAAACATTTCAATTTTTTTCAAATTCAACAAATTATTTTTTGTGGTTTTGTATTTTTAACTGAATCAGGCTATTGTAAGAAAGACTACAAATTTTCATAGAATCTCTAAAATTTATGTAGGTATTAAAAAAGAAAAAACAGAAAAGTTTGTGCCTCTAGACCAGAATACCCCCTTAAAAGAAAAGACCTTATTACAGATAATACTAATATAGTTAGAATGTACACTACCGTCGGAAATTGTGCGCACAGTGCTCGTGATCGCTATTGAAAATCACTGCTGACTTTGAGCCACGATATCTCGGTGAAAAAATGAGATAGTGCATTTTTAAAAATACAGTTGAAAAGCTTATGAAATTCCACGTCTAGTGATGCTCAATAAATATTTTGTTGACTTTCTAAAAATAATACAGCACGTGAGGAATTAAAAAAAAAAATTCAAGATTTTCTCAAATTCTCTACCTCAACTTCAACTTTTTGCATGACCTAGGAAAAATTTTTACATCTGAAAATTATACGACATAAAGTCTAAAATCTTATCTTTAATTAAAGCCAAGAAAACTTAAAAAATATTCATGGGTGCCCGAGATACGATTAAAAATGTTCAATCGTATCTGAGTTGAATTTTAATCGACGATCACGATTCTCGACCGGTTTGTTGCTCGCCTCCTTCGCTGAAACAGGACCGAAATGGCTACGCACAAAGGTGGCGCTTAAGTGGAGCCCTCTTATATGTATTTTTGATTCTGTTCATTAGTAATTTTTATTTCTAATTATTCTAAATTTCAAAAAATATTTATTGTTATTTGTGATTATTAAAAATTATTTAAATCTAATATTATCCCCATATTAACGAATAGAACAATGATATGTAAACATTTTTTATTTCTTAAAATTCTTATAAACTAGAATATTAATAAAAATTTTAATAGTCATTGTAAATATTAACTAAGAATGAAAGGAAAGGAAATAAAGGAAACAAGTTCTTGGATCAAAGAACATATAAGAGAGCTCTACCTAAGCGCCACCTTTGTGCGTGGCCATTTCGGTCCTGTTTCAACGAAGGAGGCGAGCAATAAACCGGCCGAGAATCGTGATCGTCGATTAAAATTCAACTCAGATACGATTGAACATTTTTAATCGTATCTCGGGCACCCATGAATATTTTTAAGTTTTCTTGGCTTTAATTAAAGATAAGATTTTAGACTTTATGTCGTATAATTTTCAGATAAAAATTTTTCCTAGGTCATGCAAAAAGTTGAAGTTGAGGTAGAGAATTTGAGAAAATCTTGAATTTTTTTTTTTAACTCCTCACGTGCTGTATTATTTTTAGAAAGTCAACAAAATATTTATTGAGCATCACTAGACATGGAATTTCATAAGCTTTTCAACTGTATTTTTAAAAATGCACTATCTCTTTTTTTCACTGAGATATCGTGGTTCAAAGTCAGCAGTGATTTTCAATAGCGATCACGAGCACCGTGCGCACAATTTCCGACGGTAGTGTATAATCTTCCTGAAATTCACAAAGAAAATTGCCCATTGAGATCAGTGTTGGTATTAATATATTTTTTTGCAAAAACCTTTGATGACATTCTAAATCAATCATTACCGAAACCCTTGTCATTTATTAAAAATTCCTTAGAAGTTAGAAATAAGGTTAAAAACTTGATAATGACTGATAATTACATTCTGCTTTCATGAGATGTTTCCTCTGTACTATAACGTTCCTCTTCATCTAGTTTTGATAGGCATTGAAAAAAGATGTTGTCATATTTGAAAGTGGACAAAAATTCCATTACAAAAATGTAAAGAAGACATTAAACTATTATTGAACTCCACATATTTTCAATTTGATAACAAATATTACAAACAAAAAGTAAAATTGAATTTGATATTCCGCTTTATCTGATATGTTGATGACACACTTTGAATAATTCCTGATAATAAAATTGAATTCTTAGTTACACTTTTTAATTCTTATCATGCTGAACTTAAGTTTAGATATACGAAATAGAAAATAATAATTGTCTTAGCTTTCTCAATATTATCCTTATTAGGAATGAAGGCCAGTTACAAATTGATACCGTAAAAACTGATTCGGGTAGATATTTATTGCCAAACACATTAATAAGAGAATTGTAGAAATTCGCAAAAGAAATAATAACAATCATGATTTTAAGAGAGATTCCGAACTTAATTATAAATCTATTATATCGATTCCTTATCAATGGGAAAAAGTAAAGATTTTATATGAAGAAAGTAATTTTTATAAAAGAACCTTAGCTGAGATGGTTTTTATAAAAAAGAAGGTAACAATAGTTTAAACAAAAATACTGATATAGAAAATTTAAACAGTGCTTATAAGATTATATTAGGTGCGCAACTAAGTTCTCGCTGTTTTTTTTATGA
Source organism: Diplolepis rosae (assembly GCA_030998225.1). Classification (NCBI taxonomy): domain Eukaryota; kingdom Metazoa; phylum Arthropoda; class Insecta; order Hymenoptera; family Diplolepididae; genus Diplolepis; species Diplolepis rosae. The sequence goes on along the minus strand of JAPYXD010000314.1, from coordinate 311,959 downwards.
AATTGCAACTTTATGGTGAAAAAATGGTTACAAGTGAATTATTCAAAGTATTGCCCATCGTTAGCTAGAACTTTTGCCCATCTTTCTGGTAGAGCTCGAATAGCGTTACGGTAAAAGTGTTCATCTTTTGATACTATCCACGAATCAAGCCATTTTTCGGTCTTCAACATCGAAATCACCGTCTTTGAAACGACGGAACCAATTACGGCACGTTGTTTCAATTGGAGCAGCAACAAAATCAGACATTTTCACACAATCAAAAGTATATGACACCAAAACAAAATCACTAATGTGTCAAAACGGTTTGTTTACCATATGTCTAAGCTCGGTTCATGACGTTTTAGATATGTAAAAATCAGCCAGCACTTACTGCTCGAGCCATCTAGTGACAAACAGCGGGAACTTAGTTGCGCACCTAATATAATCTTATAAGCACTGTTTTATTTTTTTTTAATTGTGACTCCAGTATTTGTGAAATGTGACAAGTTACAAATGTTATATTAATTTTTATTCTAACTTCTTCTAATAATTTCTGATATTTTTATCTGTAGAATTCAATTTTTATAATTTGAGTTTTAATATTCTATTTTGAAAAATTCCTGAAGATGCTATCAGAGGGATAGCGAAACGTCGAAGTAATTAACAATAATCATTGTCCGATGGATTCGTACAAACAATATTCTTGTGTTATCTGATATTTGATAACAAAAATAAATTTAATCAACGTATAATTTTCATCGAAGGTGCTCTAACCAATATTGATAACAATAGTCTACTTTGCTTCTACAAATTCAAATGTTGATTTTGAGCCAAAAACTGAGGTCTCCACGCCCATAGCGCATTGTGTGATTTTTGTATACTTATTGGCTGGTTTTTTGTATTTAAGGGGTTATATACAGTTAGAATTTTCAAAAAATCGATTTTTTTTAAATTTCATTTTCGTAATGTACATATATTTAAGTACACACACAGAAAATTTCAAGTCAGTCCGGCGATTATAGACGACTCGATGTAAGTTGAAAAAAAATTGTTTATATTATGTAAAGTGATTGTGAAACTTTAAACGCGTTTTTCTCAAAACTGTGTTTTTAAAGTCGGTGATCAAGATTTCTTGGAAACGGCTGAACCGATAAGTCTCAAATTTTAACAAAAGCTTCTTGAATATATGTTTTAGTAATTAATCGAAGATTTTTTTCCACCGATAAATATTTTTTTTTTTATGAACAATTTAAGGCCAAAATTTTGGTCAAAAATCAATTTTTTAAATTGTGAAGCCGACATTTTGTCAAAAAAATTTATTTTGCTTATTCCTCCGATTAATTACAAGATTATACATTTATTTAACGAAATCCGTTTGGTTTTTTTATTTTAGATGATCTAGTCTGGAGATATAGTGGTCACCGCAAGGTATCTTTTTGGAAGGAGCTTCTGGAGATCAGCTATAGCAAGCAGCTGTCAAAATTATTATTTTTACAAATAAAAAATTTTAAAATGCAGTTAAAAGTAATCACAATGTGTACAAATTTTTGCATTAATAAATTTAAAAGTCTCCTCGGAAAAAATTTTGAAAAATCACTTTTTTTGGGCCTCCTGACTGTATATAACCCCTTAAAAATGTAATTAAGTGACCTAAAAACTTTATATACAAATTTCCGAAGATATATTAGGTGTAAAACTTAGCTTCCCTCGTTTTTTCCCAAAATTTGAGGCTTTATTTTTAAAAAGTGATTACCTATTTATGATTAAAAGTACTGTCCGTCCCTAGCCATTACTTTTTTTCCATCTTTCTGGCAATTGTAGGATGCCATCTGGAAAAAACGAGGCGTCTTTTGAGTCGATCCATTTTATGACTTCTTCATAAGAGCGCAAATGCTGATGAGCCATTTCAGCGTTTCCAAGTATGTCTTGACCGGTCTTGCGACATATGGCCGAGTATTGTCATGTTGGAGGATAACTTTATCATATCTCTCTTAATACTGTGACCGTTTCTCCTTCAATGCTCGGCTCAAACGCATCAATTGCGTTCGATACCAATTCACTGTGATGGTTTCAGTTGGTTTCAACAGCACATATTACACCACACCGTGCTGGTTCCACCAAATGCAGAGCATAATCTTGACACTGTGAATATTCGATCTGGCCGTCAACGTGGAGGCATGTCCGGGCATTCCCCACGATTTTTCGTCGCTGATTATAATGCGATGTAAAAAAACCCATGCCAAAGCCATTCCCATGGCTTCAAGGCGTTTCGAAATGGCTTGTTGAGTCTCTTTCACATGTCATTTCACTAATAGCAGCCTCACTGTAAGTATTAGAGAGCATTCGATGAGCCTCAGCCGCAATTTTCTTCAAATGAAAGCAGAAAATCAAAACTTCTTGAAAATGACGAGAATTTGGCTCGAAAACTGACATCTTCGATCTAGAATAAATTTATGATGCAAACACAAATTCACTAATATGGTGCTGTGGTTATGTTAACAGACGTTCAAGCTTACTGTGTGACATTTTTGATCTGCCTATTTCGACCAGCACTTACCACTACAGACATCTATTGAAAAACGGCGGAAGAAAAGTTGTACACCTAATATAATATTGTAATTAGATTTTACTATTTTTGTCTTCACCATATTGATTCCAAAAGTTAGAATTTTGAAATTATGATCCTGGATTCGGATCCAGTGACCCAAAAAGTCTTAAATATCAATTTCTATAGAAAAAAGAGATTTTCCGATTTAGCATTTACCATTGAACTGGTTAAAAAGTTCATTTTTTAATATGAAAGAAAGCTTGAAGCTACTAAAATCATAATGTTATCTGCGTTCCTGGCAATAAGCACATTCTTAAGGGGGTCGCCTCATGAAAACCTGAAAAAAATTGCATTTTTTTTTTATCGATAGAAAAACAACAACAAAACGCGTTTTTCGAGGAAACGGAGGGCTTGTTGTATCGACCGGGAGTAGCAGATTAGAAATTGACCTCTGTAAGTTTTGTTATGATCTAATTGTATCTTACAAAAATTTTGAAGCGCGTTTTCTCAAAACCACATTTTTCAAACTGGCGTGCAGGATTACACAAAAATTTTCCAACTGATTGACCTCAACTACATTTTATTTTGTTAATAATAAAGTGTGATCAAATTGGAGGTACTTTCTCCAATAGGGTTTTATTGACATGTCACGCGTGACTACTGTCAAACTAAATACACAATTTTATTCAGTTTTTATTGACATTTCATCATGGAAAGACTTACGCCTCAACAACGTTTACAAATCGTACAATTATATTACGAAAATGGACGCTCTGTGAAAAGTGTTTATCGCGCGCTCAGGCCAATTTATGGTGTACATAATCGTCCTACTGAACGAAGTATTCGGCATACCATCGGCAAACTCGAGAATAATTTAACATTATTGGATGATACTCGACCGATTAGACCACGTACAGCCCGAACTGTAGAGAATATTGCGGCTGTAAATGAGAGTTTTGCCGAAGACCCGGAAGAATCGATTCGGCGCCGATCTCAACAACTTGGCCTATCTTATGGCACTACTTGGGCGATTTTTGATGCCGGAAATTGAAGCCTGTAATCTCCACGACATTTGGTTCCAACAAAACGGCGCTACATGTCATACAGCCCGTGAAACAATGGATTTACTGCGTAGTCGTTTCGGTGAGCAATTTATCTCTCGTCTCGGACCGGTGGATTGGCCTCTAAGATCGTGTGATATCACACCTTTGGACTTTTATTTGTGGGGGTATGTAAAGTCTAAATGTTTTGTGGATAAACCAGCTACTATTGAGACATTGGAAGCCAACATTACTGAAGTTATTAGCGAGATACCCACCGAAGTCCTCGAGCGAGTCATTCAAAATTGGTGTTTACGGATGGACGAATTAAAGCGCAGTTGCGGTCAACATTTGAAAGGGGTTATCTTTAAAAAATAAATGTCGTGAATGGTTCTACACAAAAATAAAAAAGATTGCCCTATAAATTTGAATTTTCGTTGTTTTATTTCAATTTAAAATCCTATACCTCTAAATTGATCACCCTTTATTATGAATTATATGAACCACAGATATTCATAATTTTATTCATTTTTCACACTGTTTATGCAACAATATTAACAATTTTCACTGCAGAAAATCGTAAATTTTGATTTTTGAAAATTTTGACTTGCTTTTTTTGCAATGTTGTTCAGAAGTAGCTTAAAATAAATGTAAAAGATCATGGATGTACAATATATCGTTTCTTTCTTGACAGACGAAAATCATTAAAAAGAACCTTTTCTCCGGGCGTTTCATATAGCGACCCCCTTAAGGTGTAAAGAGTGCGGAGGTAATGTAAATTTTTATGAGAAAAGTTGACGAGATCTTTCAATTGGAATTACAATAAAGTGCAAGTTGTGTGTTTTGAAAGAAATTTCTTCGTATCCAACAGTGAAAAATGCTTATGAAACAAATCACCGATTTATTTTTGCTACGCGGTTATTGGAGTCGTTTTTTTGTTACGTTTGCGGTCAGTATGTTCTCGAGAATCAATGATATGATATTAATAATGCTATTAAAGTGTCGTTGCAACAATATGTCAATCGTTAAATCCAACATCAAGATAAAAATTGGGTATCGCATAAAGTGTGCACCAATTGTTACAAATTTGTGACATTGGAATAAAGGCAAGCCAGAACATATGTCTTTTAGTGTACCCATGATTTAGCAAGAAACTACCAGACTATGCTACTTTTGTTCATGTAACTTGCGTGGTTTTAATAGTGTATATAAACATCTTATAAAATATTTGGTTGCAGCATTTGCTACGAAATCTGTTGCAATAGCCTTAACACATCTTCTTCAAGCTCTCCCAGTAATCATATATGAATATGAAGAAGAACCTACATTTGAAGAAGCATCTGATGATGGTAACTTCATTGCATATGACTGATACTATACAATTGTTCGACAAATCTGCACTGAATGATTCAATCAGGGATTTAGATTACAAAAAAATAATATCCACCAAATAGGAACAACCATCTATCGGTATATGTTTCGAGAAAAGAAATTTTCGAAATTTTTTTCAGAGCAAGATTTTGTGGTATTTTGAAATGACGTATCAGGCTCATTACAAGAATTGGGAATAGTATACTATCCTAAATATGGCAGATTTTTCATAGATGCTTCTAAAAGAAGTTATAAGTGTCCTTTTAAACAAAGGAAATAAATATGCTTCAGTTGGCGGACAGACGCTGCTGAATTTATATTGTATATTTTTTTAATTTCTCAAATATACAAAAATGGCTATATGATATAAACCACATTCGCGATGTGCAAACATATGATCTAATTCGATAGTGTGTAGGAAGGAAAAAAGAGGATATTCATTTTGTGGGGGTCCCTAGGCACGTGTAATTAAATATTGAATCATCTTTAATTGCTAATCAATTGAAGAAGGAAAATTAAGCTCTTGAATGATAAAATTAATGAAAAACTGTTTTTTTCTCCGATATAAAAACTCAGGGGCATTCAAAACCCAATTCATACTTTGTAGGTCTTATAGACAAATTTCGGCTCCATACGGAGAGAAATAACTAGTGCCGTGCACTTCAGACAAGCTAATGTTCAACATCTGGACCCATTCAAGTGGTGAAACCATGAAGTTCAAACGATAAACGCTTGATATTCATGCTTTACACATACGGTGCTGTCCATGCAGTATATACACTGCACTCACATGCGAATTATGTGAGCTTCAAGCATTAGCTACAAGGTGATTCTTTGTAAAAATTAGCGGGCTAGTATACCAAACACTTGAGTTTTACGTGCATCGCACGCGAAATTGGCTAGTGTGAAACACTCGAATTCATGTATTTCACTCGTCATTTCACTAGTTCTCAAATCTTGGTACTTCTCACGTTCGCGGCACTAGTTATTTCTCTCCATATAGAAATTATTAGATTTTCTTCGACTTGTAATTATGATGATTCCTTCGGTAATCATTTCACGGAAAAAGGTATTTAATGTGCGAGTATTACCTGGAAAAAGTCTATTAAATTTCCTGAAGGAATGTCCCACGTTCTAATTGTACAGTCTCTTGATGCTGTAATCAACCATCTAGCATCTGGACTAAAGGTGGCATCAGTTAAAACATTTGAATGACCACCTAACTTTCTTACTAATCGTCTGGTATCCATATCTACCAAAACTATGGAGTAATCTTGTAAGGCTAATGCAATAAGAGAATTTTCCCTGTGTGTACGCAAAAATTCTATGGGTTCGTGCAATGTTAACTTTGTAATTGGTTCTGAAAAAAAAATGAATTTTTTAAATGCCCTTAATATTAAAGTGAGTGCAGAAAATTACCTTTCAGCGGTACAAATGGCCAGAAATTTAATGTAGCATCTTTACCAGCGGTAGCCAAAATAGTATTCAAAGAATCAACTGTGACTCCAGTAACTGGTCCTTTATGTGCAACTCCATAAGAAGCTCTATGGATTCCTGACTGAACATTGAACCTCTCAACATCTCCAGTGTTATAACCAATTACTGTGAAACTTCCACATTGTGTTAAGCACACAGAAGTAGCAAAGACACTATGATTTTGTTTAAATTTTTCTGGCAATAATTTATGTTCCCCCATTTTGAGTTTATCATACCACCACGTAGACGCTACTCCCGATTCATAATGAATAGCGACGATATCATTCCAACATTTTTCCCTCGTCCTCTCACATGCAAATTCTATTATATGAGACATTATCAAAGGATCCTTTACAATTCTCCCTTTTCTTTTAGATGATTTTTTGTGATAAGAAGCCCTACCCAGACTCTTATTAAATATTTCAGTAACAGTAGAAAACACCCTCAATGAAGAATCTTCTCCAGACGTGATAATATTATCTCCATCATTCCCATGAAAACGGAGGAACGTCGGAGGCTTTGCATATCCTTCTCGAATTTTTAACAATCTTGCAGCCCCATTGACTTGGTCGAAAGTCCATATTTTCAAGGAATTATCCGGTGAAGAAGACACAATAAGTGCTTCATTTGGAAAACAAGTCAAACCCGTTACAGGTCCACAGTGGGCATTAAATATTTGACTTTCTACCTTCTTTTTATTCAAATCCCATAATACTATGTGGCCAGCTAAACTACCAGTTAACATAATCTCGTGACCATCGCTTCGGAAAGTTATACTTGTAACAAATCCCCAGTCTTGAAACAATTCAAAGATCGTTTGATCGACTTGCAAATTGTGCAAAATAATCCTACCATTTGCTAATCCAATTGCAGCAACGTGAACAGCTGGTGATTGTTCCAGAGCACTAATCATTGAATCCCAGCCCTTAAAGGTGTAAATCATTCGAACAGATTTTATATTCCATAATTGCATTTGGCCCTGTTCACTTGCGAAAAGAATCTTATTCATGTATGTAGCAGGGTGCATAATTTTCGTTATCTTGAAAACACTGCTGCTGAAGTTTAATTCGGCTACTACCTCTTCTGACTTTATATCCCAGACTTTGACATTACTATCTACATCGACAGATAGTAAATGTGGACCATAGGGAAGCAGATTGCAAACAGGAGACTTATGTCCTGAGTATGTATGTTTTAATTCGTTTCCTCGTCGCCATGCGTAAACTTCTTTTTTACTGGCAGTATAAACATGAAAATTATCAGCAGTCATACATATTATGTCACTCGGATGAAGCCCGGAAACGCTTATTAAATTAAAATGTGTATATCCATACGTATGAAAACACTTTCCAACACAAGTGACTATAAAATTCTCTTTTCTTCTTTGAATATACCTTGTCACGTGTGGAACTTCGTTACTAACATAACCTAGAGCCCGGTTTCGAAGAAATATCTTGCTTTGTGACATTTTAGACGTCTTGAAAAATAAACAATTAATTTATAAGTGTCTTTAAATGAGTAAAATTCAACTTTTCCTTTTAACTACTCAGACATGCACTCACTGAAAAAAGTACAAACAAATTTCAATCACTTAATTTTTAAATCACCATGGACAATAGACATTGATAGACATAAGGAGACCAAAATAGTGTAATCGCAAATGAACGAATTTTACTCGTAACCTAAGGGTGCAGTCCCATGTCGGCGTTTTTATGCGGCGTAAAGCAGAAAATCATGAGACAGAAAGAGAATGGAGTATCTGTGTATCTCTTTCTCCCTCATTATATTCTGCTTTACGCCGCATAAAAACGCTGACATGGGACTGCACGATAAGGGTGCAGTCCTATGTCCGCGTTGTTACACAGCGTAAAGCAGAAAATTATAAGAGTGAAAGAGACACCTAGATACACTGCTCTCTTTCTTTCTTATTATTTTCTGCTTTGCGCCGCTTAAAATAGTTATGAAACATCACGAGTTTGGTAACAGTACTGCAAGCAGCGTTGCCAGACACGCGGAGCGAAATTATGGAATCGGCGGTAGGTATACACTGTACCATAGTTTTAGTTGCCCAAAGTTTCAATCATGGAGACTAGATATAAGGAGACCAATCCCTATAGGCACCGTGCGAAGTCATGGTAGGGAGAGTTAAATCGACGCCAGCGCACGCAGTGGATAATTAAGGCGTTAAAGGAGGCTGTTTTATATTTCCGAGCAATCAAATTACATGTGCAAATCTAAATTTTGTTTTAATTTAAAAAATATAGCTGAAATGAACCACCGAAGTTGTTGTGTTGTGAACTGTTAAAATACAAGCAGGAAAAGTGAGTGTAAATTTTATAAATTTCCAACGTCTAAATGGAAAATAAATCAAAGGAATAAGTGGGTACTGTAGGGTGTTGCATGAACTGATGCTTGTCGAATTATACGAGATTTTATTAAATAACTTTCATTATTTCTACGGAACTCTTGGACATCTCGTACGTGTTTTGCCAGAACGAGATTTTTACCTTTAATTTTCGTTTGTGGTTGAAATTCTATTGTATGTTTAATTGATTGAAAACCTGTTTTAATAATTATATCCATGATGAATTTGAATCTGAAAATAAACAATTAATATCTATTTACTCAACAAGTACCTAAAAGTGTCATCATGAAATTACAATTTAATTCTTTATTATTTTTCTAGTCTGTTTTGATCTGTCATTAACTTAAAGTAGTCGTCATGCCAAAAAACAGTCTTGGAAAAAGAAGTTTTTTCTATGATTTCAAGACTGAGAATTATATCATCAGCCATGACATATGTAAGAAAAGACAATCTTTTTAATGAAAAAATTTAAAAATTACGAAAAATAATATTTTAATAATGTTTTTTATAATAGGATATTTCTTTACTATCGCTTCTTATCAATTTTTTGAAAATTATTTAAGTTTCTTAAATCGTAGCTTATTTTTCGGGGAAATATTCTCTACAACTTAACCGTTTCCAATTTTTTGAAAATAAATCAATTATTATCAAATACAGCAATTTGTTTATACAAATTTTGCTTTGGAAAATTGATTTTTAATTATTTCATTCATTAAAGAATTTATTTTCAAAAATTGGAAACGGTCAAGTTGTAGAGAATTCTTTTCCCGAAAAAATAAGCAATGATTTAAGAAACTTCAATCATTTTTAAAAAATTGGTAAGAAGCGATAGTAAGGAAAAATCCTATTACAAAAAACATTATTAAAAAATTATTTTTCGTAATTTTTAAATTTTTTCATTAAAAAGAGTGTCTTTTCTTACATATGTCACGGCTGATGATATAATTTCCAGTCTTGAAATAATAGAAAAACTTCTTTTTCCAGAGACTGATTTTTGGCACGACAACTACCTTAACCTTATATTTACTGGTTTCTATATCATTTTTATTATGGAAAATACTTACTTTTTACTGCTGATTTCACACAAATGCTTCACAAGGAAAAACAATCGAATTTTAAAGTGAATCAAATTGTTTTTTTGTTTGTTTTTTTATTGATAATAAACATTTTTATAACTAAGTCCCATTATAATACATTGTAAAAGTTCTCGAACAGCCTCCTTTAGTTCACTCATGCTATGGCGCTGCAGTCACGCACGGTGCCTATATGTCCATTCCCGAAATGAAGTTCAGCCAAGTACATAGTTACAAAACTTCCCGATGAGGGCATGTGTGTTCCCTGGGTACAAAATGGCGACGCCCAATACACGATGCTTGTAACCGACATTTTGCACCCAGGGAACACACGTGCCCTCATCGGGAAGTTTTCTAACTAAGTACTTGGCAGAAATTCATTTCGTGTTTTGTGAAGTACGGGCATAAGATATTGGTCTCCTTATATCTAGTCTCCATGGTTTCAATTGTCCTTAAAATCACAAGACGTCACTATATTTGAAAAGCAGTGTTAGACGAAGATTATGAAAGGAATATGTTGGCAAAAACCAGGGTTGCAAAGTTACGCGTAACTTGAGGCTTTCCATGTGAATTACGCAAAATACGTAAATTACGTAATTTACGTCGAAAACTGTAGTTAATTACATATTCAAGGTAGCGAACCTTAAAAGAGCATGTATAATCTCTCTTCTTGCGTTTGTTTATGCAATTAATTATAATTGAAATTTAAATCTGCATTCCTCTTAAATCGACAAGTGTCGAAATTAAAATCAAAATATAAAAGGAGCAAATCTGAAGGAGGAAAAAGAATGAAATGCGCAAATAAAATCCCATGGTCGGAATTGAATTTCAAGTGTTTAAAAGAAACTGATAAAATTGTGGCAAAATGTTTACAGTGTGACCAAATTTTAAAAAACAGTGCTTACGATCGGCTTTTAGATCACAGATAAGTAAAAAAAAATGAAAATCTATTAATTTATTTGTTTATTATCTTTTGCTAATCACTGGAATATTAATAATTTTAATAGAAAACCTAGAGAAGTTATAAATATTTACCGAACTACTGTAATATGTTATATTCAGGATAACATAAATTTCTTTTCAATAAATATTATAGTAATATACAGACTTTATAATGTTTGTTAATGCTGTGATCACTTTGCTTTATACTTATACTAAATTATTGTTTTATTTATGTTAAGAAACGTCTGAAAAGTGAAATCGACGAAAATATACCATTCTGGGAATAACAATCATCCATCTCAAGAGGACCTTACGGAAATAGATAATACTATTAAAAAACGTAAAGCAAAGCTTATAACCCTTTCAGTGATCCTTTATTTACAGCAAAATGAAATAATATTGATAGCTTTAATAATAACGCTTTCGGCTGCGCTGGGATTCGAGCCCAGGTATTTCGATTGCTGGTCAACTGCTAGACCTGGGCTCGAATCCCAGCGCAGTCGAAAGCGTCTTTTTTCCACAGAAAGATTACAAATTCTTTAAATTTGAATTTTATTTGCATTTATTTGCGATATAAGAGTTTAAAATTGTCTTCGAGGACACCTGTTGGCAACGTATCCTATCTGATACGCCACTAGTGATTCTTCGATAATAATAATTTCATATTCAATAATTCAAACTCAAATTTTATTTTATGTATAAGCTTAATTTTTTTAAATGTCAGTAGTTGAGTCTTGAGGTTTAGAACAATAGTTTTATAAAGTCTATATCATTCGATTTCTAACTCAAGCAAAAAATTGTTCATTGAAAAAATGTACTAAAAAGACGTAAACTAAATTTAATAGTTATATTATAATTTGTGCAAAATTAAGAACATTTTTTATTTCTTTTGTGAACTATCTTTACTATTAAATAATTTTAGCCACGGTAAATTCTTTTTAATTGACATGATATTGAAGTTTTATTTCATATAAGCATTAAGCACAAGACTTACTTTAGCGTTATTGTTTAACAACACTATTTCTTCTGAAGAAATATTGCTTTTATTGAGCAAAAGACTCATACTTAAAGTGCAAGTGCTATCTTGCCTTTTGTCAATATGCATCTGCTCATCTGCTAGCAAATTAATTTCAATGGCAATGCATCTTTTCCTGGAAAAAAGTAATTTTCGTGCATTGGCCTACCACCCTTACTTATGTTTAAATTATAATTTTGACATTTATTAACGAAATGACAAGATTCACGAACGATACACAAAAATTAGGTTAGCTTGCGCACCCTCCAAAACTTTAAGTCTAGCATATACGTAAATTACGTGTAGAAAACCTCCACGTAATATACATAGTAAATTACGTGTAGAAAACCATGTAAATTACGTTAGGTATTTTACCTTCGCAACCCTGGCAAAAACTGTGAGGATTGCAGGATGCAGGCTTCCTTTACATGTCACGACCCTACCTCAGGGCCGTCTATTTAAGATTGCAAGTATTTCCGCGCGGTTTATTTAAACTCGTTAGGTTGGCGGCTTATGAAAATAAGGCTCGGGTTAAAATAAAAGGAAGAACTAAACCTTTGGTTTCTCTTGAAATTATTTAATTACTAGACAATTGACTTAGCAGCGCACAAAATATTAATAAAGTCCGAGACCGAACAGTAGTATCGATTCGAAGGCCGAAAAATATCTGAGATCCTCTGTGTGTGGGATGACTCTCTGGACCTCCCTTCAATTTCCCACTTCGATTCCCAGGGCCCCTGAGTGTCATCTCCGAAGCTCATTGGTGACTTTCTTCTGAAAATCAACCCGCCCTGATCTTGAATTTTGTCAAGATTTCTCTTTTAGTTGATATTCTGGGTCCTCAGGTCAGCTCTCCCCTCCACCCTTGACAAGCGCGTTGGTCGGGGTTAGGGTCCAGCTTAGTCACCCCAACACATGGTCTTTTTACTGCTTCGTCTTAGAGCAATTTATGGGTCCTTTTACCTAGACACGGAACACTCAGGAGTTTACAAAAAAAAAGGGTCTTAAGTATACATGACAGATTTCTTATGGAAATCTGTCTTATTCAATTTCTTGGTAGAAAGCTGTTCTCTTAGAAGATTTATTTGATTTTCCCAAGTCTTCTCCAGAGTGTTTCGTTTCTAGGCATGGTTTCTGATTTTTTTGAATAGTCTAGTGATAAATCTAATTTTACGAGGCATTTCCTCTGGGTTTCCTACAACCCGTTTTCCTGAAAAAACTTATTCTATACTTAATTTATTCATACTTATTTGAAAACGAGTCTGGTTTATTTGAATTATGGGGATTGTGAATGTCTGGGAAACATTCTCGGATTCCCAAGTTTAGTCTAAGTGTTACCTTATTGCTACTTTCTAAAATATAAACCAGCCTCATTGAACCATAAATTTATAAAACTCTTAACATTCAACTTAGTCTAAAGTCTCTTTCTTTGGGATAAATCCTTCCGCTTTTTTTATTTTAGAATCATTGGTCATTTGAATTTGAATATATTATGTCATAGCAGGTCATAGCTAAGAGATGTATTACGTATTTTACGTAGCTAAGGCAGAAGTAAGGTTATGATGCCTTTTGGAACGCTCGATCTTAATTTATACTTTTGGCACCAGATGAGCGCTCAGGTGCGATCATCACATACATTTCCCTGAAGCGCTCTCTACCGCCTATACTTGGCAATTTTTGCCAACGCATTCCTTTCATAATCTTCGTCAAACACTGCTTTTCAAATATAGTGACTCCTGGTGATTTTATAGGCAATTGAAACTTTGGGCAACTAAAACTATGGTACGATGTATACCTACCGAATCGGCATGTTAAAATTACGGTACACTATGGCACATGTTTACAAGACGCATGTGCGGCCCGAAATTCAAATTGATACATCTTCAAATACTTCAAAGTTTAGTATTTTTTATAGATAAAATGCTAATAACATTTTGTAAATAAATATAATAATATTATGTTTTAATAATAATTATAACACAGTTTCTACTTTTTCAAGTCTTTGTATTTTGTAACATTTACTTAAGGTCTCTTATTAAACAACATTTTTTATTTTTTTTATAAAACAACTTATAATCTTTAAAACGTAAGTATAATATGTAATTGTCTTTGGAATGCCTTTACGTAAATCACATGAAAATTAACTCTACTCAGCCTTCATTTAAAAAAATGATTGATTGGTTAAACATTCTTCATAAAGGGCAAAAAACAATTCTTATTGGATAGCGGATATTCTGCCTTTGCCTTCATTTCATTTTGGTTAAATGAAAAATAAAAAATAGAAATATTTTCAAATTATGGTACATTTAAGAGGTATGGTACACGAGGGATGGTACATGGTACAAGAGTCAAAATTATGGTACGATTACATAATTATGGTACGGTCTGTCGTTGTTGTATAGACCGCGTGGATAAAGATACGTTCATACATTTGCATGCAGGTTGCAATAGTAACATACTAGTAGGAAAGAAACAGGAAAAGTGTCTATCTCTTTCTCTTGTATGTACTGTGGCAAATTGCTTGCAAGGTGCATGCATGCAAAGGTATGAACGTACCCTAAAGGTGCAGGCATACACAGGATGCACAATGCCAATGGGAAAGTCCGCAAAGTCGTGTGCCCAATTGAAGGCTGAGCCGCCATATTTACTTAGGTTGGTTACAAAGAATGTTGCGGTAAATTCAAATATAGTAAAAAGGGAAAAGTGTAAATATTAAAGTAACAATATGAAATCCATGCTTTTTTACCGGTATTAGTATTGATAGTATACATAATTAAACTAATGAAATGAAATTCATTAAATAATACTGAAATATAACTCGGTAATATTTATTATTATGGTATATAATGTTGTATATATTTAAATGGGCATATGTATTTATTTCTTAACTTTAATTAAATATAAATTTATTATAAATTTATCAAATATAGATTACAGAATTCAACAAGTAAACGTACCTTGTAGTAGCAAAATTGTCTCAATTTCTGAACGTGAACTATTAATAATAGTCACATATAATAATCTATTTTTAGTATAAATTAATTCGTGTTTCATAATTCAACCCTTATGTACCTATATTAACGGCTTTGAAAACTGGAAAAAAGCTCCATCCCCTTCTGTTTAAAAAATGTTTAATTCCTCGATATTGTTATGCATTTCATCATACGTTTAAATTGCTCAGGAGTACAATTTGCTCCAACTGAAAGAAGTAATAGAAATAATTTTGAACATATACAAAAATTATAAACTATTGTATTTTGGTCGTTTACGAACATTTTAATTTATTAGAAAATAATAAATTTGGAAAGAAACAACTTCTGAAATATAATTATACTGGATGTAGATATTACGTGAAAATTAAGTATGTACATGCTGTGACTAGTATATATGTTACTAAATAATAGAATCAAATTCTATAAAGACCTAAGTAATAATATAGAAGATTATCACTAAATAGTACAAAACATCAGGTACGAAAGTATTTCACAAGCAGCAAATCACTTAATTAAAAATCACCAGAGTATCACAAACAAGAAGTTTTAAATGTCAAACTAAAGTAGTGACTAATTCAACACCTTAATATTTAAACTACATGCAAAAGTAATAAATAAACAATTCTTAAAAGAAAACAATGATTTTATTTATTATTTTTTTATTATTTATTTATTATTTTGTTTATTATTATAATTATTATTGATTTTTTTCTTTCAAGAATTGTTTATTTATTACTTTTGCATGTGGTTTAATAATTAAGGTGTCGAATTAGTCACTACTTTAGTTTGACATTTAGAACTTGTTGTTTGTGATACTCTGGTGATTTTTAATTAAGTGATTTGCTGCTTGTGAAATACTTTCGTACCTGATGTTTTGTACTATTTAGTGATAATCTTCTATATTATTACTTAGGTCTTTATAGAATTTGATTCTATTATTTAGTAACATATATACTAGTCACAGCATGTACATACTTAATTTTCACGTAATATCTACATCCAGTATTATAATTATATTTCAGGGATTGTTTCTTTTCCAAATTTATTATTTTCTAATAAATTAAAATGTTCGTAAACGACCAAAATACAATAGTTTATAATTTTTGTATATGTTCAAAATTATTTCTATTACTTCTTTCAGTTGGAGCAAATTATTACTCCTGAGCAATTTAAACGTATGATGAAATACGCCAACAAGATCGAGGAATTAAACATTTTTTTAAACAGAAGGGGATGGAGCTTTTTTCCAGTTTTCAAAGCCGTTAATATACAGGTACATAAGGGTTGAATTATGAAACACGAATTAATTTATACTAAAAATAGTTATTATATGTGACTATTATTAATAGTTCACGTTCAGAAGGTGAGATAATTTTTGCACTACTACAAGGTACGTTTACTTGTTGAATTCTGTAATCTATATTTGATAAATTTATAATAAATTTATATTTAATTAAAGTTAAGAAATAAATACATATGCCCATTTAAATATATACAACATTATATACCATAATAATAAATATTACCGAGTTATATTTTAGTATTATTTAATGAATTTCATTTCATTAGTTTAATTATGTATACTTTCAATACTAATACCGGTAAAAAATTATGGATTTTATATTGTTTCTTTAATATTTACACTTTTCCCCTTTTACTATATTTGAATTTACCGCAACATTCTTTGTAATCAACCTAAGTAAAGATGGCGGCTCAGCCTTCAATGAAGCACACGACTTTGCATTGATTGTGCATCCAGTTTATTATAGAGATCAGTGCGTTTTCAATGTTAAAAAAGTCGTCTCTTAGTGATGACAAGTGGAAACTAATCCGCAAGGCAGCGCCACCTCCGTCCTCTCATATGAAAGTATTGTCAGAGATGAGTTGGGAGATTGCTAAAGTAATGTATTTAATTTCGAGTGGTTTTCCGCAGCGCCCCCCATTGCGTAAAGCTTTTTCCGTGGCTTTTTCGAACTAAAATTAAAAGTCCGCACTGCTACAATAATATGTGGGAGCACACACAATGAAGCGCGTCATGTCAGTGTATCCCCACTAACTCGCTTCGATTTCACTCTGTCTGTGTAGAGTTAAAATCAGAAATTGTATTTTTCTCGACTTCATGCAAAGGAGGCGCGAAATAGACACAGAATTCAAAATTACGGAATATAACATTAAGAAAATTACACTTTTTTTCGATATACTTTGAAAAATATTGATTTGAAATAAGTATCTATAAGATTTTGTGAAATTTTAAGATGATTTAAATACTTGAAAAATAATTTTTTAATGAAATTTAAAGTCAATAAATGCTTAAAGATTCGAAACAAAATATCGATTTCAGCATTTTTTTTTAAATTATGCAGAGAATATTTTATAATAAGATATCATTCAAGATGAGATACAAGTTTCAAAAATGAAGGGTTTGAACATTTTCATAATAGGTAACATCTTTTGTATGAAAATTTCGATAAATAAATGTAAATGAAGTGTTTGCTGATTTAAGGTAGTTCATCCACAAAAATTAGACTTCAGTCAAAAATAGATAAATTTTTTTTCAAGAATAGCAATATTATTATTGAAGAGATCATTTGGAAGAAAAGAGAATAGTTTCCAAGAAAAAAAATTAAAACATAAACAAATAATGCATTTAACAAATTTTATTTTTACCCGGACTTGTTTTCTTATCACTTGGAGCCAAATTTTAAAAAATGATGTGATTCTGTGAAATCACGGATAATTTTTTTAAGAAAAAGGCTTTCTACAACTTTACCGTTTCCATTTTTTGGAAATTATAATAAATTCTTCAATGGCTGAAACCATTAAAAATAAATTTTCCAAAACAAAATTCTTGTAAAAAAATTACTTAATTTGGTAAAAACTTATTCATTTTAGAAATATGGAAACGGCTAGGTTGTATTAGGTCTTTTGCCTGAAAAAACGATTCTTGATTTATTTGAATCACATCATTTTTTTTAAATTTGGTATGAAGCGATAAGAAAAAAAGTCGGTGTAAAAATAAAATTTGTTAAATTTATTTTTTCTAATGCTTCAAATATTTTTCTTGGAAATTAATCTCTTTTCTTTGAAATTATCTCTTCAATAATAATTTTTCTATATTTGTAAGCAAAATTGTCTTTTTTTACCTAAGATCTAATTTTTGAAGATAAATTACGAAGAAAGTACATAAATCATATCCAGAGCTGGGTAACTATTTCAAATGAATCCATTTCAAATACCTATTTGAAATGCAAAATGCCATTTTCCATTTTGTATTTTAAATAGGAAGAAGAAAACCATTTTGCATTTTCCATTTTAAATAGGTTTTCAACCTATTTTCAACTTAAAATACTATTTTCTAGTTTTTTTTTGGTTCTGCCCTGGACAAATAAAAGCACATGTTGGCTTCCCACCAGAGAAATGCTGCCATTAGTCAAAATTTGGCGCGCTATTTAAAATCGAATTAATCTAATTCGATATTCAATCGCGCGCCAGTTTACAGCTGATGGCATAATTTCTCTAGCGGGAAGCCCCCTTAAAGCAAATGAACACATCGTCAAAGAATAATAAATATTCTCGATATAGTTTTTTGTATTATTAAAAATCCATTTTGCATTTTGTACTAACCTATTTCAAATATACATTTTGCATTTTTCATTTTAAATAGCAAACAGGAAACCATTTTCTATTTTGCATTTTAAATGAGTTTTGCGAAACTATTTTGCATTTTACATTTTAAATACATTTTGAGAACCATTTTACGCAGCTCTGATTATATCTGAATTCGCAATATGAATTTACACCTTAAATTTTTTGAAGTATGAAACATCTTATACATATGGCAATTTCAATAGATGAATGTAAATGAAGTGTTTGCTGATTTAAGAAAATACATAAATTATATGTGAATTTAGACCTCAAACTTTTCTTGATATGAAGCTAAGTCGACAAGTCTTTACTAAAAAATAAATACATTGAATAAAATTTTTTGGAATTTAACATCTTTTACATGACAATTCGTATATATATATAAATTACCATCGGAAATTACAGATTGACCTGGAGTTTCAACTTTCGTCAAAGTGTTTTATTTTATAGAAAGATATTACAAACTAAATTTTAATTTAGATTTAGATTTCAAAAGGTTTTTTTCAGTATGTCTTCATAGTGATTTCTTAACCTAATCAAAATATTTTTAGAAATTCTTTCCTGGATTCTATCTTGAGGTTGAACAGAATTAAAAAAACTCATGCAATTTTTAAAATATGTAGCTTCTTCAAGAAGTTTTTAAAAATCGATGTATATCATATTTTAATAAATTTAGAAATTTTTATCAAAATATTGATAGTTTGGATTTTTTGAATTCTTCAAATGAATGTAGTACAATCATCATTTGAAATTTGATAATTTTTCATTACCATGTTTGATTCTAGAACAGAATCAAGCAGAAAAATTCGAAAAACATCTTAATTAGTTAGAAAAATACTATGAAAACTTACCTTTGAAATGAGACTACAGACTTTTCACAATGTTAATTAATTTTAGAGTTATTAATATTATTAAGAAAAATCTAAATTTGATGTCTTTTAGATTCTCATCATATGAGAATTAAAGTTTTGGTTTTATGCGAAAAATCATTTTCGGAATTTTCGTCAAATCTTTACGTTTTGAGATCCCTTGAGTCAGAAAAAACGGTTTTTACGAAAGTGTCTGTCTGCCTGTCTGTCTGTCTGTCCGTCTGCAGTAGTAATAGGTCATATACTCAATAACTCTGGATAGAAAAATATTGTCGGATTGAATTGAGCTTTGGCATACATTATCGCAGCTGAACAAGTAAGGACAAGTTCGTTAACCAGCTACATCTGACAAAAATTGTCAAAATAGGAGCATTTTTTGTGTTTTTGAAAAAAACTTTATGAAAAAATCAAAAATTTTAAGACTGGTTTCTGATAATTATCGTAAAGCTCTACTAATTATCCTCATAATATTTTGCAATTAAAATAAAATTAAGAAAGTCACAGTATATTAAAACTTGAAAAAAGTCAATATCCATTTTCCAGTTAAATTATACGAGATACCAATAAAAGTTATGATAAAAAGTGGTTTACTATACATAAAGATCTACAAGAGTAATAACTGTCAAGTGACATGCTTGATGACATGTCTGCTATTATATTGACCCAAAATTCACAGAATTTTTGTTAATTTCTCATTTTTTTGGCATTGGGTCAGCCTCTTTTTATTTTCTTCTATTAATATTATCAATGCTACTTACGATAAAAAGAAAAAAGAGAGAAGGCAAACGTTTCGGCCACATGTGGGGGCCCTCTTCAGTGCCATAAATTAAAAGATTAATTCAAAATTTTCGTAAAAGATAAAAATGTAGAAGATAGTTAAAATAAGGATAATAATGAAACTCAAAAACTTATCTCATTGCTTGCAATTCAAAATGAAGAAGTCCAGTAAGCAACAACAAGAATTGGAAAAAATATGTAGAATTCACTGTATATAGAAAACCGGATAAAATGAACGAAAAACTTAGAAATTTGTAAACAACAGGCTAGAATTTTTGTTTGTTTTTTTTCCTTTATAAAGAACGGATGACCATTTCTTCATATATTATTATATCATATATAGGTTTGGTTTCGTCGGTCTTAGGGTCAATAAAACAACATTAAAGAAGAATTATTGAATCAATTTATATCAATAAAAATATTAATATTTCAATAAATTTTAAGGCTGAAATTATGAATTTTAATCGAATTTGCCATGAAATTATTTAACATATGATTTTCAAGTTTGTGTTCTCAAGCTTTAGCACACTTTTCATTGGTGAATTTAATTCAATTTATCGTATCTTCGTCTCTCTATCCTACAGTTTGCGTTGCTTCATCGGATTGTACTTATACACACCGTATTATAATGTAATTTTAAATTATTGAAGCCCTCAATCTTTGAGGCTTTAATTTTAATGACATTTTCAAGAATAAGACTGAATCTTCATGTGTGCTTTTGTTCTTTTGTAATTTATGTAAGTACTTATTTATTATATCAACACAACATAAAATAGTTCTCTTTGGAAAAAGAAATTTGATTGTAAATTGATTTGTTCAATTTTTAGTGACATGTATATTCCTTGAAAAAGACCCGCAGTGAGGTTGAAACATAGGAGAATTTTTGACCAAATATAATGAAGGAGTTTTTTATAGAATGTTGTTTTATTGACCACAAGACCGACGAAACCAAACCTATATGATATAAAGATCTATAGAAGTTTGAACTAGAACATTTTTTCATAATATCTATATTTTTCTTTTTAATTAAAAAAAAAAATACCATTGAAAATACGAAATTCAATTTTTTAACTAAAATATGTGAAATACGAAAAAAACGTTGAGATGGAAAATTATTTGCCTAAATGACGTCTACAAATTTTCAGTAGGACATTTTTTGACAAGATGTATATTTTATGTTTTGGTTTTGAAAAAACACCATTGAAAATAAAAAATTCCATTTTTGAACCAAAATATGTGATATACAAAATAAGCGATAATACAAAAAATCGCTTCCTCAAAAAGAGTCTATGAATTCTCTTCCTTTTTTAAATATTTGGAAGAAAATAGATTTTTTGTAATCTTGTAAATTATTAGAAAGTTACAGAAATGTATACAGAAAATCGAGCGCGAAGCGCAAGTATCATGATAAGAATGTGTTCTTTAAGGCTGATTTTTTGAAAAAACCTTCAGAATACATAACATATTTTAAATGAAAATTTCAATATATATGTATAAATAAAAGGTTTGATTATTCAAAAGTAAAATATATTATATCTAATATTTTATCGAACAGCACACTTTAAGATTTCATTGGTATGGGGATACACATTTTTAAAATTACACGACTTTTTGTAACATGTTCAACCCCAGCATATAGAATCCAGAAAAGACTTTCTAAAAATATTTTAATTAGGTTAACAAATCACTATGAAGACATAATAAAAAAAATCTTTTAAAATTTTAATATATATACTTATTAATTTCCTTCAAAGAGATCTAAATTAAAATTTCTTTTGTAATATCTTTCTATAAAATAAATCACTTTAACAAAAGTTGAAACTCCAGGTCAACCTGTAATTTCCTATGGTAATTTATATATATATATACAAATTGTCATGTAGAAGATGTAAATTCCAAAAAATGTTATAGTTACAAAGCTTCAAAATTTTGTAATTAAAATTTTAATATAAAACTGTAAGCATTTATTGACCTTGAATTCCATTGGAAAATTTGTTGTTTACTGTTCAAATCTTCCTCCGATTTCAGAAGAACAGACAAATTAAAAATATTTCATTAAACAAATTTAACTCGTCCATATGATCTTGTCATATTGTAACAAGATTTGAACACTACGGACAAAAATTTTTATGTAAAATTATTATATTAAAATATTAAATTATTATTTAATATTAAATATATAATATTTAATATTATTATTATATTAAAATTATATTAATGAACACATATTTTAGTTTTAAATTTATCCACATCTGTTAGAAAATTTTTCCTTTCCACAGACCATTTCATTTTTTTAATGAAAAGTCTGTGCTTAGGTTATAAAAATGTAAGATGAAAATATTTCTAACATAAAACTGAGAATGTAAATTTTAAACATGAATTTTATGTTTATCTCTTCTTAATAGAAAATATCTCTCTAACTAAAAAGTTTTTAAATGTACAAAATTGATAAGAAGTATGGAAATTTGAATAGGAAAATATATATTGATTCAAATTTGGAACATTTATTGGTATCAAATTTTACTGAAAGTTTGTTTTTGAAGTGTTCAAATACTTATAAAATTTCACACGATATTTCAGATTTTTTCCAAAATATCGGAAAAAAGTGTTGTTTCTTAAATAACATATTTTGTAAATTTGAAATTGTCGTCTGCTTCGCGCCTCTTTTGCACGGTTTCGACAGAAATACACAATTCTCAATTCCGACTCGATAACCGAAAGCGTGAAATCTAAAAATAGCATTGCATGGAGCATGGAGACTAGATATAAGGAGACCAATTTCTTATGGCCGTACTTCACAAAACACGAAATGAAGTTCTGCCAAGTACTTAGTTAGGAAACTTCCCGATGAGGGCACGTGTGTTCCCTGAGTGCAAAATGGCGGCGTCCACGGTTTATAAGCATCGTGTGTTGGGCGTCGCCATTTTGCACCCAGCGAACACACATGCCCTCATCGGGAAGTTTTGTAACTATGTACTTGGTAGAACTTCATTTCGGGAATGGATATATGGAGATTGGTCTGCTTATATCTAGTCTCCATGGCATGGAGGAAGCGAGGAGAATAAGGAGAAGTGGGACGAGCCGTTCTCATGTGCAAGAGCGACGAGGAAGAAACAAGGGCAGCGCGCGCTGCTGCCCCTCCAAAGAAATTCTGATGGTAAATAATTTCTAGATTTTCTAACTTTCATTATTTACCGACGCGCAAAGTACACCTTTTGCGCAACGCGTTCAGAGGGCGCGTTTATCAGCCCACGTTTGTGAAATTCTCTTATTCCATTACTTTAGGCATCTCCCAACTCATCTCTGGTATTGTCTTATATGGAGAAAATTGATAAACAATTAGTTTTATCATTTTTAAAGAACTATAATTACCAATTTTATTGAAATAACATTTTAAAATACAAATCAGAACTTGAAACATAAAATAGTTATAACACTCTAGAAAATTAATCGCAAAAATACAAGAAATAAGTTGTCTTGCATATAGGATCCTTATATCACGAATAATAAGAGTAAAATTATTTCTTTATTAATATTTCTTTACCAATATCGATAATAATGGAAATATTAGCAATATATTTATTTATTGCTTTTCTTCATTAATTGCCTTATTTTATGTTGATAATACCCCGGAACACATGACAGACAGCAACATGACACAACACATTTACAGCGACACTGAACGCAACACACCCAACACCCGAGAGCGCGTTTCGCGGGAGGGCAGCGTCTCGCCCAGAGGAGTGTGTGAGGCCATGCACGGAGCAGACGAGTCCTGCAGCCCACCAACGGTAGTAGCCGAAAGGACTCTGCCAGCAGCTGGGCTGTCGCCGCCAGGATGGCCGTCAAGGGGGCCCTATATACGGGCTTTTCCCTAGCGGTGGGCCTGCCGGGCGCACGCGTTGGAATGGTTTCTCTGCAACTTCCAGGCGCGTGAGGACCCGGTGTGGAGCAAAAGCATCGGGGGACCTTGAACAGGTTCCTTGATGCCGCATGAGTGGATATGGTATGAATGCGGGGGACCCCTTAATCAGGGTATCGCCCCAAATGCGCATGCGGCGGTGACGCTAAACTTCCCTCGTAACCCTCCCGCGGTCACATCACAACCACATGCACGACACCAACACCCACACATACCAGCTGCGCGTCTGCTTCAGCTAGGTAAATTGAGGATCGGGTGGGTTGAGTGCCGCATTCGCGAGCACGCGGAGGTCGCCTGCTGCTTCAGATGCCTTGGGTACGGTCACGGGTCCCGGGGCTGCAGCAACCCCGACAGGAAAAACGCCTGTTGGAGGTGCGGCGCCACGGGACACTTGGCCAGGGCTTGTAAGGCACCACCAAGGTGCCTGAAATGTGTAGACAGAGGCGACAAAGATGTCGCCCATGTGTCAGGGAGCGGCTCCTGCCCGGTCTTCCGGGAAGAGCTTCGGAGGTTGAGAGGCAGGAAATGAAGTTCCTGCAGCTCAACCTCGGAAGGGGGAAGGATGCCCAGGACCTCCTGATGCAGACTGCCAGGGAGAGGGGGGCCGATGTGCTGCTCATTAGTGAGCAGTACAAGTGGTCCGAAAACTCTGCTTGGTATCAGGATGCATCAAGGAGGGCCGGCATCCTTGTTTGTAACCCTGATTTGGGCGTCGGGGACCTCGGGAGACCGACGCGGGGTTCGTTTGGGTGGAGGTGGCGGTTGTGCGTGTGTACAGCTGCTACTTCTCCCCCGGCGATCCCTTCAATGTCTTTGAGACCCAGATCCTGCTCCTCGAGGAAAGCCTCCGTGAGGTTATCGGGCGATCCCTCATAGGGGGTGACTATAATAGTAAGTCGCCCAAATGAGGTGAGGCCCGCCTAGACAGGAGGGGAATCTTGGTCGGCGAGATGGTCGCTAGGAATGACCTGATAGTCCTAAATCAGGGTAAAGAGTTTACGTTCAGACGAGGAGCGGGGGGGTCAATAATTGACCACAATTGCCGCGCCTCGCCTCGCTTTAAGGATAGGCGGCTGGTCGATTCTCGAGGAGACAACCATGAGTGACCACCAGTGCATCGAGTTCAATCTAGAACAAGGGCGCCAAGCAGTGGATAAGGATAGGGGCAGTAAAGGGAGGAGCCCCTCCTGGAACGCGAGACGGCTCTGCAGGCAGAGGCTTAAAGTCCATCTCGAAACGACCAGGCTCATCGATGAGCTTGGTTGGGTCGAGCCTGCTGGGTCGTTGGAGGACACTGTGCGCTCGGCGAGGCAAAAGGTTGTCGCAGCTTGTGACTACTCGATGCCCCGCCGCAAGCGCAGGCAAGCCAGGGGCTCGATGTACTGGTGGAATGACCAGTTGGCCACCCTAAGTCGAGAACGCCTCGCAGTGCAGCAGAGATTCACTCGCTCAAAGGGTGATCTTCTGCAGCACGAGGCATGGAAAAGGGCGAAAGCAGATTTGGGGCGAGGCGTAAAGAAAAGCCGACTTCAATGCTGGAAAGACTTGATCAGAGAGGTCGAGAAGGACCCATGGGGTCTCGCCTTCAAAATAGTCACCAAGAAATTGGTGACTAGAAGAAAGACCCCGGGCCTGGACAATCACGATCAAGTCCAGTATATTGTGCGAAACTTGTTTCCACACGTGGAGCCGTTCCAAAGGCAGGACCGAAGTTCCTGCGTGGTCCAGCGCGAGGAACTCTTCACTCTCGAGGAACTAAAGAGAGTGGGTGGAAGGCTCAAGGCAAGGACAGCGCCGGGGATCGACGGAGTGCCGAACGAAATCCTCAAAGAGGTGATCGGAGCATATCCGGAGATCCTCCTAGAAGCCTTCAACTCCTGTCTTCGGGAGGGGAGATTCTTCGCAGACTGGAAGAAGCAGAGATTGGTCCTGCTGAGGAAGGGCAACAAACCTCTAGGGAATCCCTCATCGTATAGACCAATATGTCTATTGGATACGATGGGGAAGCTTCTGGAGGAGTCGATTCTACAACGGCTTCAGACCCTTCTGGTCGGGGAGAACGGTCTCTCGGAGAACCAGTTCGGTTTCAGGAAAGGCAGGTCCACGGTGGACGCCATCCAAGCTGTGGTTAACATCGCCACAAATGCAAGAAAGGGAACTGGTAAGCGTAAGGGATTCTGCGCGTTGGTCAGCATTGACATACGCAATGCGTTCAATACCGCGAGATGGAACATCTGCATCGAGGCAATGATGCGGAAAAAGGTTCCAGACTACCTGTTGCGAATGATAGATGACTATCTGAGCGACAGGTGGGTGATTTACGAGGGCGACAAATGGTCTCTCAAAGAAGAGATGACATGTGGCGCTCCTCAAGGGTCGCGGGTGGGTCCACTCGTTTGGAACGTCATGTATGACGACTTCCTGCGCATGGACCTACCTGCTGGAACGAGCATCATCGGCTTCGCGGATGACGCACTTGTCGTGTGCGCCGCTGATGACGTCGGAATCCTGGAGCTGAGGATCAATGAAAGCCTGCGGCGGGCAAAACGTTGGTTGGATAGAAGAGGCCTCAAAATGGCCCCTGAAAAAACCGAGGCTTTGCTCGTCACGGACAGGAGATCCTTTCAGTACCCGAGGATCGTTCTCGGAGAGCATGAGGTCGAGTGGAGAACAAGTATAAAGTACCTGGGAGTGCAGTTGGATCGTAGGCTTAGCTTTGGCGAACACCTAAGGATCACAGCTGCCAAAGCCATACAATGTGGAGCAAGCCTGGCTCGGCTGATGCCAAACATTGGTGGACCCAGGGAAGTAAAAAGGAGACTGGTGGAGAGCATGGTGCACTCGAGGCTGCTTTATGCAGCTCCGGTCTGGGCCAAAGCCCTGCAAAATCATGCTATCTAGAGGAGGCTGTTCTCGGTGCAGAGACTTGTCGCGCTGAGAATAGTCTCAGCCTATAGAACCGTCTCGACGAGTGCTGTTCTGGTCCTGGCGAGCGTCCCGCCAATAGATTTATTGGCGGAGGAAAGGCAGGAGACCTTTCAGCTCCGCAAAGAGCTTACCTGTACCGACCCGCAGAAAATTGCTCGCGTGAAGGAGGCCATCCGCAAGGATGGAAGGCGCAAACTCGTCGAGAAATGGCAAATCAGATGGCATGGCGAGCAGACCGGAAGATGGACCTACCACCTGATCCCGGAGCTCGCCACCTGGCTAAACAGAAAGCACGGAGAGGTCGGCTTTTATTTGGCGCAAGCGCTCTCAGGCCATGGCTGTTTTAACACGTACCTGAGGCGCTTTCAGAAAAGAGACGAGGAGATGTGTTGTCACTGCGATTCCCCTGTAGATAATGCAGAGCACGCACTTTTCGTCTGCGCAAAGTGGGTCGCGGCAAGGGAGGCCCTCGGTCAGGCAGTGGGAGCTGAGCTGACTCCTGATACGATGGTCCCTCTGATGCTCCAGTCTGAACGGATTTGGACGCTCATCGAATCATTCGTCACACTTTTGATGAGGACGAGGGAGCTTGATGGGCATCGGGAGATGAACAACGGGGAGGGCCAGTAGAAATCGCATCGGGGCCTGCACCCGCGGTCCTGCGTCTCGGGTAGACTTGGCTGCCCGTGTCGTTCGGGCGAGGAATCTCTTTGTTTCTCCCCTGAGTGGCGCAGCTAGACGGTTTGCCTAGTGGGCGTGTGGCCGCGGATGGAAGTTCCGAGCGAACGGATGACGGAAGAGTCGTACGCGACTTTAATGGAACCTACCACCCGTGAAGTTTAAAGCTGAAAGGCGGTTCCGCGGGTGGTGTATTGTTTCGAGAAAGGGGGTTTTTTAGTTTTAACAGGTATGCCTAGACCCTTCTTAGGAGAGTCCTGTACAACGTCGATAAAAGATTTTGCGATTTTTCCTCCTCTCACCAAAAAAAAAAAAAAAAATAAAAAAAAAATAAAAATGTATTAATTGATGGATTGAATTAATATATATAATTAATTCAAGCAAGCAATTATTACTGATCTAATAAAAAATTCAATTAATAAATTAATCGAAAAAATAAAAATAGTCTATTATTATATTATTATGAAACATTAATCATATTCAAATTATTTTAATGAACTAATATGAAACATTACTGAACGTTAAATTGACAAATAATTAAAATATTTAGTCAGTTGAAATCCATAAGAAATCTTGCACTGAAATAATTGCGCCATGGAGAGAAAAAGTCGACTAATAAATTTTTGCAAAAATTTTCATGGCACCTATTAAAAGGGTCTTCCATTAAATCAAAAACACTTTAATATTTCATGCGGAAATTGTCAATATTCTGATCCATTTTTTAAATTACAGTATGCACCAAAAATATACAATCAAACTAATAAATAAATCACTCAATAGCATTTTTCCAAAACTTTAAATGTATTTATTACTTTTCTTTTTGTGCTTATTTCACATACTTATCAACAATTTTCTATCACACGTATATTAGATTTTTAATCACAGACAAATATATCAATACATGATAAGTATAAATCATCATTTAAATAAAAAAGCTTCATAAACTCGTTAAAAAAAATTAAACATTTTCTTTTAAATATTTAATATCATTAATTCTATAAATTAATTTTTTTAATGAGATATAAGTACACTTACTCAGTTCTGATTTATTTACTCAGTTCATGTTTATGACTAAATAAATTTACACTAGAAACGCTAAACTTCATTAATAATGAAAACAATTATTAAAATTTAGGAAATGTTTTCATTTTTCTAATAATTGTTTAAATTTGTTCATAAACACCATGCAAAACAATACTTTCATATGAGAGGACGGACGTGGCGCAGCCTTACGAATTAGTTTCCACCTGTCATCACTAAGAGACCGAAATTTAGCTCGTCGTCGGATAGGGCTGATTTTTCCTAAAATGAGCTCGAAACATTTAAATGCGCGCGCAGTATTATGGTGTCGTCTAATATTCCGCTCTTAATGCTGCATTTATACCTCTGTCTGCCTGACCGGTGCAGACAGAAAATACATAAGAGCAAAAAAGGCAGACGTTTTCAATTTGTCCAATTTTACACTGTCTGTCTCCTTTACTCTTATGTATTTTCTGTCCGCGATCTTCAAAATCTTGAAAATTTCTCGGATTAAATTACCTCACATTTAAGGGAAAAAACTATTCAACATTATTTAACACACGATTTATGAAGTAATAACAAATACCATAATTTCAATTTCAAGATTTACAATCTTATATTTGATATATACTTTCCACTTTTATAATGCACTCCTTTAGCTTTATAGGAGTCCTGAGATAATATATTTTTTTTTCAAACTAAATTGAAATTGAACAAATAACTGCCGCTTGCAAATGATCAAAAAATCAATCAACATAACCACTCTGGCTTAGATCAATTTGACAAATTCGTCTCACTCGCACATTTTGTCGTGAGTAAGAAGAGGACAACTGCGCACATGCTTACTCCTTTCCACTACTTCCAACTTACAAGCCGGGCACTTACCGTGCCGTTGCTCTTGCCAAGTCGCTTACATGGAGATAGGTCTCCTTATTATTCCTTCGTGATTTCACGATTCTAACTTGACCCCCTTAGTGTCCTAAGTTGAATTCCTAAGTTAGTTCGCCGAATCGTCACACGCGACGCTAACTGTACCATTACTCCCTGGAAATGCACAGTAACATACGAAGAATTTGGTAGGTATACATTGTACCATAATTTTAGTTGCCCAAAGTTTCAATTGCCCATAAAATCACCAGAGTCACTATATTTAAAAAGCAGTGTTTGGCGAAGATTATAAGAGGAATGCGTTGGCAAAAATTGCAAGTATATATCAAATATAGGCGGTAGAGAGCGCTTCAGGGAAATGTACAGGAATCCTGCATCTTGCAATCCTCGCAGTTTTTGCCAACACATTCCTTTCATAATCTTCGTCTAACACTGCTTTTCAAATATAGTGACATCTGGTGATTTTATGGGCAATTGGAACTTTGGGCAACTAAAACTATGGTACAATGTATACCTACCGAAGAATTTAATAAAAAAAATTTTCAAATATATTATTCAATGCCATAAACAAATGAAAGAGATCAGACTTTGAATAATAATATTACTTGAATATTTTAAATTAAATTTTCCCCTTTTTATTCATATTTATCTCGTACAAAAACTATTTTGAAACATTCAGCTGATATTAGAATTTCAATATTAATATCTCTTTTATTCCTTTTTGGCATTGAATAATAACTTTTTTTTTATTTTTATATTTAATTGTCTACATATCACTGCATTTATATTATTTTTTTGAGGTAAAATTAAGTTGAAAAATGGAAAAACAATTGAAAAATTCTGAACAAGGAACGAAGTTGATGAGAGTTGTAATTAGTTTGGAAATCATTATGAATAATTAAAGAAAATAGAATATAAAAAAAGGAGAATATTAATTTATATTTTTAAACTAGTTAACTAACATTAATAAAAACAGTATAATAAGAACAATTAAATTTTTTTTCATTTTTAAATCCAAAAGTAGTCTATCTTCCTCCGTTTTCATCCTCTCTAACATTCACGAAATTTTGGAAACAACATTTTATTTACTTTGGACACAACAAGTAGAAACTGGACCAAATTATTCATATAAACTTGCTACTCTTCTCAAGTATCACATGCCCTCAAAGCTCATAATTTTAGTAATAGATCAAATAAATTACATTTCTAGAAATTTTTCAATTTACATTTACATTTTCAATTTTTTAAGTACCCTCCTAATAAAATACATAGTAGTGGATATACTGTGCTGGAACGTTAACACCAATACAGCACTAGTGTCATACTCGGAAGGTTCCGTAACTAATTAGCTTTCAAGTAAAAATCGCTCATTTTTAGTTATACTACTTATGTCTATTCTCCAATTCTCCATGACTTCAGGAACTAGAGCCTGATGATGTGTTTATGTCACGAAGGAATAATAAGGAGACCAAACTGCCATGGGAAACTTTTCCGAATCTGGCAGGAGCAACGGCACGGTAAGTGCCCGGCTTGTAAGTTGGAAGTAATAGAAACGAGTGCGCAAGTGCGCAGTTGTCCTCTTCTTACTCATGGGAAAATGTGCGAGTGAGACGAATTTGTCAAATTGATCTAAGCCAGAGAGGTTATGTTGATATTTTGATCGCATCATATGTAAAAAAATAAACAATATTTTATATTTATAGTTCGTTTATAGCACTTGTGAATAAATTTTGGGATGGAAAAACGTAAGTACCTTTTGAAATTGCAATGTGATAAAGGAATGATGGAAGTAACGTAACTTCATTGTAAAGTTTTTATTTTTCGGAGCGTAAACGTGAAGAATATTATAATTGTGTTAAAAGTTATGTTAAATGATTCAGTTGTTGTAGAAATATTTGCTTAGAAATGACAAAAATGTACATTTAAAAGAGTGTTTAATTTAATAAGCTTTGGTAATTGCAAATAATGTGATATTATATTATCATATTATTATAAGTTTTCATAATTTGTTGATAATAATAATGTATTAAGGAACGTAATTACGAAAGCTATTTTTTTTTTAATTTTACAGATATAAACCAGGAGAAAGGAGATGATTGCACAGAATTTAATTTCACCTACTTGAGAAAGAGCCTAGACCAAGACATGTTACCTTCAAGAAAGTGGGGATTCAATGCAGAAAGTACAGAATTTTGTACACTACAAAAAATGGAAGATGATTTTAGCGTCAGAAAAAGAATCGCTGTGTTATCTAATATGCATGTTAGAATATATTTGGACAATAAAATTATTCCGCTTACGGAATTTATAATTCTCAATAGTGTTGAACAGTTTACCGCACTTTTAAGAAGTGTAGATGAAATTCCATTGCCGTGACGGTAAGCAGCTCCCAATTCAATTGAGTTAAAATAAGTTGAAAAATCTGCAAAATTTTAAACTGTTCGGATATCTATACAACACCTAAGCAATTTCGTTGTGGAATTATCAGTTTCAATTTCTTCTGTCGTGAAAACCTTGCGCCTCATTTTAATCCTATTTCATTTCAATATACATTTCGTAATTTAAATTGAAAGCAATAAGATCCTGTTAATGAAATGAGGCGATCTCAAAACTTAAAGACAATTTAATACCTTTTGAAAGAGAAGTATTAATTTTTCAGCATTGTAATCTGGAAAAATTGTATTTAACTAAAAATAGATTTCTTTCAAAACCTAACAATTTCATAATAGAAGAAAATGAGCAGAAATGGGATTGTTTAGATATTCGTAACGTTTTAAATTAAACGATATTTTATCTTATCGTAATTCAGGTTTATTGAAAACTTCTTACAAGTCATTTAAATATTTGCTTGTATACAAATGCATGAATTATATATTTGTAGTATTTTTTATCAATGTGTACACCAATGGACATGAAAATTGTATATTTTTGTTTCTCATTTTTTACGGCGAGTATTGTAGTACTTTACACCAAAAATATTTCATTTCTGTATATACAGTTTTATTGTGAGAATGCTAAATTTGGTGACGTTATATTCGCTTACAAACGAATGTATGAATTGTACTTTATACTTTTAGCATGTTTTATTAACGTTTATACCACGATTTACGCTGATGATTTTTAATTTTTTCCGGAAAGTATTATACGTACTTTACGCCCCAAATTTAACAATTAATTCCTGTATTTACAATTATATAATCTGAGAACGATAGATTTTCTGAAATATATTACGATTTGAATTGATTTTTTCAAATGATTTATAAGTGGAATTTCTACACATTTGCTTCATTGCAGCTGGTAGTATAATTATTTTCAATGGTACTGCTTTATTGTAAATCGACGTTCTTTATATATGAAAAAATTATCATAATGTAATAAAGAAGAAAATTTTTTATTTTCAATAACACAGTTTATTTACTCATACAGTGGCGAGCAGTGAATGTTGGTTTTGGCTTATTTAAAATAAAAAACATTATTATTAGTGGCAAAACATGCGTAGAGTCACTATATACTTCTATTATACATAAACGTAAACGTAAAATCATAAAGAACAATATAGGCACGTATTTTTCGACGTGAGACTTCTTTGACATTCATATCAGTATTCTCAGAACACTAATTTTCTTTATCCTTCGAACTTGCAGGTTTAGGAACGAAAGTCCTGCATTTTTTACCTATCTTTTGCGTCTTTGCTTGAGACGTATTTGTCATATCAGACAGAACCTTTTCTTTTCTTTTCCGAGTGGGTTTCACGGCAATTTCCGGCTGTGCAGGTTTGAAATATGTGGAAACCTTATTGCTAGTTGTGCTTTGATTTGGTACATCAAGAGCGTACGCTAGTTTAGACAGTTTCCTCTTCTCACGAGTCTTCTCTCTTTCTATCGAGTCGTTTTTATTGGCCTGTTTACACAAGAAAAACATCCTCATTGTTAAGTAAAATGTGATTATTCTGTGAGTTAGTAATCTGCAGTGTTCTGGACAACCGATCAGCTGTGTTGATGGCAAGTTCTCAATGGCATTTGTCGCATCAAACAGAGTTTCAGCATTCAAGTCCTTTTTAGAAATTGCCTCAAGGGTACCTTGCTCTAGAAGGGAAATCAAATTGAACAAATCGGTGGACGGATGTATCAAGTAACCGTACGATTTCAGCTGTATAAGCTTATGGCTCTCTGGAATCAGTTCTTTCGTAGGATCAAGAACAAGGGAACACTTGCACTGTTCGCAAGGATCTTTTCCGATGAAGGTGATAAATTTACCTGCCTTTCTGGCAACAAATCCAGAAATATACGCCAGTACGTACTCTGAAGTGGAGCACGCAAAATAGTCATGATCTTCTAGTAAAGTCGCAGCGTTTTGCAGGCGATCACAATTTATCCCTTTATCAATTATGATGTCGATTTGATTGGTCCATTCATTCCATCTTTCATCAGCATCACTGATATCCTTTATACTGAGCAGGACATCCAATATTTCTCCACCAGAGATATTACTTCCTTTTGGAGGCTTAACTAAGGAGTAGGTTGATACAAGACGGTACATTTGTATGAAAAGGATGGAGTCTGGATGATCATTTGACCCGCAGCAATCCCTCATCATACCGAAAAAGCGCTGAAAGAAATCATTTGTAAATATTATTACTAAAAATCATTTTATTATTTCAGTAGACTTGTTTAGTAATATTCACTTCTAAAGCATCTTGATTCAACCTTGCAGTCATGAGGTATGTAAACTCGCAATCCTCCACAAGAAATTTGCATATTTCTAATGCAGCTCGTAATGAGACCTGCAATCCGTAACAGGTTGAGTCCGGTATAAAATCGCACATTTTTCGTTTTGCCTCATCTTCCCATACATCGAGATAAACAATGAATTCCTCGATAATCTGGAAGAAGAACATAAAGCATTTGTATTGATATTCGAATATTCGAATAGTTTCTTAAGTAACATCTCTTCCAGAACATGAACAACTAAATAAGTGCAAAATCAATGACATTTAAGAATTACAAAAGAACTGTGCCTTCCACATATCATTGCCGGGCTTTAAGTTATTTATTGGCGTACGACTATTCATTGCAGTAATGACAGATTTAATTCTTCGTGAGAAATTGATTGATGGATCGCAACTGGCGAGATCGGAATGCATGTCACGCATTAACTCCATCGAATCTGCTAGACCGAAGAACTGCAAGTCGAATGAAAACGTAAGGTCAACAAATAGGTACGTATAAGACGGTATAAGTAATAATCAATAAAATAAACTTACCTGAAATGCTAATGCCACATTCATTTTGTTGAAATAGAGTGGATTTAAGTGTTCTTTTCGCAACTTAAAATTGACTTTCAGATTAAAAGCATTTTCGTTTTCTATTTTCAGCAAAGCGTACCAGTGGGCCAGAGATATAATCCCATCCGGAGTCTAAAAAGAGAATAAATGTTCTTAATTCAGCCAGTTACAGATATTATTATTTTACTTAATATATTATATTGTATAGATTCTTATGTAGAATATTTGATATTATTATCTTACCCAAATTCCAGCATCTTTATCACGATCTTTGTGAGTCAGAAAATTCCGAAGACACTTGATCAAATGCGGGAAATCAGAAAGAAACCATAAACGACGTGTAGGATCAACAACATGCTCTACACTCGAATTATCTTTAGTGATACCGAACTGGTTCCACATATTCCGATTCCACGAGGCTCCATCCGTTACTACGGCATCAATTCGCAGTCCAGATTTTTCCGCCAAGGCTATGCACTCAATTATTAGTTTGTGCAGAACTGTTCCTGTAGCGCTTCCTTTACTTAGAAAGCAACCAAGGGTTTGGACCCATTTCCCTTTAAAAGGTTGGAACAAAAATACCAGTGCATGATCTCCTTTTTTTCCCTTTGCATGTTCCGGTGTGTACTTTCCTAAATCTGTGAATCCCTCAACCTTCAAGTTACTACGATTAAACGCCAAACCTTTTGTCAGCTTCATTTCGTCAATAAGTAAAGCACCTGAAATATATATAACATTATATGAAAAAATCATACTTGACATGGGTGTTATTTCCAAATTATTGTACGTACCGCGCACTTCATCTTTTTTCATTTGTTTTGTCTTCTCAGCTATTACCTCAAAAAGACTTGTTTGAAACCCATAAGACCCACCGATTCTTTTCATGTATTTGCTCAATGTAGCCATACTGGGAAGAACGAGTATTCTCTTCTTTCGCAAGTGCTCATAAGCCTTCTTGCTTTTAATGCGAAGAAGTAGGCACTCGTATACCCACTGAGAAGTATACCTCATTCCTCGCATATCTGTACACTTCGATGCCTGAAAACAAGCTCGCACAGCAACCTGCTCATTATATGATAATTTCGAAATAGCTTCTTCTAACGCCATTTCATTAGCTTGAGCACACTGTTTTCTTAAATCTCTTACAGTTCCTTTCTGCTTTTTGACCTGCAAATGAATACGTCGGTTTTCTAGCTATTTGTAAAACTTAAAAATTGAAGGGGTTGATTACTAGTGTGATCCAAAAATGTATACCTATGGTATTCTATATGTTGCTGTAAGTTTTACCTGTTCATTCAGGCGGTTCCTTTGCCGGTTGAGCTTACTGCACTTCACACTGAGACTCGCTTTCGATTGCTTCAATTTTCTGGTTTTCACGTTTAAACTGATCCTTTTTTTAAAATTTGCCTGATATTTATTGCACATATCACATCTGAGGGGTGGGCGACCAAAACGTTTGGTGACAAAACCGAGGCAAGCATCTCGTCTGAAAAAAAGAAACACTTTCTACACACATTCATATTTTTCAGTATTTCAAAATGTTCTTCATCCTTACGATTCCTTTGATTGACAGTCGGATTTCATGCAGGAATAAATGCGGTTTACTTCCGTAAATAAATTATGCACATCGCTCCACTCTTTCACGTTATTGAATTTCGGTGAAACTATCTTTTTTCCTTCACAGAATACCTGTAAATATAGAGTGTACCTTTTCAAACACAACTTGCAGTAGTATACGATGAATGTAAGGACTGCGAAATTGTACGGTAACGATTTAACGCTTTTCAAACATCATTAGGAACTAAAGACATTCAGAAGTCAATGATTACAAATTGCAATTTGGAAGAGGAATTGCAGGAAGTTATTTAAATTTCGAATACAACGCAAGTCAAGTGGCATTAAGGGCATGTGATACTTTACCATAAGAGCAATTCAGTTTACACAAGTTTTTTGCCCCAATTTTTAATTTATCAACAAAATAATATTGCTCAGACGTCATTGTTCATTTTTTTATTTCTCGGCACTATTACTTTTTTGAATACTTAAAAATTGTGGGAAAAAGTGGCGTAAACTAAATTGCTCTTATGGTAAAGTAATACATACCCTTAAGAGAGTTTACAAGTGCATACAGTTTTTGGCTAAAAATGAAACGAATTCTAGACAAAGGAATATAATCACTGCAATTCTCCACTTCCAAAATAAATTCTGGATATTTTTTATGGACATCCAAATACGTACATTTACTTTCAGGTCCGCATACAAAATTATTATTTTCTCTTCACTAGAAAGATCCGGTTTCCAACGAGACCACCTTATAAAATTCCTGTCTGAAACATTAGAAATCCATCCACTACCCAAATAAGTAGATAGATTTTCCTTTACTGTCTATTGCCCTGAGAATTGCTTGAAAAAGGTCATTTGTTTTTGCCAATTTACAATTGACAACAGAAGCTTCATCGACAATTGGTAGTTTTCGTTTCATAGCCCTTTTTCGTCCTGTCTTCTCCCTTACTGGATTCTCTTTTGCAGCATCAAGAGCAGAACTGGCTTCAAAAATTTCCTTCTGTTTGGCAAGGGTTTGATAATCTAATTTTACTCCATATTCGTATTTTAATTTTCTCATTTTCTCATTTCTCGAAATGTTTGACGGGAAAATCGTTGGAACCGCATTATGGCGTAGATCGGGACGTTTCAGGAGCACTTTGTAGACTAGCCCACCATTCTTATACTCCGTGCGGTATTTTTCAATATCACTTTCTTTGAAGTGGAGAATGCAAATTAAATCATTTGCACCAAAATCTTCAATACCGTAATGTAATAATTTTTCTCGCCACAATTGCAACTGCGTCTCCTTCATACAGAAAAATAAGGTCAGAAAAGTATAGTACAATTTATACATAATTTTCATTACAATTGCAGGAAAGTTATATCTAAAATTAAATATATTACACATTTTTTGTACGCACAGTGAGAGCTCTAAACAACCGTTGTGGATTCGCCTTATCCCAGTACTTTGTACCGCAACCCGGTACGCGACACGACATTGCTAAGAAAAAAATGTATTATATTAAATTCATTAAATTATATTAGATGTGAGCTTCAAAATCTTGAACATTTCTCGGATTAAATTTCCTCACCTGTAAAGGAAAAAACTAT
This sequence comes from Diplolepis rosae, assembly GCA_030998225.1. Classification (NCBI taxonomy): domain Eukaryota; kingdom Metazoa; phylum Arthropoda; class Insecta; order Hymenoptera; family Diplolepididae; genus Diplolepis; species Diplolepis rosae. Next base: position 273,990 of record JAPYXD010000314.1, on the reverse strand, counting down.
TTAACATTATTTTAACACACGACTTACGAAGCAATAACAAATACCATAATTTCAATTTCAAGATTTACAATCTTATTATATTCGATAGATACTTACCACTTTTATAATGCACTCCTATATCAAAAAATCAATCAACATAACCACCAATAACCACTCTGGCTTGATAGTCAATTTGACAATTTGATAAATTCGTCTCACTTGCACATTTTCCCATGAGTAAGAAGAGGACAACTGCGCACTTGCGCACTCGTTTCTATTGCTTCCAACTTACAAGCCGGGCACTTACCGTGCCGTTGCACGGTAAGTGCCCGGCTTGTAAGTTGGAAGTAGTGGAAAGGAGTGCGCAAGTGCGCAGTTGTCCTCTTCTTACTCACGAGAAAATGTGCGAGTGAGACGAATTTGTCAAATTGATCTAAGCCAGAGTGGTTATGTTGATTGATTTTTTGATCATTTGCAAGCGGCAGATATTTGCTCAATTTCAATTTAGTTTAAAAAGGAAAAAATATTATCTCAGGACTCCTATAAAGCTAAAGGAACGCATTATAAAAGTGGTAAGTATATATCGAATATAAGATTGTGAATCTTGAAATTGAAATTATGGTATTTGTTATTACTTCGTAAATCGTGTATTAAATAATGTTGAATAGTTTTTTCCTTTAAGGCCATGGATCAATCGGGCCACGTGACTAAATTATACATTTATTCGTTCATGTAAGATAACTTTTTTAATTTACAATGTATCTTTCTGATAATTTGGAAAACGTAACAAAAGATAATAAAGCACGTCTGTTAACTTCTTTTTAGTAAAAATTTTGAAAAAAATTCGAAAACTTATCGAAAATTACAGTTAACTGTAAAATTTTTTGCAAAATTTCCACTCATACAAAGTTGACAGACGTTCTCTATCGTGTTCTGTAGTATTTTCCAAATTTTCAGGAAGATATTTTGTAAAAGAAAAAAGTTATCTTACACGAACTTTTACAGGAATATGGTCACATGATCTGGTTGATCCATGGCCTTAAAGGTGAGGGAATTTAATCCGAGAAATTTTCAAGATTTGACAAGTTCGTCTCACTCGCACATTTTCCCGTGAGTAAGAAGAGGACAACTGCGCACTTGCGCACTCCTTTCCACTACTTCCAACTCACAAGCCGGGCACTTACCGTGCCGTTGCTCCTGCCAGATTCGGAAAAGTTTCCCATGGCAGTTTGGTCTCCTTATTATTCCTTCCTGGTTTATGTGGCTAAGATTTAATTTAATTCTGTAAAGATTTATTCTCTTTACTTCTCCTGTTTTAGAACTAGCGTGAGTAAATTTAATAGATTATTGCTTTCTTTTTACTAAAATGATTATTCATGACGTTATAGTAACAATTTTTCAACACTAATTTCAAATATTAAAGCTAATCTTAACCTTGAAATCTTTTTTCGTAACCCTACAAGTTGAATATTACGTAGGTGGAAATATAATTAAGTATCTACACAAATCAAGTAAAGTTACGTTTAGGACAATAGTACCTTTTCATGTGATTTTACTATATTGGATGTTACCTAGAATATAACCAAGAGTCGGCGTTGAATAATAAAAAAAATAAGAAATATGTCTGGTTGTTTCACCTTTGAGGCCCTGTGGATAAGCCAATACACAAGACCAAATACCTGTAAAAGTTCGTGAACGAAACTTTCTAATTTGAGAAAATATTTGCCTGAAAATTCGGAAAATACTACAGAAGACAATATAGGACGTTTGCTAATTTCGTTTGTCAACATTTAGCAAAAATTTTTACATTTAATTGCAATTATCGATAAGTATTTTAATTTTTTTCAAAATTTTTACTGAAAAGAAGTTAACAGATGTGTTTTATTGTCGTTTGTTACGTTTCTCAAATTTTCAGACAAATGTTTTGTAAATTGATAAGGTTATCTTACATGAACCATTCAAGGCCATGGACCAACCAGTACATAAATTCATAAAAAATAATTAGTCTACAGCCATCCCCTAATATATCCTTTATTATGTCTTGAAGTTTCAGCTAAAAAAATTCCATTATTATGCAAAAATCTCGGGGGGGAAATGGATTTTATCGATTTAGTCAGCTGTGCTGGTTGATCCATGACCTTAACGTATAATTTGAGGGTCACCAGCAATAACTCGCCAAGCACTCGAAATCTCGGAAAACTATTGTCCGCGCACAAAAATCGTGATAAAAATTGTTTTCGATCATACACAAAAACAGAAATACCGCTTTGTAGAATTTTTCATGACGCACTTTTTATTTCAATACAATTTGTATGCAACCTTGATAGTTTTTTAAATAAAAAAAAAAAACACTCAATTTTTCGTCATAAAAAATGATCGAAAATCAGTGTTTTTCAAAATATAAATTGCTATTACTCGGTCAATTTGTGACGAAATTGTTTTTTTTTTATCATTAGACGTGGAATACTTTAGCGGAGCCAACGAATTAAATGAAACATGTCGAAACATTTTTATTTAAGGTGGCTTGATCGTTTTTGAAACAAATTATAGACTGCTCTGAAACTTAGAGATTATCTTAATAAAATATGCTAGATTCATATGGAAAAAAAGAAATATCGTGGTTGACGATGTCATTGCCGAAAAAATCGCTACCGAAAAAATGTCAGTTTAACACGTAGTCTTATGGGAATCCTCGTCAAAATCGGCGAAACTCCGGAAAAAATCACAAGTCCCCATAAATTAAATATATACTAGTACTTTCGATTTCGAGGAATCTATTAGTATTATAAAAACAAAGGGTTAACGACTTCAATCAAGAGAAAATTGCGAAAAAGGCACAGAATATAGAAATCGCCTCGAGGTGAAACTAATAATTTTTTACTATCGCTTTTTTCCGGGGACATTTCCGTGATTTCTTACCCTTCTACTCAGATGTTACTATAATACATATGATTATTAAAAAAATAAGTAGCAATGAGCATTCATGTAACACGTGCCCCCACGGTGCCCCTCACTTCATACGACACCATACGATCAAGCCACCTTAAACAATATTTTAATGTAAATAAAAATCATGTTTTTGTTGTTGTCCTGGTAGAAAGTCTCTAATAAATTTTCGATTTCGGAAAACTTCCAGCAACAAAATTGTTTCGTACCATTAGAGGAAGTTTTCTGGAAATATTTGTTTATTATTGCGGATTTGGCAGCGATGTATTTCGAGAGTTGCTCCGTCGTCTTACGCATTTTTAGGTGTGTGCTGTGTTTTTTTTTACATTTAAATATTGTTAAAGAAAAATATCTCGACATGTTTCATTTCATTCATTGGCTCCGCTAAAGTATTCCACGTCTAATGATAAAAAAACAAACAATTTCGTCAAAAATTGATCGAGGAATAGCAGTTTATGTTTTGAAAAACACTGATTTTCGGTCACTTTTTATGACGAAAAATTGAGTGTTTTATTTTTATTTAAAAAACTATCAAGGTTGCATACAAATTGTATTGAAATAAAAAGTGCGTCATGAAAAATTCTACAAAACGGTATTTTTGTTTTTGTGAATGACCGAAAACAAATTTTTATCACGATTTTTGTGCGCGGAGATGAGTTTTCCGCGATTTCGACCGCTCGTCGAGTTGTTGCTGGTGGCCCTTTATTTATTCACGTGGTCCGATTCGTCCATGGCCTCAAGTTTTGTCAGTTTGTAGCTGGGATTTGTAAATTCATTATGAAGAATAGACATAAGGAGACCGAAGTAGTGTAATCGGAAATGAGCAAATTTTACTCATAAGCTAATAGTTACAAAACTTCCCGAGTATGGTCCTAGTGTTGTAGAGGCTGGAAATGACCGCCATTTATCTTATAAGACTTATTTTAATCATTCTCTGAAATGTTGATATAACCTTTTAATTTATGGCCCTGAAAAGGGCCTCTAGAAAGGCTGAAACGTTTGCCTTTCTCATTTGCGTTTTTAATTATTAATTATTATTTTCCGCTAGTTGACTTTAGTCGTTCGAAGTCATTCTTCTCCATTGCAAACTTAAGACCGTATATGGTATTTGACAGCTGACGTTTCATAGATTATTTAGTAAAAAAAAAAGTTTCAAGTTTTGTCCTGTATTTACTGTTATGCATTGATTTGAAATGGAGATTCCGGACGGCCATTTTCCTCACATTTTACTTTATTACTTCCGAAGAGGTAAAAACGCAGTGCAAGCTTGGAAAAAATTGTATGATGTTTATAGTGAAAAATCATTAACAGAACGCCAGTGTCAGAATTGGTTTGCTCGTTTTCGTTCCGTAGATTTTGACCTCAAAGATGCACCACGCTCTGGACGCCCAACTGAAGTTGACGACGACAAAATAAAAGCAATGGTAAAACATAACCGGCGTAGTATGGCACGAGAGATCGCAGAGAAGCTTAACATATCACATATGTCATATATTTTGAGCTGCTCCCAAGGAACCAAAATATCATTTCGAATGTCTACTGTCGCCAGCTAATAAAATTGGACAAAGAAATCAAGGAAAAGTGGCCAGAACTGGCAACTCGTAAAGGCGTCATCTTCCATCAAGATAACGCCAGACCACATACATCTTTGGTTACTCGCAAAATTATTGGAGTTAGGCTGGGAAGTGATGCCTCATACGCCGTATAGTTCTTACCTTGCACCATCCAATTATCATTTATTCCGTTCACTTCAAAACCATTTGAGTGGAAAAACATTCGATTCAAATAAGGCTGTCAAAAATGAATTGATTCAGTTTTTCGCCTTTGAGAACCAAACTTTCTACGAAAGCGGAATTATGAAGCTGACTGAAAGATGGTATAAGGTTATCGAACAAAATGGTCATTACATAAGTGATTAATGTTCGTTATTTGTATTAATAAACTTTCTTTGAAAATTATGAAAAAAAAACGAAATGACTTTGTTGCCAACCCAATATATACCATTCATAATTTTAAAATAAAATGAAAGAAGAAACTGACCCGAGGCCAAAAGAACAACAATTTTGTAATTTTGGGGTCAATACAATAGTTGACATGTTGTCAAATATGCCATGTTATAACTTATAATTAGACTTTCAATGGCACCACTCACCTTTAAATTTCTTAAAAGCATTGCATACGAAGAGCAGTGAAAAAGAACAAAGAACATTGCGATACGAACGCGGAAAATAAAAACCATGATGCATATTTATACCGTTTCTGAATCAGTGATGTGAACTGGTCATATGACCGGTAAGGTGACGCGGTTACATGACGATCGTGACTGTGGCTGACCGAAGGAATTGGTCATCGTTTTAGATGGCCATATGACCCTGACGCGTCAATATATTGCTAGATGGTGGAAGCAACATCTATATTTCTTATTTTATATTTATTAGAGTCACATTTTCCCACCAGCACTACAAGCTCCAGTATTCCTGTCGTTGAAGCGCATAGATCGTTCTTTAACGCCTCATTTTGATATAAGTCGTACCCAATCTCTGGACTCCACATTTCATGCAAATTAATGTTTTTTTATAAACCTCCAAAATATAATAACCCGATAAAAGCTTTCAATTCATCAAAATCTAAATATCTATTATATGTATCATGTTATACTAATACACAATCATTCCTATCAATTTCTTGATTAGTAATCATAACGAGACTATCTTGCATTGTATCTGTAAATAACAAAGACCATGCTTCGGGTGGCATTTGCATATTTTTAGCGTTGTCTCTCGCAGACGGCAAATCAACTAATAGTGAGTGTTGTCCCTAAGTTTTTAGCTCGTCAACGGATCACTTGAATTAATTTTTATCTTGCAAAAAGGATCTTGGTCATCTTTACCTTCTGGACATCGTTCTAGCTTCGCTTTCAGTTGGTGGCTCTATTTCATCGCTGCCAGTAGAATTCTGATAATGTCCATAACCATAATCGAAATTATCTTCTGATGTTTTGCCATAATCCTGAGGCCCAGGAGCTGTTCACTCTTGCATCTGATTTTAAGTTATGAAAAGATTCAACGCGTTCGTAAATGATGTTAAACGATTTCTTTCCTTAAAATAATTTAATACGGTTAAATGGAGATTTCAACGAATTCCAATCAGCTACGAAGGATTCGCAAGCTTGAGCTCCTTTCGTCAGCACTATTGCTCTTTAACGGAAAGGACTTGTGTCTTATTTCGCCTTATTCCGGCTGATTTTCGGTTGCGCGAGGGATGACTCACCTTATTCAGTGTTACGTAGAACTTTTCGAATTTTATCGTATCCTTGGATACGATATTCGATCCAACGAGAAGCTCGAGCATCGGAGTATTCTCTGCAACGAGCGCAAGAAGGAACCTTTCCATACCTTACTTGTTGTTATGCGCGTTATATGATGCGCGCAGTCAATCATGCTATTTGAATAATTGTATTAGAAAATTTAAACGATTAAATAGTGAAAAGGTATATGAAACAGTAATTTGCGAGTATTTGACATGGAATAGACTTCTTTGACGGTATGCACTCAAAATACAGTTCAATGAATCTAATGTAGCACAGGGAAATATTGAGATTCCACTTCAGAGAACTGTTTCCACGCATGAGTATTGTTGTATATGCCATTCTACAAAAAATCTGATTGTTATTCCGAAAGATGCTGGAATGCAATCCTACATAAAATATCAAATCTACATACCGGTTGGAAATCGGTGTTGTCCAAGTCATATAATTAAAAATCGAATTTTGAAGGAAGATCTTAGGCTTCTGAAAGTACACTAATACAACGAGATTGGTGCATTAGAATTATCCAAAGTGATGGAAACTCTTTCTATCAAATGTGATGTTACTTTATTTGATAAGGTCGGCGAATGAAGCCTCTCAGAAAAAGAAATTGAAGTTTTTACGGGTTTGACTTAGGACCAGCTTAATGGTTCAATAGATAAAGTATCGCCTTCTTGATCACAAGATTGATAACAAGCTGTTACCTAAAGTGAGAAGTTACTATAGAATTGCGTTATTTTTTAGTAGAAGTTTTAGATTAAGTGGTTCAGAGGATGCATACTTGAAAATTATACGTGTGCGAGCAGATTTTACATGCTTATTCCGCTAGGCCCTTTGCACAAAAAACTCACTTAATACGAATAAAAACTTAAATTGTCATAATTTTTATTGAATAACTTTCCACCACAATTTATTACCAAGAATATTAATATGAGTATCATAGAAATAGCTGCAATCGTAAAAAGATTACTTGAAGAATTTTTTTTTAAAGCAGTCTTTCGAAATGGATTAAGATAAAATAAATTCATTAAGACAGAAAAAGATTATTAGATTATGTAGCTAGAAAGAATGTCATATATCGTGTTGGATTTATCGATTATAGGCATTTGATCCATCCTCTATTATTTAACTGTAGAGGGCGCTAGGGCAGCCCAATAGTACTTTATACAATCTGATATGTTCACAGTCACTTGATTCTAGATCTCATTACGGCAAATACCTTTTTATATGTTCCATCAATAAATAGCTTTAGTTCTTTGTCCAGATTGCGTCTATTTCATTCCACGCGTGTTGCTTACTCTTTGATAATATATCGCTTTTCTTGTATTTGGGGAAAATGTTATATAGGCTGGGCAAAGGTCATCTGAGAGTTAAAAGAAAGGAACACATAGTTGGTTTAAAACTTGATGACAAATATCATAACCTAATTAGTATGGTGATTCACTGCACTGCCTTCAATGACAGGTATTATGTTTATTTAGTTTTTAATGCTAAAAAATAAAATTATTGTATCAACTTTGATACCTTTAAACTCAAAATGTACCGCAGACTCATAATAGCAACAATTTAGATGTTTTATGCTCCTCTCTTCTTCATATCATTACAACGTCAGGGAATGGTCAGCGAATGGTTAGTTAACGGTCAGCAAATTCGCTGATTGTTCACTAGACTGAGTCCACCAGGGATGTACTTTTCGTTAGTTACTTTGGTAGCATCTTCAAGAGATACCTAAGAATACTTGTAATACTATTACATTCATTATATTTAATTAAGATTACTAGGTATAAAAAGTATCAGACTATGGTGTAGTACCAGATGATTTACTTGATTTCAAGTAATAAAATTAATCTGTTTCAAGGTCATTAATATTATTAATAAATTTGCACAAAAAACTCACTCAACACAAATAAAAGTTTGAATTCTCATAACACACACACACACAACTTTCAGAAAAATTGATTTTTTTCAGAGTTCTAAAAAGATTTAGCATGGTTCTAGAGTTCCTAACACTTTTCGAAAATAGTTCCATGAATTTCCGGGCACAGTTAAGCTTCAAAAAAAAATTCCAAAACCGAGTTTTCAAAAGTTCCAAGAGTTCTGATCAGAGTTCTGTTACCTTCCGGAATAGTTCTGCAAAAAAAAGCCTTATAACATTTTTTGCTGCGATCAAAATCCAAACCAATATAATTTTCAAAAATGTGAATTTAAAATAAATAAAGTTGTGCTAAGTTGCGCACAACTTTTCTTTTTTTTCAATTCTTATTTTTGAAAATTATACGTTTAAACAAATTTCCAAGTGGGTGAAAATGGACTTATTTTTTTGAAATTCACTTTTCTGAAAATTTTTGTTTTTTTTTTTTGGAATACTTTCTTTTGGATAAAAATTTTAATTTCAGTATTTCTATTTTCGTCACAATACTGTGTATACTTAGAGCTACTTAGCACAAATTTTATTTTTTCAACAAAACAAAATAAAGGTGCTGAGGTTCTTTTCAAAATGTCATTTTCTCCAAAAACGGTTTGCGATGTCGAAATTTAGTTTACAGAACGTTCTTTGATATATTAATGGCTACGTAGAAAAACTTTTTGCATCACGAAATTAAAAAAAAAGAAAACTGCGCTAGTAAAAAATTGTTCTTTTTGGGAATTTGGGCTCTATAGTTCTTATTTTTTCGAGAAATCTTTTCCGGCACTATGTAGCATAAATCTAGCACAATTTAGCACAACTTTTATTTGTTTGAAAATTAAAAATGGCAGTCCCAACTTCTTAGACACCATTGCCAATGCTTTTTTTTAATTCAAAGTTTGTGACTTGAAAATAGTTTGGGCAGTGAGAATTAAACAAGTTCTAAATTATATCAGTATAGAATATGACGTAAATTGATGTTTGAGTGCTGTAACCTTTTAAGCCCTTTTATGTTTCAAAGGGACAAAGGTCAGTACTGAGGGATATCAAGAGCCCTAAATGAGCCTGAAATTCTGGTGAAGACTAGAAGTCAAAATGTTATTTTGTTGATCGTTTATCTAAGGTGGCGCTGCAGACTTGGTGTAAATCTGGCAGCGCCACTATTTTTTTTACATTCTCATCATATGAGAAGGTATTCGTTTTATCTGAAAAATCACTTTCGTAATTTTCATCATATCTTTACGTTTAGAGACCCCCTGAGTCAGAAAAACCGGTTTTCACGAAAGTGTCTGTCGTCTGTAGTAGGTCGTATACTCGATAACTCTCGATTTTTTTTTTTATAATCCAAAATTCCAATACTGCTTTTTGATAGTGCCCATAAATCTGTACTAATTATCCTAATAACATTTTTTGATTAAACTAAAATTAGGGAAGTTACAGTATGTTAAAACTTGAAAAAATCCAATGTCTAAATTCCATTTTTCAGTCAAGTTATACGAAATACGAAAAAAAAAATTATGATACAAAATTTTTACTACATAAAAATCTACAAGATTGAACCGTAACATTTTTTCATAAGATGTATATTTTTCTATATAATCCAAAAAAGGACTTTAAAATCCAAAATTCAATTTTTTAACCAAAATATGTGAAATATAATGAAAACGTAAGATTGCAAAATTGGTTGTTTCAATAAGATCTAAAACTTTTGTCTGACATAGTTTCTGATAAAACGTATGTTTTTCATTTTAATTTAAAAAAATACGATTGAAATAAAAAAATTTCATTATTTAAAAAAGATATGTGAGATATGAAAAAAACGTTAAGACAAAAAATTATTTGCCTGGATGAGGTCTACATATTCTCAGCAGGACATTTTTTGATAAGATATAAATTTTGTGTTTTGACTTCAAATATTGAAAATCAAGAATTCAATTTTTTAACCAAAATACGTGAGATACAAAGTAAGAATTAAAATAAAAAATCGTTTGCTTAAAAAGAGTCTACGATTGTTTTTCCTTTTATAGATACTTGAAAGTAAATAGATTTTTTTTAATCATGTAAATTATTAGAAAGTTACAGAATTTGTAACGTCCTGGTTACTCACCTATTATTATATTATTTATTTTTCCTCGTTTTTTGTTCAGAATAGAGACCTGTAAAGATTTCTTAACCGAAACAAGGGATGAGGATAGCCAAAAGTAAAATTCAAGAATATCACAATTATTTAAACAATTTTTTCTGTGAAAAAAGAAACGCTTCCACTCCGCTGGGTATCGAGCCCAGGATCTTTCGATTGCCGGTCGAATGCTCTATCATCTGACCTACGGAGGTTGCACAAAACTTTTCTCACAGAATCTATTTACGCCAATTTGGCCACGGATATATTATGAACTATATACAAATTTTTCTAAATCATTTCAGTCGATTATGTCGATAATTAGAAGAGTGTATCATTCACCATGATAACCGAACTCTACCATATCGACTTTATCAACCTAGATTTAGAATTAACGTCATTCAAGACCAGATGGAATTTTCAATACATATTTAAACAATTTTTTCTGTGAAAAAAGGAACGCTTCCACACCACTGGGTATTGAGCCCAGGACCTTTCGATTGCCGGTCGAATGCTCTATCATCTGAGCTACAGAGGTTCCACAAAACTTTTCTCACAGAATCTATTTACGCCAATTTGGCAACGGATATACCATGAACTATATACAAAACCTTTCTAAATCATTTCAGTCGATTATGTTGATAATTAGATGATGATAGAGCATTCGACTGGCAATCGAAAGGTCCTGGCCTCGATACGCAGCGGAGTGGAAGCGTTCCTTTTTTCACAGAAAAAATTGTTTAAATATGTATTGAAAATTCCATCTGGTCTTAAATGACGTTAATTCTAAATCTCAGGTTGATAGGGTCGATATGGTAGAGTTCGGTTATAATGGTGAATGATACACTCTTCTAATTATCGACATAATCGACTGAAATGATTTAGAAAAATTTGTATATAGTTCATGATATATCCGTGGCCAAATTGGCGTAAATAGATTCTGTGAGAAAAGTTTCGTGGAACCTTCGTAGCTCAGATGATAGAGCATTCGGCCGGCAATCGAAAGGTCCTGGGCTCGATACCCAGCGGAGTGGAAGCGTTCCTTTTTTCACAGAAATAATTGTTTAAATATATATTGAAAACTCCATCTGGTCTTAAATGACGTCAATTCTAAATCTCAGGTTGATAGGGTTGATATAGTAGAGTTCGGTTATCATGGTGAATGATCCACTCTTCTAATTATCGACATAATCGTCTGAAATGATTTAGAAAAATTTGTATGTAGATCACAATTATTAACCCTTTTATTAAATATTTTGAATACAAATATGATAGAAAGAAGTTCCCCTTGAAAATTCCTCCTGGGAAGCAACTTGAAAATGAAGGGAGGAGAAGTTATAGATCTATTCAAGTTAAAATTAGGGACTTAATAAAAATTTGGTACTTACAGGTAATGTTTTATCTTAGTGAATCGAGTCCACCAAATTCTTGTGTATCCTGGGTACAATGATGAGGATAATTCATGTAGATCCAATTTGATATTTAAATCCTCTAGCAGCACTGATAATCCAAATTTACGTATTTTTTCACAATGATGAACGAACTGATAAAGTGATGGAAATGAGTGACGTTTGAAATTGCTTTCTAAGAAAAGTATCGAGTTCCGAAGTCATTTCTCTGAGGAGCGTTTCGAGATTCAAGTCACTTTTCCGAGGAGAGTCACTTTTCTAAGATAGATCTGAAGTTCAAGATGGTCCGACCGTCACTGAACATTTGCGGATTTGAAGGTGCTTTTATAGACTGTTTTTTCGGTCGATACTGACATAAAATCCGCCATTTTTCGGTCGATACAAACATGACATTTTAAAATGCTGCCCAAAAGGTTTTCTTCCAGCCAGATGATACCATAATTGTTTCCACGAAGATTCCAATACTTTCTTTTATGTGTATCCATAGCGACAAGATTCTAATTTTATTCCCACTCAGTAATAGGTCTTTTAAATTTTCCTGTGTGTTCCTCTACACGGAGAAAAATAGTTGAAGTAATTTTACTCAACTCTGTCGATTAAACTTGGGACATAAGGACACTTGAACATTTATTAAATCCTAGTCGGGTAAAATAAATTTGATAAATACCTAATTCATCCAAAGTGAATAACAATAAGTGTTACATAGGGAATAGTAAGGAGTTGAGTGAAACGTTATCGACGACAGGGCATCAACATGCGTCAGTGGCTTAAAATGGAATGTATAAGTATACGCTCCGTGCGAAGTCATGGTAGAGAGAGTCAGATCGACGCCAGCGTACGCAGTGGATAATTTTGGCGTTAAAGGAGGCTGTTTTATATTTCCGAGCAATCAAAATGCACATGCAAATCTAAATTTTGTTTTAATTAAAAAATATAGCTAAAATGAGCCACCGAAGTTGTTGTGTTGTGAATTGTAAAAATACAAGCAGGAAAAGTGAGCGTAAATTTTACAAATCTCCAACGTATAAATGGAAAATAAATCAAAGGAATAAGTGGGTAGCTGCAGTATATATATTTTTAAGCTGTAACAAGTAGTAATTGTAAAATGTATTCATCTAATTTATCATAATTTAGTATTTGATATAATATTAATAAATTTTGTAACATAAATTCTTCGACTTTTAACCAAATATTTTGGAATAAACTATGTGTAACAAACGTTTAAATATATTTATTTAACTTAACATGCACCTAAACTTAAAGTCATAGAAGCTATATTATTTGTTTAAAGTATTGCTGATGTCAGTTCCAGTAAAACTTCGGTTAAATTATATCTCTTCATCTTTACTATTACTTAAACTTTCACAGTTTTCTAAATTTTCAGTATTATTTTCATCATTGAGTTCTTCGGCAATCACAGCCTTATATAAAGCATTTAAATAATTTTTAAAATAAAATTCTTCAGCCTTCAATAATGCTGTTTGTAGAAATTTTTCATCACGGTGTGATGTCTGTTTTGATCTGTCATTAACTTAACCTTATATTTACTGGATTCAAGTAAGAATAAATCAACTTTTTTCATAAATTATTCATAAAATATTTTTAAAAATTAATTTAGTAATTCAATTATTATAACTGTGATTATTGATATATATATATATATATATATATATATATATATATATATAATTATTAAATTATATTTAGTATACATTTTGATTATAACTACGTATGAAGTTTAATGAAACTAAATTTTCAAATGTATTGGATCTATAACTTAATTCGTACGGTTTTTTTTTCAAAATTTGAACGTTTATTTAACAAAAACATGTACAATAGTATTATTCAAAGTATTGCCCATCTGAAGCTATGACTTTTTCCCATCTTTCTGGTAATTTGTGGATTCAGCATTACTTGCTGAAGACTCGTGCTAACACGTCAAAGTTATTCTCCAGCATGACAATGGTCGGCTATATGTTTTAACCATTTTTTGGAAAAAAAGAAACTCACTTACTTGCGTGAAGTATTAACGCCGTCACATCTTGGCGTCCGTTAGGTACACTCTCTATTCACAACTTTTTTCAGGGTTGGGTGCCGGAACCCACCCTCTATTTATTAAAAAGATATTAGAACCTGAAATTGAGCTTGTGCCCAAATGGACTCGAAAGTTTTGCGATGGTTTGATTTGTAATTCAAAACTTTCTACTTGATCAAGTGATACGAAATTCTTAATTTTCAACATTCATTCAGCTGCATGATTTATTAATCCCTGAATTTATAGAGTAGCGCCTGTATAGTTAATTTTGGTTGTAGAACTTGGTGAATAGAATTTCGTTTTGATACTTGTAACTATTGTATTTTGTAATAAAGAAGATCATGAATATTTTATTTTGTAATCTAAACAAAGTGCGAGTGTTTCATCATCGGTAAATCTTCGAAGATTTTTGTTTTCTTTTCCAACGAAAATGATGCCTTCAAATCTGGGAACAAGCATCCAAACAGGAGTAGAGTGGAGGGAGAGAAGTGACTGTAAAATTAGTTATTTTTATTCAGTTAAAGAAGTATATAAATTGGAAATAGTCAAAGGATGACAAGTATATTAGATGAATCTGGTCCACCTAAACTTACTTTGATCGGATTCCAATAAAAAGCTCACCTTCGATATGATTTCTAACTGCAGAATAATTTCGTCGAGTTTCAAGATGAAAAAATAGGAAAAATGTAAAATTCAATTAGCTTCATCGGAATCAAAATGTTACGAACGTGCCTTTACTAGAACGCTGACACGGCTATTAACTGCTCAGGTCAGAGACCTTCAACCAATTTGAAACAATTTGTTAAATAAATTATATGATTATGGCAAGCGTGACATGTCATGGTACATGTTTCGCAAATATTGTCACATCCCGCAACTTTATTGACACAAGTTATAGGAAGATCTTTGGACAAATAGAACGATGAAGGTAATATTACTATAAATCGATATAAATACGAACGTAAGTTAATGAATCGATTAATCTAATGATAAATTTAATAAAGTTCTACTATGCCGGTGAACGGATGTCGCCCCTACATGGGGATTTCCAACGCATACGAGTCACCACTACCAAAAAATCTTGTTAGGGTGTATATTTACGTCATAATTAATTCAATTTTTTTTCTATGAAGATGTACCCGGTGCGAGTCTGGCGTTTTTCCCTGATCGCTGGACAATAGCATAGTATATGGGTAGGAGTTTCGTTGTCCTCCTCACATAATCGGCAACGTGGACTTTCTACAAGCCCTATCTTATCTGCAGCTCGTTTGGGGTTCAGATGCTCCCCAATGAGGGTTTTGGCTTGCTTACATGCCGTAGCCTTATACCACTCTTTCTGGTGTTTCTCGACCAGCCACTTACTAATGTATTCTGTAACCGACCTGTTTGAAATACCTATTACTGATTCTAGACCAGTTGGATTTTTTCTTGTCGCTAGCTCAGCTAGTCTATCCCCTATCTCGTTGCCCTTGATACCCCTGTGTCCAGGGATCCAGAGAACTGTAACTTAGTTGTCTTACGCTAGTTTATTTAATGCTTGAAGCATTTCCAGGCCAGCATCAAGATGGTCACTGACTTAGTTATTTTTTACGTGGAATCGACTGATTTGGCTCATTTTGAATCGATGCACTTACGGCTGCGATTATTTCTTCGCTTCGAGCCATACGACGTCTTTTTGGCACCGGAACGTCCAATAGTGTAAATTTGGTCTCGAATTTATCCACTATAGCACGCACAGCCTATTGGGTGGTACGATTATTACGGCCGAAAATTGGAGTAAGCGCTCTTAAAGTTGCGACCACTGACTCAGAATTTCGGTAGCAATTTTTAATAATTTCCAAACGTTGCTGGTTCGTGAACTTTACCATGATGAAAATGTTGACTTTAACTAACGTTTTGACATTGACAGTTCATTAAAAAAGTTTGAGGGTGCGTTCATATAAAGATACGAAATTGTTATGTCTCTATTGGAAAACCCTTTATTTCTCTTATGTAACTGTTCACCATCCCCTCTATTGTTTTCAAGAGAAAATATGTTAGGCTTATTGATCCGTGAGATTCAATCGTGTGTTCACCTGATTTCATAATGTTCCAACTGAAAAATTATAATATTTAATCTCAATAACATGACTTTAAATGAAAATAAATCTTATGATATCGAAAATTTTCTTCGTGTACCACGTTTGTTTACTTGTCTTGTAATAATTTTTTATTGATTTCACATATTATCTTTTTCATAACAGATTCAATGCAACATGTCACCATTTTGTAACTTTGTATATATGAGTTTCACCCAATAAAAGTCTGTTCCCTTGCTTTACGTGTAAAACTGGAAGTTTCATTCAATATGAATTATTCCACTATTGCCTCCCCTGCATCCATTCTTGTAAAATGTCTACTGATTTTCCTTGTTTTAAAGCATTATGAAGCCAGTATTGTTCAAGTCTACCGAAATATCTTGACTTTTATGTAATTAGTGGTTTCTGATTTTTTACATTTTAGGTTGGATGTATAAGACTCTTCCATCATGGAAAATGCAACTAAGGACAATCGTTTTACTCATATTGTCAATGATCCAAAATTTAAAAGACTTCCAAAAAATAAACGTAAAGTAAATATTGACAAACGTTTTCAGTCTATGTTTAAAGACAAGAATTTCGCCTTATGTGTTACTGTTGATAAAAGGGGGAAACCTACAACTCAAGCATCTGGGGATAATCTTCGAAAGTATTATTATTTATCTGAGAGTGAAGACGAAATATCGCCGATTGACAATTCTAAAAAACCTAAGGAAACAGGGCTGACAAACAAAATCAAAAATAAGGAAACGATAATAAACAATAAATCTTTTCAGAATAAAAATTTACTAATTGAAATTAATAATGAGGAAACGTATAGTAATGGCAATTTGGAAGAGAATCAGAACCAATTATATCTCAAGAAAGAAAACGAAAGTGTTAAACTATCGCAAAATATTAAAAGAAAATTAAATGATTTGACAGTGGATTACGCTAGAGGAGAAGGTTTATTAGTTTCAGACAGTTCATCTGATGAAAGTTTATCTGAATTTGGTATGTCAATTTATTTTTTATATTTTGTATGCGGTTTTTACTCAATACTTTTCTGTCATCAGTTTCGTTAAATTACATTTAATCCCGTTACTTTACATTGCATGATATATTTTTACGTTAGACTTATTGCAATTCCTCAATTTGACCAAACCGTAAGTCGGTTAATGTATCCTATCTTATGTTGTAAAAATTATCCAGTATATGATGAAAATCTAAAATATATTGGATCTATAATTTAATTCGTGTGGTTTCCTAAGAGATGGCGTAACGTGATTATTATTCCATTGTTCGAATATTTCGAACATGCGTTGGAAAGCTACTGTCATTGTGCGTCTTTTTCAGTATATGTGGTTCATTTGAAGCGTAAACAACAATAATTTTAATTACTCAAATATGTCGAACTTTCTGCCTGAAAAAGTGTTTTTGCGGGGAGTTCTTCTTCATTACTTTAATATGAAGAGAACTGCTGCCAAAAGTCATGGTATTTTGGTGGAAGTTTATGGTGAACATGGACTAGTTGAGCGAACGTGCCAAAAGTGGTTTGCACGATTTAAAAGTAGTGATTTTGGCTTGAAAGACGAAAAACGTCCTGGGCAGCCAAAAAAGTTTGAAGATGAAGAACTGGAAGCATTACTCGATGAAGATTGTTGCCAAACACAAGAAGACCTCGCAGAATCTTTGGGAGTCACTCAAGCAGCCATTTCAAAACGTTTAAAAGCAGGCGGATACATTCAAAAACAAGGAAATTGGGTTCCACATGAACTCAAGCCGAGAGACGTTGAAAGGCGGTTTTGCATGTACGAAATGCTGCTGGAACGCTACAAAAAGAAGTCATTTTTGTATCGGATTGTTACTGGTGATGAAAAATAGATCCATTACGACAACCCCAAGCGCAAAAAATCATATGTGAAACCCGGCCAACCAGCCAAATCCATGGCGCAAAGGTAATGCTCTGTATTTGGTGGGATCAGAAGGGTGTGCTGTATTATGAGCTGATAAAACCGGGTGAAACCATCAATGGAGAACGCTACCGAACACAATTAATCCGTTTGAAAAGAGCAATAGCCGAAAAAACCCCGGAATATGCGACCAGACACGAGGCAATAATTTTCCATCATGACAACGCTCGACCCCATGTTGCTATTCCGGTCAAGAACTATTTAGAAAACAGTGGGTGGGAAGTTTTACGCCACCTGCCTTATAGCCCAGACCTTGCCCCTTCTGACTACCATTTGTTTCGGTTGATGCAAAACGCCCTCACTTGAATACGGTTCACATCAGAACAGGGTATCAAAAATTGGTTTGATTCATTCTTGGCCGCCAAGCCGGCGCAGTTCTTTTGGGATGGAATCCACAAATTACCAGAAAGATGGGAAAAAAAAAAATACTGTTCCAATTCGAATAAATAATTTTATATGCCCCTATACTACCAAGAGGCTCAATTTACTAAAATTACTTTTCTAAAAATATTAGTGCAGTTATTGTATAGAAGTGACCATAAACTTCTTTCTGTAACTGAGATAAAATCTATAGGTAAAAATACTGCGTGTGTATCATATTAAACTTGACTTAACTAATTCTTATGCAGGTTTCTACTTGTGTTAAAGTTTGTATACATATTCAAATTTAGGTGAAGAATTAATTTTTAGTTATTCATGAAATTCTCAAATTCATACTTAGGGAACGAAACGACCCTTTACAGTTTTCAAATATTTACATGAAAAATAAAATTTTTAGATAGCTTTTATTCGAATCGCATTTTTCAACGATTGCAAAATGGAGCACAGCTGTAAAAATCATCCCGATAGCTTTTGCTATGTTTGTTGTTTTTTTGTCCCTCAAAAACAGAGACAAAATATTTCTCCTGCAATGCGAGAAGACTACGAGATATATTTTCAGATTAAACCCAAAAATGCAGAAAAAACATTATAATGTTAAAGTTTGGCCATACCGAAAAACGTTACAACCAGGAAAAATGAACGTTGCTCAAAAACCACTGATTGATCCTCAAAAAATCTTACTACCACCATTAGATGTGAAGCTCGGCATCGTAAAAATTTTTGTCAAAGCGATGGATAAAAGCAGACAAGGTTTTCGATCTCTTAAAAGAAAATTCCCTAAGCTTAGTGAAGCTAAAATCAAGGAAGGAATTTTTTAAGGACCACTAATATGACAACTGATGTTGGACTGTGATTTCGAGAAGAGCTTGACTGACCTTGATAGATAAACTGCGTTTTCAGTAAAAGCTGTTATAAAAAATGTCTTGGGGAACACCAAATCCAGAAACTATAAACACCTGGGAAACACTATGCTGCAGAACTTCCAGAAAATAAAAGTGAACATGCCACTAAAGATTCACATTCTTCATTCTCACTTGGACTTCTTCCCAGAAAATTTGAGAATAGTTAGTGATGAACACGGGGAAAGATGTCATCAAAGCATCGCTTAAATCGAAAAAAGGTACCAAGATAAGTGGAGTGTGAACGCTTTAACAGACTACTGATGGATTCTCATGGCCGATGAACCAATTGCTCATTATCGTCGAGAATGAAAGAGAAAAAGTTTCTACTCAGTAGTAGCAGCTTATAATCAGTTTTCAACAGGAGCTAACAACCGATAATAAAGAAGGTATATTTTAAACTTTGTAAATACTGTCAGCTTTGAGAATATTGTAAATATTGCAAATATTGTAGACTTAAATGCAATGAGATACAAGAAATAGTACAATGATTCGCCTCAAGTACTTGTAAACCATCAAATTGGCAACTCTATAGAAAGAGACAACTTCTCTGACATGGTTCTTTCGAACACCAATTCAAATAAAAAACTGGATTTATCACATTTTATTCAATTTTGTTTTCACTTAGAAGATAATCTTTTATAGATTTCAATTTAAAAAGGAAAATTTTCCCAAAAAGATTTTTGTCGTACCCGTTAAGGCATTGCAATACGAAAATATTAGAAATCCGGAGAATACTCGCACTTAAGAAATAGATGTGGATAATATTGAAACATTTCATATGTTTGACATTAGATATTTTATTTCAGAAACCCTGAATGAAATTTCTAAATATTTTGAGTATTTATTTTTAGCTTATTTATTTAGTTTAAATTCTAATTTTTAATTCTTACTTCTAACTTTTCTGACTCGAAGATGTTGATTTTCATACTTTATTCGTAAACTTTTCAAATTTACAAATACCAAATTTTATGCTTCATGTTGAGGATTTCACTTGATATATTTTCAAATTTCAATATTTTATTCTTGAAGGGGACGTTATGACGGTGGAGACGTTTTAAACGTCATTTTCTTTTTTTAACGAAGAATACAAATCACGGGTTTATATTATAACTCGCGGGGAATTTATATCAGCGACAAAAGATGACGCGTCTTTCAGAAATGATGTTTTACTTCAGTCTTCTCCATTTTCTGTAAACAGAAAATGAGACAAAAATGTAATTTTTTTGGATTTTAAAATTCTTCTGAGTCAATTTTCCGAGTGCATCGACAAGGGAGGTCTTCCACCTGAAAATAAAATTTGTCTTGAGCAAAGAGCTATATAATAATAATATTATTATTATTATATTAATATATAATAATATTTTCCTTCGTGAGCCAAGTTCCATCTCCGACAAAAACTACACAGAGAAAAATAGCATCTGGTCATAATGACTGGGAATAATGTAGTCATGGCTAGAATAACGTAGTCGCTATAACCAGTGCAGCAAACTTCACACTCGTTGAATCCGCTGTGTATTGTTTCGAGTAATGCATATTATTTTTCATAGCAACTGATAGCAACTCTTTTGAGAATTTGATGTGTGGAAAAAAAGATGCTTTAACTGTGCCGGGATTTGAGGCCGGGTCTTTCGATTGCCGGTGGACTGCTCTAACCAACTGAGCTACACAGGCGTCCATCTCCTTCTCCATATGAAGACCTCTTTATATCGCCTTACGGCTATAATCATTTTAAATAAGGTGGTTGAGTTCGACATTTTTGCCACTGCCTACATTATCGCAGAATCACTAGTCACGTTTCAGATAGAATACGTTCCCGACGGGTACAGTCTAAAGCGTCTCTTTTTCCACAGAAAACTTTCAAATTAAAATGCTTTACTTAGGCTTCTAGTACTTAAAAGTAGCCAGCGTACGGTGATCTAATTGGCACATATAATACAGGTGTGATAAAAAGTAGTGTGTGTCACTCGATCCTAAGCAGCATTTCTCACTTATGTGAAGTCGCAGACTTGCAGTCGTCTTGGCTACGCTATGGCGTCGCCTCATCTTTGCCTCGCTTGTCTTTGTGTCGAAAATAACTATTCAAGTTTTTTAAATTACTTCGAAAAAAGTTTCCTAATACTTGACATAGAGTTCTTAAATCCACGATGTATCTTTCTCTAACCTAGCGGCGTCTTTTACTAGTAAAACATGGCGCTATGGGCTAGAAAAAGACGTACTACCGAGAATTAATGAACTGTAACTTAACGTCTTTTTTATGGCAAGGTCTGATTTTTTTTTAGATTGAAATAAAACACTGAAATATTGATGGAATGTTTTTTATAATATTTTTTTGTAAAAGTAGATTCTTATTTATAGTATTCAACAAAGCAGTTTTTTAGCATTGATACATAAAGTCACATTGCATGTTGTGCAATAAAATTGTGATCGAACTCGATTGGTTTTAGTACTACAAAGGAAACAATGTTTGGAGCTATCCTCATACACACCAGGCAAATGTTTCTATACTGGCGTTCTGATACTTTCAGGTGTTTTAACTTTTTTTTTAGCAGGGATACTGGGTATATTTGCACATGTTCTTCTACGTTTCTTTGGGCAATTTATTCCTATGAGCTTATCTGCAACTGATAATCGAAAGTCTCTCAATTTTAAATCTTTATTGGGCTTGAGTAATTTGAAAATTATAAAAGAGTTGACCAGAGTTACATCTATAAAGTGCCACAGTAAACGGTGCCGCCACTTTTTGCTTTTTCTTGTTATTTCATAGAATAATTTCATCTAATCTGACTTGTCAACACATCCCATATAACCATTATAATCCTTCGCCATTTGAGGGCAAGCTATAGTCTTTAGTTAACCATCTTTTTGTCTTCTCTCTACGTAGCCATTCATGTCTGATCTCACCCATACCTTATATCCTCGTTTTATGGCTTTCTGTATTGTTTAATAGTACTTTTGCCTTTGAATTTTACCATGCAATCATCTATGGATTGCTCTCTGGTTAGATCATAATAATGCAGATAAGTTTCAGGAATTTTTTCAATGAATGGCCTTTTTTGCACAATTTGTCGAAATTAGCGTCTTTTTTTTAGGTTCTTTAGTCTGATCATTCAAATGTAGATTACTGAGCAAGAAAGAGAATCTCTTGACCGGCATTGACGAACTCATGTAAGCATCATTCAACTCAGGATTTCAGGACCAATAATCACGATTAGACGGTAAACGTTTGATACCCATCATTATGTTCATTCCAATAAATTTCTTCATCTCCTCTGCAGTTACGACAACATCATTCTTATTTTTATTCTGTTGATAACACAGATTTGTTTGTTGAACCATAAGCTCAATATTTTCTGTTGACAAGAGCATCAAGAAAATATCTCCAGGTGTTTTGACAATATCTGGAATATTCTTTGGTCCAACATTCTGTGTAAAAGGTAACTCATTGTGAGGCAAAGACTGATTTGACCAAGTTTCATCTGAAAAATTTTGAGTGTCTTCAAAGCTAAGAGAATAATTAGCAGAATGCCTTCCAATGCCTACATTCAGGTCACAATCTTCATCATCGCTGATGCCATTCCCATCGACAGATTCGTTGCCTGATGGAATTTCATCCCCTTCATATTCTTCTTCAGAATCACTCATTTTGACTTTATCAAAATTACTCACTTTTTTTATTCAAATAATCAATAAGAAAATTGAATGCAAAGTAAAAACTATGAGCACACTATTTTGACCGTTAGCCCGCCACTCAAACGTGATCCCTAACATGGTAGAAATTTCAAATATACGGAATCTTGTTTATTCAAATTAAATTCAGTATTTGGCCAAAAAAGAATACATAATTCAATTTTTTTGAAAACTTCATCGCTATATTCAATCACAATGATTAAAAAGCATAAAGATAAATTTGTGCTACAACAAAAAAAGAGATATGTAAAATTAAAGAAAATAAGTTCATTTTTATGACAAGATGGAATTTTCTACACACTGAAAGAAATTTATCGTGAATACAGACAATTTTCTGGGTATATGGTATTAGCAAAAGAGTTTGGCTGACTCAGATACAGCTAAACTGTATGGGTGTTTCATAAAAACAGTTATAGTTGAAGGGATATTACTGCACCAGTAATATATTTTCAATACCCACATCTAAACTGATATGGCTGCAACAGATGAAACATGGTTATGGTTCCTTTAGCCAAACTCTGTTTTGGAAAATCAGCTTAACTCCAAACAGACGCTTGTCTGCTGGTGCTGCGTAGTAGTTTCAGAGGTTAGGGATAAGTAAACTATTATGTCAGTGGTTGATTTTAAGATTTTAAAATTGTATCAAATAACTAATTTCATAGATATATATATGAATTATTATTAATGTGTACAAGTTTGCTTTCGCCGTTTTTCGATAGATGGCTGCAGCGGTAATTGCTAGTCGAAATCGACAGATTAAAACTGTCACACAGTAAGCGGCAAAGGTGTAGACCTTATATAAAATTTATAAATCTAAAAAAAAAAAATTAAATCGATGCCGGCAATACGTGTTTTGTTTGCATGATCACATACGATTACTCTGCAAACGTTTGAACGCACACCAATATACATCCTTGAAACAATCCATTTTGTTTTGCTAAATCAGCATAACAGTCGATGGATAATACAATCAGAAGGACATTTATGAAAGTTTCCTGAGCTGATAGCTAATTTAAAGACATGTTATCAGCTCAACTAGTATTTGTTATTTTCTTCTTCATACATATTAGGGGCCGTTCACATAATACGTCACGCCTTTTTCATTTGTTTAAAAAGAGATGAGAATAAAATTTTCGTGAAGTTGACAACGACAAAGCTACATAAACAAAAGAAAAGTAGAGTTACGTATTATTTGAACAGCCCTTTAACACACAAAATAATATAACTGAAGTAAGAAGATTTTCTTTCTAATTTACATAGAAATTCTCTAACAAACTCGGTTAGGTAGAAACACAATACTATTTCTTTCAGTGTATTTTTGAAAAATTGTCTCTGTAAAAAAAAGAACACTTTAACTCCGCTGGGTATCGAGCCCACTACTACCTTTCGATTGCCGGTCGAATGCTCAATCATCTGAACTACGGAGATTTCACACAACTTTTCTCACAAAGTAGCTCGAACGATGAAGAATTCAACCCGCAACCGAAAGGTCCTGGACTCGATACCCAGCGAAATCGAAACGTTCCTTTTTTCACGTAGAATATTTTTCAAATAAGTAATTGGATAAAAATAAACATTTAATTCAAATTTAATTTTTTTAAATTTCATATCTTATTTAAAATTTAAACAGTTACATTAGAAGAAGCATTGCATGATTGTTCTGTAATTGTTGAATTGAATTTCACAGTATGTAACTATGACTCACATGGGACGAAATTTTGATAAAACTGATATGTAATAATTAAGTAACATCTGTGATAGTTCACAGGGAGTGCGTAAGGTTCCTTTCTTCGTGGACAGTCACATATGTATACAGGGTTAGTTTTTTATCATGAGACATCGAAATATCTCATTAAGTACGCATTCTACGAAAAAAATGGAAATTTCATAGTTACCCCATATCTCACCACCGAGAAGTGTTAGATGAGAAAAATCATTTTTTTTCACTAAATTGTCTAGTTTTTATACCTTGAAAGTAACGAAAGATTCAGATGGAATGGAAATAAACATTCTTATTGTTGTCGTAATTCTCATTGACTAGTCATATACAAAAGTCGATGGCAATTGAAGAAAGTTTCGACAGCTAATATTTTCCGTGCAGGAGCGTTAACTTCAATCTATTGGGATCAAATTAATATCTTCCTACTAAAATAAACTGTAATTGTATTTGGTATGTTTATAATTGGTTTCGATTACTAAATATAATAACGTGGAACATCAGTATTCCGGAAATTCAACTTTTTTCTAAAATTAGAAAACTTTTATTTGTGCCCAAGGCGCAGATTACTTTCATTCGTTCCTGCGTGAATAGGTAGGTACTGGAACGAGTCTTGCGACTATCGGTTTACTGAACTCTGGAGTGAAGCTTAGAGTAGAATAAACGGAAGGCTCTAGTATTTCTGTGATTGAATAAAAAATTGGTTTTTTATTATTATACTACGAGTAATAATATATATTTTTAGAAATTTTTAATGCACGCTTTCATACTTTACTCTACACTTCTGAATTTTACTGAACTGTAATTCATTTTTGAACATTTAATACATCACCAATAATTACAGTGATACTAACTAATTTCCAACTTAATAATATGTCCCAAATTTGGTCGAAAGTTGAGTAAAATCCAAAAATTCAATTGTTTTGAGGGCACATTTTTTTTGTAACATAATAATAATAATTATTATTATTATAGCTATGGCTGGGACCCGGAAGGGCCCCTGACTTGTTGATGTCTTCTGTGACCGACCTATTTGAAACACCTATTACTGGTTCTAGACCAGTTGGGTTTTGTTTTGACGCTAGCTTGGCTAGTCTATCCGCTGTCTCATTTCCCTTGATACCCCTGTCTCCAGGGATCCAGTAGACTATGACTTGGTTGTCTTCCGCTAGTTTGTTCAATTCTTCGTGGCATTCCTAGATCAGCGCCGAGGTAGTCACTAACTTACCTAGTGTCGTGATGGCCGCTCTGCTTCTCGAGCAGATGCGGACGTTCCTGCCGCGGCCATGATTCCGTGCTTTATGTGTGCATTGGAATATGGCCGCAATCTCAATTTGAAGAACTGTGGAGTCAGGTCCCAAGGGGATCACGAGGCTTGTGTTGCTGTTCCTCCCATAAACACCAGCCCCCGCGCCCTCCTTGTTTTTGGAGCCGTTTGTAAACCAGTTGTCTCCATCGCCTGGGAGGTGTGCGCGACCCGTCTTCCAATCTTCCATGGTTGATAAGCTTACCTTGTACTTTTTGTCGAAGAGGTACCGCGGAGACGTCCTATCTCTCACCATTTTCATGACCGGTCTCTTCGCGATGTCGACTATGGCTCTCAGTTTCTTTGAGATCACTGTACTAGAGTTTTCGCCAATTCTCCAGGCTACCTTGCTAGCCTCAGCTGTGATGGTTAGGTGCAGGGGCTCTAGTCCCATTAGCGCTACCAACGCCCTTGTGGGTGAAGACTTCGAGGCACCAGTGATCCCTCTAAGGATCCGCCCTCTGAGTCTTTCCAACCTGGCCATGGCCGTCTTCTACTTGACTCTGCTCCACCAGACTAATGACGCATAGGTTAGCCTGGGTCGCAGAATCGATGTAAAGATCCACAGCAGTGTGTCGGGTTTCAGGCCCCAATTGCTTCCAATAGCTCTTCTGCAAAGTCGGAGGGTTGTTATAAACTTGTAGCACTTATTTTCGAAGTGTTCTTTGCAGGTTAGCTTATTGTCCAGGATAACTTTCTAGATATTTACCACGCTTGGAGATTTCTAGACGCTGCTCTTTAAGTACCAGTTTTCTAGTTGTATTCCACGTGTACCGCCTGGTAAAAATGACTACGTCAGTTTTGCCTGTATTCACTGAGAGTCCTGTTGTTTGGCACCAGGTGTCTACAACTTTTAGCGTCTGTTGCACTACGCCCATCAGTGCATCCAAATAAATTCCGCGTGCTATGACTAGGATGTCATCAGCATATCTAATGGGCTGACATCCCTGGTCGGTAAGTAGATGCAGTAGTTCATCCACCACTAGATTCCACAGCAGGGGAGATAGCACTCCTCCCTGCTGGCACCCTGACTCAACGACTTGTCGAAGGGTGGTATTTCCTTTGGTTATCGTTATATTCCTGTTTCCTAGCATATGGCAGGTCCAGTCAACGACAGCTATGGGGACTCCTTGTCTAATCATAGCTCTCATGATCACTTCACTGGCTGTGTGGTTAAAGGCACCCTCAATATTCCAATAGCGAATCCTTTAAGGTTCAGTTGGTTCTCAATTAGATTCACTGTTTTGCTCAAGGCTGTTTCAGTCGAGCGACCGGCCCATGTAGGCATGCAGATCCTTATGTAGCAGTTTTGCAGTCAGAATCTTATCGCGGATATATCTGTCCACGAGTCTCTCCACCGTTTTTTTAGTACGAAGGAGGTAAGGCTGATTGGTCGGAAATCCTTCGGAGACGTCCATCCGTTCTTGCCTGCTTTAGGTAAAAATATTACCCTTGTCCCTCTCCAAGCTTTGGGGACATAACCCAGAGTCAGACTGTCCCTAGCAAGTCTCACTAGCGGCCCTATGATGGGGTCCCCAGCCCTCTGCAGGAGGACCAGGTAGATGCCATCCGGACCTGGGGACTTCAAAGGGTTAAAAGACTTCAAGGCCCATCTTACCCTGGCTGGGGAGGCGATCTCATAGGCCAGCCGCCCACGTATTGCCAATTGGGTCTCAGACAGCGGTCGGTCCTTCTGAGAATACCTCCTCACCTCGGTCCGGCCCTTAAAGCCCGGGAAGTGCAGACGCACCGGCTTAGGTCTCTTCGAACTCCTTATCCCTTCCGGGGGGTTTATAGAGGTCCTCCAACTACTCGAGGAAGCCCGTTTATAGGGGTCCTCCATTCATTCAGGAGAGCTCGTTCATAGGGATCCTTCCTTTCACACCAGCAGGGCCGTGGACCGCCGCCGCTCCCGGACCGCGCATTAACCCCCTATACCAACGACAAGGTCTTACAGCTCCTAGGAGGGGTTGGTAACAGAAACACTCGTTTATATTATATTTTGAAGCATACTAATGATTTAGCGAAAAGTCAAAAAGTCGCTCGTAGAGCTATTAGTTACAATCTCTTCACTGTTTGCGTAATTAGCACACGCGAAATTAGTTGGAAATACTTGGATCAATCTTTGCTTTACTTGACTTGAGTAAAAAAATTGAAACTGAAGAAAGGAATTCTAGTGATAAGGTTCAATGAAAAATCGTTGTTCACGATTTTTGTGTGTGGAAAATGTCGACTTTTTCACTGTAAAAAAAAACAAGCTTGGTGTTGGAAACGAAAACAGTTATCTAAAATCAACTTGTGATGATCCAACAGTCAATATATGACTTGAACCTGAA
Organism: Diplolepis rosae; assembly: GCA_030998225.1. NCBI lineage: Eukaryota > Metazoa > Arthropoda > Insecta > Hymenoptera > Diplolepididae > Diplolepis > Diplolepis rosae. The sequence goes on along the minus strand of JAPYXD010000314.1, from coordinate 245,930 downwards.
GTAGATGAATCAAATGAAAGAATTGATGGTTCAATTCAGAGAACCATATAGACTCACCAGTATTGCCTTTTTTGATAGGCGAGGGGAATCGCGATTAACAAGCACTTTGTATCAAGAGGTCTGAAATCGTACTGTAACCTCTGCGAAGTGGGCCAACTTATTATGAAAATCTTAGAGTTCAGAGTTGGTTATATTACTTTAAGAACGGTAACGAAAATGAGTATATTACCAAGAATATAACCGTCGGATAAATTATTTTAGAACTTATGAGAATTTGGTTATTTTGGTTTGCTAAACGTGTTGAACAATCAAAATAAATTGATACTGCAATATGAAATGTTTTTTTAATATTCTAATCATATTCAGATTATGTAGTAAACGTTCATCTGCTCAATTAAAATAAAATCTTGACTCAACCTCAAAGTGTGCCCTCCGAAGCTCAAGCATTGCAGTTGACCGGTTGCTGCTTACATATTTTTATGTACATTTTATTTTTACGGGAGAAAATGAAGAACGAGAACTAAAAGAGTAATTATTATTCTCCTTAGACTGTGCTTTCTTTTTATTTTTCGTTACAAGTTTTTAAAATCATGCTTGCTTTAATTTAATAAAGTCAGACGTTTCTGAAAATCATAGGCTATGTTCTAAACCTTTGCTTCAATGTATTATTGTGGAAATTACTGTATGGAAATTTTACACTTTTCTATTAAAATATATGTTTTTACGTACCCCTGTCATCATTGTTTTAGTTGCTCAAATCATTTAAAAATTACAAAACCGAAGTGTCCAGTTTGGAATTATTTCACATCAGTGGGACAATAAACAAATTTATTTGTTGAATTACAATTATAATCGTTGAATTTTAATAATAATTTGCAACCCTGGAAAATGCAAGAAAGAATAAAACTGTTTTGTTCTTTAGAAATTAAAATGTAAATTTAAATAGTATAATTTATATATATAATGTGATAATATTATTTTATGTTCGAAAGTGCTTTACGTCTTAAATCATTTGATTTGAATTTACTACTGGACCTATTAAATCGGGTCAAATTTATAATGTAAGATGTGATGTTTCACTTCAGTGACACAGAAAGCGGTTTTTTGTTAATTTTCAAAAATTTCTTCGATAATCGGATGTTCTTTTTCCCATATTTTAACCATTGTTCACATTTTGAAAAATGTGAACCTTCTTTCAAAATCTTAAAGTCTTTACTCATAAGTTAAACAAGTTTCTTAGAACTTTCAGAATTCATTATGCATCGATTGCTTGTAGAAATATATTGTGAGGCTGCCTTAAGTAAGAAAAGTTGTCGTGAGTGGTTTTAAAAGTTTAAGAACGGTGAATTTGACATCGAAGACAAAGAACGTAACGGAAGGCCGAAAGTGTACGAAGACGCGGAATTGAAGTATTATTGGACTAAGATTCGTGCCAAACGCAAGAAGAACTTGCACGTATTTTGGAGTGACTCAACAAGCAATTTCACATCGTTTAATATAATTGGGAATGATTCAAAAAAAGGAAATTGGGTTCTATATGAACTGACATCGAAAAACCTTGAACGACGATTTTCCATATGTCAAATGCTGCTTGCCAGGCATAAACGAAGGGGTTTTTTTGCACCGTATAGTATTTGGTGATTAGAAATGGATTGACTATGATAACCCAAAAAGGAAGAAATCATGGGGACCACCTGGCCATGCTTCAACATCTATAGCTAAGCCAAATATTCATGGAAAAAACTCTTGTGTATTTGGTGGGATCAGCTTGGTGTCGTGTCTTATGAGTTGCTCAAACCAAACGAAACAATTCCTAGGGCTGTCTACCAAACACAATTGATGAAATTGAGTCGAGCACTCAAGGAAAAACGTGTCCACTACTACTCCAGAAACGAAAAAGTTATTCTCCTGGTCCACATGTTCCGGTGCTGGTCAAAACCTATTTGGAAACACTCAAGTGGAAAGTTTTACCCCACCCGCCGTATTCACCAGACACTGCTCCTTCTGATTTCCACGTATTTCGATCGATGACGCACGGCCTGTCTGAGCAGCACTTCACATCATATGAAAATACCAAAAGTTGGGTCGTTTCGTGGATAGCCTCAAAAGATGAAGGATTTTTCCAACTTGGTATCCATATGCTGTCAGAAAGATGGGAAAAAGTAGTGGCAAGCGATGGAGAATACTTCGAATAAAACATAAGGTTCCGCTCTTTCACAATAAATGCCCAATTTTTGACAAAAAACGGCGGAAACTTATTTGTACACCTGATAAATAACAAAAATTACTTTTTAAAGTAAATTGAGAATAATTTTTATACCCTAAAATTAACAAAAGATTCAGATAGCGAATGGCAACAAAAACTCCTATTGCAGTCACTTTTTCGTCTGCTATGGTTATAGTGAATATGATTGTTTTAGCGTAATTGGAGTTGTAAGACAGATTTTTCGCTTTTCTCGTATTTTTTATTGTTTAAATTAAGATATATCTTTACACGAAATACTTACATTTCATTGTAAAGGACATAGAACATTTGATTTGTATATAAAAACAGTTAAGTAATGTCTATTTCTTAATTTTATGTTGGAAAAATGTTAATTTTATGTTTCAAAGTTGATTGTGTTCATTATAAGGTGTGCCGAAGTGACGGTTGTGTCCGTCCCGTTTTCACCTGCAGCGGCTGTCATTATCCAATTTCCCAATAAATCGTCTGAATGATTTTTTGTGTTTCATTACATCATTTCATGAAAACTTCATATTTCTATTATGTAAAGGGTTTCCCAATAGGGGTGATATGATTTTGAATGTCCCTATCGGGCTCATTTGAACTGAAATTTTTGACGTCTGCTGTCAGTTGTCATCAGTAAGGTTTGCCATTTAATCATGAGTAGTTTCACGCTTCCACAACGTTTGGAAATTGTCCAATTATTTTATCAAAATTCGAGAAGTTTTGTCGGTGTTCAAAGAGCATATCGTGCAAAATATGGTCGTCATTCTGCTCCATCCGCGCTCTCAATTCGTCGAATAATCGATAAGTTGGAGAGTGAATTTACTCTATTGGATACTAAGCCTAAAAATCGTATGCGTACCGCACGTTCTACACAGAATCTATATTCTGTGTAGAACGTGCGGTACGCATACGATTTTTAGGCCGTATTTTATAGCCGCCGTACAGGCCAGTATCGAGGAAAACCGTGAATTGTCCGTGCCACGCCGATCTCAGGAATTGGGCCTGTCCAGGATGACTACCTGGCGTATTTTGCGATTGGATCTTGGCCTGCATCCCTATAAGATGATTCTGGCCCAAGAACTGAAGCCTAATGACCATCGTTTGCGTCGGGAGTTCGCGGATTGGGCTCTGGAATCAATTGAAAATGATCCCAATTTTCATCAAAAAATCATCTTTTCTGATGAGGCGCATTTTTGGCTCAAGTCTCGGGGGACATTTGGCCGATATATTGTTTAAATCATAAATGGCATAGAATATCCAATATAATAAAAACGATTTCGATCAATTCCGAATGAATATTCAGTGTTTTTTTTCAATTTCAAAACATATCACCCTTATTGGGAAACCCTTTATATGATGGATGACTTAACTATTCCTCTAATAGTGAGCAAGATTCAAATAAGAGTATTTTCAGCCAATAGACTGTTCTTTACTCAAACTTTTGTTTAGTTTTTGTTTTGTTTAGATGTTGAAACAGTTTCCATAATCGGTGTTCCATTGTATTCAATTATATATATATATATATATATATATATATGTTTCAGGCAGTGACGAGGAAATCAGTCACAACTGGGGTGAATTGGATAAGGAGGCAGAAGTAACCAATATAACTACTCATCGATTGGCTGCATGTAATATGGATTGGGACAATATAAGAGCAGTTGATCTTATGGTATCACTTCATTCCTTTTTACCCAGTGGAGGACTCATTCATTCAGTAACGGTAGTAGACGCAACGGGTAAAAATTTAAGAACAAATCTTATCTTTTGTTTTTTTAATTCATATTTCATTATAGATTTATCCATCGGAATTTGGCTTAAAACGTTTGGAAGAAGAAGAAATGAAAGGACCTATTGAGTTAGTGAATGGTAGTTCTGACGTAATTGATATGGAAGTATGTATAAACTATTTTGGTTTTTCGCACATACAAGTATTATATATGAGCATTCCCACGTCTGACGCACGGACGATGGTGCGTCACTTTTGACTGGTTGACCACCTCGTACCCTTACATATTTCTGAATTAGAAATCATTTCATCAGATTCTTGAAGGTGAAGATTAGACGATTTTAGAAATTTCAAAAAAAAAAAATTATTTATAACACTTCGAGCCTTCTCGATTGAAACGTACTTAGTAAGTTCGCCGAAGCCACCACTATGTAGACTATACTATATATCGAGCAGAGTTGGGTGCAAGGTAAACCTACTTGTGTTTTCCGAAGTCATTTGTTTTTCATTTGTTCTTTATGAAGTTATGTACCAAACAAATGAAAAACATATGACTTCTGAAATCATACTAAAGAGTAACCGTGTCGGAAAATTACTCAAAAGTTCAAAAATAATCAGCATATGGTAAAAAAAAGTATTATTCACAAGTACGTCAGCCGAAAACTTGTCATCTTACGGTTTTAACGTTCTGTATAATACTACGTTACAGTATTGCATACTGTCCTTTGTTCATGTGTTCTTAACATTAGCCACTTGAATTAAATGCAAAACTTGTAACAGTGAAATCAATTTATCAAAGAAAGGAGAAAGAGTCCCCGTTTTTCAGTTAGTGGTTCGGTGTGATTGTGGAGACAAAGTGGTCAATTTTTATGAATGAATTATTAAAATACTGGGTGTTGGATATGCCGGTGTGAATCTATTCAGTTGTATGGTGGATTTATGTCGAAATTTAAAAACTAACACTTATTATGGACCAACAGAGAATATTGGGATTGCTGTGAAGCCAGTTTTTGATATGGTTTTAAATAAGGCCGGAAATGAAGAAAGCAAAAGAATAAAGAGCAAAATTTAACTGAAGACCAATTGAAATATTCTTTGAAAATTATGGACTTGTTCGTATCATCAAAATAGTGTAAAGCATGCGAAACAATGAAGAAGAGATTAAGTGCACCAGAAACCTTTGTTTAGTTCGATGCTGATTGGGCCAGATATTGTGGAATAAATTACACAAGAAGTTTCGGAAGCATGGAGGTTCAAGAAAGGATCGAAATTCAGAAAAATTCGATAAATTTGCATTGAGCCAAACATGCTTATTGCATCGATGACGGCGACACCAAGATTTTCACAGATTTGTTGGACTCCAAACCGCACTCTGAAAATCTTATAGTGAAAAAAGCAGCTTCACGATAAAAAAAATGACGATCCAGGAAAAATGGAAGAGAAAGCAGTTCTCAAGGTTGAAAAGCCAAATATAAGTATCTTTGTATTAAGGATTTGCTTTCCAGAATAATCCAAACTCTTTGGATAACATGAAAAAATGTTATATTAGTTGATGTAAATATTTACAGTGGCAAAAAAAACAACAAAATTATACTCACAACCCAGAATTGATTAAAGTGCAGAAATATTTCAAGCCAGTATTCGAAAGTTTGACTCAAAACGAATTATTAGAAAGGTGTCTTGGGAGAAACACACAGAATAATAAAGAGTATTATCAGGTGTACAAATAAATTTCCTCCGTTTTTATCAAAAATTGGTCATTTATTGTGAAAGAACGGAACCTTATGTTTTATTCGAAGTATTGTCCATCGTATTGTTCTTCTTGCGTTTGGTACGAATCTTGATCCAATAATGCTTCCAATTCCGCTTCTTCGTACACTTTCGGCCTTCCGCTACTTTCTTTGTCTTCGATGTCAAATTCACCGTTCTTAAACTTTTAAAACCACTCACGACAACTTCTCTCACTTAAGGCAGCCTCACCATATGTTTCTACAAGCAATCGATGCCCCTTCAGCTGCAGATTTCTTCAAATTGCAGAAGTAAATCAAAAGTTTCCGTAAATGACGCTTATTCGGCTCAAAACTCGACATTTCTGCACGCAAAAGAATATATTATACTGATAAAAATGCACTTATATTTCAAGGTTATGTTGACAGATATCCAACCTTACGACAGTGACATTTTACATCTATCAATTTCAACCAAAACTAACCAGGGGTGTTAGTTGAAGTTTGCCGGTTTTTTCAATAAAGAAAACACTTAATTCTCAAGGGAATATCAAAAAATTTTTATTCAAAGTATTGGCCATTGGATTCTACACATTTTGCCCATCTTTCAGGCAAATCATGGATACCATTCCAAAAAAACTTTTTCTCTTTCAAGGCAAACCATTCGACGAGTCATTTTTCGACTTCTTCAAAATTGGCGAAGCGCTGCTCTGCGAGTGAGTGTCCCATCGATGCGAAAAGGTGATAGTCGGACGGGGCGAGGTTTGGAGAGTACGGCGGGTGCGATAATATTTCCCAATTCAATGCTTTTAATGTGTTCTTCACCACTTTAGCGGTATGAGACGGTGCATTGTCATGTTGTAGGATAACTTTGCCATGTCTTCGGGCCCATTCCGGCCGTTTTTCGATCAACGCATGATTCAAATTGATAATTTGTTGTCGGTAGCGATCTGTATTCACCGTCTCACCAGGTTTTAATAACTCGAAGTACACCACACCACACTGGTCCCACCAAACACAGAGCATTGTCTTACGGCCAAAGCGATTTGGCCTTGGAGTCGATGGGCCGACCTCACCAGGTGAAAGCCAAGATTTTTCCCGTTTTGGCTTCTCCAAATAAATCCATTTTTCGTCCCCCGTGACAATTCTATCCAGAAAAGATTTCCTTTCGAACCGTTGAAGCAGCATTTCACAAATGGTTTTTCGATTTTCCATTTGTCTATCGTTCAGATGGCGTGGTACCCATTTTCCATACTTTTGGATTTTTTCCATGGCTTTTAAACGTTGGCAAATTGCTCCTCGGGTCACATTTGGTGTTTGTGCCAATTTTTGTTGCGATTGGGTTGGGTTTTCATCCAATAACGCCTGCAATTCCTCGTCTTTGAACTTTTTCGCTGCACCAGAATGTTCATTGTCTGTTAAATCGAAATCTCCACTTTTAAATTGACGAAACCATGTCTCACATGTTTTAATCACTGGAGCATGTTCACCATAAGTTTCTACCAGCAATCGATGAGCTTCAACTGCTTTTTTCTTTTGATGAAATAAGAAAAGCAACAAATGCTGCAAATGCGATTTACTTGGAACGAAACTCGACATATTCACTGAGGTAAACAACTATGATGCTATTATTTTGGCAGAATGTAATTGTGTATTTTTGAGGTTATTGTCCATAGAAAAATATGACATAGATGCCAAATCATAGAAATGTATACACATCTCTAGCGACATCTATGAGTAAAACCGGCAAATTTCAACTAACACCCCTGGTACTGGTGGTACCAACTTTTGTTGAACGGTGGAAACTTATTTGTACACCTGATACAATATGACACTGTGGAATGTAATTCCTAAGCACCACTACACAGGCAAGAAGATAGTGGAAATTGCTGCACACATTAATATTGGTCCAATGGCTGTTGAGTTTTTTGAGCAAAAGGAAGAAAAAGGAAACCATTTTTTCGTAAGAGTTATATTTTTTGTTTATTAATAAAAAATTTTATTAAAAATACAATAAAAACCTTTGGTTTTCAAAAAAACTATACGAGATACCAAAATAAATTTCTATGCAAAATTTTTCGTCTCAAAAAGATATACAAATTTACCTCAGAGCACTTTTGGATTGGACAAGTAGTTCTTGTTTTAATTGTAAAAAACGTTATTAAGAATGCAAAATTCTATTTTGAACAAAATGTATGCTACATACGAAAAAAATGCTGGAATACAAAATTGTTTATTTCAAAAAGATCTACAACTTTATCTCAACATTTTTTTCATGTCAGTTATATCTTTTGTTTATTAATGAAAAATACTATTAAAAATTAAGAAAATGTCTTTCTAAGCAAAACTCTTCGCGGAATACGAAAAAAATGTTAGGAACAAATTTAGTAAATTGTATGTAAAGGATATAGAACGCGGAGCGCAAAGCGCGGGATCTACATATTTCGGAGCGCAAACCACGATGAGTGAAACGCGCGCTCCAGGCGCGCTAAAATTTTTATTTTTGATGCAAATATGGCTAATGGATTTAATTCAAAATTATTAAGATAAAAAAGTACACTTCGCGTAAAATTTTCCAAATTCGAACTTTAAACAATCGGCGTAGACCTCTTTGACCGAGTGTATTCCTCAGATCCGAGTCTACGAGAAACTGTCTCACAACTATGAAAAATATGTGGCTTTGTCCGACGAAAACTTTTTTTATATTTCTCTTAGTGGCTTCTATTCTTTAAAAAATTTTGTCCTATACCGATGAGCAAGGACACCTGAAACTGCCTGAGAAATACTGACTTTCACGAGTGGACAAAAATGTTTACTTAAAAGAACAACGATTTTAATATTTAGAAGGTTTATTTTCTGTTGCCACAATCATCTGCCCTGCAACTGGCTTGACAAATTCACAAGCAACATTCACTATTCATTTCTACCGAATTAAATTATTATTATTACCTAATAGCCATTTATAGGTAATGGAAAGCAAAATTATCGATTCACATTTGTGTATGCAGTTGAAATCTAATAGATATTACCACAAATCCTAATTACAAAATTAATATAATACCTATACGGCTCAAATAAAGTTAAATGTTCTGAAATAATTTGAATCTCTGTAAGCGATAAATTTGAATCAGTGAGTGTGACAAGCAGCGCGGACATTAACCTTAAACAGATTAAAATCTCCATCGACTCAATAAATCAGCAGGAAAGTTAGTCAAAGCAGGTAGTTACTATAAGTTTACGATTCGCCAATCAGCAGAAACAAAAGAGAAAAACTTGCGTAGTTGTGCAGTTGTGCAGTTACAAACTGCGCAACATTTCGGCTCTTAGTGGGATCGTACATTGGGGTCCTCGATTGGAAAAAGTTACATGAAACAAATATGTGACGTCGCACGAAGAATCCTATCTAAGGGTCCAAAATACAATTTTCTGTTTTTGATTGATTCTTATAGATTTTGAGTCGATCTTCAACTTGGTGTAACTAGAATTACTCTATCTTTTTTTATTACGAAGTTATTAAATACAATGCTCGACTAATGTATATGGAATCTCGACACCGATGCATTTTTTCTTGGCCCGTTCTGTAAAATTTTCCTCGGGACGCTTAGGTAGGTTTCTTCGTGCGGCGTCACATATTTGGCCTAAAATTTAATGCGACCTGAGTATTAGAAAGCGTTTAAAAGGAATTATGAAAAATGAAAAAATAGCTGTTTCCAGATTGGAAAAATTCATTCTCCGCTCGGATATTCATTTGATCCTCAGAAATGAAACCCCAACGAAATATACTTGTATTGAGCAACATTTTCTATTGATATTAACAATTCCGTTCGAATAATTCTCGAAATAGGTGATTTCGTATGGAAAAAATCTGATGGTGAAACATTCACACTCAACATTCTTCTCCATCGCTATGAACGATTTATTCAAACAAACTCATCAAGTATGTATTCTTCCAGAGGCAGGATTTGCGTATGCAGCAGAGTTGTTTATTCCATTTCAATCATCTTCAATTAGCAAATCTTGAGCTTCCGCTTTCATAGGAAGAGTGAGATTCTCACGAAGAGTTCTGAAAAAGTTTATATAAGGATCGGTCATGATCAACAACTTGTGACCCAAATCTTCATTGGTTGAGATCCGACTGATTTTACGGGTATTGAATTCCCTGATCCTCTTGAATATCTTATTATTTGCTTCTTGGGCATCTTCCGTCAATTGACCAATAGGCAATGAGGCATAACATCTGAGCGATCATCTGAATCGTATCTGAACGATACGAAATGTGAAGGATGCACTCCATGAAGCGTATCCAAGCATGTAGGGTGGAGAGACCGAAAGAGTATTTTTCGATCTTCACAGGCAAGAGTTTCACTTCTTCCAATTTGTTCATCATGGAGGGCTTTGCGCCGCATATATAACACTATTGTGATGATGGAGTTTCAGTGAGCGCTTGGCAAACTTTTTCATCAACCATGGACATAATCATTTTATGCGTGACTTTGCAACGAGTCCGACTTTGTCCGAACTTAATTGTTGTAGGTCTGATTTTTATTATTTCTTCTTTAATCAGCTTTACCTCAGAGGTGGTAGTCTCCATCGTTTCCTTCACATAGCGGAATCGTATGATCCTACAAAGTCTGGATGACCCAGGACGTGGATTCTTCCAAATTGTCAAACCTTTACCAATTTTCGAGTCGGACATCTCCAATGCTAGAGGAATCATCGAAAAAATCAAGACGCTTGCATCTAACTTAAATGAATCGATGAAAGACTGATTGTATGGATTATGACCAGATGTCCCATCACATCCATACTTCGAAGTTAGTCATTGAAAAATTAGGTCCTCCAACGAAATTTAAAGGTATGATTCCAGGTATTTCCGTCAAGCGAGATACTGTACGATCCAGCAAGGCTTGAGTGTTGATACTCACACTCTCTTCCGTTATAATGAAATCAGATTCTGGAGGGTAACACCTTTTTTGGCATCTGATAGACTCCTGTAGTGTCGGTAAATGTCAGCATTTTTAGCTTTCGCTTGGATGCGGATAATTTCATACTGATATACACTTAATTTTGCGTCTTCAATCAGTGCTAATGCCTCATCATCAGTGCAGCGTGTAATTCCTCCCATTTCTGAACCTGATAACTTGTCAGGTAATTCATTGTGTTCATCATCGTCTTTTGGCAAAAGTTTCATGATGTCATTAGCAATTTTAGTTTTACCAGAACATCGCAAAATATTCAGGAATGCACACTGTATTTCCGACTCAGAATAACATTCCCGAATTTGAAGCAGTTTATGTCTTTTGGTTGATTTTGAGCTATTCTCTAAATCATCTGAAAGTCTCCTCCCGGGATCAACTCCAAATAATTGTACAGAGAAATCTGAAAGTAGCCATTCCGCATTCCGGGCCCTGAATGTTGTTGCATTATAGAAAGCATTTTTCCACTTTTGTTCAAATGTGGACATGAAATAAGTTAACTTGTCTTGGACTGCTTTTAGATATTCGTCTCCGATGCCATAATTGGTTTTGATATGGCTTACGAGTGCTCCTCTATTTTTAACACCGTTTGTGATCAGAAAATCACAAAGAACTTGCTTCGGAACTTTTAATTCATTCATTGTTGGAACAATGAATCTTATCGAAGATAAGGATATCGATAGCAACTTATGAAAGGATAACTTGAAACTTACAACTAATAGGACTCTATAATATGTATATCTTAAATCTGAAGAAGGATAATAGAATAAGAAGACAGGAATAACACGGAAACAATTTATTCCCGAATCTGCACTTTATGAGGAATAATTTTTACTTATTGGATTCGAAAATTGTGGAAAAAAAAAGTTGGGAAAACACAAGAATCAAATGGGTACGTGCCCAAACTTTTCACTGACCCTCTAAAGAAACGAGCGTATCAATTGTACGTTGAGTGACGCAAGTGGAAAACGAAACAAATTAAATCAAACAACCCAAGCGCATAGAATGAATATGAATAAGTTTATCCAATTTTTGTGCTTACGGAAAATGCAAGTCTATCTATTTTGTGATGAACCTTCAGGGACAAAAAACACGTGAGGACCGAAACAACTGAAACTGCAACGATTGAAAAAAAACGAAAAACGTCCATGCGAATCAATTGAATGAGTATACTCATTTCTCTCTGGTCCTGCAAGAAATGAAAGCGCATCAATTCGGAGTTTAACTATCGGTGACTAAAAACATGTGAGATCCGGAACAAATGATAATCGAAACACTCAAGGGTAACCAAGCTGTATCTCAAATGAATATCCGAGCGGAGAATGAATTTTCCCAATCTGGAAACAGCTATTGGATGCATTTGTTGACTAGAATTGTTAGTAACAATGGAAGATATTGTTTAATGTCAGTCCTTTCATTATACTCCTATTTTTGGTATATAATAGACGATTTCACCAAAAAAATGAATTTTTTCTACCAAAGAGTGACCGTTTAATACATTTGTTAATTAGTATTGTTAATAACAAATGTAAATATCCTTGATTGTGGTTTCCATTAATCGAAGCATCATTTTCGCAAAGGGAATTGATGATCAGGCAGAAAAAGAAGGAATTTTGTATATCCAGCGGCGCCTGTTCATTGAATTTGTTCATGAAATTTGTTTATAACAATATGAAAAATTATATTCCGGGTATGGATTGTAATAAACATTGATTCCAATCGACTCCGTGGAAAAAACGTGATGAAAAGAACTTTCAGGCTCGAATATATAGAAAAAAAGATTTTTTCCATTAATTTGTTTATAGCAATTGAACAGATTGCACGAACTTCACCTAAAATATCGGAATTTTCTCTGTGGTTGTAAATCTATCAATTTCATACATTTTTGAGGTAATATCGACGAATATCATGGAGCAGGTAGCCCAAATATGGAAAATTATGGTTTTTTTGCAATTTGCAACTTGAATAACAAAATAACCGCGTCTTTTCTGCAAAATCGGCCTCGACAGACTTCTTCAAAATTTAATAAGCTTTAATTTAAAAAAAAAAGTTAAATTGTAGGAAAATTGTAGGCTCTGAATCATTTTGAACCCCAATTCTCTCATTCTACACACTGTGAGTTATGACCCGGATCGCCGCCCCCGGGCGAACTGCCCCGTGTCGGTCCTTAGACCCTTCTTTTATACCATCCGCGAGTGATTCGACATCTGGTAGAATAATGAGCTGGTCGTTGTATCTGTCCCTTCGGCATCGCTTCAGACGGAGTATTTCCCCTCCTCCAGTGCATCCCCTCTCGCCGAGGGTTTGTTGCACAATTTCCAATCCCTGGCCTCACGGTTGTGCAGTTTTGCTGGTAAGCATTACAGACTGGTTCTTGGCATGGTTTCAGCTTTGTGTTTGTGTTGTTCATCTTGCTGGGGTAAGACAGCTTTTTGCAACAGGCTCCCTGGGCTTTTTAACTCTCGGTCGTAATTTAAGTATTCTGGTGTGTGTCCGATTGATTCATGCTTTGCCATGTTATAAGCGGACGTCAGTTGTGGTAGATATTTGTCCCAAGTCTTCGGGTTTATTGAGACATTCTAGGCAACCATCGTCTTTATAAGTCGGTTGGCTCTCTCTACCGGGTTGCACTGCGGTGTGTATAGTGGATTCGGTCGGTGTTTGATGTACAATGCGGTGAGGAATTCTCTAAACTCGTTACTAGTCACTTTATGTATCATATGTTTTTTGCAATTGTCAGATCTGTCAAGTAAAGGGTTTTCCAATAGGGACATAACAATTTCGTATCTTTATATGAACGCACCCTTAAACTGTTTTAATGAACTGTCAGTGTCAAAACGTTAGTTAAAGTGAACATTTTCATCATAATAAAGTTCACGAACCAGCAACATTTGGAAATTATTAAAAATTACTACCGAAATTCTGAGTCGGTGGTCGCAACTTTAAGAGCGCTTACTCCGATTTTCGGCCGTAATAATCTTCCCACTCGACAGGCTGTGCGTGCTATAGTGGATAAATTCGAGACCAAATTTACACTATTGGACGTTCCGGTGCCAAAAAGACGTCGTATTGCTCAAAGCGAAGAAATAATCGCAGCCGTATTTACATCAATTCAAAATGAGCCAAATCAGTCGATTTCACGTCGTTCTCACGAATTGGGCATCGCTCAAGATTATTTGTGGCCAGAATTGGATGAACTTGACATCAACGATATGTGGTTTCAACAAGACGGTGCCACTAGCCACACAGCACGCGTCACAATCGATTTATTGAAAGGCAAATTCGGTGAACGTGTTATCTCGAGAAATGGTCCGGTCGAATGGCCGCCTCGTTCATGCGATCTAACGCCATTGGATTTCTTTTTATTGGGTCATATCAAGTCACCTGTCTATGCAAACAAGCCAGCAACTTTTAGACGACCTCAAAGACAACGTCCAACGTGAAATTGCCAACGTTCCGGTCGAAATGTGTGCCAGAGTGGTGGAAAATTGGGTCCAAAGAATCGACCGCTGTAAACGGGCTCGTGGTGGTCATATGGCCGATATCGAATTTCATTCATAAAATGTAATGCTTGCACTACACCCCCAATAAATTTGAACTCAATATCTCAAATATTTCTGCGTTTCATTCATAGATAAAATTGTTATGTCCCTATTGGAAAACCCTTTATATTCACTCTATCGGAATTGAACTTGTGGTCTTGGTGCCAATTATGTTTGGTTGAAGTAGTCCATTTTTTTACGTAAGATGCTGGTACGTATTTGTTTTCTTTATGAAAGCTTTTGTACGGCAGAATAATATACTTCTGTCGCCTATATTGTAGATAACATTAATTTTGTAACCCTAGGTCAGGGTTGTAACTATGTTACACAGCTACTCAGGCGTCCGACATCTCCTAAACAGGAAGACATTGTTATATCACTTTGCAGCATCTAGTTTTGTAAATGGGTAGATGGCTGAGTGTAATTTTCGCTAGTGCCCACCTTATGAAAGGATCACTAGTCATGTGTCGGATAGGATACGTTTCTGACTGGTGATAACCTAGTCATTCCTATGGAATGAGGGATGTTGGACGCCTGCGTATCTCAGTTGGCTAAAGCAATCGACTGTAAATCGAGAAACTTGGACTCAAATCCCAGCACTTGCGTTTAACAATTGAAGACTTTCAAATTGTTTACGAGGACACCTGTTTGGAACATATCCTATCTGATAAGGGACTAATGATCCTCCGATAAGGAAGAGAGCGGCAAAAATCCAAAACTCAAACATCTCATAACGGGTGACTTCCGCTGAAACGACAAAGAAAAATTAAAATTTTATCAACGCGGACCCGAGGATTCGGGATTACCCTTGTTGTCACCGGCGTTATTAAGGCGACTTTAAAAAGAGCGCCTGGCGTCTCCCGACGCCATATTTTAAATTTCGTTGACCTTGAAAATAAAAAGCTTGCACGCATGCAAAAGAAAAGCAAAGCAAAAGCAATAGGGTTCCGGCTAGGGCTGGATGGGTACGGGAGTTCGGATCGGATGGTATTTTAGAGGTTAGGAAGGAGACTTGACTCTAAAATATATAAACTCTTGCATTAAAGAAAAATAAAATAAATTAAGTGTCAATAAAACAAGGCAAAGATACAATTTATTCAATTAACGGGCAAAGCTCTGGTTCGATATAACTTCAAAAAAATAAGTAATCGTTGCCAAAATGGCGCACAGCGCCTAGGCATAGAATACAAGCTCTTGGAAATCCTGAGAGCCACTGGTGTCACAAAAGACAAAAAGAATAAAGAATTTATAACCACGAAACCACAAACGTTCAAGATGCTTCACAAAAGTCGATGAAATATTAAGGTGTACAACACCTTGACCATCATGTCCTTCAGGTCAATTTTCAAGGTGATTTTCTCGAGAAACTTTGCTGAAAACTGTGGACGGTTTTGAAAGACGTCTACGTTTGTGTCTTCAAGCCAATGGAGAGCACTTCGAACAGTTACTCTGTGGCTGATTGTATCACTGGTAGCAATGGTGAGAGGCAAGGCGAACTCACGACAAGAAAGCACCCCAAAGGAAACAGAACTTTCTACTTCCATGCCGTTGTTTCTAAGTAAAGCTAGAAGTAAGGACAAAGAGTCTTTTTTTTGTAACTAGTCACAGAGAAGTGACATTGTCAAGATTACCACTTTTGTAACTACTTAGTCACAGTCTTTACATCTTATCCGAAATGATTCTTACTGTCTGGGCGTGTTTGCGGGGGTGTTGTGATAACAATACACAGACTGAAGTCTACAAAAAAATGTATCCGGGCACAGAGTTCAATCTAAGAAAAATCGTCTTGACCTTCAAGTCACCTTGAAAATTGACCTGAAGGTCATGATGGTCAAGGTGATGTACACCTTAACATTTTATTGACTTTTGTGAAGCATCTTGAATGTTTTTTTACCCCGGAAAATCAAGACAATGCAGAAAAAGGGCATCTAGTCGTTTCTCTGACATTTGACCTTAATTTTTACCTTTCCAAGGTTACAAAAACTATTTTACTACAGGTCATTTTTGACGAGAAATTTCCTGCTTTTTCCAAATCCGCAGTCAAAAATAGGGGTTCTCATTTAAGAAAATGGTCTTACCTCCATTTGACCTTGAAAATTGACCTCAAGGACAAAATTGATGGTACAGTCAATTGTCCCCCTCGGTTCTGGTCAACCTTTGTCCGATCCATTTTTTCGTAGTTAGAGTATTTTAGATGATATTTGGGATTATAGATTAAAATCAATATGATGACTCTAATTCAATATGTCGATACCCACGTTCTAATATGTCGTATCCCACATTTGGAAAAATTTTCAGGAAACGATAAAAACGTCTTGCTAGCACAAATAAATAAATGTAAACAAATTTTTGTTTTATACGTTCATAAAAATGCATAAATAATAAAAATTAAAGCAAAAAAAATTATTTAAATAAATTTTATTATATTTATGTGGGTTGCGCAAGAAGAAAAAATTAAAATGTATTTTGGAAAGAAAATTGATTTAATCGTTTTATAATTAAATATTGTTTCATCCCATACGTAACATTTTTCTCTCTTATTTTGTATTGTTTAATTCATAATTATTATAATATAACATTATTGATACATTTTATTTTTACTATCTTTAATATTGCTTAAAACATTTTTTTTTCATTTTAAGCACCCTTAATTATTTTTTTTTACTTCAGGTACATTTTCTTGTTGAGATTGTTGAAAATTTTTTTCCTCTTTCGTCTGGTATTATCACAATTTTTTTTATAATTAATATCATTATCTTCAGGTTTTTTAAATCTATTATTAGTACGCAGTACTTTGCTTTTAACACCAAGATTAACTTGATTAGCTTTTCGTTTCTTACTCTTAGTCTTTTCAGTTACCTTAACTATATTTTTACTCTCGGCTTCCAAATTTTTTATTGATGGAGATTGATCAGAAGCAGAGTCAATATCATCAATATATTTTATATTATCATAGAAGCAGTGTGTATCTCTTAGCAACACTTTTTTTAATGCCTGTAATTGTTGCCATTTCCTTTTAGTTCTTTTTAATCGATCTACAAACAGAGGTTTCAGCGGATACTCTAGATTTAATTGGAGTTGTAAAAATATTATTTGTAATTACCTTCTTACTCATCTTATTAAATAATTTCTCAAAATAAACTTAAGACTAATCACAAAATAAAAAGTGACTGTCACATCGCTGGCGCTGACTTAATTAACCAATGGATGTGGGATACGACATATTAGAATTCGTGAAAATCGGCATGTGGGATACGACATATTAGAATATTTATTTTAAAATATTAAATAAACAATTTGACTCATAAGATATTAATATAAGCTGTAAAACATTATTATTAATCCATTTTTCAAAAAAAGTCAATTTCTCAAATTTTGTGGGATACGACATATTAGAACGTGGGTATCGATGTGCTTTCTATATTAATTATAACAGTATCATTGTAAAAGTGTTCGAATCTATGGGCTGCAGCACGTGGTTGGTTTCAAATGCCATGCTGTGACGATGGCCGATTTTGTCACAAGAGTGCGCTTTAAAATTAGCGGTAATATTTGAATTAAGACATTTTAATTGACATTGAAGACTTCCTTTACTAAGTAAAGGAAAGAAAAGTATAAAACAAAAGATTTAAATTAAAATAATTTAAGAAATATAGAATAGAGATACTCGAGATTGGCAAAACTAGAGATTAAGGAGCAATTCGACATGATTAATATTATTCTGTAATATTAATTTGAAGAATGGAGAATAAGAGTGATGAAATTTGGTGGAATATAACAAACTTTATTTAATAATTTAGAATATTTATAAATTGCTAGCGTAAGGCTTACTTTTACGTCTTGATAGAATTTATAGTTGATTTTTCATAGAAATAAGGTTTAATATTAGTTGTCAGAATAGTTCAATTTTGTTTACTTTAAAACGGACCGAGGCGACGGATTGTCGCGGTAAAAAACAGATAAGTAGTTGATAAAGACTTTTAAGATGTCAAGAGAGATTTTCTTTCACACGTCGTTAAATTTAACGATCTAAATTTCTAACGAATTTTGTGTTTAGGAAACGTGACTTTAAACTCATACCAAATCCCTCACACGTGCATTCAAAGAATTAGAAGTAGAGATTATGATTCAGAGAAAATGTTAAAAAATAGGGATAAAAAATGCGTTTGATTGGCTTGTAATATTCTAATTAATTAGTGGGGAAACGCACTAAGGGTGCGCAAGGGATTTTCGTCAGCGAAGCGCGAGAGGCTGCATCGACGAAGGAGCAGAAATAATCTGCCGTTTCGATCGGTAGATCCGCACTGGATCAGATTATTTTGTCGGTCTCTCTTTTCTTTTCAATTATTACTGTTTGGACTTAGAGTTTTTTGTAAAGTTTTTTTATCTTTTCTAACATATTTATAAATTCATAATAAAAGCTTCATTAATATAATCTTATAAATTACGTATTATTATTATTACCTTTTACGGATAATTAGCTTCATTTTAAATTAATTAAATAAGGTTACCAATTTTAGATAACTTGGGCAAGGTGAGTTTCCACTCTTTAAAAGTGGTGAACCCATACTCAGGATAAAACAATTTAAATTTTATTCAATTTAAAATTTAAAATTACCGACGTTTAGCGCCAAAACGGTTCGTCGCGTCACAATGCCTGCCGGGTGATGCCCTCTGTGGCTTGCCCGTGAACCCCTCTGACGTATGATGGTAACACAGCGATCTTCTTGACGACGCCTTTCAATCCTTTATTGTCAGGCACTGACACTGTTGGTTTGCTCAACAACTTGATAGACAATGATGGTGTTCATCTACAGGAACTGTATCCGGCTCGAAGGACCAAAAAATGTTGCGTATTTTGTTGTTGGTGAGCAAAGGTTAGATAAAGTTTTGTTCTTGGGTTTTTTTTTGTATGCTTTATTTAAAGTGAGAACGTAAGTTTAAGGTATAATTTATATACAAGTAAATCTAGTCCCTGATACAGAAGTAATGAATGCTATATCTATGGGGGCGGATTCACAATTTTGAAAGTGGGGTCCAAAGGCGTGAACTTGAGCCCGGGACAGCTCGAGAAAGGGAAAATGGCCGAAAATATTGATTACTTTCGAAGCTCTAAAGTTACGATGCGGCTGGGACCGAAATCTAATGACCTGGACGTACTGCAGGTACCCGACGTTTACAGCTTAAGGGATCCAGTAGGAATTGCTTTCGGGATAGTTTGGTATTTATTATCGAATAAAACTTCTCTAATTCTGACTGGTCCTTTCATTTTTGAAGTATGTGTTTGATTTTGATCAATTAGTTTTGCAAGCTGACTATCCTTTTTAGCTTGACTACATGTAATATCTTTTGGAGTGGACCCTAGAGGAGCGTTTTCTTCGACATTGAGTCATTATAAATTTAAAATGTCTTGTTTATTGAGCGTTTCTCACGAAGCAATTGTTTATTTTTAATTTATTCATCAATTGTTCATATTAATAGAAATCTATTGGGTGTTCATCTTTTGAGGCTATCCACGAATGAAGCCATTTTTCGATGTCTTCATATGAGCGGAACTGCTGATCAGCCAGACCATGTGCCATCGACCGGAACAAGTAATAATCGGATGGCGCAATAGCTGGGGAATACGGCGAGTGGGATCGGACTTCCCATTTGAGCGTTTCCAAGTAGGTTTTAACGGGTTTGGCATCGTGAGGTCGAGCGTTGTCATGCTGTAGAATCACTTTTTTGTGCCTCTGCTCGTATTGTGGCCGTTTTTCGCACGGTGCTCGGCTCAAACGCATCAATTGCGTTCAATACCATTCCTCAGTGATGGTTTCTTTCGGTTTCAAAAGCTCATAATACATAACACCGACCTGGTCCCACCAAATACACAGCATAACCTTCGCAGCGTGACTATTCGGCCGAGTCGACAGGCGAAAAAACGATGCTCAACGTCCCTTGGCTTTAAATCATATCGAACCGAAGTTCCTTGCTTTTGAATCATTCCCAACGCATGCAATCGCTTGGAAATGGCTTGGCGGGTAACTCCTAATGCTTAAGCAAGCACTTCTTGCGTTTGGCATGGATCTTCATCGAGCAATGCCTCCAATTCAGCGTCTTCGAAGGTTTTTGGCCTTCCTTCACGCGGACGGTCATCAACATCGAAATCACCGTCTTTGAAGTGTCGGGACGTTGTTTAAGCACGTTGTTTCACTTATAGCAGCATCTCCGTAAACTTTTTGGAGCTTTCGATGCGCTTCAGCCGCCGTTTTCTTCGAATGAAAGAAGAAAATCAACACTTCCCGTAAATGACAATTATTTGGCATAAAATCAGACATTTTTACACAACCAAAAATATATGACGCCAAAACCAAATCACTAATGTGTCAAAACGGTTTGTTTACCATATGTCTAAGCATGGTTCATGACGTTTTGGATAGGTCAAAATCGACCAGCACTTATTACTGGAGCCATCTATTTACAAACAGCGGGAACTTAGTTGTGCACCTAATATATGTACATGTTTTTAATAAATAAAGTGCAGTTAGCAAAATTTATTTTAATTTATTTCTTAGTTATTTATTTATTCATTTCCAATAAATATTAAAATATAAAAAAATTTGATTTGCTTATTAGGAAATAAATCAATAATATGAAAATATAATTCTATCAAATATTCAATAAATAAATAATCGCTCAATTTATTGTAACTTTATAATGTTTCAACAATAAATTTGTTAAAATTATAATAATTTTTTGTCCTTACCAACTGCATATGCTTTTTTTATAAATTGAAATGATTAATTTCATTATTATTTAAAAGTCTCATACGATGCTGTTGTTAATAATTGGCTTTGGGGTATTTATTATTTGAGGGCCGACAGAAGTCCTATTGTATGATTGTTTAATAGCATGAATTATTTTTTTTCAATTGAATTGAATTGTTTAATAACAAGAATCGGACAAGATTCAAGTTATGCGCAATTTATATTTTTCAGATTAGGCAAGTCAGATTCCAGCATAAATCTTTGGGCAATTTTTAGCAATGAAAAATATTCTGTTAACCTAAATTTCAAAACTGCAACAGAAGAATCAAGGGATAAAATCAGTGTTCCTTATTTTATTGAGTGTGCTCTAACAAAATCCGGGATCAGAATTCAGAACATTCAACTAGAAAATTGAATATGACGCCTTCCATACAAAGAAATAAGAGAAATTTCTACATTGCAAATGCTTACAATTACTTATCGGACTGAAATCACGCAAAATTCCGAAATATCCTTCAACCATCGGTGCATAAAATTGTTGAAGTTCAACAGGAAATTTTTTGATATTTATGTTGATAACTTTCCCGTCTAAAGTGGTGGCTAGAACGTAAAAATGTCCTAAAAATCAGAATTGTTCGATAATATCCCTCATTTATTAGATTATTCGATGCTTATTATGAGTTCAGATGGTAATAATTGAGTCTCCTAACCACGGTTTACGCAATGATTAATTTTCAAAATGATGGATCCAATATAGCGGCCCCGAAGTGTCTGAAACACGCGTATTTCTTGTACTTTTTCGACGAATTTTTTATTTCCGTGAACATCTCATACGAAGGAATCATATTACTCATAGAATCAAATGATATTTAATCATTGAATGGTACTTAAAATGGCGCATCCAATATGGCAACCTTTGAGCGTAAAAAATACGAAATTTTTCTCACTTTTACGACGATATTTGACTATCTATGAACATATTATAAATTATACACGTGACATTCATGTTTTCCAGTGATATCTGGTTAAATTAGTAAAATTCAAAATAGCTGATCCAATATAGTGATTTTAAAGTAGCAAGGGTATGCACTTTTTCTCAACTATTCAAAGATTCTACCCTCCCCCCCCCACCTCTCATTAAAAAATATTTGCATCTTGAATTATAAATTTCAGATCCAGTATAAATTACTCAAAATATCTTTTAACTAAAATCCCTGTAAGCAGATTGGGCTGAAGTTTCAGACGTCCAGTCTTACGAATTTTATATTTTTTTACTGACAGTTTATGGCGGTTGGTTGATTAAGCAGGTGAGCTCCTTACGGAGCTGAAAGGTCTCTTTCCTTTCCTCCGCCAATAAGTAAATTGGTGGGACGTTCGCCAGCACCAGCACAGCACTCGTCGACACAGTTCGGTATGCTGAGACAATTCTCATCATCACACCTCTCTGTGCCCAGAACAGCTTCTTCAGGATAGCATGCTTCCCTGGGTCCACCAATGTTGGGCATGAGCCGAGTCAGGGCGGCCCCACATTGGATGGCTTTGGCAGTCGCGATCTGCAGGTGTTCGCCGAAGCTAAGCCTTCGATCCAACTGCACTCCCAGGTACTTAATGCTCTTTTTCCACTCGATTTCATGTTCCCCGAGAACGATCTTCGGATATTGGAAGGATCTCGTCTGTGACCAGCAAAGCCTCGGTCTTTTCAGGGGCCATTTTCAGGCCTCTCCTATCTAACCAACGCTTTGCCCGCCACAGACTATCATTGATCCTGAGCTCAAGAATTCCGACGTTGTCAGCAGCGCACACGACAAGTGCGTCATCCGCGAAGCCGATGATGCTCGTTCCAGCAGGCAGGTCCATGCGCAGGAAATCGTCGTACATGACGTTCCAAACGAGTGGACCCACCCACGACCCTTGAGGGGCGCCACATGTCATCTCTTCCTTAAGAGACCATTTGTCGCCCTCGTATATCACCCACCTGTCGCTCAGGTAGTCATCTATCATTCGCAACAGGTAGTCTGGAACCTTTTTCCGCACCATCGCCTCGATGCAGATGT
This sequence comes from Diplolepis rosae, assembly GCA_030998225.1. Lineage (NCBI taxonomy): Eukaryota > Metazoa > Arthropoda > Insecta > Hymenoptera > Diplolepididae > Diplolepis > Diplolepis rosae. The sequence goes on along the minus strand of JAPYXD010000314.1, from coordinate 222,923 downwards.
TCCATCTCGCGGTATTGAACGCATTACGTATGTCAATGATGATCAACGCGCAGAATCCCTTACGCTTACCAGTTCCCCTTCTTGCTTTAGTGGCGATGTCCACCACTGCCTGGATGGCGTCAACTGTGGACCTGCCTTTTCGAAAGCCGAACTGGTTTTCCGAGAGACCATTCTCGCGGACCATGTGACCCTGTAGTCTTTGTAGGAATATTTCCTCCAGAAGTTTCCCCATCGTATCCAATAGACATATTGGTCTATCCGATGAGGCTTCCCCTAGAGGTTTTTTTGCCCTTCCTCAGCAGGACCAACCTCTGCTTCTTCCAGTCTGTATGGTGTTCTAGTTAAAAGTTATGCTGAACACCAGGTGCAAAAAATACTAGGCTTCTAGATAAAGCTTACATGATTTTCTAGTTAGGATACCTTAACACGTGGATCAATAAGTCCCGGGTCTCACACATAGATGGCTTTGCCAACAAAAGTTCTGTATGATTTTTCAAGAGTATCAACCTTCAAAAGATACCTGTCAAAATTTCATGACTTTCTAATGTTTGGTCCACGAGTTACAGTGATTTAAGTGACGCTAGTCTTGATATTCTCAAAACAATGGAAACGAAACAATTTCGTGTGTTGATTTACCATTGCTTTTTGATGAAAAAAAACACAGTGCAAGCTCAGCAATGGCTTGATAAGTGCTACGGGGACTCTGCCCCATCAAAAACAACCATTTGTCGGTGGTATGCTGAGTTTAAACGTGGTCGTACAGACACTGAAGATGCTGAACGCTCCGGCCGGCCAAATTAGGTAGTTACGCCGGAAACCATCAAAAAAGTCCACCAAATCATTTTCGAAAACCGTAAATTAAAAGTGCGTGAGATAGCTGACACCTTAAAAATATCATACGGCAGTGTGTACGCTATTTTGCATGAACATTTGTCTATGAGGAAGCTGTTGTCAAAGTCGGTATGTGACAATGGACGAAACCTGGATCCATCACTACACTCCGGAGTCAAAGCGGTCGTCAGCCGAGTGGACTACAGTCGGTGAGAAGCGTCAAAAGCGGCCAAAAACGCAAATGTGGGCCGGTAAGGTTATGGTCTCAGTATTTTGGGATGCTCATGGAGTTTTGTTCATCGTCTACCTTGAAAAAGGTAAGACGATCAATAGCGAACGTTACATTGGCCAATTGATGCGTTTGAAGAACGAAATCGGTGAGAAAGGGCTTCAAATGAAGAAGAAAAAAGTGCTCTTTCACCACGACAATGCGCCGTGTCACGAGTCGCTCGCTACCATGGCGAAAATGAATGAATTGAGCTTCGAATTGCTTCCGCACCCACCATATTCACCGAATCTGGCCCCCAGCGAGTACTACTTGTTTGCAGACCTTAAAAAAATGCTCCAAGGAAAGAGATTCTACTCCAACGAGGAAGTCATCACCGAAACGAACGCTTGTTTCGAGGCCAAAGATAAATCGTTCTACAAGAAAGGTACTGAAATGTTAGAGAAGCGCTGGACTGATTGTGTTGCTTTTCAAGGAGACTATGTTGATGAATAAAGTCGAGTTTTGCCAAAAAAAATGTGTTTTTCCTAGTTAGTCCCGGGACTTATTGATCCACGTGTTAATGCAACAATGCTCCAACGCATTCCCAGAAATCCAGTCCTACTTTACTATATTCCTACTTTACCGGCATTTCAGTTTGTGCGGCCACATTTCTATAAAAAATTAGGACAGGTAAACAAAAATATGTAGAATTAAATAGAATACATTAATATAGGTCTGTCCGGACAGAAATGTTCATAATTCTGATTAAAAATGTCTTTGAAATTCTTTTTTTTTTTTAGCAATTATAAACATTTATGACCAGACAGACTTGTCTTAGTGCATTTCATTTACTCTCACAAATTTTCAACTTGTTATCTCATTTTTTCCAGGAATGGGTTTACACAAATTGAAAATGCTGATAAGGTATTAATCTAGTCACGTGATTCGGTTAGTCCATGGCCTTAACTAGGACTCCCTCTTAAAGTATGATTGGAGGATACTGGAGTTAATTAAGACAACGTTAAGAATTAGTTTGGTCTTATCTCAAATACTATAATATATTGGGCGAAAAACTTGATTTTCGGCAAATTTAGTTCAGACATTAACGGTTCTTCCAGGCAAATAATTAAAGATCGAGACAAAATCAGCCTCGGCGTGGATTTGAATCAGGGTCCCCACTTTATATGAGTTGCATGCTTAAAGATTACGCTACCGATGCCTCAGAAAATCCTTTCTTGTGTTGAATAACATCTTTCAACAATCATAATTCTTAATACACGTGGGTTAGTACCGTGTGTGAACATAGTGTTTCCATCCAACGCTAGGAAAGACATGCATGAATCCGGAGAATATTAGCCTGTAAATGACCACAAAGAACAAGGACAGATTTGCTGAGGCCTCGATGGCGTGATCGATTAACGTTCCGCTCATGTAAAAAAGGGACCCTAGTTCAAATCTAGACCAAAGTAAATTTTTCCTGGTACTTAGATTATTTATCTGCAAAAATCGTTAATATCTAAACTTAATTTATTATAAATCATTTATTGCTTGTAGCGTGGATGGCTTGACTGAATGAATCCACTGTTTTCGTCTTTTTGAATTCTAATGCAAGACCTATTTTTCATCCTCAGTCACAATGTTATGAAGAAAGTCTTTTCGTTTGAATCGTGATAGCAGGAATATTGGCTCGTCACTGAGTCAAGGTCTATTTTCCGGGCTCAGGTCATGAGAAACCCAACGACCTTTCTTATACAGGGTGGGCCATCCAACATTTGAAATTTGAATCGGCTACAAAAATAACCTTATGGACATTTTTTCAAAAGTATGGTTTTATTAGAAAGATTGAACCTTTCCGTTTAAGAATGAATCACAACATCATTCAAATGACTGCGGCGGCTGGCCTTACAGTACCCCATTCGATCTACCCAATTTCAAAGTATATTTTCGATTGTTAAGGCAAAAGTTCAATAAGGTCAATAAGCAAAATTGTCGCATTTGGGGCTCATAAAATCCAAACGTCATCATTGAGAAGACGATGCACCCACAACGAGTAACTGTTTGGTGCGGATTTTGATGCGCTGGCATCATTGGGCTATTTTTTTTTCGAAAATGAGCAAGGAGCCGCCGTTACGGTCAATGGCGAACGTTGCCGTGCCATGCTCAACGAATTTTTATTTCCAAAAATTGAAGAGGATGACACGGACGACATTTGGTTTCAACAGGACGGGGCCACTTGCCACACAGCCAAGGTAACAATCGCTCTTTTGCACACCGTTTTCGAAAATCGAATAATCAGCTGAAATTCTGATGTCAATTGGCCGCCTCGGATCTGTGATTTGACCCCGTTGGACTATTTTTTGTGGAAATCCGCTAAGGATAAGGGTTACGCTAACCATCCAGAGATGATTGGGGCCTTGAAACACGAAATCGAAGTTGATATTCATGGGATTGAAGCCCAAACAATCGAAAATGTACTTAAAAATTGGGTTGATCGAATGAGGTACTGTAAGGCCAGCCATAGCAGTCATTTGAATGATGTGTTTCATTCTTAAATGGAAAGGTTCAATCTTTCTAATAAAACCATACTTTTGAAAAAATGTCCATAAGTTTTTTTTTATAGCTGATTCAAATTCCAAATGTTAGATAAATTAGTTCTATTATATTTTATTATTATTACTATTATATCATTATATTTATATTATATTATATTTATTATTATTATTAGTTCTATTATGCTATTATAAATATACTATTTTACTAATCTATATGTTAAAGATTCTTCTTTACTCAATTTTTATTGTTTGCCAACAGAATGAAGAGGGTTCAAGCTACCACATGGAGAAACTGAGACAGTACCAATTAAATAGATTGAAATACTACTATGCAGTTATTGTCTTTGATAGTCCTGAAACAGCGGATAAGGTGTGGAATGAGTGCCGCAATTTTGAGTATGAGTCTAGCGGTATTAAATATGACCTTCGATTTATACCTGAAGACATGGTCTTCAATCAAGTAAGAATTATTTAAATTATTTAAAATCAAGCTATATCGATATTTCGCAGGCTAAAAGATATAAAAAAAGTATTACTTAAAAAAAAATATCAATAAAAAATTACTGCCTTGCGTAGTAACTGAGGTGTCCTTAACGTATTTGAATAAGTGTGTTATCGCTATAGCGTGCCATCTACAAAAATCATATCGGGCCAAAGAAGGAAGCGAGAGTTCACCTCGGTAAGTTTTCCGCCTGACCCTAGAGATCTTCCGTTTTTCTCAACGCGAACTATAAACCCCTTAGTTTGTTTATTTCGAACAACATACAACATTACAAAGCAAAGATCGAAAAGTACAAAGGTTGCGACCCGATAGGCCATTTTCAAAAGTTTTGTAAAAAAAAACTAAGCCTTAATCAACTGTGAGAGGAGCAGCCTTGCTCTTCGAGTCAAGAATAAAAACCGTGCACGTCTTATGTGTGTTCCCCGATTGCAATTAACAAGATACATAATTACGAAAAAACAAACGAGTACATTCCGGACATATAATAAAAGATGTTCAAATTTTTTCCAACGTTTCGTCTCCTCTCCATTGGCATCATCGGGGCATCCCTTACACGCCGGGGAACCCGTAGAACACCCTCAGGCTAATTTTTTACATTACATAATATCATATGCGGTTAGTGTAACTGCTCTCTGAAATACATGTGGGATGTTTAGAAACCTAACCTCAAAATTTAAATATATGATATTTCATTACGTGACAGGGTTTGTTTCTTTGTCCATTTGTTTATTCATTTGTCTTCATTTGTTTCGTTGCTTCGTCACTTGTACCACTAGAGTTCCACTATTTTCATTTCCCATAAGAGAAAATACTTTGACTTAGCATAATATCCTAGCATACGAGTTGGGTACATTATTTCCAGATTTTATCTAAGAAGAGTTTTTGAAGCAGGTTCGTCTTTAAAAATAATTCAATCTCATAATATAATTTTCAAGAATAAAAGTAGCTTTGCTAATCTCCACGCTCATGAAGAAGATTTCGATATCCCAGCAGAATGGCATTTCCCTGGTACAGCTCATGGCAAAGGTGCGTGTGATGGAATAGGGGTGAATAAAAAGAAATTTGCAGCTCGTTCTAGCTTACAACGTTCTTCAAAAAATCACATACTCACCCTTCAAGCTTTATTCCAGTGGGCAAAGAGTAATTGCAAAGAAACCGAAATTTTCTTTAGCAGCAAAGAAAGTTACGTCATAGCTACCGAGATTCTGAAAGGACGATTTGACCAAGCAGTAACGATCGCGGGTACACTGCAATACCACGCTTTCATTTCTATTCAGGATAGAAAACTTTTAATGAAAAAGTTTTCATCTTCTGAAAAGTATGACATCTTCCCAACCGCCAAAAAAAGAAACCGCAGAAGAGGCCCGCGAAATTATCTCCAAATGCGAAAAAAATCGCCAAGAAACAATTCTACGAAATAAGCTATGTATGAAAAGACAGAAGTTTCCAAAACAACAAAATCTATCAATCTCACATTCAAATTAGTCACCCAGATAAACAGAAACATCACTTTCCTACTCATTCAAAACATATTCCAAATTAATCTTATATTAACTGTAATTCAGGCATTGTAACTTGTAACTTAACAATGCCAGTCCCAACTCTGTAAATGCAGAGAGCAGTTACACTAAGCGCGTATGATATTATGTTATGTACAAAATTAGCTTGAGGGTGTTCCCTGGCGTGAAAACGGTAGCCAACGGTCGCACGGCCTCTACTCCGGCGGAGCATCCAGTTACAAGAAATTAAAGATAATAATGCCAAGTTAAACCATGATAGTCAAATCATTAAAATCCAAAAATAATAAGAAATAAAGAATGAGAAATTAAAACATGAAAAACTCCAATAATTTTTTGGGAATGACCAAAGATGAATGTGGTCTGGCGTTATCGTGATGGAAGATGAAGCCTTTACGAGTTGCCAATTCGGGCCGCTTTTCCTTGATTTCTTTGTCCAATTTTATTAGCTGGAGACAGTAGACATTCGAATTGAAAGTTTAGTTCCTTGGGAGCAACTCAAAATAAACAATACCTTTGAAATCCCAAGAAACACTCAGCATAACCTTCTTTTGATGAATATCGGCTTTTTTTGTCAATTGTGCAGGCTCATCTCGCTTGTTCCATGATCCTTTTTGCATGACGCTGTCGTCAACAACCCATTTTTATCGCCCGATATGATTCGCCTTAAAAATGGATCGGTTTCGTTATGTTTCAGCAATGAATCAAAAATGAAAATTCGTTTGGTGAGTTGAATTTCGTTCAATTTGTGAGGAACCCAAATAACGAGCTTATCAACATAACCAAATTGTTTTAAATGTCTCTGAATGCATATATGTGATATGTTAAGTTTCTCTGCGATCTCTCGTGTGATACTACGCCGGTTATGTTTTATCATGGCTTTTATTTTGTTCTCGTCAACTTCAGTTGGGCGTCCGGAGCGTGGTGCATCTTTGAGGTCAAAATCAACGGAACGGAAACGAGCAAACCAATTCTGGCACTGACGTTCTGTTAATGATTTTTCACCATAAACATTATACAACTTTTTCCGAGCTTGCACTGCATTTTTACCTTTTCAGAGGTAATAAAGTAAAATGTGACGAAAATGACCGTCTGGAATCTTCATTTCAAATCAATGAAAAACAATAAATAAACAACAAAACTTAAAAATTTTTTTTACTGAATAATCTATAAGTTTGAAATTTTTGTCACTGCCTACATTATCGGAGAAACACTAGTCGCGTATCAGATAGGATACGTTGTCGACAGGTGGAGATCTTCCTGTGAAGAAGAAGATGTCGGACGCCTGTGTAGCTCAGTGCTTAAAGCAGGCGGCCGGCAATCGAATGACCTGGGCTTGAATCCCAGCGCAGTCGAAAGCGTCTTCTTTTCCACAGAAAGATTTTCAAATTCTTTAACATTTGAATTAATTTGCATTTATTTGTGATATAAGAGTTTGAAATTGTCTACGAGGACACCTGTCGACAACGTATCCTATCTGATGCGTGACTAGTGATCCTCCGGTAATGTAGGCAGTAACAAAAATTTCAAACTCAAGTAATTAATTAAAAAGAATGTAAAAAAACATTCAATTATCAGGATAAGAAATCCAAAATCATATTGTAGGATAAATTAAAATGTTCAATATCAGTGATTTTATTAAGACTATTGTCATTTTCTTTTTTTATAAAAACCATTTCAGAAGAAACTCTTTTATATCTATCTCTTTCTTTATGTAAAATTAGGTCATTTGATGACACGTTTGGTTAATCATATTTTTTAGTGATAAAACAATGTCTTTTGCTTTCGTGTAATTTAAATTTTTAAATTAATGTTGGAAATTTGATATTACAGTTTTTACTCAATATGACGTTTTATTTTTTATGGTAATTATTAATATTTGAAGTACTTTATTTCATGGCATTTTCTAGTTTTTCATGTTTTAATTTTTCATTCTTTCTCTGTTATTATTTGTAGATTATAACGATTTGACTGTCATGGTTTAAATTGGCATTATTATCTTTAATTTTTTGTAAACATTTATATGTGTTGATTCCTTGTATGCCCTGATGATGCCTCTGGAGAGGAGTCGAAACGTTGGCAAAATTTGAACATCTGTTATTATATGTCTGGAATGTACTCGTTTGTTTCTTCGTAATTATTATCAACACTTGGACGTTGAACATACTTCAATTAATTAACACGATACATGTTGATCTTGAACATTTATTCAGCGAAAAAGGAATATGTTGCAAGTACAACTAACTCATGACCGGAAAAATGTCTAATTATAAAAGACCAGGAGGTTATCTTCAAAGCCAGCAGTGCAATGTGGGTTGAGAGACACGATTTTTTGGCCAAAAGTCAGAAAGTCGACCAGGCATTGTAAAACTTCATTTTTTTACAGGATACCCTTGATATTGATAGTATACTATGTATAAAGAGGTTCCTTACATCTGTTATTGTGTTTACTTCAGAGAGTCTTCATGGAGACTTTTAATTTATTTAGTTCTGCACTTTCAACGTTTTTAACGTCCAATTTCAGACTTCTGAAAATGTAAGAACAATTAGAAAACCAGAATCAATAAGGGCAAGAATAAGAAGCTGGAAGAATTGTTATTTCATTAGTTCATACAGAAGATAAGTTTGGAAATCTGCATTACCGGACCACATTCAAGACCAGTCAAGGGTTGTTGACGAATTTCAAGACTCGTTTCGGAATACGTCAACTCAGCGTGCAAAGCGAGGAACTATTGGGCGACACAGACGGGGCCAGTGCATTCAAAGAAGAAATCCAAGAAATTATCACTGAAGGAAGCTATTTGTTAGATAATGTGTATAATGCAGACGAGACGGGTGTTTACGTTAAATCACTTCCTCAAAGAACTGTGGTCCTCGTCGAAGAAAAGCAAGCATCGGGGTACAAGGAATCAAATGAAAGCGTAACAATCATGAATTGTTCGAACGCTACAGGGACCCATAAAGTTCCGTTGCTGTTAATCGGAAAGTCTGGGCGACCAAGATGTTTCAAGAACGTGGTGCAGTTGCCAGTTGTTTACAGGGGACAGAAGAGTGCATGGATGAACAGTATGACTTTAATTTTTGTACATTGGTTTCACTCTCACTTACAGCTATAAGTATAATTTCTCTCAATACACATTCAATCTACAGGACTCAATTCATCACCGACTTATCTCCAATGCAGGGTAAATACGATATACTTCAAATCTTTTATATGCATCTTCATTTTTCCATGGTGCTTACTTGAGATAATTTTTATGTCAATAAATATATTTTATATATTTTATATATATTTATATGATCAACCCTTCTTATTCACTAACTATTCCTCATCCCTTAGAGAGGATCCTTCCGATCCTTACATAAAACGAGGAAATCTTTAAAGAAGAGAAGTGTTACGTTTCTGACGTGACATACATGCATTTTTTTATGCATAGGCTGGGAAGCTCTAAAGTCAGTGAATGAGAAATCGAAAATTTTATTATTACTAAGAACCAAATGTTAATAACTTACAATTATAATTTATCGATTACACACACATTTTGTTAAAATAAAATAAATTTGATAATATCACAAAGGGATTTGACCTGGAGGGTAACCTGAGTGATTGAATAATCATTTTACTTTATTTGAAATTTTACACACATATTTTGTTAAAATAAAATAAATTTGAAAAAAATCACAAAAGGATTTGAGCTTGAGGCTAACCTGAGTGATTAAATATTTATTTCATTTTATTTGAAATGTTACACACATATATTGTTAAAATAAAATAATTTGATCAAATCACAAAGGAATCTGACCTTGAGACTAACCTGAGTGATTAAATAATTATTTTATTTGAAAAAACGTTTAATTTCCTTATTTCTTGTTACTTTGTACAAACTGTGTTAAAATAAAATAAATTCTGTTGAGTCACGCAGGAATTTGACCTTGAGGCTAACCTAAGTGATCAAACGACTTATTTTGTCTGAAATTTTATTATCTGAATTGCTGAATATCCTGAATTGAAAAAATATAATACTTAATGACTCACAATAGCGTAATATATATATATATATATATGTATACTGAACTGTCAACAAAAACAGTGTTCTTGATTTACAACAAGGTAAAGAGACATAAAGTATCCCAGGTAAGGCAAAGACCAAAAAATATTTCCAATAAGAATAAATTTAAAACAAGAATTTTAAATAAATATTTTTCTGTAAGCACATGGAAATCGGTAAAATGAAGGCATATTATTTTACGAATTTTGTTTTTTAACTATAAAATTACCTGACACGGAACAGTGAGACAAATTCTTATTTTTTAATAACAAATTACCAATCACATTTATTGATTACAAAAAAAAAAATATTTTAAAACCAAAGATATTTTTAAATCTTTTCGGTTGATCCAATTGAATATTTATGTATGGCATTTTCAAAGGTGTCTCCATGTACGTATCAGTAAATTCTATTTTATAATGACCTATGTCGGGCCCCAATCTCACTGAATTAGGGAAATCCCAAAATCAAGAAAATCCTATTATGCGCAGTCAAATTAAGAAAAATTCTGAACTTGCAAAATTTTTGGCACGAAATCAAACTGGTCCCCTTAAACTAAAAAGAACAGTTACTGTGAAGGAAGAGGTAACTAAAGATAATTTTGAAAATATTTCTTTAGAGAAACTTTTAACGTTTGAAGAGTTCGAAACTGCTGGAACTAGCAGTTTATCTGACTCGAATAATTGGTATAATTCAAATTTAAAAACTAATTCAAGTATTATCTGTGGAATAATTAATCAGGACGAAACATTAAGAAACGAAACTACTTATATTGACAACGAACATATAAGTTTACTTAGTTCAACGGTAATTCCAGAAAACACAGTTGAAGAAAGAACTAAAATAAATTTATCAGAAAATTCTCTTACTCACAAAAGAATTACAAGTAATCACGATAGCGAAGATATTAGTACCGACAACGAAAAAATAGAGCAAACTGTTCACAACAATCCTGAAGAAAATATTAATCCAATTATAAATAACGAAATGGCCCTACCTAATAGTCAACAGGTATCTTTACGCGACGCGTTAGAAGTAGTACCCTTATTTAATGGAAGCAACATTGGAAAATTCGAGTAAAAACAAAAGAAACATTTAAAGAAGTTTTCAATGACAATCAACGTAGAAAGAGACTTGGCAGCATCTTCCGCACTATGGAGACATAAAAATTCAGATTATTTAAAAATGGATGATTCTATAAATAATAGAAATAATAAAACAACTCGGTTCGATGCTGCACGAGATAGCAACATAAATTGTATAATATATAAAAAACCAGGTCTTGTTGCTGAGAATTGTTATCATTTAACCAAAGCACAAGAAGCAGTTTCTAAAAAACAAAATCCTAATTTTGTTATGCAAAATCAACAGCTTAGTACTATTTACGAACAACGAGAGAATGATAGCAATAATTCTGCAAAAAATAATTATCGAAATAACCATTTTTTAGGAAACAGAACCAATAATTATAATGAAAATAAATTTGCACCAAAAAGTTATCCGAATAACAAACTTTTAAGGAACAAGAACAAGAATTACAATAATTTTTCTAATAACAGAAATAATTATCCCAACAGCAATAGATACTATAATTACAATAATAATAATATTTTTTGAGAAACAGAAATTATGATAATAGACAAGAAAATATAGATCACAGCAGGTATGCAAATCATAGACAATTTTCAGAACAAAACAGGCAACGTGAGATGAGAAATGAACAATTAAGTAGACCTAATCAAAATTATTCTTAAAAATCAGAAGTCATATGCAACTACTGTAAAAAACCAGGACATGCTATAACAAATTGTTATATTAGATTGAATAAACAACAATCTCAACATTCAGAAAACTTAAACGCTCTCCCCAGTGCGGATACACTGAGGAAAGCATAAGGCAAGAACCAGAAGCATCCACTTCTAAAGATAAGCGTTTCTAAACCAAGTACAATTCCATCGATAATGATATGCGCAGGAAACCTTCAAAGCCCTGCTCGCATGATAATAGATACCGGTGCTGGTCAAAATTTGATTAAACAGAATTTCGTAAACCCTAAATTGCCAATAGATGAAAAAATAGTGTTAAAACTTACAGGGATAAATAATTTAACACTTTTTACAATGTGAGAAGTACATCCGCTTTAACGAAGGCGTTGAAAAAGTTGATTGATCAACCGTCTTTGTCTGACGTTAATGCAGATCAATACATAGAAGTCACGACAATTTTCAACAACATTCATGGAAGCAACACCTACTCTCTTCCAGATGTCCACGAATGGACTAATGAGGATTGTCAGATCCCGAATTGCCACAACATTTCTGATCGGGAATTCGTATCTCAATTCTCAGGCTCAACGAATGTCGAGGTAACTATCCAAAGGATTTCAATTAAACGAAAAATTGGAGAAAATTCTTTACACGTGTAAAGGATTTTGGTAACATAAATTTCTTTCGGTGAAAGAAATGATCTCAATTGTTCTTTTATTTGTACATTCAAGGAAGAGGCACGAAATGACGATGACAATAGTGAAATCGCTGATTCATCTAAAAACTCGGATTCAGAAAGCACGAAAGACGCCCAATGCGAGCTTCCAATTCAATAAAATTTTCAGTCTATGAAAGATCTGTGTTCTCATTTTCAAATGTTCAAGAAATTTTACCAATCAATTAACGATTGCAACGAGAAAGACATTGTTTCCCTGAACCGCATATAAAACAATATATAAAGGAGACTATACAATCTGATGTCTAACAAAGATTAAGCAGCAATTGTCTAAATTAAGTATTGTAATTTACAATGAAACAACGTTACATTGAATAAATGTGTAGTTTATATTATTAAAACACTCTTCTTATATTTTTCTTTATAATAAAAAACAAACTTGCATTATTTACAATTAAAATTCATGTCAAAAAATTGTATTTTCATTTCAAAAGAGTAACTTTTCCTGCAACTGTATTGTGTAATGAGAAAAAGTTGTTTGTGCCAGAAAATATTTAATTATTTGTCTTCATTATCTTTCTTAGTATTTTCGAAAGATATTATGTTGTACATAATTTGAGAAATTTGTGTAACTGATACCCGTGTTATGCTGAAAATACAACAATTTTTTCATTACATGCATAGTTAAGAAATAAATAATCGAATAAACTTTACATTGGAAACTTGTTTATTTTGATAATAAAATCAATTGCGTAAGCGTCAATAAAATTATACTGATATTCTGACGATCTAATAAAATAAAGACTGTAAATCATACAGCCATTACTTTAGCATTAACTTATTTTGCGACAATAATTTTTTACTCACAAAATTTTAAAATTTACTCACAAAACATGTAAAATTTAAGTCAAATTTGATGGAAACTTTCTGCAAATGCGTGCGTTGCGTGGCATGTATGTTTTTAGGCTTATTTTAAAATCACGAATTCCCCGCGTCTTATATCATTGGCTGTCCGTGTCACGTGACAGTGAAATAGTGGGGCGTGGAGGGGAGCGTGAAACTTAAAATACACGAGACGCTCGACTCGAGATAAACGAGACTTGAAATAAACAAGATTTGGAATAAACGAGACTTGCCTGTATTGTTTTTCCTTTTTCCAAATAGTCGATTAATATTATACCATCCTCATCCCAAAAACCACCGGTCATAACCTTGTCGGCCGAACGTTGTGTTTTTGGGCGCTTCGGTCGGGTTTTAACCGTTTGCAACCAGTCTGCAGACTGTCTATACGCTCCGTGCGAAGTCATGGAAGGGAGAGTCAGATCGACGCCAGCGTACGCAGAGGATAATTTTGGCGTTAAAGGAGACTGTTTTATATTTCCGAGCAATCAAAATACACATGCAAATCTAAATTTTGTTTTAATTAAAAAAATATAGCTAAAATGAGCCACCGAAGTTGTCGTGTTGGGAATTGTAAAAATACAAGCAGAAAAAGTGAGTGTAAATTTTACAAATTTCCAACGTCTAAATGGAAAATAAATCAAAGGAATAAGTGGGTAGCTGCAGTATATATTTTTTGAGCTACAACAAGTAATAATTGTAAAATGCATTCAACTAATTTACCATAATTTAGTATTTGATATAATATTAATAAATTTTGTAACATAAATTCTTCGACTTTTAACAAAATATTTTGGATTAAAGTATGTGTAACAAACGTTTAAATATATTTATTTAACTCAACATACACCTAAACTTGAAGTCATAGAAGCTATATTACTTGTTTAAAGTATTGCTGATGTCAGTTCCAGTAAAACTTCGCTTAAATAATATCTCTTCATCTTTACTATTACTTAAACTTTCACATTTTTTTGGGCACTTTTAATTACTTTTTACCACTGCAGAGGGCGTCTTCCAAAAGGTGCATTTCAATTTGCGGGACACTTTTCTGCCTTCCTGTGACAAATTTATTTAAAATTGCAACGCGATTCAATTCATGAGACTTGAAACTAAACAATAAACCTTTAAAAAGTTAATTTTTTTATATTTGTATGGCCTTTATACGCAATTTTATAAAAAGTTCGAAAAAACGCCTGTTTTGGGGAAGAATTTACCCTTGTATTAAAAAGATGGGGTGGTTTTTTTAACTTTTTAGAGGTTTATTTACTAGTTGTTCGTATAAAGTATCAAAAAAATTTTGGTTTACTGAGATTGGTTTAGTAGATTTTGAGAAAAACGTCTCCCAGATTTGAAAAACATGATTTAGAGAAACACGCGTTTAAAGTTTTTTTACTATAAAACATGTATTATAAATACAGCTATATCATTCTTTTTATTTCGAATTTCTCAATAAAATGTTAGAGCAGTATTTCCATGATACTAAGGAACACTTTTACGTAAAAAAAATCGATTTTTTGAAAATTTAGAAAGTAAAAGTCTCCTTATTTAATTTTAACTTTAATTTTTTCACAGGGTCTGGTTAGTCCATGGACTTTAAGTAATTTTTGTTCTTTTTAAAATTTAGGAACCTAAAGAAGTTAGTACTAAGCTGCCAGATTTTTCCACCTACCAACCGAGAATTTTTACTACTACAGCATTACAGCAAGAGACAGTGAATTTAACTTGGGATGACACCGATCCAAAGAGAAAAGAAATAACTCGAAAATTAAATTCTGGAATATACGAAGAACTAAGTGAAAATCATTTACAATACTTGTTAGCCAGTGGAACTAGCGAAGATGAATCTGGTAAGTTCAGTTGATAATATAGTAACAGAGATGAGTTGAGAGATTGCTAAAGTAATGTATTTAATTTCGAGTGATTTTTCGCAGCGTGCCCTATGGAACTTTGTTTTTGCGAACTAAAATAAAAGGTCCACGCTACTACTTGTAGAGTAAAACAGGGCTACAGTTTACCGCTTTTGCAGCACCCCCAATAACCTGAAACTTTTCGAACTAAAATGAAAAGTCCGCGCTGCTACAACAATATGTGGGAGCACTTACAATCAAGCGCGTCATATCATTGGTCCCCACTAATTCGCTTCGATTTCACGCTGTCAGTTGTCGAGTCGAATTCAGAAATTGTGTTTTCCTCGACTCCGTGCAAAGGAGGCGCAAAATAGACGCCGAATTCAAATTACGGAATATATCATTAAAAAAATTACACTTATTTTCTAGATATTTTGAAAAAAATTGATTTGAAATAAATGTCAAAGATTTGGTGAAATTTTAAGATGATTTAAATACTTGAAAAATAATTTTTAATGGAATTTAAAGCCAATAAATGTTTAAAGTTTCAAAACAAAATATCGATTTCAGTCTTT